>CM066035.1:369035146-370235146 GCA_033557465.1 Ichthyophis bannanicus
GCATGGGATAAACACAGAGGATCTCTAAAGGGAAAAAGGGGACTGTTGTAGTGGTTGATATGGAAGGGCAGACTAGATAGGCCATGTGGTCTTTTTCTGCCATCATGTTTCTATGTTTCTATATCTCTAGGAACAAGCAGGAATGCAATCTTCACATATGGATGACGTTGGTACCGACAGAGCCCATGCGAGAACGCTCCCCAGCGTCCAGTTGGAAAGTCTTTGGGAGCAATCCACTGTGCCTGTGCATCTGCCTTCCCGCCTTCCCAACTCCTGTCTTCAGTTCTTCATTTTCCACTTAGCCAGCAGGTTGTTTGTTTCCTGTCACTGCCGAAAACTTTATTTTTTGGTTAAATTCTGTGGTCTGCCTTTCCATCGTCACCGGTTTCTCTACTGACACCGGCCCCATTATTTTCTTTTCTCTTTCAACAATTATTTCTTCTTTATTTTCTTTCAGTTTTGGTGGTTTCAACTGCCAGCTAGGCCTTGGCCTACTTTTTCCTCACCACGATGGAAAAACACATCAGTGGTTTCAAGAAATGTGCCAAAGGTTCTGGTACTATATATCAGTCATGGATAAACTTGACTGGAGCTTGAAATGTTTGGGCCCCGACCATGTACCAAATGATTGTCCTTTGTGCCAGAAAATGACAAAAAGAGGCCTAAAGAACAAGGCCAGACAGTATGGTTCTCTTGTTCATCCCAAACTTGATTTCAGTGGCATCCACATTGTCATTACATTGACCTCCTCTTATGATTCTCAGGTCTCTGTCAGCTCTCTCAACCAGTACATGCTGGCTTTCAAGAGGAGTTTGGCTGCACTCCTAGCAGTCTCGGTACCGACGGTATCAACAGCTACAGCAGTGCAGGCAAAGGCACTCTGCATTGGGGGATCTTCTCCTTCCGATGTCCCCATTGGAACCGACGGTCATCATCAGTATCCAGCAGGTTCCAGATTCTGCACCGACCAATCATCGGTACAGACATCAATCCTCGATATCGAGGAAGTATCAAAATCAATTACAAGATTGTCGATACTTTGATTTCTTGTCAGACTATGACTCTACTTTCTCAGATTCCGATGAGGCATCGGAGGATTCCTGAGAAACCTGGGATGTCCCTTCAGACTCGCCCTGTCCTCATGAGCAGCATCAATCTCCCCCAGAGGATATGTCTTTCCAAAACTTCATCCGAGACATGGCAACAGGCCTACAGATTACCATCACTACAGATTACCATGGAATCGAGAGCTGAGGAACTGGAAATCCTCCAATACCACCCAACAACAAAAGAGGCAGCCACTTTTCCAGAGCATCGCATCTTGCAGGATCTAATGTTCCGTATGTGGGAAATGACTCAATACTATGTACCGAGTTCCAGCATATCCAGGCTTTCAGAAGCCTCAACTCCCACACCACTCTGTGATGGTGGAATCGGCGATGCGCCACATCAAAAGTTCAAAGAATCACTCTTCCATGCCTCAAGGCAAGGACTCCAGAACTCTCGATGCCTTTGGACGTCAATGTTTTCAAGCATGCATGCGCACCTCTAGAATTACCTCCTACATGCTCTATATGGGCATATTCCTAAAGGATGTATCCAGGGATCTGGAGAGCTTTGCACCTCTCCTTCTCGATGATAAACATGATGCATTCTGAGCCCTAATCAGGCAGAATCAAAATACATCTAAATTTTTTACAAGATCATCTTTCAATGCCTTAGAGTCATCCAGCAGAGCTTCAGTGGTCTGCATCAGTGCTAACAGAATGGCCTGGCTTCAGGCATCAGACCTTGAACAGTGGGTCCAAAACAAATTGGCTAATATTTCCTGTTCTGGAGAAAATGTCTTTGGGAAGGGTTGGAGGCAATGTTCCCTCTAATTTTCTGTAGGCTGTGTGCGCATAAAATATCAGCTGTGCAGCTTTTGAAGGAAGGTTAAATTTTTGTGCGCCACATAGAGACACTCGGAGTTATATACTTTAAAATTTGACTACACATCAGAATACTGTATGTACACCACATTAATTGCACTAGAAAACATTGTAGAACTTGTGAAAACCGTAAATACTTAACAACTTTTAAATTTTAAGATGTCTGTGTTGTTTTCTATCAGAATCAGAACCGTAATTTTTGTGCGCTCTGTTGTAAAGTATGTGCGCTCGTTTGGTGAGGTGCGTGCGCGCGCACACGCGCACAGCTTAGAGGGAACAGTGGTTGGAGGGGAAAGGCCAGAGAGATTGAGACAGATATCACCCTCAAGCACCTTTCAAGAGGAGGACTAATCCAAAGAAATCTTTCTATCCTGAGAAGAAGAGATATTATCTTCTTATCCACCTGCAGCTGCTTAGCAACCTCAGCAGCAACAGCACTGCCAGCAGGGCCCTCACCAACTCAAGAAGTCTAAGTCTCCTAAACCTCAACCAACTGCACAGCCACAACAAGCACCTGGTTTTTGACTTCTTCCTAGAGAGCATAGCTACTCTGCCTCTACAGGATCCCCAAACACTACACATAGCAGGCAGGCTCTGTTGCTATACCCACAGGTGGCACCTTATAATATCAGAGCAGTGGACTCTCAACATCATCCAATGGGGCTATCTGCTTCATTTTGAAAGCTTATCCCTCACAACCCTCACAGGGGATTATCCCAGACAAATCTACTAGCAGAAGAGATGTCCGCCCTGTTAGCTCAGGAGGCCATAGGAAGCGTCCTGCCCCCCCCAAGAGGGCATGGGCTTCTACTCTCCTTACTTTCTTATCCCCAAGAAAACAGGAGGGTTAAGGCTCATCTTAGATCTAAAGGACTAAACAAATTCTTCATTCGAGAAAAATTCAAAATGATTTCCCTCTGTACACTCCTACCGTACCTTCAGAGGAACAACTGACTATGTTCTCTAGATCTCAAAGAGGCATGCACACATTTACTAATAACCCTCAGCACAGACAGTGTCTGCACTTTCAGTTCCAGCAGAGCCACTACCAATATCGGGTACTCCCCTTCGGCTTAGCCTCTGCACCCCGTGTATTCACAAAATGTATGGCAGTGCTTGCAGCCTACCTTTGCACTTTGGGGGTCTTCATCTTCCCCTACTTAGATAATTGGCTAATCAGGGGAGAATCACCACAAGACGTAAAGCTCTCCCCTTCATCTCACAATAACTGTGCTCCAACATCTGGGGTTCATCTTAATCTTTCCCAAGTCGGACCTGGTGCCAACCCAGTGGCTCGAATTCATCGGAGCGCATCTGGACACTCATCAGGCCAGAGTTTTCGTTCCTCTGGATCACTCTACCCATCTCATAGAGCTGACCCACAAAATGCAAAATTGCAGTTGCGTAACAGCTCAAGAGAGGCTACCCCTTTTGGGGCACATGGCCTCCACAGTCCATGTAGTCCCCTATGCCCACCTGCACATGCGACAAGCCCAATGGACTCTTACGTCTCAATGGACCCAGGCAACCAGGCGTCTCTCATACAAAATATGCATCACCCCTCCACTTGTCAGATCCCTTCAGTGGTGGTGCTCGCCTCAAAACCTACTCGGGGGAGGGGGGTTTATTTTTATTTATTTGATAAATAAGGTTAAGGTTTATTTATTTGATAAAAACCGCCTTTCAAAACAATCAAGGCGGTGTACAATAATAAAATACATAAAAAGGTCATAAAAGCAAATAAATAACATGGTACGTAAAAACAATACATAAAAACTGTGGCCAAGGCCAGAAAAGGAAAGGAAAGGTACATATTTTTATAAAGGACAGAAGAGTGAAAGCAGGGGAACACAGGACAAGATACAAAAGGCAAAAAGATACAGTAGAAAAGGACTCATACAAATGGGGAGGGGACATTGAAGGCTATGGAGAATAGGTGGGTTTTGAGATTTTGTTTAAAAACAGTAAACTGTGATTCCAGACGAAGGGAAGGAGGGAGGGAGTTCCAGTGCGCGGGGCCAGCGAAGTAAAATGCGGAGAGGCGTGTGAATTGAAGGTGAGCGCGGGAAGGGGAGGGAAGAGCAAGACGATTGAGGTGGAACGAGCGGGGAGTGTACCGAGGGGAATGAAAAGATAAAAGGTCAGACAAGTAGGACAGAGTACCAGTGTGATAAACCTTGTGAAGAAGGGTCAGTAACTTAAACTGTGAACGAAAAGAAACAGGCAACCAGTGAAGATTGAAAAGCAAGGGAGTAACGTGATCTCGAAGAGCGGAGTGTGTGACAAGACGTGCAGCAGTGTTCTGTATCCGTTGAAGCCTCACCACCTGGTTCTTAGGAAGACCAAGAAACAGTGCATTGGAGAAATCCACCCGTGACATGACTAAGGATAACACCAGTGTGGATAAAGCAGAAGCAGAAAGAAAGGGACGAATTGAGCGAATTTGTCGGAGACAGAAAAAAGAAGTTTTGGTGATATGGGAAATATGAGAGCGAAAGGAAAGATCTGAGTCAAAGTGAACACCTAGATACCGAAATGTAGAGACCAACGGGACAGGGGAATTGGAAAAAGAAGGGGCCAAAGTGGGGGGGGGGGGGTCACCATAGGTAAACCATATAGCAAGAGTTTTAGTAAGATTAAGATGGAGACAGTTAGTGGTAAGCCAACTTGCAACAGAGGAGAGACAGGAATTCAGAGGGGTGAGGTCAGGACAGGAAGGGGAGGTGTGATGGAGTAAGAGGATATCATCTGCGTAGAAGAAAGCTGAAAGACCTGATTGTTGGATAAGAAGAGCTAGCGGAGCAAGAAAGAGATTGAAGAGAAGAGGGGCAAGAACGGAACCCTGTGGAACCCCACAAAGAAGGTGCTGTGGAGCGGAGGGGGAGAACGCAGGCGAGGAAGGAAGGACTGTGCAGGAACGAGAAGAGAGAAAGGAGTGAAACCAATGATGAACAGTGCTACAAAGACCAGCTTCCCGGAGCCGGTGAAGAAGAAGAGAGTGATCCACTAGATCAAATGCCGCTGAAAGATCTAAAGCAACCGCCACCGAAATGTCATCTCGATCGTGAGCTACATGAAGTGCGTTAGTGAAAGCCAAAAGAACGGTGTCAACACTGTGCCCAGAGCGAAAACCTGATTGACGGGGATGAAGAAAATTAATAGAATCAAGATGGTGGGAAAGTTGTGCAAAAACAAACTTCTCGAGGAGCTTAGATAGAAAAGGGAGATTAGAGACGGGACGATAATTAGATGAAAGAGAGGGGTCGAGGGAAGGATTTTTCAAAAGGGGATGAACTAATGCGTGCTTCCATGATTTAGGGAAAGTCCCAGTGGAAAGACTAGAATTAAACATGGTGAGGATGAAAGGAAGGACACCCAGGGAGGGAGTGAGGAGCCAAGAAGAAGGAATAGGATCAAGGGAACAAGAGGTCTTCCGAGAAGAGGAGATCAGATGATGAAGTTCAGGTGTAGTAATGGGTACCTCAATGTACCCTGACAACGGATACCTCCGAGCTCGGTTGGGGAAGACATCTGAACAGTCTCACCACACATGGGCAGTGGACACACCAGGAATCTCTCTTACAGATAAACCTCCTGGAACTACGTGCACTTACAAATGCCCTTTGGGTTTTTCAACCCCCAATTCTCAGGCCAACAGGTCTTAGTCAGAACAGACAATCAGGTGGCCATGTTCTATGTGAACAAGCAGAGAGGAACATAATCCTATCCCCTCTACCAGGAAGTGTCTCGCCTCTGGTTCTTCTCAATTACACACCACATTCATCTCAGAGTGGTATATCTCCCGGGTGAACTCAATCTCCTTGCGGACAGACTCAGCCATATCCTGTGTCCACACAAGTGGACCCTAAATCAAGAAATGGCATCTTGGATCTTCCACACATGGGAGACCCAACCCATAGATCTGTTTGCCACTCAGGAGAATGCACAATTTTTAATGTTCTGCTCATGGCTTCCCCCCCTGCACAGACAGGTGACGGATGTTTTCTTTCTCCACTGGGGACAAGGTCTGCTTTATGCATTCCCGCCTATCAAACTACAGGGCGACAAGGACTCCATGATCCTCATAGCTCCTTACTGGCCCCGTCAACTGTGGTTTCTTCTGCTGCTTTGACAAGCACAGACTCAACCTTTCAACCTGGGACTTGCGCCCGACCTCCACTCTAAGGATCATGGGATGCTTCTCCGTCCCAATCCACAGGGCTTCCACATCACAGTCTGGCTGCTGAAAGCATAATCCTTGCTAACCTTAACCTCTCAGGACAGGTCAAGGATATACTACTTGCATCACGCAAACCGTCCATCAGACAGTCATATGCCTTCAAATGGTGAAGGTTCACACTCTGGTGTTCTCCAAAGTAAATTGACCCCTCTACCTACCCAGTGGAATTCCTTCTACAATATCTCTTCCACTTGTCCTCAGCAGGTCTCAAGACTAACTCAGTTAGAGTTCATCTTAATGCTGTCATGGCTTACCACAAGCCTCTGGACAAGCAACTTATTTCTTTGCATCCCTTGGTGCAACATTTCATACAGGGTCTCCTGCTGTCCAAGCCACCTATCAAACCTCCACCAGTGGCCTGGTACCTCTGTGGTTTTAGCACAACTTCTAAAGCCTCCCTTTGAGCCTTTAGCCACCACTTCATTAAAGTTTCTGACGTGGAAGGTAATCTTCCTCATTGCTCTAACCTCAGCTTGCCAAATCAGCGAACTACAGGCTTTAGTTGCAGATCCTCCGTACACTCGGTTCCACCATGACAAGGTGGTCCTCCATACCCATTCGCATTTCCTTCCCAAAGTGGTATCATCCTTCCACCTGAACCAGTCGGTAATCCTAATAGTTTTCTTACCAAGTCCACATGCCTCTCGGGCCAAAGCAGCGCTACACACTAGACCAGACGTCTCCGAACCTGTCCTGGAGGGTCACAAACCTGCCAGGTTTTCGGGATATCCCTAATGAATATGCATGAGATATGTTTGCTTGCACAGCCTCCATTGTATATAAATTTATCTCATGCATATTCATCAGGGATATCCTGAAAACCAGACTGGTTTGCGGCCCTCCAGGACTGGATTTGGAGACCCCTACACTAGACTGCAAACGAGCTCTGGTTTACTACTTGGACAGAACCATGGCTCACAGGAAATCCTCTCAACTATTCATTTCCTTTGATAAAGGTTTACCATGGCCTTCCTTTTACAAAGCACACCCTATCCAAATGGATAGCAGACTGCATTTCCTTTGCCTACTCACAGGCGGGACACTCCCTCGAGGGTCACATCACCACCCACAAAGGGCAGGCTATAGCAACCTCAGTTCCGTCTGCATTGCAAGATCTGTCAGGCAGCTACCTGTTCCTCCATTCATACCTTTGCTGCACACTACTACCTAGACAGGAACTCCCGTTGGGTTGCTGTCTTTGACTACGCTGTACGCCAGCACATTTTTGTGACTCCCTCCATCCTGGACTTCTTCCTGGCACCAGACTTCCATTAGATGTGGTCTAGCCGACTGCAGTCGAATCCAACTATGCCACATTGTAGCCACACCTCTTGGCTTTATCACTTAGCCTCAGGGATACCATGGCTACCTGCTTCCAGTCTGGTACCTGGGAGCTAGTAAGTCCCATATGTGAAGACTGCATTCCTGCTTATTCCTGGAGATAGTGTTGTTACTCACCTGTAACAAGTGATCTCCAGGAACAGCAGGAATCAGTCTTCACAAGCCACCCTCCTCCCCTAGGAGTTGTAGGGTATACACTTTTTTTATCTACAGACTCAACTGAGGAGAGGAGCTGGGAAGGCGGGAAGACAGATGCGCAGGTGCAGTGGATTGCTCCCAAAGGCTTTCCAATTGGACACCGGGGGAGCATTCCTGTGCAGGCTGCGACAGTACCGACGTCACCCTTATGTGAAAACTGATTCCTGCCTTTCCCGGAGATCACATGTTACAGGTGAGTAACAACACTTTATGCAAGCTTTAGAGTTAGTGTGAATGTTCACACCTGCAATATAGGCAAATGTTAAGTCACTTACTCTAGCATTTTATAAAAACAAGTAGGTGCTTACTTGTCTTTTTAAACTAGGCTTTACATAGATGCCTTAAAATGGGCTTTAACTAGATACTCCTTTATGAAGTTACCCTCTTAACTGCTAACTTGTTTTATATACACATTATCGAGTTACAGAATGCTATAGTGTAACCAGACGAAATAAAAAAATATAAACGTTACAGTGCTGGGGCTTCGGACTTTGTGGGAGGATGCGGCCACAATGTTTTATTGTTGGGGCTGCAGGAGAAGCCAAGAGAAGACTGGCAGTGAAAAAAAAATTACTTCTGGGCTCTCAGATAGCTCCGGTCTCAGAACCTGCAGCAGCTGTGTTTAAAAAAAAAAAACAGGCTGCAAATACGGACCTGAAATGAGCCGTGTACCTGCTGTTGTCATTGGGGCTGGTTTGCTGGCTCTAAGGCAGGAGAAGAGTGTGGAGTCCTGGGCCATTGGGAGTGCAGGACCTAAATAAAATTAAATTAAAAAATGGAGGGGTTGGGGGCTGGAGTTTTGAGGTGGGGAATTTGGCTGCAGAAGCATGAGCCATGCTGAGGTTTCCTGGAGGGCAGTGAAGGCTTTTGGACTTAAAGATGGTCTCGTGAAGTGGGGACGGAATTTATTAAAGAGCCAGTGAGTGGAGAAGCGGCTGAAATTAAAAAATGAAAAATAAAAGTCTTAAAGAGGCAAGAATGCTAGAAAAAAGGTTGATGAGCCTTAAGTATTTTTTTATTGTATTTTGGAGCTTAAAATTTGAAACAGAGCAGTTTGAAAGTGTGGGGGTAGGGCCTACTCCCGTTTATATATTTTTTAAAGTCTTAAAGGTTTTAAAGTGAATAATAGAGGTCCTTAGGGTCCAGGGACCTGGGAAATATGTTTGGTTTGCAGCTTTAAATGTTTAAAAACACATTATTTGAGTGAGTTGTGTAGGGAAATAAAAGTATGGTTTAAAGTGACATAATTCAGGTGCTAGGCTATGTTCGGTACAAAAAGCTTGCTTGAAGTCTTTAATGTTCAATAAAAATTGACTTTTATATGTAAAAATGCCAAGAGGTAAGGGGAGGGGGTGGAGTGATATGCAAAGAGACTAAGTAGCTAACAGGTTCAGCTGACTTGAAGAGGGACTGAGGCAATTAGAGGAAAGCTTTCACTACAGGAGCAGCACATATGGAAACAGCCTGATAAATGTTTTTAAAGACTGGAAAATATGGGTATGGGGTTTATTTTGGAATTAGGGAAAATCAGAGGTTTTAATTAATTTAGAATGGGAATTTTTTAGTGATGTCAGGGTGGAAGAGCATAATGGTACCTAGTTTGGAATACTGGTGTTGATGAAAAGTTGTCAGTTGGCGCTTGGAAGAAGGAGAGTGAGAATGTGTGTCAAGTTGTTTGAGTGCAGGGCCCTGAGAGAGTAGATTTGAGAGGAATGTATGAAGTTTAAGTGGGAGAGTGGGTGATGTGTGTGAAATGAAAGAATCCATAAGGTTTTAGGGTTTTTTTGTTTTTTCTGTTTTTGTAAGAAAGTGAAGTGAGAGGGAAGTGGGTGTAAGAGCAGTGAAGGATAGTTGGTCCAGAGCGATAAAAAGGTAAAATAGTGAGGGGAGAGGAGGATATAATTTGGTGGGATTTTTCTTTTTCTTTGGGTAAGAAAAATAATAGGTCCTAGAGAGAAATAGTTACATAGGGGTAGGGCTATAGTTAGAGGTTCTTGATAGGAAATCAGGGAGAGAGTATAGGAGAGGTGCAGAAATAGATATCAGTGAAAGGAAGATTTGAGTTCAGGATTTAGAATAAAGTTGAAGATGTTAGGTCTCTGTGTGATGAGAGAGAGAAGAGGGACGTATAGAGGGTGAATGGTCTGAACACAAGAGGAAGGATGAAAGTGTAGATAAAGTGAATGTGAAGAGAAAGTATCAGACTGTAATAGGAGAAACTGTACCGAGGAGAGTGAAAAGAGAGAGAGAGGAAGGAGAAGCACTAGAAATATTTCCCTGAGTTATAAGATTATTTGTAACCTGGCCATGTCCATTAATTAATATATTTTTTTAGATTAGATGTTTAAAGGGAGGAGTTCAGAGGTAGGGAAAAGCAGGTAAAGGAGAGTCAAAGGAGTACCAGTGTGCTGCAAGAAAATAGTTTCCACTGCTGCAGTTGGAGTTCCGGATCAGAGCAAAGAAGACATCCTGGAGTCCTAGAGAATTGGAAGAGCTGATATCCTCAGTCCCAATGTTGAGAAATTTGGATAAGTAGAGTCTTTATCTTTACAACACAATTTTTTATATTTGAGCTCAAATAAACAGTAGGAGTTCCAAAATATAACAGCAGTTCGGAGAGAGAAAGACATGTCACAAAAGAAAACTTTATTTAGTACCAATACAGAATTTGACTCATTATTACTGTGATATTGGGCTATTATGATATTTGTAAACAAAATTTGTCACATATTATATATATGTACTTACCTGTTTTATTATATACCTATGGGTAAGATTAAAACTACTTATACATTATTGAAACATCTTATAAACTTGATGCTTAAGTTATTTTATTTGTCCTGCCTGTCCTTACACCTTGGATGTGTGGATATCCCAGTGGGACGTATATTCTATCTTCCAGTCACGCTCTGAGTGGGTAAATAATTACAGCATCACTCTGGCCTAGCCATGACATCACTATTGAAAGGGGAACTTTAATTATATTACTATCAGAGACGTGGTGGTTTGTAGTAGCAAACTATATTTCCTGCAAAATCTACATCATAGTATGTTTCCTGAAATGTATTATGCTATAGTACTCTATGCAGTTATATATGGGAAAAATAGCTTATGTCCCTACTGTATTAATAAAAAAAAAAGTCATATAACTGTGTATCTCTTTTTCAGATCAACATAATGAGTAATGAGTCAAATGTCTGGAGAGAATTAAATTAAATGGTTGTGTGATCCCTAAAGGAAAGTCTGTTTAACTTAGGTGAATTCCCATCAGGAAGCAATGAAACCTGAGCTGTGTGTGTCACGCTCAAAAGGGGTTATCAAAGCTAAGTGAACAGAGTCTGATTTGCTACACTGTTACAGTCTAGTATTTTTTTTACTTTCTCAGTGAAACAAACAATAATGACTTTTATGCGCATAGTAGACCATGAAAAGTAGACTTAGGGGCATTTTCACTAAAGGTTAATGCATGTTAATTTCATTAATGTGCGTTAAGTGCCACTGAACCCATAGAAATAAAATGGTTCTGGACACTTAACATGCGTTAACTTTATTAACGCACATTAAATCTTTTAGTAAACATGCCCCTTAGTCTCATTTATAGCGCTTCTGTTTGCCTACATTTCTGATACCTTTTGTATTCCTATTTATTTTATTTGTACGCCCAGTTAAGCTAGACTAAAGCTACTACCGTATAACCTGGCTGAATCAGTTCCAATACTCCTAGTCATCTTGGTAAACATAATGCTCAGTAACAGTAGACCTGCTTATATGTAGCAGCTTGAACAAAATAGTACTCTTACAAGACACTCTGAGAATCTTTGATATTTTGTGCGTCCCAATAAATCAATTATGCATTTGGTTTTAGCCTCTAAATTTTCTCCTTGTGTGAGCCAGTAATTGAGGCTGCATTGGAACCCAAGTTTTTTGACACAGCTTTCCACTTAGGTGACAACAGATTGTAGATCATTGCCAAAGTGCACTCAGAAGAACCCTCAGCAAGAATAAAATCTATTCTAAAGTCAGCCAATAAATAAATAGATAGAAAAATAAAATTAAACAATGACAAAAAGAGTTGGTAAATATATGCATGTTTTTGCCAGTGTTTAAACAATAACACACTGCAAAGTGATTTTTTTTTTGTTCTTATTAAAACCGTTTTCAGCCTTGCATATTACATTTTTGTGTTCAAAATTTAAAGCATCTGTGTGCCTTCATAGCAAAGACAAATTTTGAAACCTTTGGCTTTTCCTGTGCAAATTTTGGAGGTAATTTTATGACATTTTCATGTGTCTGTGGCCACATATGCACATAAAAGCCATTTCATAAAATACCATCTGGCTTGAATGTATGCACCTTGTCAAGAAGGAGTGTGCTTTGCCAGTAAGCGTAGCAGTGGTGCAGTCTGAACAGACCATGGGCAGAGTTTGCATTATAAAATACTTTAATCAATATGCATATTTGCAAACTTTTCATGCAAACATTTACACCTCCCTTCAAGACTCTGTTTCTACTACTGACTGTACAATAGTATTTTATAAAGGCACATAGGCACCTAGGTGTCTGTGAAATAACACCTAAATAGGCATCCAGTTGGCCTCTTAACCTAGGTGCCCTTTTGTAAAATAATATAATTTTATTTATTTATTTATAAAAAAGCTTTTTTGTTTGCTTCCATTACATAGATGAAGCATTCTAAATATTTAAAGTCCAATTTTTCATAGGTTGTCTAGCTAGGAATTGGAATGTTCAGGATGGGAAGTGTGCAGTTTCTTGATTACTAGAGGTTTGCTGAACAGAGAAACTTTTATAAAACATGAAATTAGGAAATGAATGTCTATGTGCTGGCAGATACATCAAGTGCACCTATTTTAATAAGAAGGATGTTTGAAAAGAATGGCATCACTCAAGGTTTGGAACATGAAAGTACTGATTTTAGAACCTATACATGTAAGTTTTGAATTTTACACAATTAGACATTCAAAAAGAACCAATTAAGGAGGTAGGCAATAAAAAAAATTGAATATTTAAAAAGGGTTTTAAAATATTGGAGACGTAAGCTCAACTGCTCCCTCAACCATTCTTGCAAACTCAAGATCTCAATGAGCAATTAGATGGCACTTCAGCCTGCCTTGGAAAAGGTAGAAATGCATACTTTTCCAATCTACCACAGTACACCCCCTTCAAAATTGTGTGCTGTAGATCTACAATAGTGACTTTTAAAAATAGCTATTTAAACATGTGACGGCACATTTTAGATAAGCCGTTTGATTACCCCTGGGGAAGTACAAGTCATAATGTCCAAAATTGTATAGGAGGGACAGTAAAGTAGATGAACACTTGTAAACACTGAAATCAAAATGTTTCCGTTAACATCCCAGACAATGGGTCATGAAGAATGAAGTCCCTGGGCATGCATAAGCAGATGGTTGATTTTGGAAATGTGCATGCGTGAAAGTTCAACATAGGTATACCCATCAAAATAGACATGTCAGCAGCAGTATTTCAGAACCTCCATGTGGATATGTCGCCACACTCACATATGGCCTAGCCATTTTGCAAACAGAGACGTGCAGTTGTGCAACAGTAAACAAAGTGGCCTCACTATTTCCCTGCTAGCCCTTTTTGATGGGGTGAAAATAATTGGGGGAGTGAGAGCGCATTCCCCTGTCAACCCTACTGTTGAGAGCTGGTCAAACGAGCACTTTTGAAATGCCTATTTGTGCCAAGAAGTAGGTCTAAATAAGGACATGTCCACTGATGGGTTTACACATGTGGCACTGTTTGAAATCGGAGATGAACATGGTTCTTTTTAGGACTACTCTGACATGCCTCTGCCACACCCTCGTGCTACTTGGACATGATGATGACAGTCACATGTAAATTCAGGCCTTTCTTAAATCACTGTTTGCAGTTTTCACACATTCTTATCACAAACAGGGCTTTTAAAATAACCCACATAGGGTATTTGCACATGTAAATGCAACACAAAACTACCAAAATTACCTCCTTGGTATGCTTATCAGACCCATTCTACAGCTTGTATTTGACTCACTAGGTCTACAGTACACTATGCTACCAATTGTCGCGTACCGCTGCTGGTGGCCAGTGGTCATAGGGGTAGGTTGAACACAAAGATATTTTTATATGAGAGGAGGTTCCTTTAAGAGCCAGGTGCAGCCTGGTCTTAGTAGTTCAGTTCCTATTAAGAAGTAAATTGTGAATGCAGAATAGAGGGATAACATAGGCTTTTATTTCCCTTTACACAAAAGATTCAGGTGGGTCACAACATAGAGGAAAATGTCCTTTACTTCAGGAATGAAACAAACTCATGGTAAAGAAAAACTGTTATGCTTCACAGTTGCAACAAGGATTAATTAAGGCTTCCTCGAGTAATTCAACCATTTCAATACACTTCTTCCTTTTAGCATACAAGTAACACTCTGGAGTTAGCATATATTATTTACAAGTCTAGCAGTGATTCTATACTGCTTGTAATGCATAGAGAACAGTCCATCTCCTCTTGAGACAGAAGACTAGGCTCCACAAATTCCACTTGCATCGGCTCTGAGTCAGAGTTATCCCTTTCTGTATCTGGGGTTTCTGTGGCTTGTCACCCCTTTGTCATGCAGCACCTCCTGCTGGTCACAGCTGGTACTGCACCCGGGTGTAAAGTACTGGCCTTTTCAATATCTATAGTCCTTGCCAGTACACAAATAAGTTGTGACACCGAAATCGGTTTAACTGGGTTTTATTCCCCGTCCCATAGGATTCTTTCAAAAGTATAACAATCAAATCAACATAACCCTTCTTGGGTAAACAAAAAGAACTATAACAAAAATAGCTTTCCTTTCAGCGAATGGAAACAGAAATACAGCTTGTCAGGTTTCCAGATAAAGGCTTCTCTGGAGCAGTTCAGCCTTCTATCTGAGAGACTCTATTTGGTCAGCTAGTATCAAACTACAGTCCATCTGTTCAACAGGCAATTCAATGTTATCCTCTATTGCATAAGGCTCATACTGCATTGGAACACTGTCCTGTACAGATGCTTCGTCACTTCTCTCCTGAGGTAGTTTGTTTAACAAACTTTCCAGCTTGTGACGTACTTGACTCTCTACAGAATGTATCTGTTTGGCTTTACCATATTCTCTGGAGTTGCTCAACCAGGAGCCTTTCCTCTGCCTCTGGTTATCAGGCAGAGTAAAGCAGTTAGCTGCCCAGCTATTAGAGAGTGGAACCTTTGTTCGGGGTTTTGTTTTAACAGGAGCTTTACAAACAGCTGTTATCTCCAACGGCAGTTTCTGAGAAAGCTTATGCCAGTTATATCCCTCTGCAGGGTTCTCTCTCACAGGTAACAAGCTTTGTTCTATATTCTGTCTGTAGCCCAGACTCTGGAGTTTTCCTGCCTTCATTAAGTTAACATTATAGGGCTTTTGTTTCTCATACAAATGCCTCTCATAGCTCAGCTTAGCATTTCTCCTCTCTGGCTCAGAATAGCTTTTCCTAGCTTGTAACTTGTGTCTTAGGGCATAGCTTCTATCAAGGCTGCTGCATACACTGTCCCTGTCTGAATTCAGTTGCTCATCTCTTTCACTTAATTGTTCATCAGACTCACTCAGACTTTCATTCAGCCAGTGCCTTCTGCCTTGCTGTAGAGACCTGGGAGGTCTGTATTCTTCCCACTCTGGGTATCTCCTCTGCCTGGGAATATCCTTTCTCCTGGGGTCTTTCAACTCACTTGGTTGCCTTGATTCTCTTAACCTCCTTCGTCTCTCAGGTCTCCCAGCTTCTTCGGCTCTTTCTGCCTCGCCTCCTTCCTGTGAGCTGTGCTGATTATTTACGTAATCCCCAGCTGCACCACACCCTAGCCTATTGGGGTCAGGTGGGACCTTCCTTGCCTCCCTACTGGCTGGGTGATAATTCCAGGCTTGTGACCTCACTCCCTTATACCTATTCTGATACCCTTGTGTCATGTGCTCTCTCCACACGTCACTGTTCACTTGAGGAGTAGTGTTTTTTAGCTCCACAGGGGGCTCTAGAGAGTCTGCTCTGTGACATATTCCCCCCCTTAAAATCTTACGTGCTGCCGCCACACTACACGGACAGCACGTAAGCATACTCCTGGTGCTCCTACCATACTCCTTATGTACTAGATTGACCTGAGCCTCTCTCTCTTTCCAGGGCTTCAACACATTGAGATGGTAGACCTGTCTACGTCCCCTATCATTCTCTATAAGGTACGAGACATGCCCCACTCTTTTTAGTACTGTCCCTGGCCCTTTCCAACGGGATTCAAATTTTGGACCTGGATCCGCTACCTGGATCAGGACCTTACTCCCTATTTCTAAATGTCTAGATTGGGTGCCTTTATCATAGTGCTGTTTTTGACGCTGTTGGCTCATCTTAAGATTATCTATGGAAACCTTAGATGTCTTTTCTAAGCGCGTTCGTAGGTTGGTCAAAAACTGGGGCACCCCTACCTCTGGCACCTCGGGTTCCACCCATTCCTCATGTAAGATGTCCAATACACCTCTCGGGGCCCTGCCAAACAGTAACTCAAATGGGGATACCCCTAAGGATGACTGGATTCGCTCCCTACAGGTGTACAAAACGAATGGGAGCAACGTGTCCCACTCGGCCATTTCATTTTTCTTTAAACCTCTCCGTAACAGGTGTTTAATTGACTGATTTGTTCGCTCAACTAAACCGTTCGACTGGGGGTGGTACGCCGCAGTCTTTAGATGGCGAATGCCAAATGCCTCCCAGACTTTTGCTAAATGCTGTGAGACGAAGTTACTCCCCTGGTCTGTTAAAATCTCCTGGGGGAACCCCACCTCACAAAATAATTTTACAAGTTCTTGGGCTATCACCTTGGCAGAAATATTCCGTAGGGGAATCGCCCACGGAAAACGTGTAGCATGGTCCACGATTACCAGCATATACTGATAGCCACGGGGTGTTCTTATCAAAGGACCCACTATATCCATCCCCAAGCGTCTAATGGGTGTTGAGATGGTGGGCAAGGGTATCATAGGTACCGCCTTTGGGCGTGCTATGGAAACCCTCTGGCAAGCTGGACAGGAGTCACAATATTTTTTTGTTTCCTTATAAACACCAGGCCAATAAAACCTGTTCAGGATTTGATCAAGTGTTCCCTGAACACCTTTGTGGCCCCCGATAGGGTGGTCGTGTGCTAGCCGTAACACGACAGCCTTAAATGTCACTGGCACCACCACTTGCTTCCTAACTGCCCCGGTATATGGTTCTACACTTTCCCGGTATAATATGTCTTTATCAATTAAGAACCTGGGGAGTGTGAGCCGAACTTCTTGTGCCCACTCAAACGCTCTTTTTAGTCCAGGGTCCGCTCGTTGTTCCATTGGGAACGAAGGGAACTTTTTCACTAGGGCTTCTGGCACCCACGGTAGCCCTTCTCCCGCTTCTAACTCTGCCCTCCCTTGCGCCCTTTTCCCTCTCTCTTGGCGCTTCCTATTCTTGGGTTTCTTCTCCTCTTTATTAGGGGCCTGTACTAACTCATCATGATCAGGAAGTACCTTAGCCTCCTCCTCTTTATTTGGGGCTTGAACTGCCTCATCAGGGTCAGGAATTACATTAATTCCTCTCTCCTCTTCCTTTTCCTCGGGCTTCGCCTCATCATTTTCCTTTTCTGGTTCCTCTGTTCTTTTAGCAGATGGGACCTGAATTCCAGAGGTACTAGCCTGTGATCTGGTCAAAACAAAACCTGACTTTGTATCTGCACCTTGCATTAACCCTCTCCTAAATGATGGCCAATCGTGCCCTAGGATAAGGTCTCGGGTTAGCCCAGGGACTATGGCTACCAGGATTTCGCGTTCTATGCCCATCCCCTTAACCCGTATTTTATGCAGGGGATATGGAACCTGGGTTCCATGCACACACTGTATTTGTACCTGGTTATTTTCTGGCTTAGAGGCGGCCGAACGAGCTTGCTCCAGGGTCTCCCATAATTTTAGAGAGACCATGCTTTGTTCTGCGCCTGAGTCCATTAAAGCCAGGACATTCTTTCCCTCTACTAAAACTTGGAGAAAAATCCCTTTTGTGCCTTGACCTTTAACCCCGGCCATAAAGACTAACTTTACTTTGCAATTTTTCTTATAGTGGCCTACTTTACCACATTTGTAACATCTCACATTCCTAGCCACAGCCTCACCAATATTATCACGCACACTTCTTTTCTCCATAGCATCCCTGTCCCCTTTTCTCATGCTACCTGGACTTTCTTGTCCATTTATTTTTAACCCGCCAGGCCTTAAGGCATTTGCCCCACTGGCTTCAAAATAAGCTTCTGCCATGTTTGCGGCCTCTTCCGGATCATGGCAGTCCTGTAACATGAGAAAAGTTCTCAAATCATCCGATACCGAATGCATGAACTGTTCCATTATAATATCTTTCATAACGGAATCTATGGATCTCCCTTCAGAGTTAAGCCACTTGTACGCGAGGCCTTTTAACCTTTGATACAAGGCTCGGGGAGTCTCCTTAGGTTGTATGCGTGCCTCCCTAAATTGGTGCTTATACTGTCTGGGTGTAAAACCCAGCCTATCTTTTATGGCCTTCTTAATCTCTGTATAATTCGTAACTAAATCAGCAGGCATCCCTCTAAAGGCTGACAGAGCATCTCCGGTCAAAGTTAAGGTAAATTGCCTGGCCCAGAGCTCTGGCGGCCATTTGAGGGTGGCTGCCATCCTCTCAAACGATTCAATATGATCATCAATGTCATCATACTGTGTTAACTGTCTTACAGAAAAATTGGAAGCAGGGTTCATGGCTACTTGCGTCAGTATTGGCACAGTCATTGCCTCATTGTCCTGAGGTTTGGTAACTAGAGCCTTCAATGCTTCCACCAACGGTCGCTGTTGCTCCTGCATAGCGTCCATATACTGTTTCTGCACTTGTTGCATAAGCTTGGCTTGTTCGTTCCACTGCGTTTGCATCCACGCCTGAACATCACGTACATCCATTCTTCCCGTCTTTTGAGGACCTGCGGAAAAAAAGAGAAAAACACACCAAGTGCGGCACCTTTTTTTTTTTTTTTTTTTAAATTCCCACTTAGGAACAGTGCCCTCTTTCTCACTTATCCATCTACGGTTTCTCCCAGGTGACTGTTACCTGAGTTTTGGGTAGATTCCAGCGTGTGAGAAAGTTTTTCCTTTCCTTCCTTTTCTGGCCGACCTGCCAGCGAAAATCCTCTCTCAGCAAGTACTTCCGGGTGAGTCGTCTCTTCCAGCACTGCTCAGCACTTGTCTTTTCCAGGGGAAGTCACGTGGTATCAAAATCCTAAAACACTACGCCATTATGTCACCCCTTTGTCATGCAGCACCTCCTGCTGGTCACAGCTGGTACTGCACCCGGGTGTAAAGTACTGGCCTTTTCAATATTTATAGTCCTTGCCAGTACACAAATAAGTTGTGACACCGAAATCGGTTTAACTGGGTTTTATTCCCCGTCCCATAGGATTCTTTCAAAAGTATAACAATCAAATCAACATAACCCTTCTTGGGTAAACAAAAAGAACTATAACAAAAATAGCTTTCCTTTCAGCAAACAAAATATGAATGGAAACAGAAATACAGCTTGTCAGGTTTCCAGATAAAGGCTTCTCTGGAGCAGTTCAGCCTTCTATCTGAGAGACTCTATTTGGTCAGCTAGTATCAAACTACAGTCCATCTGTTCAACAGGCAATTCAATGTTATCCTCTATTGCATAAGGCTCATACTGCATTGGAACACTGTCCTGTACAGATGCTTCGTCACTTCTCTCCTGAGGTAGTTTGTTTAACAAACTTTCCAGCTTGTGACGTACTTGACTCTCTACAGAATGTATCTGTTTGGCTTTACCATATTCTCTGGAGTTGCTCAACCAGGAGCCTTTCCTCTGCCTCTGGTTATCAGGCAGAGTAAAGCAGTTAGCTGCCCAGCTATTAGAGAGTGGAACCTTTGTTCGGGGTTTTGTTTTAACAGGAGCTTTACAAACAGCTGTTATCTCCAACGGCAGTTTCTGAGAAAGCTTATGCCAGTTATATCCCTCTGCAGGGTTCTCTCTCACAGGTAACAAGCTTTGTTCTATATTCTGTCTGTAGCCCAGACTCTGGAGTTTTCCTGCCTTCATTAAGTTAACATTATAGGGCTTTTGTTTCTCATACAAATGCCTCTCATAGCTCAGCTTAGCATTTCTCCTCTCTGGCTCAGAATAGCTTTTCCTAGCTTGTAACTTGTGTCTTAGGGCATAGCTTCTATCAAGGCTGCTGCATACACTGTCCCTGTCTGAATTCAGTTGCTCATCTCTTTCACTTAATTGTTCATCAGACTCACTCAGACTTTCATTCAGCCAGTGCCTTCGGCCTTGCTGTAGAGACCTGGGAGGTCTGTATTCTTCCCACTCTGGGTATCTCCTCTGCCTGGGAATATCCTTTCTCCTGGGGTCTTTCAACTCACTTGGTTGCCTTGATTCTCTTAACCTCCTTCGTCTCTCAGGTCTCCCAGCTTCTTCGGCTCTTTCTGCCTCGCCTCCTTCCTGTGAGCTGTGCTGATTATTTACGTAATCCCCAGCTGCACCACACCCTAGCCTATTGGGGTCAGGTGGGACCTTCCTTGCCTCCCTACTGGCTGGGTGATAATTCCAGGCTTGTGACCTCACTCCCTTATACCTATTCTGATACCCTTGTGTCATGTGCTCTCTCCACACGTCACTGTTCACTTGAGGAGTAGTGTTTTTTAGCTCCACAGGGGGCTCTAGAGAGTCTGCTCTGTGACAGGCTATTGTTTCTGGCCAGTTGCTATTCTTATTCTCTGGGTGTTTGTAGAGTTCTTCTAAAGTTTGCCAGTGAGCGTGGCCTACCTTTGTGCTTTTACCATCTGGGTTATACAAGGTAGGTTTACTTTCCTTTCTTGTAAGACGAGCATTGCTTTTAAAAGGGCACTTATAAGATGAGCTTTTTCTCATAAAAACAGAGTCAGCATACCTTGGCTTCCAGCAGCATGTAGAACAGGAACTTTCTCCTTCTAGTAGTTCTCCAGGGCTACACTCCTCATGACAGTCTTTTCCCTGAAAGCTCTTGTTACCTTTCAGTCTGGTCACTGGTTCCTCCGGTAAGCGCAGGCCTCTTTCCAAGCCTAACTCTGGCTTCTTCCTTCAGCACTGCTCTGCTTCCCAAAGTGACTGTTCCTTTCCTCAGCATTGCTTCCCCATTCACTCCTAGGGCTTAGCTCAATGCTCCTGGTGCTTCCTTCTTCTTGGCCCTTGCTCGTGGTGCATTTCTCTCGCACGGCTTTGCTCCTGGTGCTTCTCTCCGGTCCACCTCTACCTCTCCTCCTTTTCCAGTCTCCAGCCTCTTGCTTATAAAGCTCTCCTGTGTTTGAGCTTTCTGGGCTGCTTGTCAGGTGGTGTCAATTAGCTAGGTGTGTCCAGTCAGCCTCTGTGAGTGCACGACTGCTCCCTCTAGCTGCTCTGTGCGGGAATTGCATCCCGTGCACATCTTTTATATTATGAAAAACGGCTTCTTTTCTTGCATCTTTGCTTCCATCAGCTCCTGCTGCATGACATATCCCCCTTCTTAAAATATTACGGGCTGAGGCCTCTTCCTCCCTACAGCCCGTAATTCGGGACATCGCATCCGCTTTATAATGGAGCTTTCCTGCTCTGTGCTCTACTCTGTAGTCTGTAAACGGGGGTGCTTGTTGTGAAAGTTCCACAATCTTGGCAAAGACAGGAATTTACTTGACTTGCAAAGGATTGTGGGTCTTGTAGTTCATTCACACAAAATCAGCCGTTTAACAAGAATAAAGAATTGTAGTTGCTCGAGTGTAAGGCAGAAAACAGATTTTATTTATGGGGTGTTATTCCCTCGCACAGATATGCTTGGTAACATCAACAGGATAATTTCTTCAGGAATTGTATTCAGGAAACAAAACAAATAAGGCAACTGAATTACTTATGCAACAACTTAGTAAAGACCTTGATGGAACAGAAAAGGTCTTCCTTCTAGCCCCTGCTAATAAACTTTCTTAGCAATGCCAGAATGAAAAATAAACCCAAAAGGAAAATTCTCTTTATCAAAAAAACAACTTTCTTCCTTTCACACAGTGAAGAAGTTTTCTTTCCAAAGTCCCACGTGCACTTGTGCCTTGCTCTAATCACAGGTGCTTAACCAGCTGCAAACCATTGCTGGTCCACTCTCCACGTGGCTCCAACTTTCCCCAAAGCTTTCTCTCACAGAAACGTTTCTGGGAAGCTAAAAAAACAGTACAGTTCCTTTTGGTGTTTGATGCTTAACTAAGGATTACTTTAGAACAGCAGCCTAGAAAAAGAGCAATCCATGCATTCCACTTTCTCATTTGATATTTCCCCTTGCTCTTGAAATATCATAGGTTCACTTTCATACACTGGCTCAGAGGAATTCTCTAACTGATCTCTATCAGGATAGAAACTGGTTCCCTGCTGTCTTCCTTGTGTAAAGCTAGGGAACAGACCAGAGTTCATACCTGAGATCACGTTGTCATTAGGTTTCCTCTCTGGGTATTTTGGCCAGTAGGTAGCAAAGCTTCTGTGCCCAGCTCTCCAGTCAGAATCCCTGGACTTTAGGTCTCTTTTCCCATACCTCCTTAAATAGGTATTAGAGCTCCTTCTTTCTGTAGATGCAGCCGTCTCCTTTACAAGTGCTGTCTGAGGGTTCCTGGCTGTATATCTCCAAGCCTCTGGTTTCTTCCAGTCCAATGAAGAATGCTTGCCCCAGGAATCTCTCCCAGCATACGTACTGCCTTGGGCTCCTTTCTTAGACCTCCTGGACGTCTTGCTGTTCTTCCTTCTGTGTTCTCTTTGCTGTTGCTGTTGCTGTCCTCTTTGCTGTCTGAAGAATTTCTTCTTCCTTTAAAGTGCCTAGATGGACACTCCACCCTAGCACAGTCCAGGTATTCTGAATCAAGCCCTGCCCTAGGAGATGGGTGATTAGGGATTACATCATTGCTTCTCTGATTAGGCACACATTTCCCTATTTCAGCTCTCCTAGAGGCTTTCTGTAAACCAGTGCATTCTGGGTCTGGTAGTCTTTTAGGTAAACACTCTGTTTTAGTGCTTTTACCAGCCAGCACAGGTTGCTTATTCAGAGCCAATTCACCTCTTGTATTATTTCTTCCTGAACTATGATAAGCGTCCTTATCACAAGTCATAGGGTTGCAATGCCACATAGTTGGATAGTTTTTCTGTGGATGCCACCAGAGCCAATCTTTCGTGCCACTGTCGGATGACGTTCACGTGATAGACCTGGTTATGTCCCTTTTTGTCCTGAATTAAATATGAAGCCAGACCCATGGGTTTGACCACTGTAAAAGGTCCCTTCCATTGAGCTTCAAATTTTGGGGTCGGTCCGGACACCAGAACTATCACTTTCTCCCCTACCTCCAGTTGCCTCGGTTTTGTATGTTTGTCGTAATATCTTTTTTGCTTCAGTTGGCTATCTTTCAATTTTTCCTCTGCCAGACGAGAAGTCTGCTTTAGACGACTCCTCAAACTTCTCAGAAATTGTGGTACTCCCACTTCAGCTTCTACTGGTTCCATCCACTGTTCCCATAAGATGTCCAGCACTCCCCTCGGCGCTCGTCCGTACATCAGTTCATAGGGCGAGATGCCTAGAGAACTTTGTGTTCGTTCCCTACAAGCATATAGTATGAAGGGTAGCAAGGTATCCCATTCCGTCATTTCCCCGTCCAAAGCACGTCGAAGCATCTGCTTTATGCTTTGGTTCATTCTTTCCACTAAACCATTGCATTGGGGATGATAGGCAGCCGTCTTGAGATGGTGAATGCCAAAGGCGTCCCATACCTGGGCCAAGTACCTGGACATAAAATTGCTGCCGCGGTCCGTCAATACTTCCCGAGGGAATCCCACCTCACAAAACAGCTTTATCAATTCACTAGCGATGGATTTCGCTGAGATGTTCCTTAGGGGCACAACCCACGGGAAACGTGTGGCTTGATCAATGATAACAAGTATATATTGAAATCCTCTTGGAGTTTTTATAAGAGGTCTCACTATATCCATGGTGAGCCTCTTAATCGGTTCCAAAATTACTGGCATTGGCAGTAAGGGTACCTCAGGTGGTCGTATAGGAGTTACTCGTTGACAAGAGGCACAAGACTCGCAAAAACAAGTGGTTTCCCTAAAGACGCCTAGCCAATAAAATCGTGCCAGTATTTGATCAAGGGGTCCCTTGTGCACCCTTGTGGCCTCCTATGGGGTGATCATGGGCTAGGCGCAGAACCAAAGATTTGAAGGTATTTGGTACTACTATCTGCTCCCGAAGGTCTCTACTTTCCCTGTACAGTATGTCTTCCTTTATAACGAATCTGGGGAAGGTATCCTTCCCTTCTTGAGCATGCTCAAAAGCGCGGGTCAGGGCAGGATCTGCTCTTTGTTCCTTTTTAAAGGAGGGGAATTTTTCAACTAATTCAGAGGGTACCCAGGGCATTCCCTTTCCTGCCTCAAGCTCAGCTCTACCCTGAGCGACACTTTCTTTCCTTCCATTTCTCCGCTTTTGACTTTCTTTCCTTCCCAGAGGGGACATTTATCAAACCTTCATGAGAAGGGAGGTCATCCGACGGTGCTTCTCGGGAGCAAGAGGGGATTTTAGCGGTTTTTGCTTGCGTACGAGTTGAAACCAGGGCTTCCCTGGGAAATATGGCCTTTTTTGATTTCTCCAAAAGAGGACCGGGAACTGCTCTAACCTTAGAGGGGGTGCAAGTGGATACCAAAACTTCCTGTGGAGACAAGCCTTCTTCCAGACCTCTTCTAAACTGAGGCCAGTCTCTGCCTAGCACTAGCTCGTGAGGTAGTTTTGGTATTACAGCAATCAACATTTCCTTTTCAATACCTAAGCCTTTTACAAATAGCTTGTATACCGGATAATGTGTGGCAGCCCCATGTATGCACTTTATTTTTACTTTTTTGCTGGCTGATCGGGTACAGACTCACCATGCTCCTTGATCAAAGACCATAATTTGTGGGAGATCATGGTCTGATCTGCGCCAGAGTCTAAAAGTGCTTTAACATCAATGCCTTGTATCTTTACACTTAACAGAAACCCCTCACGTATTGCTTTCATATTTTCCCCAATAAGAGCAGTACGCAAGTAACATTCATTCTTTAAGTGACCCCTTTTCCCACACGAGAAACATCTTTTAGAAGGTTCCTTTAACATAGGAGTAGCATTTTTCAAACCCTTATGTGAACAGCGTGAGAGACTTTCTGATGTCTGCCTTTCCATACCAACTGCCAACTTTGGAGTCTCAACCTTTGATTGGGTGGCCA
The DNA here is from genome assembly GCA_033557465.1 of Ichthyophis bannanicus. Lineage (NCBI taxonomy): Eukaryota > Metazoa > Chordata > Amphibia > Gymnophiona > Ichthyophiidae > Ichthyophis > Ichthyophis bannanicus. The sequence continues at coordinate 369,060,194 of CM066035.1, forward strand.
ATTCTGCCATTTATGTCGCGTACCGCCCCTGGTGGCCAGTGGTCATAGGGGTAGGTTGGACACAAAGATATTTTTAGATGAGAGGAGGTTCCTTTAGGAGCCAGGTGCAGCCTGGTCTTAGTAGTTCAGCTCCTATTAAGAAGTAAATTGTGAATGCAGAATAGAGGGATAACATAGGCTTTTATTTCCCTTTACGCAAAAGATTCAGGTAGGTCACAACATAGAGGAAAATGTCCTTTACTTCAGGAATGAAACAAACTCATGGTAAAGAAAAACTGTTATGCTTCACAGTTGCAACATGGATTAATTAAGGCTTCCTAGAGTAATTCAACCGTTTCAATACACTTCTTCCTTTTAGCATACAAGTAACACTCTGGAGTTAGCATATATTATTTACAAGTCTAGCAGTGATTCTATACTGCTTGTAACGCATAGAGAACAGTCCATCTCCTCTTGAGACAGAAGACTAGGCTCCACAAATTCCACTTGCATCGGCTCTGAGTCAGAGTTATCCCTTTCTGTATCTGGGGTTTCTCTGGCTATTGTTTCTGGCCAGTCGCTATTCTTATTCTCTGGGTGTTTGTAGAGTTCTTCTAAAGTTTGCCAGTGAGCATGGCCTACCTTTGTGCTTTTACCTTCCTAGTTATACAAGGTAGGTTTACTTTCCTTTCTTGTAAGACGAGCATTGCTTTTAAAAGGGCACTTATAAGATGAGCTTTTTCTCATAAAAACAGAGTCAGCATACCTTGGCTTCCAGCAGCATGTAGAACAGGAACTTTCTCCTTCTAGTAGTTCTCCAGGGCTACACTCCTCATGACAGTCTTTTCCCTGAAAGCTCTTGTTACCTTTCAGTCTGGTCACTGGTTCCTCTGGTAAGCGCAGGCCTCTTTCCAAGCCTAACCTCTGGCTTCTTCCTTCAGCACTGCTCTGCTTCCCAAAGTGACTGTTCCTTTCCTCAGCATTGCTTTCCCATTCACTCCTAGGGCTTAGCTCAATGCTCCTGGTGCTTCCTTCTTCTTGGCCCTTGCTCGTGGTGCATTTCTCTCGCATGGCTTTGCTCCTGGTGCTTCCCTCCGGTCCACCTCTACCTCCACCTCTACCTCTCCTCCTTTTCCAGTCTCCAGCCTCTTGCTTATAAAGCTCTCCTGTGTTTGAGCTTTCTGGGCTGCTTGTCAGGTGGTGTCGATTAGCTAGGTGTGTCCAGTCAGTCTCTGTGAGTGCACAGCTGCTCCCTCTAGCTGCTCTGTGCGGGAATTGCATCCCGTGCACATCTTTTATATTATGAAAAATAGCTTCTTTTCTTCCATCTTTGCTTCCATCAGCTCCTGCTGCATGACACAATATACTATCTTGATTCCTATTTGATTTTCCTAAACACATAGGGATCGATATTCGAAAGGCATTTACATGATTAACAGCCCTCTAAACTATGTAAATGTCTCTAACCGAGATATTCAATGGCATTAACAATGGTTAGTGTTGCTGAATATACCCGATCTTCTCCCTTACATGCCCTGATGCTAACCACTTAGCATCGGAGAGTGTCATGGATGTTCCAGGAAGGAGCGGAGGTAGCAACAATCAATAACTGGGCAGGGATGATATTGCATGCCACCTGGTTAGTGACCTGCAGCTAAAAGATAGGCGAGGCAAAAGCTCACCTATCTTTTAGCTGCAACAGCTAACCAAGCAGCATTGAATATCACGCTGCTCGGTTATCTACTGCATCTGAGAGGCTGTGTGGCAAACCCAAATATTCACATATCACCACAGCATTGAATATCTGGGGCTAAGGGACAGTGCATGGCTATGCTCCGTAGCGGCGCTTAACCAGCATAACTCAATATCATGCCCATAGAAACTAATGTATAATAGTTCAGCCTTTTTGGATGAACTGCAATTAACATGGCATACCACGATATTAAGGTGTTGTTGACCTACTAAGAAATTATTTTTAAGGTCAGCTTTGGTGATAGAACAGAAAGAAAGCATAAATGCTTTTCTCTCCGAAGAGTAATGAAAGGATAGGCTGTTCCATTAATAAGGAATGGTATCTTACGCGCCACTCAAAATAAACTGCCAGTGACATCAAAGAGAGAAAAGCAAAGAAAATAGCTAAAGATTAGCATCAATATTATTCTATAACAATCCTCTAAGAACTCTGAAGTGAAAATATAATGAAGTGTCGAAATATGATATAACAAAATGTGATGAGGAAAATAATCACTCCAGCCGGAAAAAAACAACTGTCTTTGAAGCATAGACTCAGAGAGCTATTAATATACAATTCTATGGAGAAGATGTGCTATCTTAAATTATTAAATATGATTTGGATCAGTAAATATAAAATATAAAATCATTCAATTTCAAGTTGATCTCAGTCGAGATATCTTTCTGCATGTACATCTAATTTCTCTATCTTACATTTCACCTAACCCCAGCTATGCTTTATTAATTTGATCTACCATACACAAGATGAGAGAGTCCACGGTCACAATTATTTTTGAATAACTGGTTCCTCTTTCTTCTTTTCTGGTTTTACTTTTTTATTTGTTGTTAGTGTTAAGTGATAATTTACACCGAAGCACATGCAATACGTGTTCACTCCAGCGACCCGCAATACTCAGCTGATCTCCTCCGCTTTCACATTTCTTATCGCCTTCTCCGCTCCCTTCACATGCACTGCCTGGCTCTCCCATCAGTCTCCCAAGCACACCTAGAGCACACATGTCACTCCGCCTTCTTCTTTCTTGCCCCTGCACTATGGAACTCGCTACCTACCACCCTACGTGCCGAACCCTCTTTTCCCCGGTTTAAGGCTCGCCTCAAAACCCACCTATTTCGGTCAGCTTACGATCTGCCCCCTTCTCTTCCTAATATCTATATCTCTCCCTGGGTCTCTACCCCCTGTCCCTCCCCTGCTCAATATGTTCTCCCTTCTCCTCCTCTCCAGCTCTTTCCTGCCTCCATTTGTCTTGTCAATTAAATGGCATTCTTTTCCTTTCCTAACTATGCTGTATTTTATTGTCATTGTGCACTGCTCTGATGCCCCAAATGGTATATCAAGAAATAATAAAGATAAAGATAGATGTTATTTACATAATGGCAGTGGGGGTATACTACTGTCCACTTGGCCAGAATAAACAGATGGATGATGAAATGCTAAAAGAAATCAGGGAAGCTAACAAAAGTTATAACACAGTAATACTGGGTGATTTCAATTACTACGGTGTCGACTGAGTCAATGTCACAGCAGGACATGCTAGGCAGATAAAGTTTCTAGATGAAATAAATGACTGCTTCATGGAACAACCGGTACATAAAGCAACAGGAGGGGAGGCTATTTTAGACCTAGTCCTTAGTGGAAAACAGGATTTGGGGCAAGAGATAACGGTGTTGATGCCACTTGGTAATAGTGATCATAACACGATTGCATTTGATTTAATAAATGGAGGGAGGACAGCAAGGTAATCCAAAGCACTAACATTTAACTTTAAAAAGAAAGACTATGATAAAATGAGGACAATAGTTAAGAAAAACTAAAAGGAGCAGCTGCAAAGATTAAAGATTTATTTCAAGTATGGGCATTGTTTGAAAATTCTGTCTTGGAAGCCCAGATCAATTGTATTCCATGCTTTAAGAAAGGTGGAAGGAAGGCCAAATGACTGCCAGCTTGGTTTAAAGGTGAGATCAGAGATGCTGTTAAAGCCAAAAAAGCATCTTTCAGGAAATGGAAAAAGGAGCGAAATGACAAAAACAGGAAACAACATAAACACTGGCAAGTTTAGATGCAAGGCATTGATGAGGCAGGCAAAGAGAGAATTTGAAAAGAAGCTTGTTGTGGAAGCAAAAATGCATAATAAAACCTTTTCAAGAACATTTGTAGCAAAAAAACTGTGAGAGAATCATTTGGACCATTAGACACTACCAATGAGGAGTAAAAGGGGCACTAAGGGAGGACAAGGCCATAGCAGAGAGACTGAATGAATTCTTTGCTTCAGTCTTTACTGAAGATTATGTAGGGAAGTTACCCATGCCTGAATGGTATTTAAAGGTGATTTTTCGGAAGAATTGAAACACATTTCAATAAACCAGGAAGACACATTACAACTATTTGATAAACTAAAGAATAGCAAATTACCAGGACCAAATGATATACATCCCAGGGTGCTGAAAGAACTTAAATATAAGACTGCAGACCTATCTATGAACTATCATTAAAATCATCTGTAGTACCTGAAGATTTGAAGAATGGTCAGTATAACACCAATTTTTTAAATGGATTCCGTGGTGAAACAAGAAACTACAGATGGGTGAGCTTGACATCAACACCAGGCAAAACAGTAGAAACCATTATAAATTCTTGAACATGTAGATAGTCATGGTTTAATGGGAGAAAGCCAACATGGATTTAGCCAAGCAAAGTGTTGTTTTACTAATCTGTTATATTTTTTGGAGGTGTGAATAAAAAGGTAGATAAAGGTGAGCCAGTAGATGTAGTATGTGGATTTTCAGAATGCCTTTGACAAGGTCCTTCATGAGAGACTCTTGGTGAAATTAAAAAGTCATGGGATGGGAGGCAGTGTACTATTGTAGATCAGGAACTGGTTAAAAGATAAAAAACAGAGAGTAGGAATAAATAGCTAATTTTCTCAATGGAGAAAGGTGAATAGTGGAGTGCTACTACCACTGCTGCTGATCATTTGGGGGATCTATGCTGGACCTGCTGTTTTTTTAACATATTCATAAATGACTTGGAAATGTGAATAACAAGTGAAGGGATCAATTTGCAGATAACACAAAATTATTCAAAGTTGTTAAAACACAAGAGAATTATGAAAAATTGCAAGATAACATTGATAAACTGGAAGACTGGGCATCCCAATGTTAGATGAAAGTTAATGTGGACAAGTACAGATTTATGCACTTAGAACAGAACAACCCAAACTACAGATACACAATGCAAGGTTCCGCATTGGGAACCAGCACCCATGAAAAGGCTTTAGGCGTCATTATGGATACTATGTTGAAACCCTCTGCCCAGTGTGCAGCAGTGGCCAAGAAAGCAAATAGGATTCCAGGGATCATAAGGAAAGGAATGGAAAATAAAACAAAGGATATTATATTGCCTCTGTATTGTTCCATGGTGTGACTGCACCTTGAAGACTGTGTGCAATTCTGGTTGCCATATCTTAAAAAGGATATAGCAGAATTAGAAAAGGTACAGAGAAGAGCCTCCAGAATAGTAAAGGAGATGAGAGGATACCCATATGAGGAAAGGCTTGAAATGTTAGGGCTCTTCAACTTGGAAAAGAGGCGGCTGAGGGGAGATATAATAAAGGTCTATAAAATGAATGGAGTGGAACGGGTAGATGTAGATCAATTGTTTGCTCCTTCATAAAGTAGAAAGACTAGATGACACACAATGCAGCTACAATATAGCTTATTTAGGACTAATAGGAGAAAATGTTTTCAACCAACACATGAAACTCTGGAATTCATTACCAGAGGATGTAGTAAAAGCTGTTATTGTAGCTGGGTTCAAAAGAGGTTTGGACAAGATCCTGGAGGAAAAGTTCATAAATTATTATTAAAGAGGACGAGGGAAATCTGCTGCTTACCCCGGACTAAGCTGTCTTGAAGGACTAGAAAAAGGGACTGTTACTTCTGGAGAGAGATCTGCAACTGTGAGTATATACTTCTGGTAATTTTCTAAAAGGAATTCTTTGTATTAAAGCTAATTAATCTGTGAATCCACTATTTTTGTTAAATCAGTCAGGGCCTCGTAGCAGCAGTTTAAATTTAAAACACAGAGGAGAACTTTCTGGTTACATTTCATACCCAGCAGAGAGCTTGTAGTTTAAATTTAATAGTCACTCAGGGCCTAGTAACAGCAAAGTACTTTTAGTTTAAATTTAAAACACAGAAGAGAGCTTTCTGGTTACATTTGGAACCCAGCAGAGAGCTTGTAGTTTACATTTAATAGTCACTCAGGGCCTAGCATCAGAAAATTACTTTTAGTTTTAAAACACAGAGGAGAACTTTCTGGTTACATTTCATACCCAGCAGAGAGCTTGTAGTTTAAATTTCATAAGAAGTTAGAGCCTAGCAGCAGCTAAGAGCTATAATTTAAATCAAATCAGAATTTAGCTTAGCACAAAAGGCAAAACAGGGTCTGTACTCTTTGAGCAACAAATAGTCTTCTAGAGACCTTTACAAAGAGGCCTTCTACCTAGGGGGCAAGAGACCTGTGAAAACTTTTCAATAGGTGTTAACACCAGGTGGCAGACCAAAAGACAATTTTGAAAGACTCCTCCTATCCAAGCAAGGACTGTTAATTACCCAGGAAGTTGGTCACAGCTTAGTTCAGCAGCACAGGCATAAATAGCTCAACCAGAGCTCTGTGATCCTCTGTCTTGAAGGACTAGAAAAAGGGACTGTTACTTCTGGAGAGAGATCTGCAACTGTGAGTATATAGTTATGGTAATTTTCAAAAAGGAATTATTTGTATTAAAGCTAATTAATCTGTGAATCCACTATTTTTGTTAAATCAGTCAGGGCCTCGTAGCAGCAGTTTAAGTTTAAATTTAAAAAACAGAAGAGAGCTTTCTGGTTACATTTGGAACCCAGCAGAGAGCTTGTAGTCTAAATTTAATAGTCACTCAGGGCCTAGTAACAGCAAAGTACTTTTAGCTTAAATTTAAAACACAGAAAAGAGCTTTCTGGTTAAATTTAGAACCCAGCAGAGAGCTTGTAGTTTAAATTTCATAAGAAGTTAAAGCCTAGCAGCAGCTAAGAGCTATAATTTAAATCAAATCAGAATATAGCTTGCCTCAGCAGCACAAGACAGGGTACTGTGTAGCAGCCCTCTTTTACTAAGTGTTATTTCCCTCCCTCCCTCCCCACACCCACCCACCTCTGGGATAATCATAGCTTTATAGGTACTTACACATCTTAAAAGACAGGAGGTGCTCTCAGGTGAAGCTCATTACCCAAATCAGTCATGCACTAAGGACCTGAGATTAGTTAAGCTTCAGGTGAACAAGGTATATTACACGTATTAGGTACAGTTTTATTAGTATAAATATCCATAGCAACCCTTAGTAAATAAAGATCTTATATCTAAACACAAACTTAAAACTAAGATGCAGACAGCAGTCCAGCAGCGGGATGGGGGCTTTCCAGTCTTTTGCATTGAGTGTCACATGTATGATTTTTTCCCGGTTGGTGAGAGGTCTTACGTGTGCACTAGGTGCAAGGAGCTCTTTGCTCTCAGGGAACGAGTCTGTTCTCTAGAGGCTAAAGTAGCAGACTTGGAAAGCATAAGAAAGACAGAGAGGTACATAGATGAGACCTACAGGGATATAGTCCTGAAGTCCCACCAGTCTGGCAGCATCCCTGTTGCCATGGAGGAGAGAGGTCACGTGACAGGAGAGCATTACACTGGTGTGGCAGGAAGTGATCCCGTAACTAGGACCTGTCCTGCAGGTGATGTGAAACCCTCTCGCACCGAGGAAGTTTCTCCAGGGCCATGTGCCCATGAGGGAAGGGTTAGGACAGCCGTTATAGTTGGTGATTCGATCATTAGGCATGTAGATAGCTGGGTGGCTGGTGGACGTGAGGATCGCCTGCTAACATGCCTGCCTGGTGGGAAGGTAGCGGACCTCACGCGCCACCTAGATAAGGTCTTAGATAGTGCTGGGGAGGAGTCTGCTGTCTTGGTACATGTCGGTACCAATGACATAGGAAAATGTGGTAGGGAGGTTCTGGAGGCAAAATTTAGGCTTTTAGGTAGGAAGTTGAAATCCAGAACTTCCAGGGTAGCATTCTCCGAAATGCTTCCTGTTCCACATGCAGGACCCAAAAGGCAGGCAGAGCTCCGGAGTCTCAATGCGTGGATGAGACAATGGTGCAAAGATGAGGGTTTTGGATTTCTTAGGAACTGGGGAACATTCTGGGGAAAGGAGGGGCTCTTCCGAAGGGATAGGCTTCACCTTAACCGGGATGGAACCAGGCTGCTGGCATTAACCTTTAAAAAGGAGATAGAGCAGCTTTTAAACTAGATATTAGGGGAAAGCCGACAGTCGCCCAAGAGCGGATGGTTCGAAAGAATGTATCTTTGAAGGAAAAGCAGAGAGGTTCCACAAAAGAGTAAAGTAGCCCTCAAGTATGGAGCAGACAGAGCTTAAAGATCCCAAATTACCCATGTCTAACAATAGCCAAATTAATATGAATAAAATACATTCTCTAAAATGCTTGTATGTAAATGCTAGAAGTCTAAAAAATAAGATGGGAGAGTTAGAATATATAGCACTAAATGAAAGATTAGATATGATTGGAATATCAGAGACAACCAGTGAGACAACCAGTGAGACACTGTGATACCTGGGTACAAACTATATCGTAATGATAGAGCTGATCAAATTGGTGGAGGGGTTGCTCTCTATGTTAGAGAGGGCATTGAGTCAGAAAGGATTAAAGTTTTGCAGGAAACAAAATCTGCTGTAGAATCTATATGGATTGAAATTCCATGTAAAAGGGGGAAGGCAATGGCAGTGGGGGTGTACTATCGAGCGCCTGGCCAGAATGACCAAATGGATGATGAAATGCTCAAAGAAATCAAGGATGCTAACAAAAGTTACAGCGCAGTAATAATAATGGGTGATTTCAACTACCCCGGTATCGACTGGGTCAGTGTCATGTCAGGACATGCTAGGGAGATAAAGTTCCTAGATGAAATAAATGACTGCTTCTTGGAGCAGCTGGTTCATGAACCGACCAGAGGGGAAACCATATTAGACCTAATCCTTAGTGGAACACCAGATCTAGTGCAAGAGATAAGGTTGTTGGGGCCACTTGGCAATAGTGATCATAGCATGATTGCCTTTGATTTAATTAGTGGAGGAGGGATAGCAAGGAAATCCACAGTACTACCTTTTAACTTTCGAAAGGGAGACTATGATAAAATGAGGACAACAGTTAAGAAAAAACTAAAAGGAGCAGTTGCAAAGGTTAAAGACGTACATCAGGCTTGGCTGTTGTTGAAAAATACTATCTTGGAAGCCCAGACCAGCTGTATTCCACGCTTTAAGAAAAGTGGAAGGAAGTCCAAAAAACTGCCAGCATGGTTTAAAGGTGAGGTCAGAGAGGCTATTGTTGCCAAAAAAAGCATCTTTCAGGAAATGGAAAAAAGAGCCAAACGACGAAACCTGGAAACAGCACAAGCACTGGCAAGTCAAATGCAAGGCATTGATAAGGCAGGCAGAGGGAGAATTTGAGAAGAAGCTTGCTGCGGAAGCAAAAACGCGAAGTAAAGACCTTTTCAAGTACATTCGTAGCAAAAAACCTGTGAGAGAGTCAGTTGGTCCATTAGATGATAAAGGGGTTAAAGGAGCACTAAGAGGCGACAAGGCGAAAGCAGAGAGACTGAATGAATTCTTTGCTTCAGTCTTTACTGAAGAAGATGTAGGGATGTTACCCATGACTGAAGTGGTATTTAAAGGTGCGGAAGAATTGAAGGAAATATCGATACATCGGGAAGATGTATTACAACTATTAGATAAGCTGAAGAGTAGCAAATCACCTGGGCTGGATGGTATACATCCAAAGGTGTTGAAAGAACTGAAATACGAGATTGCAGACCTGCTATTAGTAATCTGTGAACTATCATTAAAATCATCTCTAATACCTGAAGATTGGAGGATCGCCAATGTAACACCAGTTTTTAAAAAGGGTTCCAGGGGTGATCCGGGAAACTACAGACCGGTGAGCCTGACATCAGTACCAGGAAAAAATGGTAGAAACCATCATAAAGAATAAAATTACTCAGCATGTAGATAGTCATGACCTAATGGGAGACAGCCAACATGGCTTTAGACAAGGAAGATCTTGTCTTACTAATCTGTTATGTTTTTTTGAAGGAGTGAATAATCAGGTGGACAAAGGTGAGTCGGTTGATATTGTGTATCTGGACTTTCAGAAAGCCTTTGACAAGGTCCCTCATGAGAGACTTTTGGCAAAACTAAAGAGTCATGGGATAGGAGGCAGTACACTATTGTGGATCAGGAACTGGTTAAAAGATAGAAAGCAGAGGGTAGGGCTAAATGGCCAATTTTCCCAATGGAGAAAGGTGAATAGTGGTGTACCCCAGGGATCTGTGCTGGGTCCGCTGCTTTTTGACATATTCATAAATGACCTGGAAAGTGGAATAACGAGTGAGGTTATCAAATTTGCGGATGACACAAAACTATTTAAAGTTGTTAAAACCCAAGAGGATTGTGGAAAATTGCAAGAGGATCTTGATAAATTGGAAGACTGGGCATCAAAATGGCAGATGAAATTTAATGTGGACAAGTGCAAGGTTATGCACCTAGGGAAGAACAACCCAAACTATGGTTACACGATGCAAGGTTCCACATTAGGAACCACCACCCAGGAAAAAGATTTAGGCGTCATTGTGGATACCATGTTAAAACCCTCGGCCCAGTGTGCAGCAGCGGCCAGGAGAGCAAATAAAATGCTAGGTATGATAAGGAAAGGAATGGAAAATAAAGCAAAAGATATTATAATGCCTCTATATCGTTCCATGGTGAGACCGCACCTTGAATATTGTGTGCAATTCTGGTCGCCGTATCTTAAAAGGATATAGCGATTTTAGAAAAGGTTCAGAGAAGAGCCACCAAAATGGTAAAGGGGATGGAAGGATACTCCTATGAAGAAAGTCTAAAAAGGTTAGGGCTCTTTAACCTGGAAAAGAGACGGCTGAGGGGAGATATGATAGAAGTCTATAAATTAATGAACGGAGTGGAATGGGTAAACGTAGATCGATTGTTTACCTTATCAGAATATAGAAAGACTAGGGGACATACAATGAAGCTACAGGGTAAACTATTTAAGACTAATAAAAGAAAATATTTTTTCACTCAACGTGTAATCAAACTCTGGAATTTGTTACCGGAGGATGTAGTAAAGGCTGTTAGTGTAGCTGGGTTTAAAAAAGGTTTGGACAAGTTCCTGGAGGAAAGGTCCATAAACCATTATTAAGAAGGGACCCAGGATATCAATGCTTGAACCAATACAAGCATTGTGGAACCTGTGTCCCTTGGGGAAACTGCTAGGTACATATGACCTAGATTGGCCACTGTTGGAAACAGAATACTGGGCTTGATGGACCTTGGTCTGACCCAGTATGGCATATCTTATGTTCTTAAGCAACGTAGACTCTGTGTATCTTTTTTGTGAACCTAGCAGGTACTCGTGACCTGGATTGGCTGCTGTTGGAAACAGGATACTGGGCTTGATGGACCTTTGTCAGCCCCAGTATGACATTTCTTATGTTCTTATTTTTCTTTATCAACTAACAAACATTTATTGCATTTTAATAAATGGGTGCTTTTCATACCCCAACAAATATTTGAAGAACACACTTGTCAAGCTTTCCTTTTGCTGAACTCATTTCAACATTGTATACCAGTTCAGCTTGTGAATGGTGCAGAACTCGGTCAGAGAAGAATTTTTCTACTTTTTCTCAGCTAAATGTCAAATGTCATTTACTGAAATGAAGTGTTCAGAAGGGAACTGTGTTTATCAAAAAGCCCTGATTGTCAGTTAGATATATTGCAATTTGATGTCAAGCGTTGTACTGGTAATGTCAGATAAGCCAGACTGGAAAGGAAGGGCACTTTCTAAATACAAGACTTCCTAAATGTAAGCCTGTTGAAGAATACCTTTTTACAAGCTCTACAGTAGGGCATGTTTACTAAGGTGCTTGCTGATAGCATACAATTGTGCCGCCAGTTTATTGAGAAGGCCTTGCTAATTTTTGGAGTCCTGTGTGTTTATCCCCTTGCAGAAAGCATGATGTTATGCTCAACACTGCGCTAGCCAGCATGTTGGTGCACTTCCTGCCACCCTTTGAGGTGCCATTAAGTGCACACACAGTATCAGCAAAAGGCAAAGCTAGTGCTGCTCCAAAACACTTGTACTAACAGTAACATACCATCAGCGCACACCTTTTGCACCTAACTCACCTAATCTCTGCCCAATTGCATATTAACCATTTAGCATGGAGCCCCGCTCTGTCAACGCTGTGCTCTTAGCCTGTGTTAAAACTCTTTCTACCAGTAAGGTGTTGTATATAGTTGGTGCATTTATTTAGCTATAGGAGAACATTGACTCACTGAATGATTCCTTTTAGCTTGAATTTAAGAGAATACTGTGCATTTTGTTCTCCTTTCAATTATGCCAAATATCACAATAGGAACCTTATAAATATGTGCATATTCCAGGACTATTCTCAGGTGCTTCCATCTGTTGTGAGCATACAAGTTTGGAGCTCGAGAAAAACATACACAAATTAAACCAGGAGCCAAAAATCTTGAAAGAAACATCTGTAGGGCAACAGTGCGAAAAATGTTTAAACTGTTATTAACCACTCAACCTGTTTTGTGCTGGAATTCTACATAATTATGTTCCAGGGGAGGGTGAAACAACAACAGATGTTGAATAAAGATTGTAAATAAGAAAATGAAATTGTTCAGGAAAGGTGGTAAAGCTTTTCCCAGCTAGACTCTTTTTGGCAAGAGTGTACAATCTAGTTCTCTCAAATTCATTGCCCATTTCAGCAAGATTTATTTTTTTAAAAAAATGAAAAGCTGATATTTTTCCAGATTTGATTAATTCAAAATTTACATGTCTTCAGTAATCCCCAATTCGGTTGTTTAGAAAATAGTTAAATGTCTTCTGAAGCATGATCTTAGGTAAATTAAATTAATATTGTATCAACTAAAACGTGGTACATTTTGAATAGAAATTGTTTATTAGTTTCCCTGTGAAACAAAGAATACATATTTCATTCTTGCATATGAAACACATTTTCATATTTTAGATGCAAAGTGCAATTCAAGAAGGTCACAGCAATGTGATTTTATTTTACCATGATTTTATGAACCATATCTGATCTTTTTCACTGCTTATTGGTACAGCAGGCAGGACAAACACTGTACATTCAAAGATAGCCAGGACTCAGTTGAGAACAAGACTTTTGTCTTAATTCTGAATTTTCCAGGCGATACATTTAAATTAATAAATCAAATAATACAAAATCAATGTTTAAAAATTATGTGTGGTCTCTGTACTTCCATTTAGAACCCCATTATTATTTCTTTAGGTAAACAAAGCATTGGGAGGTATATGTTGCTTAATTTCTCATTAATTGCATTACTTTTTCAATCATTGATTACTCATATCTCCCAGATTATCTTTCTATGTTAATACATACACATTATTCTGAGTACAGTATTCTAAAATTTGAGCTAATGGTTAGAATTTAAATAGATCTCCAGGAACAAGCAGGAATGTAGTCTTCACATATGGGTATTGTCGGTACCGACAGAGCCTGCACGGGAACGCTCCCCAGCGTCCAATTAGAAAGCTTTTGGGAGCATCCCACAGCGCCTGCGTGCTGCCTTCCCGCCTTTCCCAACTGCCTCTCTCCAGTTCTTCGTTTTCCGCGGAGCCAGCAGGTCGTTTTCATGTCACCGCAGAAATTATCCCATATTTTTCATTCTTTTTTGTGGTAGCGTCTGCCTTCCTCAACGCTATACCGGTACCGCCGGTTCTTTCTTTCTTCTTAAAAAAAAAAAAGTCTAATCTTTTATCTGGATTTTCCAGCCTTTTTTCTCTCGGGTGCCACGCGCCATTTTGGGCGCTAGGCCCAATTTTTCCTCAACATGGAAAAACCCACTTCGGGTTTTAAAAAGTGTTCCAAGTGTGGCGGTACCATCTCCGTCACCGACACTCACGAGTGGTGCCTCAAATGTTTAGGTCCTGACCACTCCATCTCGGAGTGTGTTGCCTGTGGGATGATGTTGAAGAGGGGTCGGCAGAACCAAGCTGCTAAGCTTAGCACCCCTTTTCCCTTCGATGCAGCATTTGTGGCATCAACGAATTCCAGGGCTTCGTCTTCCTCCCATGGATCTCAGGTAACCAAACATAAATCTGGCCGGTCCTCAAAGGGTAGATCTCCTTCCAAGCATCGAGATGCCTCTAGCGTTGCCCTTGAGGGACTTGTACCGGCAAAATTGTCCCGGCAGGAGGCTTCGGCTTCCAAAGCACTATCGGGGCTCCAGGATGTTCTCGAGGCCTCAACCTCAGCAGAACTACTGATGCCATGCTCTGGGGTACCGGCCGCTTCGTCCGGTACTGACACCCAGGCATTGGCAGCGTCAATTGACCAGAGATTCCTGGCTATTGAGCGCAGTCTGGTGGCTCTCCTTGCGGCATCGGTACCTTCGGGACCGCTTCAGACAGTTCAACCGGTACCGGCACTGATATCGGTATCGGTACCGGTACCGACAGCATCGACATCGGCGAGTGTGCTTCCAACACCGAGTCATGCTATTTCCTCCGGTATCGACAGGCCGGAACAGGACCTCTCCGGTACCAACTTCGATCGGTACCGATATCGTGCTTTACAAGAGCACCCGGACAGAACATATTTTGAATCCTCCGATGATTCTGAGGACTCTAACAGCTCTGTCGATGCCGGAGTACTTCTCTCTGAGGAACCTTCTTCTCCTAAACGTAGGATGTCTCCTCCAGAGGATATATCCTTTCAGGATTTCATCGGGGAGGTGGCTAGAGGTCTTTCCATCACAGTGGCTCCTGAAACAGAGCCCAGAGCAAAGGAGTTGGAGATTTTACAATATCCTAAAGCTCCTAAGGAAGCGGCTACTTTGCCTATTCATGAGATCTTGCATGATCTCATGTTAAGAATGTGGGAAACACCTCTTACCACCTCTCCTCATTCCCATAGGCTGGATACCATGTATCGAGTGCCTCCTTGTCCTGGATTTCAGAAAACTCAGTTGCCACACCACTCCATAGTGGTGGAGTCAGCTATGAGAAGGATCAAGAGTGCAAAAAGACATGCATCTAATCCTCCAGGACGTGAATGTAGGACTCTTGATGCCTTTGGACGTCGAACATTCCAGGCCTCTATGCTTTCTGCCAGGATTAGTTCCTACGTCTTATATATGGGAATGTTCCTTAAGGAGGTTACAGGAGATCTAGAGCTTATGAGCCCTCTCCTTCCTGATCATAAGAGGCAGGATTATCTTACACTTGTCAAACAGGCCCAGGATGTTTCCAAGTTTGTTAATCGTGCAGCTTTTGACTGCTTTGAGTGTATAAGCAGAACCTCTGTCATTGCCATAGGGACTCGTAGGATTGCCTGGCTACAGGCATCTGACTTAGAACTCTGGGTACAGGAGAAACTGGGGAATATCCCTTGTACAGGCGAAAATCTCTTTGGCAAAAATTGGCAAGAGAAAGCTAAGGAGCTAGATGCTGATAACGCCACTTTGGATAGACTGTCCAAGGCTACAGCTGATCCTGCAAGGAGAAAATCCTACAAGAAACTATTCTTCTCTAAAAAGAAGAGGTTTTACCCCTCCGATACCCAGCAGGTGCATTCTGCAGGTCAGTCCGCCCGAAAGGGACAGCAGCCCCAAAAGCAAAGGAAATCAAAGACTGCTAAGCCTCAACCGGCCCAGCAGACTCAGCCTCCACAGGGGCTTTGACTCCCATCTAGAGAACTTGACCTTTCTGGCCCTGAATGGGCCAGATCCCTCCACCTTCCCAGGAAGGTTGTGTCATTTTGCCCCCAGATGGGGTCAGATAACAGCAGAAGTATGGACTCTTTCCATTGTAAGAGAGGGTTACAAGCTTCATTTCTTCAACATGCCCCCTCCTACAGTGTTAAGACAGTTCACTTCTCAGGCTTCTCTCAACACTCAGTTGAGTCACGAGGTCAATTTACTTCTTGCCCATGGGGCAATAGAACATGTACCCGTTTCCCAACATGGTACAGGGCTTTACACCCCTTATTTCCTTATTCCAAAGAAAACAGGGGGACACAGACCCATTTTAGACCTCAGAGAACTGAACAAATTCCTGTTCAAAGAGAAATTCAAGATCATTTCTCTGGGAACTCTGCTGCCATACCTTCAGAGTCAGGATTGGCTTTGTTCTCTAGATCTCAAGGATGCGTACACTCATGTTCTCATCCATCCATCTCACCGAAGGTTCCTTCGTTTTCTTTTTCAAGGAAAGCACTACCAATACAGGGTGCTTCCTTTTGGCCTGGCCTCAGCCTCAAGGGTGTTTACAAAATGCATGGCTATAGTGGCAGCATTTCTCCACACTCTAGGAATATTCGTCTTCCCCTACTTCTCCAGGACCAAGCAGGAAGTCAGTCCTCATATATGGGTGACATCGACACCGATGGAGCCCCTGCGGAGCATTTCCCCAGCTTTCTATGAAAGCCTTTGGGAATACTGCATGCATGCGCGGTCCCCTTCCCACCTAAAGGTGCCATCTTGCTCAGTCTCTCTTTTTCCATGGAGCCCATCAGACGTTTGTCCTAGTTCACCCAGAAAATAGTTCGATTTTTCTTCAAATTCCTGCGATTCCTTCACGGTTTTTCTCCGGTTCGACGCTGGTTCCCCTTCTTGCCGGGTTCGGTACACTGGTATCGAGCCCGCTTTTCTTTTTTCGGTTTTTGCCCTTTGTGGCTGGCGTTCGCGCCCTTTTTTCTTTTTCCCTGGAAGGCCGGTCCTTTGACCTCGCGGGGGCTCTTTTTTCCCCGATGGCTTCCAGTGGTTTTAAGAAGTGTGATCGGTGCAAGAAACTAATGTCTCTCACTGACATACATGACTGCTGCCTTCGGTGCCTCGGTCCTGATCATCATCCTAAGATCTGTGGACCGTGTGGTAAAATGTCCACTAAGGCACTGCGAAGTCGTCAGCACCAAAAGGAAAGGCTTTTCTCTGATTCGGCCGGGCCCGGACCTCGTCTGAGGCCTCGACATCTCGGGAATCTGACCCCGAGCATCGTCGGGGTTCCTCGGACAGGGGGTCCCCCGAGCGGGAGCGAAAGAGGAAGAAGTGGCTCGCGAGGGCAGCGTCGGAGGAGGTCCCTGGCTCCTCGAGGGCTAGGTCTTGGACCCCCGACCGCCATCCCGGGGCTGTGGAACAGGAGAAGCCATCAAAAGTTCCTCGTGTGGAGCCGGAGTCTGCTGGACACGTAAGTCCTGTTGTCCTCGAGGACTCTCCTCCCAGGGAGCTGACGTCTGCCGGGCCCCGAGTTGGTGCCTGCTGAGTCTCCTGAGCTGGGTCTCAGGCTGACAGCCTTGGAGTGCAGACTGTCTGCCTTCATGGATCAGCAGCGAGTGCTGATGGCCAGCCTCGCTGGCGCATCTGCCCCGACCACCGGGACATCGACGTCGAAGTCGACCCCGGAGACCGAGCCGATACTCGAGACCATGAAGGCTCGAGGTCGTCCTCGGTCGCGGTCACCCTCGACCTCCCGGTTGGGACCGAGGGCGTCGACGCCGGTGCCTTCGGCGTCGGGGAGGGTGCTGCCGGGCCCCGCGCGGTCGGAGCCCGACTCTTCTTCGGATGAGTCCGCCTGGGAGACGGAGGACGAGGAGTCCCCCGATACCTTTAAGACTCGGTGCGTCCCATCGGACTCACCGCAGTCTGAGTCCCGGAGTAGATCCCCTCCGGAGGATCCCCGGTTCTCGGAGTTTATTCGGGATATGGCCACTGCTTTGGCGATCCCAGTGGACCCCGAGGAGGAGCCTCAAGCCGAAGAGCTCGAGGCCCTCCAGTATGACTCTCCTCCGAAGGAGGCCTTTACTGTGCCGGTTCCTCTGATGCTGGAACAGCTCCTCTTCCGGATGTGGGAGGCACCGGCCTCGGTGCCGGTTCTAAACAAGTGGGTCGATTCCATTTATCAACTCCGTAAGAGCCCTGGTTTTCAGAAGGTACAGCTACCGCACCATTCCATGGTGGTGGAATCGGCCATGCATCGTCTGAAAAGCCAGAAGATGTACTCTGCGGTGCCTCCCAGCCGGGAGGCCCAAAACCTGGATGCCTTTGGTAGAAAGTGCTTCCTGGGCTCGATGCTTGCTTGCCGTGTCCAGTCTTACCAGCTGTACATGGGCATGTACTTGCGGGACCTGGCGAAGGAGCTTGCCGGGTTCTCTGCTGGTCTCTCCGGGGAACCTTTGCAGAGGTTCAAGTCCATGTCTTCGGGGATCTGGGAATGCTCTAAGTTCATGTCCCGAGCAGCCTATGATGGATTTGAGGCCTCGGACCTTGTTGCGGCAGCTGGCATCGCGGCTCGACACCAGGCATGGCTGCAGTCATCGGACCTCGAGCCATGGGTACAAGACAAGTTGGTCGATATCCCTTGCCGAGGTGAGAACCTTTTTGGCAAGCCCATGGCCGAGAAGGCTGCTGAGCTCGAGACCGAGCACCTTACGAGGACAAGGCTATCTAGAAAGACTTCTGCCCCTTCACATAAGAAGAAGGGCTCGGGTAAAAAGCCCTTTTACCCGAGGAAGGCGACTGCCTACAAACAGTTCCCAACTTACCAGGCCTCCCCCGCTCCCCCACAGGGTCAGCAGGCCAAGGGGCAGGGACATGGGCCCCGTAGGCAGAAGGCCCCCAAGCCTCCGGCTCCTGCTCCCACTCAGCAGGGTGGGGGTTTTGACTCCCAAGGCATAGCCTCTCCGTCTCTGCTGTCCCATCCCTGTACAGGAGGTCGACTAGCCCTGTTTGCCCACCGGTGGCCACCCATTACAGGAGACAATTGGGTCTTAAGCATAGTCCACAAGGGCTACATGCTTCATTTTCATCAATTGTCTCCTCCCTACTTTCCAGGAGAGCCTCCATGGCCTCCTCTCCATACAGCCCTCCTTCAGGAGCTTCAGGGTCTGTTGCGAGACAAGTCGGTGGAGCCTGTACCTCCCCACCTACAAGGTCACAGTTTCTACTCCAGGTACTTCCTGGTACCAAAGAGAACCGGAGACCTCAGTCCTATTCTCGACCTCAGAAATCTCAACAAGTTCTTGAAGAAAGAAAAGTTCAAGATGCTTACTCTTGGAACATTACTACCCTACCTCCAGCAGGGAGATTGGCTATGCTCCTTGGATCTAAAGGATGTGTACACTCACATCCTCATCCATCCAGACCACAGAAAGTACCTCAGGTTCATTGTGGGAGGAAACCATTATCAGTACAGGGTACTGCCTTTTGGCCTCACCTCCGCCCCCAGAGTCTTTACAAAGTGCCTGGCAGTGGTGATGGCCTACTTGAGGAATCAAGGTATCTTTGTCTTCCCCTACCTGGTCGACTGACTCATCAGGGGTCAGACGTGTCAGGAGGCCAGACAGGCCACCCTTCGCACTATCTCTCTACTTCAACACCTAGGGTTTGTCATAAACTTCGCAAAGTCCACTTTGCTCCCCTCCCAGAACCTAGAGTTCATAGGAGCAAGGCTAGACTCTCTGCAAGCAAAGGCTTACTTGCCAGAGGACAGAGCGCAACAACTGATGGACTTGGCAAACCAGTTTCTCAGCATGCCACTGGTTTCCGCCAGACTCTGTCTGAGGCTCCTGGGCCACATGGCATCGACAGTGCATGTGACTCCAAATGCCCAACTTCACATGAGGCCTGCCCAGTGGTGCCTCAAAACTCAGTGGACACAAGCCACTGGCAGCCTCAGAGACAGAGTACGGGTGTCCAAACCATTTCTGAACTCCCTACGGTGGTGGCTGCACCCCCCCAACTTACTACAGGGGGTGCCTTTTCAGGTACCTGTGTTCACAGTGGTGTTAACCACCGATGCTTCCTTGCAGGGCTGGGGGGCACATTGTAAAGAAAGTGCACCCAGGGCCTTTGGTCTCCATGTGAGGTCACGCAACAGATCAACCTACTGGAACTCAGGGCTATTCGCTTGGCCCTCAAGGTCTTCTCTCGAACCCTGGCTCACCAGTCTGTCTTAGTGCAGACCGACAACCAAGTAGCCATGTTCTATGTGAACAAACAGGGCGGCACTGTGTCCAGGCTCCTGTGTCAGGAGGCACAGGCCCTTTGTGTGTTTGCGCTCAAACACAACATGTTTCTCAAGGCTGTTTATCTCCCTGGCCAGGAGAACTTCCTGGCAGACACATTAAGCAGAGTTCTGCAGCCCCACGAGTGGCAGCTACACCCATTAGTGGTTCAGAAAATTTTCCTGAAATGGGGACTTCCATCAGTGGATCTCTTTGCCAGTCCCCTGAACCGGCAGCTGCCCAGGTTCTGTTCCAGGCCACCGCATCCCATGAGGTTGGCGGCGGATGCCTTCCTGATTTCCTGGTCCCAGGGCCTCCTGTATGCGTTTCCTCCCACGCCTCTGGTGGCCCGAACCTTGTTCAAGATTCTGAGGGACAAGGCCTCTGTTCTTCTGGTAGCCCCCAGGTGGCTGAGGCAGCCTTGGTTTCCGCTTCTGCTTCAACTGGCAGTGGACGCCCCTTTACCTCTGGGGGTGCAACCCGATCTTCTCTCTCAGGATCAGGGTTCCCTTCTGCACGCCAACCTCAAATCTCTCAATTTGATGGCCTGGAGGCTGCAAGGGTAGTCTTGGCTCCCTGTGGCCTGCCTCAGGAGGTGGAGGATGTGGTCTTGGCCTCTAGAAAGCAATCCACCAGGAAAACCTATGCCCTGAAATGGAGAAGGTTCTCTTTGTGGTGTCAGCAGCGCACAGCAGATCCTTTCTCCTGCTCTGTGCCAGTAGTACTTCAGTACCTGCTGCATTTATCCAATCAGGGCCTCAAGTCCAATTCTGTTCGGGTCCACCTCTCAGCTATGGCAGCTCACCACTCGCTGGTGGACGGACACTCTTTGTCAGTGCACCCTTTGGTGTCCTGGTTCCTCAGAGGCTTGCTCTTGCTCAAGCCTCCTATCCGTCCTCCCGCACCAGAGTTGAGTGTGGTCTTGCAGCAACTGACTCGCCCACCCTTTGAGCCGATGGCTACTTGTCCTCTTCGCTTCCTTTCCTGGAAGACTCTCTTCCTGGTAGCCTTAACCTCGGCCAGGCGAGTGAGTGAGCTACAGGCCTTGGTCTGTGACAGGCCCTACACTCGTTTCTATAGGAACAGGGTAATCCTTGTGGTCTTGCAGCAACTGACTCGCCCACCCTTTGAGCCAATGGCTACTTGTCCTAAAGTTGTCTCCTCTTTCCACCTCGACCAGGAGGTGGTTCTTCCGACATTCTTCCCTAGGCCTCATGCAAGCCAGGCTGAAGTAATCCTGCATACCCTGGACTGTAGGAGGGCCTTATCCTTCTACCTTGACCGTACGCAGGGGCATAGAAGGGCTACTCAGCTCTTCATCTCTTTTGACCCTAATAATTTGGGGTTAGCTGTGTCCAAGTGTACCTTGTCCATCTGGGTAGCTGACTGTATCTCCTGGGCTTACAGGGCGGCTGACCTTCCTTTGCAGGGTCGGGTCACGGCCCATCGTGTCAGGGCAATGGCTGCCTCAGTAGCTCATCTCCGCTCTGTACCGTTGGCAGACATCTGCAGGGCTGCAACTTGGTCCTCAAGCCAGACTTTTGCGGCCCATTACTGCCTGGAGAGGGAATCCCGTAGGGACAGTGCTTTTGGCCAGGCAGTACTCCGGAATCTCTTTGAGGTTTAGGCAACTCCTGCCCTCCAGCCCTCCGTTGGACTACCGATGGAGGTTCTTTCAGTGAAAAGCCTTTCTTTGATGCTGAGACTAGAGGGAGTTCTTTTGTTCAGCCTGGGTTCCTGGTAGCCCAGAGCTAGGGAGTCACCCATATGTGAGGACTGACTTCCTGCTTGGTCCTGGAGAAAGAGTAGTTACCTGTAACAAGTGTTTTCCAGGAGCAGCAGGAATCAGTCCTCACAACCCTCCCTTCTCCCCTGGGAGTTGCAGTTGTACATAGTTTATTTTACTTTTTGTGTGCTGTTTTTTAGCTATGTCATTTGACTGAGCAAGATGGCACCTTTAGGCGGGAAGGGAAGCGCGCATGTGTGCAGTATTCCCAAAGGCTTTCATAGAAAGCTGGGGAAATGCTCCGCAGGGGCTCCATCGGCGTCGATGTCACCCATATGTGAGGACTGATTCCTGCTGCTCCTGGAGAACACCTGTTACAGGTGAGTAACTACTCTTTAGACGACTGGCTCATTCGAGCACCATCAGAGTCAGAGACCAGAATTTCCCTAGTTGGCACAATGCGTATCCTTCAGTATTTGGGCCTGGTCATAAACATCCTAAAATCCAGCCTAACTCCCACTCAGTCTCTAAAAGCAAGGGCCTATCTTCCACAGACCCACTGCCTTCACATTGTGCAGTTAGCCTCCCAGGCAGTTTTAAAAACTCATCTCACTGCTCGGGAAATGTTACAACTACTAGGCCACATGGCATCTACTGTGCACGTGGTTCCCTATGCTCACCTCCATATGAGAGCAGCCCAATGGACTCTATCCACTCAGTGGACTCAGGCATCAGGCTGCCTATCAGACAAAATAGCAAACACGAGTCGCCTTATTTTGTCTCTACAATGGTGGCAGTCAACCCAAAACCTGTTGGTGGGGGTCCCCTTTCCAGCAACCCCTACCCCAGGTCACTCTTACAACAGACGCCTCACAGGTGGGTTGGGGAGCTCATCTGCAAGATCTCTCTACCCAAGGCACCTGGACTCCACAGGAGACCCGCTTACATATCAATCTCCTAGAACTCAGAGCAATCTTCCTTGCTCTTCGAGTGTTCCATACCCAGCTCAGCTACAAGACAGTCCTAATTCAGACGGACAATCAAGTAGCTATGTTCTATCTGAAGAAGCAGGGAGGAACAGGCTCTCTGTCGCTTTACAACGAAGCTTTGCGACTATGGGCCCTCGCCAGAGAGCATCAGATTCATCTCCTTGCGTTGTATCTGCCAGGCATTGAAAACTCTTGGGCAGACAGACTCAGTCGAGTTCTGCTTCCACACGAATGGTCTCTCTATGCAGACCAGGTAGCAAAAATTTTCATATTTGGGGAGCTCCGGACATAGACCTCTTTGCAAGTCCATTGAATGCCAAACTTCCCCGGTTCTGTTCCAGAATTCCGGTTCAGGGTTCTCAGGCCAGGGATGCTTTCCTCCTCCATTGGCGTCAGGACTTCCTATATGCCTTTCCACCCATTCCCCTAATTCCCAAGACTCTATTCAAGCTTCAGAGAGACAAGGGCCACATGATTCTCATAGCTCCACATTGGCCACGGCAGGTGTGGTACCCTCTGCTCCTTCATCTCTCTCAAGCTCCATCTCTGTGGAGTTAGGATCTGCTCCAGATCTCCTGTCTCAGGAGGACGGGATGTTGTGGCATCCCAATCCCCACTCTCTGCATCTCAGGGCCTGGTTGCTGAGAGCCTAGACCTTCATGGTCTTAACCTTTCTCAACAAGTAAGGGATGTCCTTTGTGCTTCCAGGAAACCTTCCACAAGACGTTCTTATGCTTTCAAGTGGAAAAGGTTTTCCATATGGTGTTCGCAAAAGGGTCTTCACCCCTCTGCGATACCTCTGGAATCATTACTGGAATATCTCCTTCATTTATCTAATACAGGACTTAAGACTAACTCAGTAAGAGTCCATTTAAGTGCTATTTCAGCTTCTTTAAAGCCTTTAAATGGACAACCTATTTCCTCTCATCCTCTCATAGCGAGATTTATGAGGGGCCTTCTTCTAACTAAGCCTCCTATTAGGCCACCTCCAGTGGCATGGGACCTGAATCTGGTTCTGGGGCAGCTCATGAAGTGAACTTTTGAACCTTTAACTACTACCTCCTTGAAATTCCTTTCCTGGAAAGTTATCTTTCTCATTGCAATCACATCAGCACGTCGCATCAGTGAATTGCAAGCATTAGTTGCTGATCCTCCTTACATGAGGTTCCATCATGATAAGGTAGTCCTTAGGACTCATCCACACTTTATGCCAAAGGTGGTCTCACCTTTTCATTTAAACCAGGCGGTTTACCTGCCTGTATTTTTTCCAAGGCCTCATGCTTCAAATGCAGAAAGGAATCTTCATACTTTGGACTGTAAAAGAGCACTTGCCTTTTACTTACAGAGGACACAGCAACATAGAAAGTCCTCCCAACTCTTTGTTTCTTTCGATCCTTCTCATTTGGGACTTCCAGTCTCCAAGAGAACATTGTCCAACTGGATTGCACAATGTATTTCTTTTGCCTATCAGAGTAAAAACCTTTCTCTGGAAGCCCATGTCACAGCTCACAATGTGAGAGCCATGGTAACCTCAATGGCTCATCTACACTCTGTGTCTATTGACGACATCTGTCGAACAGCTACTTGGGCCTCGGTTCATACCTTCAAAGCCCATTACTGCTTAGACAAGGACTCCCGCCGGGATGCCTTGTTTGGTCAGGCTGTTCTATTGTTGTAGCAAAGTGCAGTCAATGAATAAATCCAGGAGTCAATTGACAGGGTCCAAGCCAGTTTATTGTGCACAGGCCCAGTCAGTCAAAGCTTCAAAAGGAACTGAGCAAAGGTTTTTACAGAGACATAACCATTTATACCTCTTTTTCAGTTTGATACATGAGAACTTTCTATTGGTTCTAACTCGATACATACAAACTTCTCATTGGTTCTACGCTCCCTGCACCTGTCCAATTAGAAATCCCTCCGGGGCCTAACAACCAGCCCCCTCCCTTAGGATTGCTCTAACAATGGTGCAGTTCTTGATTTTGTTACTTCTCTACTGCAAGGTTATCCCTAGCTCCAGGAATGCATGTATTGAAACATTTCTTTTCTTTCACACACGAGAATAATGAAAGACTTATGAATTCATAAAAACTTCTTATTAAGCACTTTAAAACAGTTTTCTCATTTCTCACAGATTTTTGGTTCTTTTCTAGCTATAATGGGAGTTAGGATCCAGGCCTAACTTACAGGCCTTTCATAATAGCAGGCCATGCTAGGCCATAGCCTACCACACTACGACACCTGTTCCATACTTAATCAACTCCTACCCACCATTCCCGGTAAGATGCCAGAGATCCATGGGGGGAGGTGGAGCCCTTTCACAAAGGCACACAACTTCTGGGGTCTCTCCCTGGCATCTGTCGCTAGGGAGTCCCCATATGTGAAGACTACATTCCTGCTTGTTCCTGGAGATAGCATAGTTACTCACCTGTAACAGGTGATTTCCGGGAACAGCAGGAATTTAGTCTTCACAACCCACCCACCTCCCCTAGGAGTTGTATCTCTCTTTTCTTTTCTTTCCCTCTCTCTCGCTTTGTCTCAGCTTTAAAACTCAACTGGAGAGAGGCAGTTGGGAAAGGCGGGAAGGCAGCATGCAGGCGCTGTGGGATGCTCCCAAAAGCTTTCTAATTGGACGCTGGGGAGCGTTCTCGCGCAGGATCCGTCGGTACCGACGATACCAATATGTGAAGACTAAATTCCTGCTGTTCCCGGAGATCACCTGTTACAGGTGAGTAACTATGCTATATTCAAAAACCATCTGTTTGTAGTTTAAATGATGCTGTATTTACCGTGTTGTGGATGGGGACTTAACCAAGATATTTTCCAAATACAGTTTGTCTAATTTTTTATCTATGCGTAGGTATTGATTCCTTATTTGTACTATTAAAGAGCAGTTAAGTTTCTTCTCATCTACTTTTACAAGTTTCTTCTCATCTACTTTTACAAATGGCCTGTCTATGCCGCACTAAGGAACCTATGCAATAAAAGTCTAAAAAACTGTTAGTGGGCAGGTTACTAAAAATGCAGCATGCACTCAAGAACACGATGCATGCAAGGCAATATATTTTTCATTCATTGATTCTCATCAAATAAATATGAAAACCCACATACACAGAATACATGCCTTTTGTCTGAATGTGCAAGCTCCATTTTTTGCACAGCATTCAAACCATATAATCATCTCAATAAATGTCTCTTGTCTTTGTAGTTTTCTATGCATATTTGTTTGGAGACAATATTTTTATTTTATTTTATTTAGCAAGCATTTGTAGCCCGCTCCTTCCAGCGATCAGAAGCGGGTAGGATTACTATTGTGAAACTGCCGAATCAAGGCAGGTACAAATTTTGTTTACATACAGATTGTCAGAAAAGCACATCATACAGAGTTAACACTTCTTAGCTATGGGGGAGTTCATTTACATATATACATAAATACATATATACAGGATATGCCCAATTAAGTCTATTAATAAATGTTCTGCAACATTTAAATCAGTTATAACCTCCTTGTGCTAAAGATCCAAGATTATCAATACACAGATAAGAGAGGCAGAATTTTCCTGCTCTAGCCAGCAGTATAATTGACTCGGTTGTCTCATTTATTTAAAAAAAAAAAAATCTTAGCCACATTTAAGAGATGAACCTCTATAATTAACTCAGCATTAGTAATGACACCCAAGCTGCAGTACACACTTTGGCCACTGTTAAATAACATTTAAAACATGATAATGGCATTATCAAGCATTAGCTACCTCAAAGCTCATTGAATATAAGTTACTTAGCATAACAGTACTGTGCATTATATGGTGTAATGTCTTGCAGGAATAGTTCATGCCTTAAAAAAGTCACTAAGTGTTCTTGGCTATCCTTCCAATGGCAGCAGCATGCCCAACCCCATTTCAAGGTATTTATTTGCACTGTGACCACAGAGCCTTCTTCAATTCTTGGAAGATCTCCTCTGCCTCTTCATACAAGAAAATCTACTCTGATGTCTTCTTCCATAGCAGATGTGCTAGTGTTCTACTTTCTTCCCAAAGTTAGGCATGCAACATTGGTAATATCTGATGACTTGTAGGAAGATTCTCAACTGCTCTTTATTTGAGGAGAATCCTCAGATAATGGCTTTCACTCTCTATTTCTGAGATTCTACATGTCCTCATCTTAGGGACTGCTTTAGACACTACACCGCCTGACTCTTTCCAGGGTTCTAGACTGTCAGGCAGAGACCAGGCCACCATTCTTTCTTTGTACTTGTTTACTGACAAATTTTCCAGACCTGTCCGTCATCTGGGCTTCTCTCCCCCATCTAATGAATTTCCTCCATAAGGGTCCTTGAGGTACTTTCTCTCTAGCTACCCATAGTTGTCCAGAATCTTAGGTACTGTGGGTTAATCTGGAAAGAGGGAATGGAAAATCTGTTAACATTGGTGTAGTATACAGACTTCCCTTGCAGGCAGAAGAAATAGATACTTAATTGAACATATTCACAATATTGCTATGAAAGGAGACATGCTACTGGTAGAAAATTTCAATTTGCCAGATGTTGATTGGGATATTCCTGCTGCAGTGTCACCTAAAAGTAGGGAAATCCTGAATTCTCTACATGAAAAGTATTTCAGCAAATGGTAATGGAATCCATGCTGATGATGAGCTTCAATACTAGGACATGAGTGGAGGTGTTTCATTCAAAGTGACAGTCCTAGACTTTAGGAAAACACACTGCAAAGATGGGGGAATACCTCAAGGAGTCTTTTGGTGGATGGGAACATCTAGGGAGAGTAGCACAAAAATATGCAAAAATGAAAGGAGATATTTTAAGGGCAACAAATCATTTTGTTAGGAAAGTAAAGAAAAGAAAACGGAACAGTTGTTTTTTCAAAGAAAGTAGCTGAAAAGGTAAGGAAAAAGTTTGCTTTCATAAACTATAGAGATCACAGCAAGAGGAAGACAACAACATCTGCAGAAGTCAAAGGAAGTTAGTAAAGGTGTAAGGAAAACAAAGAAGTAAATGGAAGAAAAAAATAGCCAATGCAGCAAAACATAAGGATAAGACTTTTTTTCAGATATATTAGTGAAAGGAGGACGTGCAAAGGTGGCATTGTGAGAATCAAGAATAAAGAAGAGGAACACATAGAGGCTGATGAGAATAAAGTGGAATAACTTAACAAATATTTCTGTTCTCCAGGAACAAGCAGGAATGCAGTCTTTACATACGGGTGATGTCGGTACCAACGGAGCTCACATGGGGACACTTTCCAGCATCCAGTTGAAAAGGTTCTGGGAGCACTCCACTGCGCCTGCATGTCTGCCTTCCCAACTGCTCTCCTCAGTTCTTTGTTTTCCGCGGAGTCAGCAGGAAGCATCTTTCCTGTCACCGCCGAAAAGCTTTTCTTTTTTTTGTTGTTTTTTAAATATTTTATTTGTTTTCTTAAATAACAATACATATTATTAAGGAAACATTATCACAATAAAAATATCCAATAATATAAAAGGAAGGAATAACTCATCAAAACCCACATCAAGAGAGCAATTCCAAAATTAAACTCATTACAATAAAATAGGAAAACAGGAGCAAAAGCTCCACAATGGGGAACACTTATCATGCCACCCTAACCCTCAGCAGCTTCCTTTTCAGTCAAAAAAGACGTGAGTAACATCAGTGTAAACAAAAGTTTGCCCCTCAAAAATAAGTATACAACGACAAGGAAATTTTAAGAAAAAGGAGGCCCCCAATGCCACTACTCGATCTTTCAATTCCAGAAAATGCTTACGCCTAATCTGGGTAACCCTGCCTACATCCGGAAAAACTTGAATTTTTTGGCCGCAAAATACGATTTCCCAGTGTTTGAAATAAGCCTGCAAAACAGTTGACTTAGTGGACTCAGAACCAAAGGTCACCACAAGGGTGCTATGTTTGGAAATGACATCCGCAGAGTCTTCAAGAAAAGCAGTAAGATCCTGTCCAACTGAGAAATCAGATAAAGCAGATAGATCCTTATCCTTTTCAGAAGGAGAGAATATAGGAGAAAGATAATACATATGGATAGTGTCTATATTCCCATCTAATTTTAACACTTCAGTAAAATACCTCTTTAGCAATATATCAGAAGATAGAAAATGTGTGACAGGAAAGTTCAAAAAACGTAAGTTCTTAGCCCGAGATTGATTCTCAAGTACCTCCAGCCGATAGGAAAAAGCTAAGGAATCACGCATTAAAGCTATATCATTATCAGAACATGACGAGCTGAGAATCAGTATGGGCCAGAACCTTAGAAAAAGAGCTTAATTGTTTATCCATAGATTGCATTTTACCTACAACATCATGAGTAAACTGACATAGGGAAGATACAGTAGAAGATAATCGCATATCAATATTATGAATAGCAGACCAAATATCCATAAGAGTTACTTCTCCAACTTGAGGACTAGAGGCCAAACCATCAGGTATAACCGAAGAGACAGGTTTAGGGATTGGAGGGCAAACTTCAGGAGACATCTCCAACAAGGTTGAAGAAAAAGGAGGCTGAGGGAACAACGGTGGTGACTGAGAATGAGAGCTCAATGAAGCCCCTTCCGGTGACGATATGGCAGGCAACAGGGAAGTCAAATGTTTGTCCATGTGGCCCATGACCTTACCTCCTTGCTCTTTGGCTCCAGATTTCACAGTCAACTTTGCTTTCCACTTACCCATGGAAGACAAACACAAACCTCTCAGTTGCATCAAAGGGGCGTCCAAGGGGCGTGACCTGCCCCTTATGACACGCCCCTTAGGACACACCACGCAGGCCGCGACCGGGAGCTGCCGGGTTATATAGAGGCAGAGGGAGGGGTCCTCCACACCGGAGCCGTCCTCCGTGTGCCTGCCCGATCTCAGCAGGACCTCCGGACACCAGTTGCACTGCTCCCGCAGCTTCCAAAAAGAGCCGCATCTGCTCCCCCCATCAGAACACTCTCCACACTCCTTATGAAATAGTTGGGTTATGTAGAGGCAGAAGGAGGGGTCCTCCACACCGGAGCTGTCCTCTGTGTGCCTGCCCGATCTCAGCAGGACCTCCAGACACCAGTTGCACTGCTCCCGCAGCTTCCAAAAACAGCCGCGCCTGCTCCCCCGATCAGAACACTCTCCCGAAAAGCTTTTCTATTTGGTTTAAATCTGTGCTCTGCCTTTCCATTGACCCCAGAACCTCTCCTGATACCGGCCCTGATATTTCTTTTCTTTGTTTGCCCCGGACTCTATTTCAGTGGGATCCACATCGTCGAGGACATTGGCCTCATCTCTTGGTTTCCATGCCTCCTCAAATTCCAAACATAAGACTAAACCTAAATCATCGGCATTGTAATCTGATACTGATCATCGAGGTAAGTCCCTTCATTGTCATCAAGATCCACCAAAGGGTGCATCTGGTGCTGATTGGCCTGTCATACAGCCCCTGCAGGAGGAACAAGGACTCCAGGATGCTCCCGAGGCATCGATCTCTGGAGAGCTACAGGTACCATGCTCTGGGGCGTGGCGCATAGTTCTGTACATGAATTCACCCAGGCATCAGTTTCCTCCCTCGATCAGCGTATCCTAGCTATCGAGAGGAGCTTGGCAGCACTCCTGGCAGCTGCGATACCGATGGTATCAACAGCTCTACTGAGTCAGACACCAGCTTCCAGTTTGAGACTGGTACATCTGGGGCTCATGCCAACCCTTGAGCCTTCATCAGGGGATCCTCTCCCTCTGATGCCTGCATTGGAACTGGCAAGCTTAGTCAATATCCATCTGGTTCCCGGTGCCTGTACTGCACCAACTGAGCATCGGTATCGACATAGAGTCTCAACATCGACTCAAGACCATTGATACTTTGACTTCCTTTCTGAATTGGACTCATCTTCTTCCAATTCTTATAATACATTGGAGGGTTCCAGAGCTACACAGGATATCCCTTCCGACCATTCCCCTCCTTATGAATGGTGCAGATCCCCACCAGAGGATATGTTTTTTTCAAGATTTTATTCAGGACATGTCTGCAGGCCTCCAGATTACCATCTCATCAGAAATGGAACCGAGGGCAGAGGAATTGGAAATCCTCCATTACCCCTTGGCGCCTAAAGAGGCGGCCATGTTACTAGTGCATCATATCCTGCAGGATCTAATGCTATATATGTTGAAGGCCTTGCTAACAGTTCCACCTATCAGCAAGTGGATTGATACTATGTACTGAGTTCCACCATGCCTGGGCTTTCAAAAGCCTCAATTACCACAACACTCCATGGTAGTGGAAACAGCGATGCACCACATCAAGAGTTCTAAGACTCATTCGTCCATGCCTCCAGGTCTCTACGAGCTTTTGGGCATCACTATTTTCAAGCATACATGCTCTCTTCCAGGATTACTTCCTATGTGCTTTACATTGGCATGTATCTCAGACATCTCCAGGGATCTGGAGAATCTTGCTCCTATTCTTCCTGGAGATAAACCTGATGCATTCCTGGCTTAGTCAGGCAAAATCAGAATACATCCAAATTCCTGACCAGGGCAGTTTTTGATGCCTTTGATTCTTCCAGCAGTGCTTCTGCAGTGTGTATCAGTGCTCACAGGATGGCCTGGGCCCAGGTATCTGACCTTGAACAGTGGGTTCAGGATAAATTGGCCAATATTCCCTGTTCTGAAGAAAAAGTCTTTAGAAAAGGTTGGAGAGAGAAAGCTGGAGAGCTTGAGGCGGATGATCTTACCCTCAAACGTCTCTCCAGAAACATTTCAGATCCCTCTAGAAGGAAGACTAATCCAAAGAAGTCTTTCTATTCAAAAAAGAAGAGATATTATCCTTATTATCCACCTGTTTTCAGCCCCAGCAGCTACATCAGAGACAACAGTCTCCTCGTCAGCCTAAGAAGCCTAAAGCTCCTAAGCCACAGCCACAGACAGCACCTGTTTTTTGACTCCTTCCTGGCGAGCATACTACTCTGCCTCTACAGGGTCCCCAGCCCCTTCACATAGCAAGCAGACTCTGTGCTTATGCCCATAGGTGACATCTCATCACATCAGAGAAGTGGACTCTCAACATCGTCCAAGAGGGTAATCTGCTTCATTTTCCCCTACCACTTTCATAAGGGATTATCCTGCAAACCCTTTGCAGGCCAATCGCCTCTCCGTTGAGGTGGCCACCCTGTTAGCTCAAGAGACTGTCGAAAGAGTCCCTCCCACCCAAGAAGGCAGAGTCTTCTACTCCCCTTACTTTCTTATTCCCAAGAAGATGGGAGTGTTCAAGCACATTCTAGATCTGAGGGATCTCAACAAATTCCTTGTTCGAGAAAAATTCAAGATGATTTCCCTTGGCACCCTTCTGCCATACCTTCAGAGAAACAACTGGCTATGTTCTCTAGACCTCAAGGTGGCATATACACATTTGCTGAACCCCCCTCACCACTGTCAATATCTGTGTTTTTGGGTTCAGCAGACCCACTACCAGTATTGGGTGGTCCTCTTTAGGCTAGCCTCCACACCGCGAGTGTTCACAAAATGCATGGTGTTGGTTGCTGCCTACCTTCATACTTTGGGGGTCTTCATCTTCCCTTACTTAGATGACTGGCTAATAAAGGGAGAATCCCTGGAAGTGATAAAACAGTCAAGTGATAAAACAGTCTCTTCATTGCACCATCACAGTGTTCCAAAATCTAGGCTTTGTTCTAAACTTTGCAAAATCCCAACTGATCCCATCCCAGCAACTTTATAAAATATACACACACATGCAAGGCATGCACACACACATTTATACTTGCTAAAGAGCAGGTATAAATTTGTGCAAGAGATTTTGTGACATGTTTACTAAATCACACTAGCTGCTATCACTAAAAGTTACTGCAGAACCCCATGCTAAAAATCTAGTACTAATAGGTTACTGCATTGATGGGCAGAGAAAGAGTGGGTTGGGGCAGAATGTGGGCAATGATGATGCATCAGGCTTAGTGTGGGCATGATGGGCATGGCTGGATACACTTACTACCTCAGTGAGTGGTGTTAGGTATACCTGTGTGCCAGGTTGCCATGGTGCCCCACATTAGCAACATGCCAAAAGCAGGGGGATGGATACACAAGCTCCATGAAGTTGGCGCAGGCTTCCGTGCTAGTTCATGGCACAAGTATGCACTATGGGTGCACCTTTTAGTAAATATGCCCCTTTATGCACTGTTGGGAGTTATTCTAGAAAATTATTTTTTAAAGACATACAGTAGCTGCCTATGCTGCCTTTATAAAATGAGCAGAAGATAAGTGCATTTTGAGAATTTTTATATGATCCCTGTTATAAAAATACCCCCCTAACTATACTTCTTGGCTAGTTAGGGGCATCTTTATCTTCCTTTGTTTTTTTCACCTGAACACTACCACAGTAGACTTCAGTCTGTAAATCTGCTTTTGCCAAGAGAACAAATATTGCAACTGCTAGCTGTCTCTTGTGAACAGAATTTTATATGGAAGATAATAGAGCTTCCCATGTCTTATATTTCCACTCACAATTAATAAAATCATATTTCTTCTTAAACGGCATGTACGAATAAACAGCAGACTTTAATGCATTTTATATTACAGAGAACTGATCCTAAATTACAAAATTAAATCACTGTCTTGATATTCTTACATTACTTGTGGAATAAGGGAAAGAAAAAACTTTGTGAAAAAGTTTATGAAATACAAATAGAGACATATAAATAGGTGAAATTAATTTAAAAGTGGACATGTGCTTACATGGAGTGGAGGAGTGGCCTAGTGGTTAGAACACTGGCTTGGTAACCAAGCAACCAGGGTTCAATTTCCACTAGCACTCCTTGTGGCCTTGGGCAAGTTCACTTAACCCTCCATTGCCTCAGAAGAAAAGCCTGGCAATCTACTTCCTGTTACACTGCCAAGAAAACCCAGGAGCTTCTGGGTCACCAGGAGTCAGGACTGACTCAAAGGCACACATTGCATTGTGCTTACATACTTTTTAGGGCATGCATTTACCACAGCTTTCAGAATGATTAATATAAGCAAGCATTAGCAGTTCCACACCTGACACATTTAGGGATCCTGACTAGATTGTAAGCTCTGATGAGCAGGGCCCGTCTCTCACATTTCTCTATACAGCACTGTGTACACCTTGTAACGCCATACAAATGATCAGTAGTAGTAATAATAATATTTTTACTAAAGTCAGCTAGGTGGTTAATGTCTGTTTTGGCATGCTCGCTGTCTTCAGTGACACTTAACATATGGAAATGACAGGCAGCAATTGCTAAGACGTGCACAAATTGGCCATTGTGCACTAGGATGCCAAATGTGGGTTGGTTAGGGGCGTAGTGTGGACATGGAGAGCACACTGCCATTAGTGCAAGGGCAATTGCCATGCAATCAGTGACAATGTGGCCAATAGTGCAAGTGTACTAACAATGCCTCTTTAAATATCATTAGGGGCACCCACGCTAATTGTGCCGCACATTAGTGTACTCATCCTCATATTTATTTATTTACATTCTCTTATATACCACGCTATTCTGCATCAGTGCGGTTTACATTGAACAAACTGAAATTACATTGAACAGGGCATTATAACTTCGAGATAACTATTTTACAGAGAACATGGGCTATGGAGGGTTAAGTGGCTTGCCCAAGACCACAAGGCGCACCTGTGGGACTAGAAACCCCAGTCCTTCCGGCCCAAGGTTGCTGTCCTCTAGTGGGATTTGAACCCCCAACCTTCCGGCCTGAAGTACCTTGCCCCCACTATTCCTCCACTCCTCCACAGTGTACTCATCCTCATATGAACTGCTGGGAACATGCTGGTCACGCCTCTGTTACCGGGGAAGCTTTGCACTTAACATGCGTTAAAAATGCATGTTAAGTGCACAACCTTAACAGGATTTAGAAAAATGGCCCCTTAGTATTACATCTCCTGATTTCCATCAGTCCATAGAATCAGAGCAAACCTTTCTTGTGATTCACTGTTGGCAGAGATAAGCTGTAAAACTAAGAGAAAAGATTGATAGGGAGAGAGGTTTCTGGTTTTGTTTTAAATGGTGAATGTAGAATGGGTTCTCTTTTTTTTTTTTTTTTAATAGCCTGGAGCTAAACTGTCACCATAAAAGATGTAGGGACTTAATACAATATAGCATCTACAAGCTGGTCAGAAGGATTTTTTCCTCCTTTTTGTTGAACAGATTGACTCCCATGCAGGTACAGCCCATCATTGCCTTAAGTAAATTTATTGAAAAGTCAGTTGTACTGAAGTACATGAAATACTTTCTCTGGTTATTACCTTTCTTTACCATGAGACCGAGAAACTGACTTGCAGAGCAGCTGTCTTTGATTTCAGACACACAATGCTTTCGGTTCAGTCATGCTCTGTATATGTAGACTTCCACTTCTATCTATAGTCTTCTTTTTTTTTTAAATCAAAATGCATTGGACTAGAAAACATTATTTCTGTTTTTTCCCTCTGTGCTTGACATGTACATACTGATTTAATGTCATGCTTGATATTGTTTAACTGAAGGGAGAACTGCTTCAGATGTATTTAATCTATGAAGGGAGGGAAACACTATTAAAGAGGAAATCTTATGCAAAGGAGCATAACTGAAAATTATTGTACTCTATGTTGGCAGATCGCCAACATCTCCTCCAATATACAGGCTCTTGGAGCATTAAAGAATTATACTGAGTGTAACTTACGCCTCTTTTTCATATGTCCTAGTTAGGTCCAGTGGGCTTGCATTTATCCTATTAGGCATGCTACCTTGTGTCCTTGTGCAACTTGATTCTCACCTATTAGTTGCTTTTGGTAAGCCCAATGTAAGCTTCCGGCAAAATTCCTTGAATTCTTTTGTGCAAGCCTTTGATTACACAGTTTTATTCATTGAAGGAAATATAAACCTTGAGCAAAAATGCACTTTTTCTAACTTGTTTAAGCAAACTTAAATATAGTTTTGCTTTTATTGGTTAAAAGCGTATATTTATGATATGAAGGTCTATGTTAAATGGAATTTAAATTGGAAAAAAAAGTATTTTGTGCACTTGTTTTAATAAACCTATAGTTCAGCACCCTTGATTTTGCGCTTTTTGAAAGATATTTTACATCATGTAGCTGTGAAATAATCCCATGAATGTTCATTTGGCTTCTATGGTTTTACCTTAATACTGTCAGTAAATGGAGATTGATCCCAGCATTTATTGATTTTATTATTTTCTTTTATAGCCTCTCTATAATATAGGGGTATGTTTACTAAACTGTGCTAATGTTACTGGCACTAGGTGCAGCGTTAACGTGAGCAATGCCATATAAGGAAGTGGGCATACCGGCATTGAAATAGCAATGGCCAATTAACGCGCGATAGAGGGCGCCTTGGCTCGTTAACACGCGGTAACCTTAATTTCATGCCAGCGCTGTGTTAGAAGCTATAGAGGTGTAGCCCACTGGTTAATACAATGACTGCTGAGCCAGAGGTCATGGGTTTGATCCCTCAGAGAGCAAAAACACCCTCACCTCAGTGCCGTAACCTAAGGTGCCTTATAAGGCGCCCCATAGGGCACAGTATAAAGTGCCCTGTCTGCAAAGGCACCTTATAATGTGCCCTATAGGTTACGGCACTGAAGTGAGGGTGTTTTTTGATGGCAACACAGATTGTAGAGATGTCTGACTATTACAGGAATTAAAAGGAAATGCCTCAAAAAGCCTTATTAAATAACACCACTGCAGGATCAAACCCATGACCTCTGCCTCGGCAGTTATTATATTAACCAGTGGGCTACACCTGTATAGCTTTTATCACAGCGCTGGCTGGCTACAAAAAGACTGCAGGTCACCGCACAAACTGTCTGCTGTGGTTACCGGGGGTAGGGTAAACCCACCAGTACCCATGATGCACTACACATGCAGAACAGCAGTCTACATCTGATCACAGGATGGAGTATGCGTCTCCACAGCACCTCAGCCTGTTAGGGGGAACTAACCGTGTGTGTTACTGGCACAGAGTAGCTACAGACCGTGACATTGTGCAGGTTCTGTGCTCACCTTGAGGGTGAGGTGGGTCGCCCAGCACCAAGTCCGCAGTACCCGGGTTGGCTGAGATAGCCTTTGCTGCAGGTCCCCATCAGTGCCAGTGTGTGGCAGGTATTCCTTGCAGACACACCTAGGATAATCCTGTGTCCATCTGCATTCCCCAGTCACGTCTAGCCCTTGTGGACTATGACGCACCTGGAATAGTGCATATCCAGTGTGGTTGCCATGGTCACGTGTTGTGAGAGCAGGGGTGTGTCTGGTCTCACATGTGGATTATGTAGCACCATGTATCATACTCTCTGGGTCCAGGTGGTGGACAGGATCTGCCCCCAACAGACCCCCAGTCTACATCTTTGCGATGGAGAAAGTAGAGGGACATGATGAAGGGCTGTGGGACCAGCAGCCCCAGTCCAGTTGGTGATTGGACACCATCCATGGCAGGTGATGCAGAACTGTACTTATCACAGCTGCCCCCCACCACAATCTGACATTCACCAGCAGAGGGCACAATCTGTCTGCACCCGCTGCACCCTGCAAGGTGTTCCAGCCATACACATGCTAACTGCAGACAGTCTGCTAGCCAATACATGTTCCCAGAGGAACTATGTGCACCAAGATGTGGGATGTATGCACAAACACCAAGCAGGTATGTCAGTGATTGGGCCCCAGAAAAGGGAACCCACAGATATCACTGGAGAGAAACAGTGTATAGCACCATGTGGGAACCTAGACATGCCATGGTCACTGCTCAGTCAGAGTGAGAGTGACCTCCCAGCATGACATGCTGTGGCCACCCTGTCCCTGCAGGTGGTGGTCAGCCACTACAATATCCCAGCCATTGCCCTGTGCAGATGCATCCTTCCCAGACCGCCCTGTCCGGCCCATACCCAAAATACGTTGCTCCTCATTATGCACATTGGCAGGCTAACACTGGAAACTGTGCAAGCATTGTGAGCTTTGTAAGGTGTAGGCAGCCACAAAACACTGGATAGACATACACACACTCCCACACCTATTTCAACATTGTGTCAAGATAGAGGTGGCTGGCAGCCCTGGCCGCCACACCAGTCCTGGGCACAGTGCAGGCATTGCTAAGGTATTCAGTACTGTTAGGGTCACTCTCCAGGGTAGTAAACAATGTCAGAGAACAGAAAAGAGGAAACACACTCCACATATATCAGAAAGGTTGCTATGATAATTATCCCCAACTTGAGCCAGTTTAGGAAGGCCTTAAAACACTTCCTCTTCATGAAATACCTCTCAGCCTCCCCCGAACCCCAGCCACCATGTATGAGCAACACACAATAACTCCATCTCTCATATATACAGTTACCTTGTTCAATGTTCCACACATGTAGATAGTTTCCCCTGTTATCCAAGTTTACTGCTCCTGTTCATTGTAATGACCTGACTCTTGTTTATTGTCGGATATTGTTTGTTCTATGTAAACCGCGCTGATCGCAAATAGTGCGGTATATAAGAGATGTAAATAAATAAATAAATAAATAAATGATGAATCTCTGTTAACAAATTGTGCTTAATTTAGGATTTGTTATCTGAAATTAATCATAGCAACCTTTTGATATATATGGAGCGTGTTTCCATGTTTATGATGGCATTGCTAAGGTATGCAGGTGCTAGTCATGGTAGCCGCTGCTCCATGCAGGGCCCAACAGCCTGACTCTCCATGAGGCTTTGGATAGTGGAGCCTATGGGTGTGGGTGTTTGTGCCCCTGTTGGCCGATACTCTAGGGCAGAGGTTCCCAACTCCGGTCCTGGGGGGCCAAACACCATTCAGGTTTTCAGGCTGTCCCTAATGAATATGCATGAGATACATTTGCATACAATGGGGGCAGTGCATACAAATGCATCTCATGCATATTTATTAGGGACAGCATGAAAACCTGAAAGGTGTTTGGCCCTCCAGGACTGCAGTTGGGAACCTCTGTTCTAGGGAGTGCACATGTTTATGGTGTATGTGCTCTGTAGGGTAAAATATAGGGACATGGTCTGCAGGAGCCACAGCTGGGACTTGAACCTGTGACCTTCTGCCCCTGAGCACACTGGCTGTGTGTACTGCACCAAACTGTTACCACAGAGGCAGGTTATTCCCTGGGGATACCATGACTGTTCTTCAGACAGACCTTGTCTGTTGCACTGCACACCACCCACCTAAACAGGGCTTTGCCTTGGTCTGCTGTGGGCAGATGCCACTGCCCCCTCCACCACCAGCAGCCCTTCCCCACCAAGCTGACATGCCCTTATGCTGGTGTTGCTAGTGGTGCGCAGTCCCAGGCCATCCAGTGTGCTGGTAGGTGGCTGCCTATGGTGTGGGGTCTGGGGTAGGGGTGCCTACATAGACATCCACGCGTCCACCCGGCGCCGCCTGCCAGTGTTATGTGCCCTTTGGGGTACCTGATGGGTAATGTCCGTTGGGGCACTGTGGGACACACACTCATGGGCATGTTCACCCTTGGTCAGTTGCTGTCTTGCTGCTTTTCAGTTTCTGCCTTCCTATGTGGCACCTAGGCATCTGCCTAGCCCACCCTGTGCCCCAGATGCCCCACTGCATGTCTCGCCTGCAGTCCCCTGTACCCCATTTGCAGCCTCACCATAGTGCCCTTTCGTACTTGGGCACTATGCTGTTGCTGCACATGTAGCACTACTATCACTTTTCTGGGTCTCCCTGCCTTTGCTGTACATTGCTGACTGAAATGGTTTCTCTCTCCTGCAATTGTGCCTCTAACACGAGGTTTTCAGTCACGGTAATGTTCTGCCCTACATTTCACAGCGTTATTGTGCCTGGAGCCTCTCACCGCTCACTCTACGCCCATTGATCCCTTCTCTCTGCCCTCTGGAAAGACTTACTCCACCCTCTGTGTGCCTTAACGCCACCGGAGACGTTATCACGCGAAACATAACTTTATCGCGTGAAACGTAATGTTATCGCACGATAATGTTACCTTATCATGCGATAACGTCGCCACTGCGACGTTATCACTGTTTGGTAAACATACCCCATAGAGTTTCAATGGCCATATTTTTCCTGAAGAAAAAATGGATATTTGCAGAATATAATACCTTTTATTGGACAAATATAAGAATTATCCAGATATTTTACTGCATATGACCCTCTGTTACTACATAGTTAATCCCCAAAACATGCATATTTCCAAATAATTCAACCATTGTTGTTGGTTATTTCAGATATTGATCTGCCTGTTTCTTCTCTTAATGATTTCCATAGTTGATCTTATTTAGTAGTCTAATTTCTTATTAAGAATGCCTATGTATTAATCCTCATTAAAACGAGCATAGTATGATGAGTTGCTTTCCATTTTTTTGTTGGCCTTACATTGGACTTTCACTTCTATACCACTTAATGATACATAGAATTCAACAGTATTACTATGACAGTATTAAAGATAGCATGGCCATAATTACATGGCATATTTGGTTTCTGTGTTAATCAGCCCAGAGTGAAAGAGTCATTTAGCATGGGAAACCTCCTCCTCCTCTCTTCGAAATGTGATCAGGTCTCCATACCCGCAACCCTCGCTCACAGCCCAAAAACAATTTCCTGATTTCAGCCTTTCTTCCCAACCCCATAAATCTCAGCATCCCTTCCTACCCACACTAGAGAACTTTGTAAAAGGAAATGGTGTCCCCCTCCTGACTGTGCACAATTCAGAATGGCACCAGGGACCACCTTATGTGAATATCACAGCATATCCTCCTCATCAGCTGGCCATATCCTTGTATTTGGCAGTAAGAGTAATCTATGACATCACACATTACTCAAAAGAGCAAATGAGCCAACATTAATCATTTTTTTCTTCAAATGGACACATGGAGGATAATTTTATAAACTAGAGCCTAATTAACAGGTGTTTTGATGCACATACTTTACGCTTAGAACCCGATTCTATCCAGGACATACAGGCCCTCTTTGTGCCCGGTTGGAACCGGATGCACAGAGGGAGTCGCGATTCTGATCCCATGGGCACGTCTAGTCACGCGGGATCAGAATCACAAAAAGGCCTGTACATGCAGTCCGGGACCGCGATTCAGCCCGGCCTGCACGTACAGGCCTTGCCCAGCTAACTCAGTCAGGGCTTTTAAATGGAGCCGCGCACCATGGCATCCAGATGGCACAGCGGCTCTATTTAAAAGCTCCAATCCCCAGCCACCGGCTGCAAAGGTGCTTTCCCCACAGCCCAACCCTCAATCTGGCCTCGTAAGGCCAAGGTCAGGCTATGGGGAAGCTCCTCTGCCCCTTTCTGCCATTTCCCAGCCCCGGGCCTGCCAGATGCACCCAACTGGGCAACTTGTTCCACCTCCAAGGTGGAATAAGTTCCCCATCCAAGCTGTCGGGCCTGACATACAGGGCTGACATTGGAATCGGCCCTGTACGTCTGGGGCCAACGACCGCCCACCGCCCGCCCTAATGCCACCCCATTCCACTCCTTCCCTGCCCCTGTCTAACTTCCCCATACAATGAGCGGGGAAGCTAGACAGGATCAGGAGGGGGAATGAATAGCGGTGATGGACGTCCCAATGGGACATCCATCCCCGCTATTCGTTGCTCAGAATGACTCCCTTATTGTATAAAGTCAAGCAGGTGCATACTTGACTTATAAAATAGAGCATAAGTGCAAACATATCTGCATATGTTAAGGTGCAATCACTTACACCAGCCCTACAGTTGTTGTAAATGACCATATGAAAATTGAAGAATTTTATAAACAACATGCATAATTGCTTGCACCATCCATGTTCTGCCAAACTCCACTCATGTGCATGCCTACAATGGAAGCATGCATGATGCAAACTATTTGTGTACTTTTATGTTCTTCAGTATTTTATAAGATGCCATTTATAGGCATAAATCACCACTTTGACATATAAATGATTAAAATACAGAAATGTGTGTGGTTACACATAAATCTAGATGGCTCCTTATAAAATTAGCTCCAGATGGGATCATTTTATAAAGTCAGTTTTGTGCATATGTGGCCAAATATGCATGTAAAAAGCCATTTATAAAATATCTACAGGCTTAAATGAACGTGTCTTGTCAAGAAGGTGTGTACTTTGCCAGTGAATGTAGCCAGGGATGCAGTCTTGGGGAAACACAGGCAGAGATCACAAGAATGCATATTGATTATATAATACTTTAATCAATGCACATCCTTGGGAACTTCATTCTTGAGCAGGTGTAAATTTCCACACTGCATTCAATGTGCAGTTCCTGCCACTTACACTAATATTTTATTTAGACACACAGGCACCTATGTGTTTTCATGAAATAGCCCCTAGACCTCATAATGTAGGTGCCCTAATATAAAATTGCACTTAAAGAGAATAATTTTATAAAGGAATTTTCTTATGTATATGCCAGTATATGACATCCTATTAGCTAAATTTTGCTTCTTCCTATCCAAGTGTAATT
This sequence comes from Ichthyophis bannanicus, assembly GCA_033557465.1. Lineage (NCBI taxonomy): Eukaryota > Metazoa > Chordata > Amphibia > Gymnophiona > Ichthyophiidae > Ichthyophis > Ichthyophis bannanicus. The sequence goes on from CM066035.1 coordinate 369,102,273, forward strand.
AAAGATAAGTCCCAAAAAAAACCTGGACCATATACACGACACTCCTCACATGTAACTGCCTCTGGATAGAAAGAACAATCTGTCATCAAAAATAAAAATGGAAAAGTGCTGGAGGAAAAAGACCTCAGGGTTCTCTCACCAATGCAATGGTGGCAATTGTCAAAGCACAACAGAGCTCTTTACCAGCCAACTTCGGCATACCAACCTTTGGTCCAAAATTGCTATACTTAGCTGTGGACACCTTATAGACTGGCTAGGAGAGATAGACACATTACAGATGCATTTCAAACAACCATTGGTCCAATGATTGTTTGAAATACATATATATATTTTGACTACTATATTGCTGGAGATTTTTTATGACCAATGATGTTGACTGCGGTATGCCAAAGTTGGCTGGTGCAGAGCTCTGTTGTGCTTTGACAATTGCTGCCATTGTATTGTGAGAGAACCCTGAGGTCTTTTTCCTCCAGCACTTTTCCATTTTTATTTTTTGATGACAGAGACTGTTACATGTGAGAAGTTTGGTGTATGTGGTCCAGTTTTTTTTTGTTGTTTTTTTTTTGGGGGGGGGCGGGGACTATGCCAGTATATGCACATAACAGGGTAATTTTTACGAAGGTTTCACATGTTAATGGCCTCTTTTTCAAATACCAGCTGGCATAAATGTGACATGAATGTGCATACTTTGTTGGTAGATGTAGCCAGGTGTGCAATCTGGGTGAAATGTGGGTGAAGTTCACAAGTACTGTACATGCATTAATTATAAAACATCTTCAATTAAAGGACACTTGCATACATAATGTATATTCATTTTACACCTGCTGTAGAATTGCCTTTTTTTAAAGTGCCATCCCTAACTCTTAGGCTAGTATTTTATAAAGACAAATTAGCACCTATGTATCATCATAAAATAGACACCTGCGTACCCTCTTTTATCCAAGACACTTTATAAATTTAACAATTTTTTCAAAATTTTCAAATGCATACAAAGTAAACATTTAGAAAAAATGAACAACCAATTTCAACACAAGATAAGAAAATACAGAGGAAAAGGGCAAATCAGAAGACATACAAGCCCACATCAAGGGAGGCTATATCAGGGCCAACACACACTGATAATAAAGATCCAAATCATACAAACAACCAAGACCCAAAAAAGCCAAAGAAAAATTAACATCTTTACTTATCTTTATCCTTATCAAGCAGGAACCGTTCCAATTGTAATGGTTCCGTGAAAATAAATTTTGTATCCCTGTGAGTGAACAAACACTTAAGGGTATTTCAAATGAAACGTAGCTCTGATTGCCAAAACCCTAGGTCTAATTTGAAGAAAACATTTTCGACGTGATTGGGTGACTTTTGCACCATCAGGAAAAAACATTAATGGTTGACCACAAAAAGAAATATTCTTCTTAGAAAGGAAGAGACAAAAAACATCCCTTTCACCGCCTCTGAATGAAAAGTAACCAACAATGTCGCCCTTTGAGAGACCTTTTCAAAAGAGGTCTCCAGAAAGGTAACGTCATTATACCTCTTATAAATTTACCCCGCGCACAAGTATGCAAGATTACAAAAATGCATATACTTTTACATAACTGGTGTAGGCATGTTCAAGGTTGAGTTGTGGATGGAGCATGACAGAGTCGCAATTTATGTGTTTTTCTAAAATATGTACATGTATACAGTTACACCTGATCTCCAGCTGGTATTCTTGTATCCACAATTTCTGCAGGATTTGTGCTGGTACTTTATAAAGACACATAGCTACCTATGGGCATTTATAAAATAGCACCAAATAGGTGCCCACTTACCCTCTTCACCTAGTTGACTTTTTATAAAATTACACTCAAGGATAAGAAAGTACTCCAGCTAGGAAAACAAATTAGAGTCACCCACTTTGAACTTGGAGCTTGACCCTCAGATGGGAAGCAATTCAGACAGAACTTAATGCTATTTTATGCCAAAGGGCTAAGAAATCTGTGACCTATTACAAGTTCAAACATTTCATTATGGCAACAAGGTGGGCCAATTGATGTCCTTGCTATCAAATACTAGCAAGGAGGGTGCTACTTAGCTGCACTGAATAATACTGTAAGAGTTAAATAGCGATGTGGAGGAGTAGCCGTTTGGTTAGAGCAACAGCCTAGCACCCAGGAGATCTGGGTTCAATTCCTACTGGAACTCCTTGTGACCTTGGGCAAGTTACTTTACCCTCCATTGCCTTGTAAGAAAAGGCCTGGTCATACCTTGCCAAGAAAACCCAGGGGCTGCTGGTTTGCCAGAAGTTTCACAGAACAGTGGATGGTTTTAGATGCACCAATTAGGGAGGAAGAGATAGATAGAGCTGTGCAACACTAATTAGGTAAATTGCTAGGCCCTGATGGGTTCAGTAAATAGTGATACAAAATGTTGCAGGACCATCTGGTGAACCCTTTGAATCAATTGTTCAAAACTTTGGTGAGCAAAGATTTCCCTATAGTTCCATCAGAGCTTTAATTACAGTCCTGCTTAAACCAGTGACAATAAGTTGTTGGCAAAGGTGCTAGCAGATCGCTTAGGCTTGGTAATGCTGAGCTTGATACAGATTAACCATGTGAGATTCATCAGAAATTGGCATCCTGTAGTAAACTTGCACAGGATTCTAGTGTCCTTGGAATACTTTAAGTTCAAGAAGCAGGAATCATTGTTAGTCAGTTTTGATGCTGAAAAAGCTTTTGACTTGGTAAATCTTGATTTTCTATTTGCAGTTCGGGGGCTAATGAGGTTTGAGGAGCCCTTCTTTCAAACAGTGTGTCTGCCATATGCTGAGCCAAGGCCTCAGTGGTGATTAGTGGTATCCTCTCAGAGGAATCCCTGTTATTCAGGAATACAAGGCAAGGTTGCCTCTGTCTTCCTCACTTTATCTTTTATTTCTGAAACTTTTTTATGCAGAGTGAAGGCTCATGAAAACCTCAAAGGAATATCTTTTTTTGGGGGATTGGTGGAGTATAAAATTGCAGCTTTTGTGTGGATGGCATCTTAGGTCACGTGACCGAGTCTCAGGATTCACCAGCTGCTCTGAAGGAAGTCAGGTCAGGACTAATCTTGAACAAAGATAAATCGGGGGTGTTGGTGGTGGACCCTGTGGTCCAGTCCAGATAGGACAGGTCTTGTCCATTAAGGTGAACTTCAGGTTCTTTTAAATAGTTGGTTATCCAGCTTCCATCAAACTTGAGTCAGGTCTGTTAGCCAAATGTAATACCAATGCTGAAGAAAGAGCGAGAGCAACTTCAACACTGGGAAGGGCCTCCTCTGTCTCTCTTGGAGTAAATTGCTTTTTATAAAATAACACTTTTACCACGATAGCTGTATCTGCTACAGATGCTAGCAGGTGCACAAACAGTTGGTGATATGAACTCTTTGGGGTCAATTCTGTCCCGGACGTAGATTTCCCTTGTACGTCCAGACTGAGCAAAGGAGATTGCAATTCTGATCCCGCGGGGCACGTCTAGCCTCGTGGGATCAGAATCACAAACAGGCCTGTACATGCAGACTGGGACCATGATTCAGTCCCAGCCTGCATGTACAGTTATAGCCTGGCTAACTCGCCAGGGCTTTTAAATGGAGTCGCTGCACCATGGCGTCCTGTTGCCATGGCATCGTGGCTCCATTTAAAAGCCGCTATACCAGCCTCTGCTAAAAAAGTTAATTCCCCACAGCCTGACCCCCGATCCAGCCTTCTAAGGTCAGAGTCGGGCTGCGGGTATTAACTTCCCCCCCCCCCCAAGCCCTTTTTGTACCCTGAGTCTGCCAAAAAGAAAGATCAAGAATAACTTCTCCGGCCATTTTGCCACTCTCCGCCCCTGGACCACCTCTTCCCTGCCCCAAACTAACTTCCCCGCACAACCGGCAGGGAAGTTCGTCAGGGCATGCAGCCGGCACGAATAGCCCCTTTATTTTGTGCACTTGCTAGTATTTGTTCTTTGCTCCTGTGTGGGTTTGTTGCTCTCTTTTGGACTTCTGCTACAGATTCTGCCACTGCAGTTATCAAAACATTAGAGATGGCATTTTTATGGAGGAATAAAAGAGGCCCAGAATTTCTTTCTCTAATATGCAGAGTGTGGGGGAACTGATTGGCTTTTTGCTACTGACAATTGCCCCCTCTGGAGCTGGAACAAGGCTTGTTGAATCCTCTTAATAAGTTGTATCTACTTTATGCTGGGGGAGAAAAGGTTCATTGGATTCTGTGAAGACGTTATATCCTGACACCTGTGTGATAGACTAGCGGTCATTATTTGGAAAGATGGGTCAGTCTTTGCAGGCTGCGTGCTTTCATCCTATTAGCGGTAACCTTGATTTCTCCTCTAGGGATACTATCTAGATGTTCATGACATGGGAACAGAAAGGCCTCAATAATATAATCCATAATATTTGAGATGAGGACTTAAAATACTTCCAAGAGCTAAAGGATGATTTTCAGTTGCCTTAGCAGGGCCTTTTTGTGTTATCTTCAATTGTCTTTATATTTTTTCTATGGGGAAATACACTTCCAATTTGCAAGCATGGTGACCTAATTTTTTTTCAAATAGCCAAGAAAGGGTGTCTTTATCTTTCCTACATAAGGCATTGGAAACATTAGAGGAGAATATCCAATATGAAGAGGTTGCTGCTCAATGGAATGAGGAGCAGGACACACATTGAACAGGTGAGGACATTGAGTGGCGTGTCATTCATATTCCATAAGTGGTCTCAAAGACAGATCTGAGGAAACTGTTCTGTTAGGTTGTGCTGCATGTGTATATTGCATCTGCAAGGGCATTTAGAGCTGGGATAGTGCCTGAGTCAAAGTGTAAATTCCATCAGGGTATTCTCACACATATGTTTTGGCAATGTGTGTCAGTTCAAAATTATTGGGAGAAGATTCATACAATACTGTAGGTGGTGTGATACAGCAGGGGGGTATCTGCCTCTTCGATAGGAATTGTGTTGGGAGACACACGAGGATTTGGGTTGCATGAGTTGGTGCAAGAATGGTTGTGCGTAAAGCATTTCTGGTTGGTTTAAAAGGAATTCTCCTGGTGTGGCTTAGCCTAGATCTACCTGCTTTTTGAGTAAGGTGCAATTTACTGCACCACCAGATGCAGATGGAAAACGTTGCTACCTATTGTTCAGCCTTGAGGCATGTGAAACCTTTGGAGATCTTGGAACTACATATACAGACATTATCACGTAGAAGCTAAAGTATGTTTTTAAATTGTATATTTGTCTAAGAGCTCCTTGATTGCTGGATGGTTCCAGTGGGGTGGAAGAGTGGGATGAGAAAGAGTTGGTTAGCTAGGGAGGGGGATAATTAGTGGGGCAAAAAAAAGATATTAAAAAATGTATGACTACAAATGACATGTATGGTCTTGAATGTTCATGATACCTCGGCATGATAACTTACTTGTTTTTTCAATTCTTAATTAAAAATATTTGGTCATAAAATTACCCTCAGAATGGATGGAAAACTATAGATTAGATTTGTAAATGCACATTAATGTTATATATGTGGAGGGGGATTTTAGAAGGAACTTCCAAGTGCAATCTGGGACATCTAAGCCAGAATGTCTAAAAAAAAAAAGCAGGCATGTCCAAGTACAGACACTGTTTCACACATAGGGTTGCCAACTGGCTCCAGATGCACCCGACAGACTTGATCCAGTCCTGGGTTTACCCCATTGCATGCAGTGACTTGTAGTTGTTCATTTCTTATGGAGTGCAATGGAGAAATCAGAACTACATATCCCTGCATGCAATGGGGTAAATCCAGGACTGGATTGACCCTGTCGGGCGCATCTGGAGCCAGTTGGCAACCCTATTCACACATGTGGACATGCCCAGTAGGGATGTCTGTGAGGGCGTATATCAGAACCATATTTCAGAACTTGTACATCTAGGATAGCGTACTGGGTTAGGAGCAGGGCAGCCAGGGTTCAAATCCCACAGCTGCTGTTATTGACATTGTGCTGATATCTGAAGATGATAGGGTGCTTTCTTGTCTACTCTCTCTAGATGTTTTTAAGCTAAAATGAGCACTTTTCAGATGCCTGTTGTGCCTGGAGGAGGTCTAACTTTAGATGCAATGCTGGTAGTACATGATGTTTCTGAGATCAGGCAGGAACATCCAGGATCTTGGGAATGCCCTAGCCACACCTCCTCCACGCCTCCGGTCAACCTGGATGCCCTCATACTCAGGACATCCCCAGAGCTGGCTTTTAAAATGGCTCTGGAGATGTCTCTGTGCTTTGGACCTCTCTAAGCCCATTTTTGGATGTCCAAAGCATGAATAGAACTTTTAAAATGACCCCGATAGTTAATAAATAGAGATCAATGAGAATAATGGGACATGCGTTAAAACATGCTAGTAAATTTAGTCCTATATTTTTTTATTATTTTGTAACTCGTGAGAGATTTTCACCAATATGAAAACTGCAACTGCTTGTTTAAAGGATATGTTAATTGTACTGTAATTTGAATGCTGTCATGATCCCCATGTACAAAAATCTCAAGTGTGAGACAAAAAAGGTTGGTACTGAAATAGGTTTATGGCATTTATTTAGGAAGAATGAATTCCTGTGAAATTAATTAAGTGAAGGCACTGTATTGTCTTTGTTTTTCTTTGATTTCCTGGCTCTTTTACAGGCACATTTATTCTATATTTTGACAGTGTTATCTTTCCTTAGCGCTTATTGTCTCTATACTTGTGGGGAAAGAGTTCATCTGTGATTTCTCATCCAGCTGAAGATCTGCCAGTGGATACAATAAGGCAGAGAACCAATTTATTAAAAAAAAAAATAGCATCAGATTCTTTAAAGCTGCAGAACCTTTGTCTCCATAACTCATGGAAAATAGAAGCTTTTCAAGTCCTTGATGGACCAGCAGTAAACTTGCTATGATATGTGGCATAACCAAGCATAAAAAATGGAGTTATTTTGAGACTGGGTATGTTAGAGGTTGAACTAATCAAGACTGGGAATGTCATTAAGATATAATTTATAAGGCTAGTTGATTAGGGACAAAACAGCAACTTTAACCATAACCTATAACAAAAGGGGCTGTTAGATTCAAGAAGTGTTCAGTGTTAGCTAAAAAAAAACCTTATGGAATTAATTTTAATGTCAGAAAATAATTTGACTTATGTTTCTTCTAAACGGAATTAATCAACATAAATGGGAAAAAATTACAGCAAAATATTTTTCAAAAGACATCAGAGAGAAGACTCAGATTCACTCATCAGATGTAGCTTCTGAATGAAGCTGGAGAAGTGGCGAGATGGTTCTGACAGTGCCAGTTTTTCATTTTCTTCTCTCACTAACATTCCTAAAAGGAAATCTTCTCTCCCCCCTATATGGCATTTTTTTACCATTTGCATCTGTGCTTTCTTAACTACATTCCAGCTTCTCTTAGCTTTTCCAGATATTGTTGCCTGTTGTCTTCTTTCTGCTTTCTCTTGTACTTTATGAAAGCTAACCTATTTTTCCTTACCTTCTTGATTTCTTTGTTGGAGAACCATAGCAGCCTCCTTTCCCCCATACTTTATTTACTCTCCTAATGAAAAAATTTGTTGTCCTTAAAATATTTCCTTTCATTTTGCCCACTGCTTTTCTGTTTCCCCCCAGATGTGCTCATCCAGCTGATGACTACTTGAGGTATTCCCTTGTCTTGAAAAAGTTAGTTTTCCTGAAGTCTAGGACCCTGTGTTTTGAATGCCCCATTTCCACCTATATCCTAATACTGAAACCCACCATCTGTTGATATACTGAATTCCAAATGATCACCTTCTATACCGTCAGAAACTCTCTCCCCATTCGTAAGCACCAAGTGCAGTAGGCCCCCTTTTACATGGGGTCCATTTTCAGATGCCAGAATAGTTCTCCCTGTAGAGAATCCAGGACTTCCCTCCTTCTAGATGACACCACAACAGGGATGTCAGAATCAGCATCTGGCATGTTGAAATCACCTATCAGTAGCACAGTAGCAGTATTGTGAATGTCTTCTATTAAGTCTCTGTCCACTTCTGCCTGTGAAGGAGGGCTTTATATCACATCATTGTAAACAAATGTTCTATTTCCTTTTTCTAGATTAACCCACAATGCCACCTCCTTACCTTGCAAGCCCTGCAATTTGTTTTTTTGTGCTTTCAAAGTCACACCATCAGCAGTGGTAGAGATGAGTTTGGGCCCTGGTGCTGGCCCAGGGCAAGCCCACACTCCTTCTTCAGCAACAGGAGTTCTCTGGTAGGCCCTCTCCCATTTCTTTTGATGACCTCTGGGGGAAGAGAGCCTAGATGACTCAATCATCTTTAGCCTTTGGTTCCCATACTGTATCATATTGTGCAAAACAGAGGCTTTATGGATTTCTGTGAGATGGAGGGTTGTTTCTGTGCGTGTGTCAGCTGCAGCCCGAGGTGGGTGTGAGATCATGTGCAGAGACTCACTGTGAGGCCATAACCATGGGGTCTCTTGCTACACTCTCCCCTCCTCCCTCCATGGACTCCTTCTTTCTACTTCCAGACAATGTGTGGAGTAACACAAAATCCTGAAATGGCCACGCAGAAGCTTACCAAATAATGCCATCACCAAGTCCAAGAACTCAAAACTATGAAATGTTAGCACTGCAAATATTCTATAACACCAGTACACCTCCAGCTGGGAAAGTAGAACAAGCCAGACAGATACAGCTTCCTTCACAGAACCTGTATATTAACAAAATCCCTAATCTCAATTACATTTAAAAAATACAAGTAAAGAGTTAGAGACTGCCGGTCCTGACCACATGACGACAGGAAATGTTTATCAGAAGGGGCAAGACTGGGAGAGTTTTGAATAGCAACTGCACATGAAGGAACCCTGGGGTAGTTAACTTTTTGAATGAGAAACACTTGTCACCTGGCTCTCACGGTGCTCCCCTGTCCCACCTAGCCCCTTGTCTCACACCTTCCTCTCAAATCCAAGTGCTAGCAATGGTGACTGTTCAGGCTTCAGCCCCTGTAGACCACATTGAAGGGGAGACAAGTGGTTGCATTCTGAATCCCCCATTGAGCCACAGCCCCTTCCTCAGTCTCCCCACACACATTCCTTGACCTCGCCCCCCCCCCATATATATGATCATTCAAACACAGTATTTCCCCAGTATAAAATGCACATATATACACATACACTGAAAAGTGCAATGTGTGCACAGAATCATCATCTATGCCTCCCTCCACATCCCCCCCCCCAAGTCCTCAGGGTCACCATCTCATCCCAGGTCAGCCAAACAGGCTGATATGGTTCTAGATTGCCACACTGGATTTATAGATTTGTAGTTCTGATGAATATAAATAAATAGGCAAATTAGAACTACAATTTTATTATGCAACTAGCAAAAACTAGGACCAGATTACCCTTTTTTGTTAACATAAGGTGAGTTTCTAATTCTTCGTCTCTGTATAATAGAAGCCCTCTTGTTGTTCTTGAGCCCTCCATCCTATTTGTCACAACTCAAAACTCCCAATAGAAAATTACAAACCAGCTATACTTACCTTCCAGGAACTCTCCTCTTTCTGGACTCTCTGGCCTTGTTTAAGCCTTCCAGTGGATTGGGGTGAGGGATTCCTCCTGGGGGCTTGATCTGCTCTGTACTCTTCCCTTGCCCTCACACATATCCTTCCTCTCCCACAACACTCCTCTCTACCTCTCACATACTGCTGTCCTGCTGCTCCTATCATACATCCCTTACGTCTTCTTCCTCTCTCTTCTCCTGTAGCCCTACTTCTCTCTCTCTACCACTCTCCTTCCTCCTCTTCCATCTCATCTCATCTGTCTCCTCCGTCTCCTCTCCCTGTTTCTCATATCCCTCATTCTCCCTTTCACATCCTCATGTCTTCTGCACTCCTTCAACCTCCCTATTGCCTCCCATTCAGCAAACTCATATTTCCTCTCAAGCCTCACTCATCCTCTTCCACTTAAGTATAGCTCTGTGGATGCTGAACACCCCCAATATTGAGTAAGTTCTTTCTCTGTGTTCAGTGAGGAATAGTTTATGTTGTATTCAGCATTCCTATGATTTTGAAACATTGGCTGCTATGCTCCCCCACATCCCAACCCCACTCACTCTTCCCCAGTATTCACCCCAAGCCTCATTCTTCCTCACCCAGTGTTCCCAAACAGCTTACTCAACCTTCTCCTAGCCTCATTCATGCTCACCATATTCTAGTCCCTGCCCCCCTCTAACCACACTCATCCTTTCTTAGTATTCACCTCGCAGCCTCCTTCACCCCTCAGTGGCTGCATGTCTGGCTTCATTGAAGCAGGGAACATTTACAATGTTATCTCTGGATAATGTATGCAATTCGTTAATGCATTTAAATAATATATAAACCACCTTCTGTTAATAACTGCCCCATGCAATGTACAATTCAAATATATATGCAACAAATAAATTCATTATAAAGTCATCGACTACAAACTAATGAACCATTTGATAAGTTACCACAGTACTTAAGTAGGAGTATGAGAACAAATGACTCACCCAATCACTACCACCTGCCACTCATCAATCCTTAAATAACAGCCAACCTCCTAGCCTGGCGAATTCCAAACACCACTTCCAAATCACCAGTCATCCAGCTTATGTTGTACCACCAAGAATGACCCACACAGTCTACTAGCCATACATTGCACCCCAAGACCCACAAAGTCTACTGACTGTTTTAAACAGACTACAAATTAGGAGAAAATATGCCGACCAAAATGAAATAGATCCCCACCACTACAAAAAAAAAACACACTGTGAGTAGTGGAACACTGAAAAAAGAAAAACAAAAGAAATGCAGCTTTATAGATGACACATTTCATTCTCTAAAACCCATCCTTCCCCCAGAATCTGTCCCCTTGTTCTGTTCTCAACATCAGCCCCCTTCTCCAGCATTAGCCTCTTACCAACCCTAGGCTTAACGTTATCAGTTCCCGTCCAGCCCCACAATCCATCCTCTTGCAGCCTAGCCTCCTTCCACTTTCAGCATCAGCCCCTTTCCATTCTCAACCCCCCAGTCCCAGCATCAGCCCCCTTCCAATTCCAGTTTCCTCCAGCATTAACTTCCTTCCAGTCTGCCCCTTTCACTCATCAGGCATCTTCCAGCTCAGCTACAGCATGAGGCCCTTTACAATCCCAACCCCCACCCCAACACAAGCCTCCTACTAGTCTCAGCATCCCCAGCATTATTTCCTTCCAGTCCTTTCCCCTTTCCAGAATCAGTCTCCTTCCAGTCCTGCCCCTCCCCCCACTTGTGATTTGCTCATCATGTTAACATACAGTAACACAATATTGCCATTTAGTAAATCTAGCACAGAATTAGGCAGATTAGATTGGAATTTCATGATTGATGTGTGTTTCCCATTTATTTTCAGAAACTGTTTAATAAGGAGACTAGAGACAAACATAAATAATTCTGTGGTTCTTATGATATTACTAGATAATGTGAGAACAGAAGAGGAATAATGTTTCTTTCCTTTGGTAATCTCTGAATGATAGGATATCCAAAGAACCCTTCAGACCATCCTGTCATATGCAGATAATTCTTCATCACTTCTTTTCTTACCTTATAATAGAGTGTTTTAAACCCCTAAACTGGGAATATGCCATGAAGCCATTTTCTACTTAATTGCAGATGATTTTTTAGTCAGAGCAGTCTTATTCACAGGTTCCTCTAAAGCATGAGTCCAAATGCCTACTATATGCATTACAGACAGTCTATTCAGTTTCATAGATAAATCCGTTAAGTCCTTCAACTGATTTGGTGAAGTCAAGTCAATTTTACATCAGAATTTTTAGATATTCTCTCATTCTTTATACAAAGACCAATCAGAAAGTGATCAGATCTGAAACTCAAGAACATAAGAACATGGCTACATCCTTGATTTGAGTAGATACTTTAGCTGGCTCTGAACATAACATAATTTATTTATTTATCTATTTTATTTTATTTGCATTTCTTATATACCGCACTATTTGCGATCAGCGCGGTTTACATAAAACAAACAGTATCCAACAATAAACAAAAAGTCAGGTCATTACATTGAACAGGTACCAGTAACTTGGAAAACAGGGTAAACTATATACATATGCGGAGCATTGAGTAGGGTAACTATATACATGTACAAATGGAGTTATTGGGTATTGGTAATATTTGGTGGCTGGGGTTCAGGGCAGTTAGTGAGGTATTTGATAAAGAGAAATTGTTTCAAGGCCTTCCTGAACTGGCTCAAGTTGGGGATTGCTCTGACATGTGGTGGTAGGGAGTTCCAGAGTCTTGGGGCGCATAGTTTAAAGGCTCTGTTCGATGTTGCCTTGGAGCATTTTGCCTTGTCTCTCGGTATCACTAGCGTGTTGGCTACTGAGGTTCTTCTTGGCCTGCTGGGTGTGGGTGGTTGGATGAGGTCACATAATGAAGAGGAGGAGAACCCCTTGATGGCCTTGAATGTCATCACTAAGATCTTGAAACTGATCCTGGCTTGAATGGGGAGCCAGTGTAGCTGGTTCAGGAGGGGTGTGATATGCTCTCTTCTTGGCGCTCCGAGGAGGATCCGCGCTGCACTGTTCATGGCAAGTTGCAGGGGATGTAAGGTGGCCTGAGGTAGTCCTTGTGGGATGGCGTTTGAGTAATCAAAATGAGGAATAATGAGGGCTTGATATATGGTGCGGAAGTCATCTGGCTCGAGCAATGGGAGTAAGTGTCTGAGGGATCTGATCTTGAAGTAGATCGCTCTTACAGTGTTGGCTATGTGTTGCTTCATGTTGAGGTTCTGATCCAATGTGACTCCGAGATAACGTATAGCTGATTTTACTTGCAACTCGGCATTATCCACTTCCAAGTAGCTGGGTGGTGTAAACTCGGGATTTCTTGAGATGAACAGGACCTCCGTTTTCTTGTGTTGGATGCGCAGATTTTGAGAGAGGAGCCATTCGGATATTGCGTTGAAGCACTTGGTCAGAGGGGTAAGGTCTGGGCAGTCCAGGAATATCGGCAGGTACAGTAGGACATCATCTGCGTATATCATGCAACTCACATTGAACGATCTAATGATGTTACAGATGGGTTGAATGTAGATGTTAAACATGAGTGATGATAGGGAAGATCCTTGAGGAACTCCTTGACTTTGTAGGAATGGCTCGGATGTGGACCCGTTTGCTCGAACGTATTGCCATCTTCCAGACAGGTAAGATCTGCACCACTCGAGAGCTGTTCCACTAATGCCTTTCTCTCTTAGCCGGCATAGGAGAATTTCATGGCAAACCGAGTCGAAGGCCGCCGCTATATCTAAAAAGATGAGTGCAAAACCTTGACGTATGCTGTCAATGCCTGAAATTATGGTGTCGAAAAGAGTTGTGAGTAGTGTTTCCACTCCGTGTGACTCTCGGAATCCATGTTGAGATGCGTCTAGAGGGGCGTTGGTGTCGATATGATCTTGTAACTGCTTGTAGACTATCTTTTCAATGATTTTAGCGAGCATCGGGATGCTGGAGATGGGTCTGTATGATTCCACCTTTTGAGGGTCTAATTTGGCATTCTTCAACAGCGGTCTAACGGAGGTCTGTTTGAGCGTGGAGGGGAAAGCCCCAGTGCTAAAAGATAGGCCTATCATTTTAGCTAAGATCGGGGCGAGGTCACATCGCAGATCTTTTATCCAGAAAGCTGGACAGGGGTCCGAGTATGCAGTGGAGGTATTTAGGGTTGAGATGGTGTCTTCAATAGTTCTCTTAGAAGGTGTAACAAAGGTAGTTAGAGATACTGAGAACTCTTGTTCGTCGGGTGGGTCCGGTATCACCATTTTGTCAGTTTTGCACAGTTTAGATTGCATAAAGACGGCATAGTCCTGCGGGTGTATACTTCCGGGGTGCTCCGGGGTAGGTTCTTTGGCAAGAGATTTGACCAGGTTGAAGAGGTCGTGCGGCTTGTTTAATGACCGTTTCAGGGTGTCTGTGTGGTGTTGTTTCATCTTGTCTGTGACGGCCCTGCGATGTGTGTGTAAGTGCTGGGTGTATGCTGTTTGGTCACTGCTGGTACGTGACTTCCTCCAGCGCTTCTCCAGTCTCCGTAGGAGGGTTAGTGATGCCCTTAAGTCGGCTGTGAACCATGGAGCAGATGATCTTTTGTTTGAGGCTTTAGTTGTTGAGGGACGGATTGCGATTGCGCTGAGTCTGCTGTTCCAGGTGGTGATTAGTTCCTCTAGGTCTAGTGAAGTCTTATCAAGGAGTGTGTTCGTTTCGGCTAGGATACGTTCTTTGTTAAACGGGTGAAAACTTCTGGCAGTTGGGTTCGAGTTCGTACTTGAATCCACATTGGGTCTTTGTGGCTTGATGGGGGTAGGAATCTGGAAAGTGATAAGCTTATGATCTGACCACGGTACTGCTGTTAATGATAGTGTGATGTTTTGTGCTTGCTGAAGCACTGATTGTGGGGCGAATATGAGGTCGAGAATGTTGCCCTTTTTGTGTGTTGGTTCTTGTACCAATTGGGTATATCCCAAGATGTCTAGGGCTTCTATGAAAGCAGCTGCTTGATTGTCCTGTAGGGATGGCAGGTTGAAATCACCTAGGATCCGCTTTGGTTTATTTGGACCCTGGGTATTGGATGCTGTACTTATGATATTGGAGAGGTTGTCTGGATCTGCAGAAGGTGCTCTGTAAATCAGGTTTATAGAGCAGGTGTTGTTGGAGATAGTTACTGTTTCAAGGGTATTGTTGCTGTTGGATTCTACCATTTTGAAATGAAGGTCGGATCTGGTGATGACGGCAACTCCGCCACCCCTTTTGTTCTGCCGGTGGCTGGTGAAAGCAACAAAGTTAGGTGGTAGTAGTTGATTGAGTATGGTGTTATCTTCCGGTGAGAGCCAGGTCTCGGTGATCATAATGATATCTAATTTATAATATGTTATTGTTTCAGTGATTGCTGGCCATTTTTTGCGAAGTGAGCGAGAGTTAATGAGTGCACACTTCAGGCTGCTAGAGTATGTGCTTTTACTTTGCTTGGCTTTCGAAGAATTTTGTAGAGGGATATGTACTAGGTGGTGGCGGTGTGTATAGCTAGCTCCATGAGAGTAATTGTGGGAGTCATAGGGCCATTTTCTTCCCCCAGTCGAGACTATTGGGATGTGATTCTGTGTTGTAAGTAGTGCCAGTGAGCTGGATGGCAAGATTGTAAGCAGAAGGTAAAGACTCATTAGGGTGATGATTATGTGTTCCATTTTGAGTCTTTCTGAGCCGGTTCAGGTGAGGCAGAGGTTTGTGTAAGAAGAGTAAGTTGGTGTGGCCTTTGTCTAAGGATATTTTACTCAGGCGGCTGTTTCTGCTGTGACATAGGAAGAGAGAGTAAGATCTAAAATGTAGCCTGCTTCAGGGCAGTTGTGCTATTTGTCCTCTACAGTGGACTGACTCCTAGAAGCATCACCTGGTTGTTAGTTGTAACAAAAATGCTGTGTCTTTGGCAATCCCGAGTGCGGCAGGACTTGGTGGTGGCCACGCCTCCTGGCTGGCATCAACTTCGGGTGACATCAGGAAGTTTAAAATCAGATGCTGCTATGCAGTGACTGTGGGCATGGGACCAAAGGAGGTCTGTGGTGGTGGGGGTTGGTGCTTTGTTCTTTTTCTATTTCTGATGTATCTTTGAGTTCTGATATGCCTTCTCACCATCTACCCGGGAGGAAAAAGGGTTACCATGACAAGGTGTTTCCCTTCTCCATGGACATGAGCAGAGGTAGTCTGCAGTTGTCATGCCTAACCCTATTAAAAATCCTCATTCTATTTCCTTGATGACTCTACAAGACAATGAATCTGTTTTCAAATAGCCTTAGACCTGCCACCCACTGATCCCTAGTTCTCCTATCCTAGCCCTCTGCCTATTTACCTCCCTTTTTATGACTGTGCTTCCTCTCCTGTCAAAAAAAAATGACATTCCTTTCTAATTTTCCTGCTACTGCTCTTGTTTGGTTTTTAAATTGTGCGTTGCCGTGCTGCTTTTGTTAAGGAATGTTATATCAAGTTAAATAAAACATAAACATAAAACATTGTCTGGTATTATGAAAATGGTTACACAAACCAATGATTTCTTAAATTGTTCCATTTCATTGAATGCATTGTTAAATTTCAGCAATTAGATATGCAGTTGCTTTCTAATGGTCAGAAGTTAGAGAAGATAGGATCTCAAGTTGAAATTCTGCAGTCAGTTGGTCAGATGGCTATTAAGTAAGGTTAATATGATTCTCTGGGAACAAGCAGGAAGTCAGTCCTCACATATGGTTGATGTCAGCACCGACGGAGCCCTCATGGAAGCATCCCCCCAGCTTTCAAAGAAAGCCTTTGGGAGATGCCACCACGCATGCTTGGTCCCCTTCCCGCCCAAAAGTGCCATCTTGCTCAGTCTCCTTTTTTTCCATGGAGCCCTTCAGACGTTGTCTGGCTGTCCCTGGAAAATGAAAAACTACAAAAATAAAATAGAGCCCGATGCCGAGGCACCGAGGTCAGTAGGCAGGAAGAATACCAGAGGCGAGTTGGAAACTCGAGGAACAAAATAATCAACTTTATTTTCTTTTCCTGGCACCTTCGCACCTTTTTTCTCCCGCTGGCAGCCCGGAGAGTCTTTGACCTCACAGGGGTACTTTTCCCCCCGTGGCTACCAGTGGTTTTAAGAAGTGTGATCGGTGCTCTAAAATCATGTCTTTGACCAACACACAACTGCTGTCTTCGTTGCCTCGGGCCAGACCAGAACCCAGCGGCTTGTGGTCTCTGCAAGAGGATGTCCAGCAAGGCCCTCAAGAGTCGCCAGCATCAGCACGATAAGTTTTTCCCCGAATCCCTGGTGTCTCCCAAAGCCAGGGCCTTGTCTGATGCCCCAACACCTCGGGCAGAACTTTCCGAGCCCGAGCCTTGTCGTGGGTCCTCAGAAAGTGGGTCTCCCTCGAGGGAACCCAGAAAGAAGAAGAAACTCTCGAAAGTGGCATCCTTGGATGGTTTTGACCGGCCAGGAGCACCCCGGGCTCGGTCTCGCAGTCCGAGACACTTGTCCGATGCGTCTGAGAGGGAGCAACCTGCGAAGGTTCCCTGGAAGGATCCAGCCATAGACCCGTCTCAGTCCCCAGACACCATCTTTGTCGAGGATTCCCCTTCGGGGGAGCCGGCATCGGGCCCGAGTCCCTCGGTGCCTGCGCCAAAGGCTGTGGAAACATCTGGGCTGGAGTCCAGATTGGCGGCCCCAGAGCACAATTTGTCTGCCTTCATGGACCAGCAGGGAGTGATGTTATCCGGTATGACCAGTTCATCCGCCCCTACCACCAGGCTGTCATCGTTCAAGATGTCCCAGAGGCTGAGCTGATCCTTGGCCGAGATCACGCTCTGAGTCCTGCTCATCGGGACTGCGGACATTGCTGCCATACCTCCAGCAGGGAGACTGCTCCTTAGACCTCAAGGATGTTTATACTCACATCCTCATCCACCCCAACCACAGGCAGTACCTGCGGTTCTTAGTAGGGGGCAGGCACTTTCAATACAGGGGGTGCTCCCCTTTGGCCTAGCCTCTGCCCCAAAGGTCTTCACAAAATGTCTGCCAGTCATAGCCGCCTTCCTCCGGCTCCAGGGGATCTTCATTTTCCCTACCTGGATGATTGGCTCATAAGGGGAGGCACAACCTCGGAGGTGCAGCAGGCCACCCTCGCACCATCCAGGTTCTGCAATACTTGGGCTTTGTCATAAACTACCCCAAGTCTCACCTCCTCCCGGCACAATGCCTGGAGTTCATCAGAGCAAAGATCAATGCCCTCTAGTTGAGAGCCTGCTTGCCCAAGGACTGAACCAATCACCTCCAGTCCCTAGCTTGGGACATAAAGCACTGCCCGGCTTCTTCTGTGCCTCCTTGAGCACATGGCCTACACAGTCCACGTCACCCCAGATGCTCACCTCCATAGGAGGACAGCGCAGTGGTGTCTCCGGGATCAGTGGTCTCAGGCCACAGGCCGTCTCTGGGACCGAGTCTTGGTGACCCGCCAGTTGGAAGACTCCCTAGACTGGTGGCAGTCGCCCCAGCATCTCGAAGTGGGAATGCCTTTTCAGGTCCCAAGTCACTCAAGGGTCCTCACCACGGACGCCCTCCTGTTCGGATGGGGAGCCCACTGCAAAGATATCCACACTCAGGGCAACTGGTCACCAGGCGAGAGTACCCAGCAGATCAACCTCCTGGAACTCTGGGCCATACACCTTGCCCTGAGGATCTTCTGTCACCACCTATGTCACCAGCTGGTGCTGGTCCAGTTGGACAACCAAGTGGCAATGTTCTACGTGAACAAACAAGGTGGCACGGAGTTTTGTGCCCTTTGTCAGGAGGCACTGCTCCTCTGCTCATACGCAGTCCATCAGGGTATCCTCCTGCGGGCAGTATACCTGCCAGGACAGGACAACCTGCTGGCCGACAGACTCAGCAGAGTTCTCCAGCCGCACGAGAGGCAGCTGGACCCCAGGGTAGCTTTTTTGACTCTGGGGGGGAACCCGTAATGGATCTGTTTGCCAGTCCGGACAACTTTCAGTTGCCCCGCTTCTGCTCCCGGCTGGCCCACCCCTACAGGGTGTCAGCGGATGCATTCCTGGTCTCATGGTCGGAAGGCCTCATGTACGGTTTCCCTCCGATGCAGCTTATTGCCAAGACCCTGTTCAGGACCCTCCGCGACAGGGCCTCGCTTATCCTGATAACTCCTCGGTGGCCCAGGTAGCCATGGTTCCTGCTGCTTCTGAGATTGATGGTGGAGGGGGGCTCTCTCCTGCATCCCAACCTCGGGTCCCTCTCGCTGACAGCGTGGCTGCTAAGAGGGTGACTGGCCCCTCTCAACCTTCCGGTTGAGGTGGAGGACATTCTGCTGGCCTCTCGCAGGCCTCTACCCTTTGCACATGTTTACCTGCTGTATTTTGCTGCTGTCGCTGTTATATGTATCGTACTGTTTATGTCTCCATAGGCTTCCCTCAGCCTCAGTTCCACTGCTGCCCTTACAGGAAGTGACGCGACCGCGATCCCGCGGCCGCGTTCAGCAAGGCTTCCCTCAGCCTCAGTTCCACTGCTGCCCTTACAGGAAGTGACGCGACCGCGATCCCACGGCCGCGTTCAGCAAGGCTTCCCTCAGCCTCAGTTCCACTGCTGCCCTTACAGGAAGTGACGCGACCGCGATCCCGCGGCCGCGTTCAGCAAGGCTTCCCTTAGCCTCAGTTCCACTGCTGCCCTTACAGGAAGTGATGCGACCGCGATCCCGCGGCCGCGTTCAGCAAGGTACCCAGCCCAACTATAAAAGGCGGACGCCGTCGGCGCCGGAGTATACCCTTTGCACATGTCTACCTGCTGTATTTTGCTGCTGTCGCTGTTATCTGTATCGTACTGTTTATGTCTCCATAGGCTTCCCTCAGCCTCAGTTCCACTGCTGCCCTTACAGGAAGTGACGCGACCGCGATCCCGCGGCCGCGTTCAGCAAGGTACCCAGCCCAACTATAAAAGGCGGACGCCGTCGGCGCCCGTCGCCGCAGCGCGTGACCTGGGCGCGCGCCGAAGGAGCTGTGCTCCTTGTGCGTGCTCCTTGGGGTGCCTCCGCAGGGGACGTCACCTCCTTTAGTTTAAAAACGGTCTCTCTGTCTCGCGGACATAAGGTATGGTTAATGTTTCTCTTTAGTCTGTGCATTCGAGCTACTTCTCTCTCCTCTCAGGTAGAGCTTTCTCGTGACTCTTCTTCCTCTGTGCTCCTCCCAGTACCATTCTCCACCGCCATCTCTGCTTCCATGCCTCCTATCCTGGTTGTTTGGGGTAACCGTTCTCTCTCCTCAGCCTCTCGCTCTCTGCTTCCGCGATCTCTTTACCGCTGTCCTGCTAATCTCATCCAGTGTGCGTCCCCTTGCCTTTCCCTCTCATCTCAATTGCAGACTGCTACCAGCACCCTCCCTCTAAAATTTGGCCTCCTCAACTGCCGTTCTTTGCGTTCCAAAACCCTTCTGGTCTCGGACCTCGTCACCCGCGAATCCCTGGACCTTCTTCTCCTTACAGAAACTTGGCTAAAGGAAGGGGAAGATTCCCTCCTGGCTCGCTGTCTCCCCCCTGACTTCTCTGCTATCTCTACTCCCCGCATAGGTCACACAGGCGGCGGAGTGGCTCTCATATATCGCGCCTCTATTTCTCTTTCACAGATCTCCTCTTCCGCCCTCCACTATCCCGAGGCCCTGCTCATTCATCTTCAAACTCCATCTCCTCTCCACATACTCCTTGTTTACTCCCCTCCCAGCCTCTGTTCAGATCTCTGGGACTCTCTTCTCTTATCCATTTCTGACTTATCATTGCTCTTCCCCCACCTACTCATTACAGGAGATTTTAACCTCCATTTAGACTCTCCAGCTTCCTCTAAGGCCCTTTCCTTTGTTTCACTCATGAACGATCTGTCTCTTCATCATCACGTCTCTTTCCCCACCCACTCAGCAGGTCATACCTTAGACCTTGTTCTTTCTTCACTTCCTCTCTCCTCACACATACAGTCTTTGCAGGCCATCTCCTTACCCTGGACCGATCACTTCTGTTTGACTTTTAATTGCTCCTTGCCCTCACCCACTGCACCTTCCCAGGCTCTTCTCTCACCCTCTCCTTCCACACAGCGCTTGTCTCGCCGTATTACCCCCCTCACCCTTCAGAGCTTTCCACCCGCTCCAGATCTCCTGCCTTCAGACTTCCCATCCCTTTCTCCAACCTCACAGGCTTCCACTTGGTTCTCCTGCCTCTCTACTGCTCTCGATCACCTAGCTCCTCTTCAGCCACGTCCCCCGTCCCATCGCTCTTCTCAACCATGGTTCCATGCTGGCCTCCGTCTTCTCCGAACTCACCTTCGTCACTCAGAGCGCCTTTGGCGGAAATCACCCTCCCCACCTTCCCTGCTTAATTTCAAAACTCACTATGCCCATTACCGTACACAAGTTCATGCAGCCAAACAATCTTACTTCTCCACTGCTATCTCCTCCGCACCTAATCAGACCCGTCATTTATACACCATCCTCCGGTCTCTCACATCCTTACAATCCCGCTCTGCCCCCACTTTACCTCCGCCGCTTCCTCCTCCTTCTTAACTTGCATCCTTCTTTAATAACAAAGTCCTGGACTTACGAAAGTCTTTGTCTCATTGTCCCCCGCCCATCTCTTCTCCCCCTCCTATCTCCCCCCCCTCAACATCCCAGCTCTCTCATACCTGGACATCTTTTCATCCCATCTCTACCTCCGAACTTCTAGGACTAATATCCTCCTCCAACAAAACATTCTGCTCCCTTGACCCAATTCCTTCCACCTGGCTTCTTGCTCCTTCCCTCGCCCTTGTCCCCCCCCATCCTCACCATGGTTAACACTAGTCCTTCCACGGGTGTCTTTCCCCAACCCTGGAAACACGCTCTTATCCGTCCTATCCTAAAAAAGCCCTCTCTCGATCCTCAGACTCCCGCTCACTATCACCCCGTTTCCAACCTTCCCTTCCTCTCCAAGATACTTGAGAAAACAGTTTTCACGCAACTCTCACAACACCTCGACTCAATTCACTTCCTTCACCCCCGTCAGTCCGGCTTCAGACAAGGTCACAGTGTAGAGACTGTTCTTTTGGGTTTCCTTAACGAACTCCACGTAGCTCACGATCGTGGTGATCTCTCGGTGGCGGTGTCCCTAGACCTCTCAGCAGCCTTTGATTTAGTGGATCACTCCCTTCTTCTGTCTCGTTTACGCGAAGCTGGTCTCCATGGCACAGTCTACCACTGGTTTCACTCCTTTCTCTCCTCCCGTTCATGCACAGTAGTCTCATCCGCCCCACCCACTCCCTCCGACTCTTTCCCTCTGCCCTGTGGTGTCCCTCAGGGGTCTGTTTTAGCACCTCTTCTTTTCAACTTATTCCTAGCACCACTGGCACTTCTAGTTCAGCAGTTTACGATCTCTGCATTCTATTATGCCGATGATCTGCTCCTTCTGTATCACACCTCTCCCCTTCACCCGGATCTTAGCCCACTGAACTCTTGTCTTTCAGCTATCGCTAATTGGCTCACTCTAAACTGCCTGCACCTCAATCTTGCGAAAACAGTAGCTATCTGGTTCACTCACTGCAGCCCTTCCCCTTTGATTACTTCCTCTTTCTCAGGTTCACCAATCCCCCTTGTTACAAGCTTTCGTTACTTGCCCACATTTCCCACATTACAAAGACTTCCTTCTTCTTTCTTCGACAGATACGGTCCATTCGCCCCTTTCTCACCTCTGAAGCCCTCACCACCCTTCTCCTGTCTCTAGTAATGTCACACATTGACTTTTGCAACTCCGTTCTAGCCGGGCTTCCTCTCTCACATCTTCACCGCCTTCAACGTATTCAGAATACCGCTGCACGCCTTGTCTTTCACGCCTCCCTTCGCGATCATGTTACTCCTCTTTTCCTTCACCTACATTGGCTCCCCTTGAAATTTTGCATCCGTTATAAAATCCTCACACTGGTCCACCAAGTCTTATATAACCGCATTCCTTTATATTTGGCAGACCTGCTTCAATTCCACACCCCCACTCGCTCACTTCGCTCCATTCACATTAACCGGCTTCACCTTCCATCTCCATCACGTGCCCATCTACAATCCACACGTTCCTCTGCCTTTTTCTTTATTGGCCCTGCCTATTGGAACTCCCTCCCCCTTTCCCTCCGACATGAGCAACACTATCCCACCTTCAAGAAAGACCTCAAGACACATCTCTTCTCCACCGCCTTTGACCTCCCCTCCCCTTTTGTGTGACTCCTCTCCCCTCCTTTCCTTCTCTTTGTCCATGTATAGTTTAATGTCTTGAGTGCTCTCATGTCATCCATTGTAATTTCTTTTCCTTTCCAGGCCAGTTGGCCTCTTGTGTATTATTTGATTTTTTGTAAACCGCAGTGCTCTATTTGGAACCGCGGTATATCAAGCCTAATAAACATAAACATAAACATACTAGGAAGGCTTATGCCCTCAAATGGCACAGGTTTGCTGCATGGTGCGCCCAACATGGGCTGATCCTTTCTCCTGCCCAGTGTCTCTGGTGTTTCAGTGTACCTTCTCCACCTTTCTCAGTCCGGGCTCAAGTCTAACTCCGTCCAGATGCACCTTAGTGCCCTGGCAGCGCACCTCCATCCGATGGATGGAAAACCCCTCGGTCCAACCATTGGTCACCCGTTTCCTTCGGGGCCTCCTATTATCAAAGCCCCTGGTTCTCCCTCCGGCAACGGAATGAGACCTCAATGTAGTGTTGGGGCAGCTCGCTTGCCTTTTGAGCCTCTGGCTACCTGCCACCTGTGCTACCTCTCCTGGCAGGTGGTGTTCACAGAGTTAACGAGCTCCAAGCCCTTGTGGCAGAGGCACCTTATATCAGGTTCTACAAGAACAGAGTGGTGCTTCGCACGCACCCTAAATTTCTGCCGAAGGTAGAAACATAGAAACATAGAAATATGATGACAGAAAAAGACCACATGGCCTATCTAGTCTGTCCTGCCATAACAACAACTACAACAGTCCCCTTTTTACCTTTAGAGTTCCTCTGTGTTTGTCCCATGCTTTTTTGAATTCAGTTACTGTCCTCATCTCTACCACCTCCACTGGGAGACTATTCCACGGATCCACTACTCTTTCCGTAAAGAAATATTTCCGCATATCACTCCTGAATCTATCTCCCTTCACCCTCATCCCATGTCCCCTCGTAGCAGAACTTGCTTTCAATTGAAAGAGGCTCTCTCCCTGAACATTTATGCCACGGAGGTATTTAAACATCTCAATCATATCACCTCTATCCAGCCTTTCCTCTAAGGTTTACATATTAAGATCCTTAAGTCTGTCCTCATATGCTTTATAATGAAGACCACTAATCATTTTATTAGCCACCCTCTGACACCGACTCCATCCTGTTCACATCCTTTTGAAAGTGCGGTCTCCAGAATTGCACACTATACTCCAAATGAGGTCGCACCAAAGACTTATACAGAGGCATTATCACCTCCTTTTTTCTGCTAGCCATTC
The DNA here is from genome assembly GCA_033557465.1 of Ichthyophis bannanicus. Classification (NCBI taxonomy): domain Eukaryota; kingdom Metazoa; phylum Chordata; class Amphibia; order Gymnophiona; family Ichthyophiidae; genus Ichthyophis; species Ichthyophis bannanicus. Next base: position 369,126,336 of record CM066035.1, read on the forward strand.
CTCTCCGTATGCACCCAAGCATCCTTCTAGCTTTTGCCATCGCCTTTTCTACCTGTTCAGCTACTTTAAGATCATCAGACACAACCACACCTAGGTCCCGCTCTTCTTTATTGGACAAAAGTACTTCACCCCCTATACTATATTGCTCCCTTGGATTGCTGCAGCCCAAATGCATGACCTTACATTTTTTAACATTAAATCCCAGCTGCCAAATTCTAGACCATTCTTCAAGTTTAGCTAGATCCCTCCTCATGTTATCTACACCTTCCTGGGTGTCTACTCTATTGCAGATTTTGGTATCATCCGCAAAGAGGCAAACCTTACCTGAAAGCCCTTCCGCTATATCACTAACAAAGATGTTAAAAAGAATCGGACCAAGGACAGATCCCTGGGGCACACCACTGATAACATCCTTCTCCTCAGAGTGAGCTCCATTTACTTGTACTCTTTGTCGCCTTCCACCCAACCAATTTCTAACCCAAGCAGTAACTTTAGGGTCCATCCCTAGGGTGCTCAGTTTGTTTATAAGTCGCCTGTGAGGAACAGTGTCAAAGGCTTTACTGAAATCTAAATACACCACATCTAGGGCTCTCCCTCGGTCTAACTCCCTGGTCACCCAGTCAAAGAACTCAATCAGATTTGTCTGACAAGACCTGCCTCTGGTGAATCCATGCTGCCTCAGATCCTGTAATCCGCTGGAGTCCAGAAACCTCACTATTTTCTCTTTCAGCAGCGTTTCCAATAATTTACTCACCACCGAAGTTAAACTAACCGGCCTGTAGTTTTCAACCACATCCTTACTTCCGCTTTTCTGTAAAGGCACCACATGAGCCTCTCTCCAGTCCTTTGGCACCACTCCCGACTCCAACGAGGCATTGAAAAGGTCAGTCAGTGTATTCTCAGTATTCTCAGGGGTGTATCCCATCCGGTCCCATCGCTTTGTCTACTTTAAGTTGAGATAGTTTCTCACGAACACAGTCTTTTGAAAATTGTTCAAGATGTCCTTTGCTTCTGTTCCTATTTGTGGGTGTTTTCTGAGGTCCTGCTCCTGGTTCTTCATCTGTGAACACAGAACAAAAATATTTGTTAAGCAATTCCGCTTTATCCTTATCAGCTTCTACATATTCCTCCCCTGCACCCTTGAGTCTGACAATACCACTTTTGCCCTTCCTCTTCTCACTAATATATCTGAAAAATGTCTTATCCCCCCATTTTATTGCATTGGCTATTTCCTCCTCCTTTTGAATCTTTGCCTTCTTGACTACTTTGCTAGCTTCTCTACGTTTTTCCAAATATAGATGCCTGTCTTCCTCTCTCTGTGATCTCTTGTATTTCATGAAGGCCTCCCTCTTTTTCTTCACTTTATCAGCTACTTCTTTCGAAAACCATAGCGGTCTCCTTTTCCTTTTACCTTTATTTACCATTTTAACAAAAAGGTTGGTTGCCCTTAAAATATCCCCTTTCAGTTTTGCCCACTGTTTTTCTACATCCCTCAGCTGTTCCCATCCCACTAACGACTCCCTGAGGTATTGGCCCATCTTCGCAAGTTAGTCTTCCTAAAGTCTAAGATCCTCGCCTTTGAATGGATTCTAACAGCCCTAGTCCTAATACTGAACCACACCATCTGGTGATCACTGAATGCAAAATGATCTCCCACTACAACATCAGAAACACTTTCACCATTGGTAAGCACCAAGTCCAGTATGGCCCCTTCACGTGTGGGGTCTGTTACCAATTGCCTGAATAGTTCTCCCTGTAGAGGAGAACCAGGAAGTGGTGCTTCCTACCTTCTTCCCAAGACCTGACTTCAGTCGGGCAGAGACAGCCCTTCACACTTTGGACTGTAAGAGGACTTTGTCCTTCTATATCCAACGCACTCAGGGCCACCGCAAGGCTTCTCAGCCTTTCATCTCCTATGACCCCAGTAGGCTGGGGGAAGCGGTGACCAAGCGTACGCTGTCCACCTGGGTGGCAGACTGTATCGCCCTCGCTTATGAGCAGGCGAGGCTCCTGCTGCAAGGCCGCATCATGGCACACCATGTCAGGGCCATGGCGGCTTTGGTGGCAAACTTGCACTCTGTCCCTATGGTGGACATCTGCCGGGCCACCACCTGGTCTTCAGTCCATACATTCTCTGCCCATTACTGCCTGGAAAGAGAGTGCCAATGGGACAGTGTCTTCGACCAGGCTGTGCTCTGTAACCTTTTTGGAGTCTAGGCAACTCCTACCCTCCGACCCTTCTATGTTCAGGCTACTGGAGTACTGGTTCATCAGACACAGGGGTCTTACTGTGGTCTGTGAACACGGACTCATTTGCTGCTGCTTGCGTCTCCCCTTGGGGGAGACCCTTTTTTTACTATGGGCTTTTGGTAGCCTGTAGCTGGGGAGTTCCATATGTGAGGACTGACTTCCTGCTTGTTCCCAGAGAAAGCGTAGTTACTTACCTGTAACAGGTGTTCTCCGGGGACAGCAGGAATCAGTCCTCACAACCCTCCCTCCTCCCCTTGGAGTTGCTCCTTTACTGTCTTTTATTTTTTGCCATCTCTTAGCTATGTCATCTGACTGAGCAAGATGGTACGTCACCCATATGTGAAGACTGATTCCTGCTGTCCTCTGAGAACACCTATTACAGGTGAGTAACTATGCTTTTTGCATTGATGGAGAATCACTTAAAGAGTAGGAATCTTTGTTTTTTAAATTTTCTCCAATTATTCTATTGAGGAAATACTTTAAAGAGGTTCTGGTTCTACCTGATGCTGATATTCCTCTGATTTCCAGTTGTTACTATTTACCTTCATGGAATATGCTTCAGGTTGTGGAAGATGTTGCTCAGGTAGTCTCTGAACCTATCGAATTAGATTTAACTAATTTCTTGGAATCATCTGATATTTCATCTAGACTACATTAGTAGCAATGTTTCAAATGGAATTGGAAAAAGTAGCTATTCTTAAAGCCTATTTTGCGCAAAAAAAAGATTTGATTTTTTTGTGGGCAAAAGATTATGATTGATTCTGATGTTGCAAGTTAGTACAGGCTCGCAGGAAACATTTTCTCCAGTTTAAACCAAAGGTTTTGGCTGCTGGGGGACCTTTTTTCTGTGGTTTCCCTCTAAGTGTTTAGTAGTTTATCGAGGAGTTAGATAGATTTATCATGAACCTATGCAACTGGAAATCTTTTCGGCTGATAATCTTTTGTGCTCTTTGTTTTAGGATGATGGCCTTTGAATTTTATGTTTCTTTATATGCATATTATGTTTTTTCTTGTTTTCTAGGATGGTATTGTTCTAATGTTGCTTAATTAGCCACTCTGACTAGGGGGATTTTTAACTCCCCATGATGTGGGCCAAGAAGCTAATTTATATTGTGTTTTTTCTTCCTTTTGGTTTCTTTTGTTGCCAAGGCATTTTTGCCTTGTTTAATTTGTAAAATATTGAAAATATAAACTAAAAAAATGTAGCCTCCTTCAAGTGAAGTTTTTTTTTCAGTAATTTGAGAAAAGCTCATGTCTGACAAAAGAGCATAAAATATGCACTAACTTTCAGCTTCTCATAATATAGATATAAATCTCCTAAACCAATAAGCTTTTTATTGTCAGATCAGTAATCAAATCAGATTATCTAATCTCTGGAAAGAAGATAAATGACCTTTTGGGGCATGACAGACTGGTATAAGACCTATCTTGTGGCCTTTCTTCATCAAGAAAGACTGGGCCACAGAAACTGAGTAATCTGAGTAAATAGTGTATGGTAAAAAAAAATTGCTACCCATTCATCCAAAAAAAGTACCACTCTAGTTTGAACAAGCTAGGTGTCATAGGGAAGTCACACTTGCTGAAACAAGGGAATGTCTGAGTCTGATAACAATGTTTCAGTAATAAAGGGTAGGCACTCAAGACTCTTCTTTTTACCGAGGCCTATGAGCAGCCACTTTAAGTACCCACTACTAGATACCACCCAATTGACCCAACAACTCACTACACCACCTGGCCCTACTACCCACTTCCATCTTGACCTACAAGCATAGTATTTACGTATGTGAGTCATTTCCCTCCTGTTAAATGTATCCCTCCAATTGTGTTGTGACCACTTTGATTGAAGGATATGGTGGTATACAAATCTGTCTAAATAAATAAATAGATCAATCCATTCATACAGAAGCTGATCATAAAGAATTGACAATATGTTCTAAGGGACCTTTCTTTATGGAATGGATGATGGATGTATGGAACAGCCTCTCAGTGGAGGTAGTAAAGACAAGAACTATATCTGAATTCAAGAAAGCATGAAGCAAGCACTGAAGATCTCCAAGGGAGCAGATAGGATTGTAGAGTTTAATAGGCAATCTCCAGGAACAAGCAGGAATGAGTATTCACATATGGGTACGTCGGTACCGACGGAGCCTGCGCGGGAACGCTCCCCAGCTTTCCAAAAAAGGAAAGCTTTTGGGATCATCCCACAGCGCCTGCGCGCTGCCTTCCCGCCTTTCCAACCGCCTCGTGTTCATTTTATTTCTTTGGTCGCGCGTCTGCCTTCTCCGACGTCGGACTGGTACCGCCGGTCTTTCTTTCTTTTCTTAAAAAAAAAAACAAAAAAACATATTTTTTCCCTCACTTAGTGTGTTTTTCCTGTTTAGGCCTTAGACCTCACGAAACCTTTTCCTCATGGAAAAAACAGCCTCCGGGTTTAAAAAATGCACTAAGTGCAGCGGTACTATTTCTGTTTCCGACACCCATGAATGGTGTCTCAAATGTTTGGGTCCTGACCACTCCATTTTGGATTGTTCGTCCTGCTCCTTGATGTCCAAATGAGGTTTACAGAACCGAGCAGCCAAGCTCCATGTTCTGTTTCCCTCTGATGCAGCTTCAGTGGCATCGACGTCTTCCAGGGCTTCTTCTTCCTCCCATGGATCTCAGGTAACCAAACATAAAACCAGCCGGTCCTCGAAGGGTAGATCTCCTTCCAAGCATCGAGATGCCTCCAGGCTTGCCCTCGAGGATCCTGCACCGGCAAAACAACCCCAGCGGGAAGCTCCGGCTTCCAAAGCTCCACCTATGGGGTTACAGGTTGACATCGATGGCACGGCCTCGACCGATCACCTGTTAGAATGCTCTGGGGTACCGGCACAATCTTCCGGTACCGAATTCCAGGCATTCATGGCGTCGATGGATCAGAATGTTCTATCCATGCAGCAGGCTATCACGGCCTTCATTCAAGCTGCGACGCCGCTGATACCATGACAAACTCCGTTGTCGGTATCAGCCCAGGTACCGGCACCAATGCCGGTACCGGTACCGACTGCATCGACATCAGCCATGGTGTCGACTGCAGCAGTTCCATGCCCAGGGATGCCCATCGGTACCGAGCCGGTACCGATAAAGCCCGATGTCGATACGGCTCGGTACGCATATCGAGCTTTAAAAGAGCACCCTGACAGTCGATACTTTGATTCCTCCGAAGATTCTGATGCATCGGAGGCGTCTGCTGAAGTATCCATAGCCCTTCCTGAAGAGCCTTCTTCTCCAAAAAGAAGAATGTCTCCTCCAGAAGACTTGTCCTTTCAAGACTTCATAAGAGAAGTGGCTAAAGGGCTTTCTATTTCAGTAACCTCTGAATCAGAGCCTAGAGCTAAAAAATTAGATATTTTAGGTTATCCCAAGGTTCCTAAGGAGGCAGTCACCTTGCCAATTCATGAGATTCTTTATGATCACATGATTGACTTATGGGAGACTCCTCTCACTATCTCTCCTCATTCTCGTAGGTTGGACACCATGTACCGTGTCCCTCCTTGTCCTGGTTTTCATAAAACACAGCTTCCTCACCATTCTATTGTGGTGGAGTCAGCTATGAAAAAGATAAAGAGTGCAAAAAGACACTCCTCTGCTCTTCCAGGGAGAGAATGCAGGACCTTGGATGCTTTTGGTAGAAAAATCTTCCAAGCCAGTATGCTCATTGCCAGAATCAACTCCTATAGTCTTTATATGGGGATGTTTCTGAAAGAAGTTGCAGATAAGCTACACACTTTCCTCCCTTTTCTTCCAGAGGATAAAAGGGAAGAATTTCTTATTTGGCTTAAGCATACTCAAGATATTTCAAAGTTTTCCAACCGTGCAGCTTTTGACTCCTTTGAGGGTGCCAGCAGAGCTTTGGCCATTGCCATAGCTGCACGCAGAATTGCTTGGCTCCAAACTTCTGATCTAGAATCTTGGGTCCAGGATGGCTTGGGAAATCTTCCTTGTACAGGAGAAAGCCTGTTTGGCAAAGATTGGCAAATAAAAGCCACTCAAATGGATGCAGAGAATTCTGCTTTGGATAGACTTTCAAAGTCAACCTCCATTCCTGCCAAGAAAAAACCTTTCAAGAAGTCTTTTTTTTCTTTCAAGAAAGGCAGATTCCATCCTGCTTCTGGCCAGCAGTCTTCTACGGGTCGTTTTGCTGCTAAGCGTCAGCAACCTAAGCAAGCCAGGCCTAAGCCTACAGGGGCTGCTGCAACTCAGCAGACCCAGCCTCAGGGCTTTTGACTTGATGCTAGAGAACTTAGCCTTTCTGGCTCTGAAACAGCCAGAGCCTCTCACCATTCCAGGAAGGTTAGCTCACTTTGCTCCCAGATGGGAGCAAATTACAACAGAGCAGTGGACCCTCTCTATCATAAGGGAGGGGTACAAACTTCATTTCTCAAACCTTCCTCCTCACACCATGGTGAGACATTTCAATTCTCCAACATCTCTCCTCGACCTAGGTCAGGAGGTGGCTGCCCTTCTTGCCCAAGGGGCAATAGAAGAGGTACCTCTTCCTCAACAAGGGTCAGGGTTTTACTCCCCCTACTTTCTAATCCCAAAGAAAACAGGGGGCTACAGACCCATATTAGATCTCAGAGAATTGAACAAATTTCTATGCAAGGAGAAATTCAAAATGCTTTCTCTGGGCACTCTCCTTCCATACCTTCAGAGTCAGGATTGGCTTTGTTCTCTAGATCTCAAGGATGCGTACACCCATGTACTCATCCATCCATCTCACAGAAGGTTCCTCCGTTTCCTTTTCCAAGGGAAGCATTACCAATACAGGGTGCTTCCTTTTGGTCTGGCCTCTGCTCCAAGAGTGTTCACCAAATGCATGGCAGTAGTAGCTGCATTTCTACGCACTCTGGGGATATTTGTATTCCCATACCTGGACGACTGGCTCATCCGAGCTCCATCTCAGTCAGAGGCCCAGACTGCCCTGGACTGCACAAGGCGCATTCTGCAGTATCTGGGACTTGTGGTAAATCTCCCAAAGTCCCAGCTCATCCCTACTCAGTCCCTAGAGTTCATAGGGGCCTGGCTAGATACTACCACTGCAAGGGCCTATCTTCCCCAGGCCCGTTGCCTACGCCTAGTGCAGTTAGCCTCCCAGATTCAGTCAAAGAGCCATTTAACTGCCCGGGAGATGCTACAACTGCTAGGCCGCATGGCATCCACAGTGCATGTGGTCCCCTATGCTCGCCTTCACATGAGAGCAGCTCAATGGACTTTGTCCACCCAGTGGACTCAAGCTTCAGGGGGTTTGACAGACAAAATAGCAACCTCCTGGCGCCTCTTTTGGTCCCTACAGTGGTGGAAGTCCACCCAAAATCTGTTGCTGGGGTCCCCCTTCCAACAGTTGTTGCCACAAGCAACCCTCACAACAGATGCCTCCCCAACAGGATGGGGAGCTCATCTACAAGACCTCTCCACTCAGGGCACTTGGTCTCCACAGGAGGCCTCTTTACATATCAACCACTTGGAGCTCCGAGCAATTTTTCTAGCTCTCAAGGTCTTCCATACCTTGCTCAGCTACAAGACAGTCCTCATTCATACGGACAATCGGGTAGCCATGTTTTACATAAACAAGCAAGGAGGAACTGGCTCTCTGTCGCTTTGCAACGAAGCTTTAAGATTGTGGGCCTTCGCCAGAGAGCATCAAATCCATCTCCTGGCCGTATACCTTCCAGGAATCCAAAACTCTTGGGCAGACAGACTCAGTCGAGTTCTGCTTCCACACGAATGGTCCCTGCACATGGACCAGGTTCTCAGAATCTTTCAAGAGTGGGGAACCCCGGATATAGACCTCTTTGCAAGTCCATGGAATGCCAAACTTCCCCAGTTCTGTTCCAGAATTCCGTGTCAGGGAGTTCAGGCCAAGGATGCCTTCCTCCTTCACTGGGGTCAAAACTTCCTGTATGCCTTTCCACCCATTCCCTTAATTCCCAAGACTCTATTCAAGCTCCAGAGGGATCAAGGATCTATGATCCTCATAGCTCCACGCTGGCCACGCCAAGTGTGGTACCCTCTACTTCGGCATCTCTCTCAAGCTCCCTCCCTAGACTTGGGAGCTGCTCCAGACCTCCTGTCCCAGGAGGAGGGAACTTTGTGGCACCCAAACCCCAAGTTCCTTCACCTCAGGGCTTGGTTGCTGAAGGCTTAGACCTTCAAGATTAGAATCTTTCTCAGCAAGTGAAGGATATCCTCCATGCTTCCAGGAAACCTTCTACGTCTAGTTCCTATGCTTTTAAATGGAAAAGGTTTTCCATTTGGTGTGCTGAGAAGGGTCTTGACCCTCTAGCACTACCTTTGAATTCTCTATTGGAATATCTCCTGCATCTCTCCAATGCAGGCCTTAAGACAAATTCAGTAAGAGTCCATTTGAGTGCTATTGCAGCATCCCTTAAGCCTCTCAATGGACAGCCTATTTCCTCTCATCCTCTTATTGCAAGATTCATGAGAGGCCTAACTTTAACTAAACCTCCCATTAGGCCTCCTCCGGTGGCATGGGACTTAAATCTGGTTCTTGGTCAGCTTATGAAGCCACCATTTGAACCCTTAGCCACCACCTCCTTGAAATTTCTTTCCTGGAAGGTTATTTTCCTCATTGCAGTCACCTCAGCTCGCCGCATCAGTGAGCTACAGGCCTTGGTGGCTAATCCTCCTTATACAAGGTTTCATCATGACAAGGTAGTCCTCAGGACCAATCCACACTTTATGCCTAAAGTGGTCTCACCTTTTCATCTGAACCAAGAGGTATATTTACCTGTCTTCTTTCCAGGTCCTCATGCATCAAGTGCAGAAAGGAATCTTCATACCCTGGATTGTAAAAGGGCTCTTGCCTTTTACTTACAAAGGACTCAGCAACATAGAAGTTCTTCCCAACTCTTTGTTGCTTTTGATCCTTCTCATTTAGGACTTCCAGTCTCTAAAAGGACACTGTCCACTTGGATTGCTCAGTGTATTTCTTTCGCCTACCAAAGTAAGAACCTTTCTCTGGAAGGCCATGTCACAGCTCACAATGTGAGGGCCATGGCAACTTCTATGACTCATCTGCATTCTGTGTCCATCGACCAGATCTGTCGAGCAGCCACATGGGCCTCGGTTCATACCCTCACCACACCTCCATAAAAATCCTCCATAACCTCAGATCAAAAAGCCACAAACCACAACACATTTAGGAAAAATCAACCTAGAATCCTCAGTGTATTAAAATCCCTAGAAATCCCTAGTGTATTAAAAACCACGATTAACAATTGAATAATGTAAATATTTAACTAATGTAAATAGTTACAACATTTGCATAATTATATATTCCATGTTACTTGTTGTTGTTTACGAAAAGTTAATTGTACGTAGTTTGAAAAAACAAGATGTTCCATGTAAAACCATGTTCATTATGTTAATTGTAAACTGTTCATTGTGTTACTTGTAAACCGCCTTTGATCTTGGGAAAAAGCGGTATAGAAGAAAAGCATAAATAAATAAAAAAAATTATTGTTTGGACAACGACTCCCGCCGGGATGCCTTGTTTGGTCAGGCTGTCCTAAAACACCTGTTCCATACTTGAACAACTCCTACCCTCCATCCCTGTTTAGATGCCTGAGATCCAAGGGGGAGGTAGGGCCCTTCTCAGGGTCTACAACCCTGGGTATCTCCCTGGCATCTCTAGCTGGGGAGTCCCCATATGTGAAGACTCATTCCTGCTTGTTCCTGGAGATAGAACAGTTACTTACCTGTAACAGGTGATTTCTGGGAACAGCAGGAATAAGTCTTCACAACCCACCCATCTCCCCAAGGAGTTGTATCTTCTATCTCTCTTTCCTTTCCTCTCTCTCTCTCTTTGTCTCAGCTCTGAAACTCGAACTGGAGAGAGGCGGTTGGAAAGGCGGGAAGGCAGCGCACAGGTGCTGTGGGATGATCCCAAAAGCTTTCCTTTTTTGGAAAGCTGGGGAGCGTTCCTGCGCAGGCTCCGTCGGTACCGACGTACCCATATGTGAAGACTTATTCCTGCTGTTCCCAGAGATCACCTGTTACAGGTAAGTAACTGTGCTTTATGGATGGACAGACTGGATAGGCCATATGGTCTTTATCTACCATCATTTTCTGTTTTTAAATGTTAAGGCTATTACTAAAGAAAAACATTTGGCTCTGGTCTCTACAGCTGCATAAGATGTAGGTAAATTTGCTAAATAGTGCTCTTTTGAACATTTACAATTGGACGTAAGCCAGGAAACATTAAAATCCTTATCAAAGTGCCCAGGACCACTTACAAACTGAATATTGCACATGATTGTATTTCCCTTGTTTTTTGTTAGGGGACTACCTATAACTAAAATTCCCATGTATGAAGGTTACATATCCTACTTCTTAGAGAAAGCAAGATTTCACCATACAGTTGTTTTTTGAGTATAACAGGTTATTGGGCTTCTCAAAACTCTCCTGCTACTCCAAGGAGTTGGCATTCTATAAATCACAACTATATTATATCAAACTAAGGAGGCATCTGCACAAATGCCGTAATGTGGGATGTCCCACTTATGCACAACAGAGATTTTCAGAAAGATCTGGAAGCTTTTAGTTCCCCAAGTTCTCATCCATGTTAACTCCCCGTTTTATGTAAACGACGGCCAATGTATCTGGTCAAGTGTTCTATTGTTTTGATGTAAACCGCGCTGATGACAAATAGCGCGGTATATAAGAAATGTTAAATAAATAAATAAATAAATAAGGACATTGATCCAATGTGGGTTCCTTCCAATGACGTATCCTACCATCCTTGGAGAACATGTAATCTCCAGGAATAAGCAGGAATGAGTCTTCACATATGGGTACGTCGGTACCGACAGAGCCCACGTGGGAACGCTCCCCAGCGTCCAATCAGAACGCTTTTGGGAGCATCCCACCATGCCTGCGTGCTGCCTTCCCGCCTTTCCCAACTGCCTCTCCTCAGTTTTCGTTTTTCCGCGGAGCCGGCAGGACGTACTCCTGTCACCGCAGAAAATTCTTCTTTTATTTTTTTGTTTTCTTGTGGTCGCATCTGTCTTCCCAGATGCCACCGGCACCGCCGGTGTTTCTTTCTTCTTTTTTCTTACAAAATTTCCTTTCTGAGGAATATTTTTTCTCTGTTAGTGCCTGACGGTTTTTTTAGGCCTGCTAGGCCTACTCACTCTCCTTCATGGAAATACCAGCCACTAACCCTAAGAAATGTTTAAACTGTAGCGGTACTAAATTAATTGTAGACACTCATAATTGGTGTCTACCCTGTCTGGGTCCTGACCACCATCCACTGGAGTGTTCCTTTTGCATGTCTCGATACGCGGTCCCCATTAAACTTCACGGTACCAGCCAACGCTCCTTCTTCACAGGATCAGGTAACCCAAAAACAGTCTGTTATGACTAGCCAGGCCTCGAGTGGTAGATCTCATGCTCAGCATAGAGATGCCTCCGGCTTTGCCCTCGAGAACACCTTGGCATTAAAACCCCGGTGGGAGTCTTCGGCCTCCAAAGGCTTTATGGGGTTTCAGGTTGTTTCGGGGTTTCTCACCTCTATGAACATACCTGAGCCATGCTCGGTGGCGGCATCCGCTTGGTGCGGTACCGATACCCCGGCATCGGCAATGGTGTTGGATGAAACATTCCTCACCAAAGATCGCAGTCTAGCGCTCTCAGTTCCTTCGGGGCCGACTGAGCCGCTGCTGACCGATCTTCCAGTATCGGTATCGATCCCGGTACCGGTACTGGTATAGACGTCGGTACCCTCCAGATATGCATCGATAGACTCGCTTCCTTCGATGCCGAGTCTGGAATCGATCTCTAGTCTGGATGACTGGGTACCGACTTCAAATGGTACCGAAGACATTCTACTGATGATCAAGGTCTGCTACGTTCGGTTATTTCGGTACCGATACAGTTATCACAGACTGATCTTCATATATCGGTATCAACGACGGTACCAGTCTCAGTACCGGTATCAGCATCGGTGTCGGTACCTCCCATGCTCGTTTCAACCGGCTCGCTTCCTTCCATACCGAGTTTGGAATCGATCCCTAGCATGGACGATTTGCTACCGACGGGTTGCGGTACCGGCTTCCAGCGGTACCGACAACTATCCTTCAAGGACAATCTGATGCTCCACCTCTTCAGATCTTCTATCCTAGAGAATCTGAATGAACTGGTGGGTACTAGAGCTAGTTCTTCAACAGATCTAGTTCTTACTCCTCTTTCTAGAGGACTCCCCTCTGGGGAGATTTCTTTTCAAGCATTCTTGCTTGACATGGCAAAGTTACTTGCCATTTCTATACCTGGTCAATATCCTGCACCAGGGGATCCAGAACCTCTGCAAATCCCCTGCAATCCAAAGGAAGTCATTATGTTTCCTTTGCATCAGACCTTGCAGGATCTCCTATTTAGAACGCGGGAAGCTCCTTTAACGGTATCCCCACCTTCTAGGGCAACTGATCTTCTATACATGGTGCCCCCTTCTCCAGGGTTTCAAAAGCCTCAGCTCCCTCATCATTCTATTGTTGTAGAATCAGCAATGAGGCGTGTTAAGAGTACTAAGAAGCACTCTTCTTATCCGCCAGGTCGTGAGGCTAAGACTTTAGATGCCTTTGGATGCCAAACCTTACAGGCATCCATGTTTTCAGCAAGAATTCTCTCATATGGGATTATCTCTTGAGGAGGTCACAAAGAATTTACTACTTTTGACCCCTTTCCTTCAAGAGCCTAAAAGAGCAGATTTTTCTATATTAGTCAATCATGCTCAAAATAATTTTAGGTTCCTTACTCGTGCTTCCCTGGACTCTTTTGAGTGTTAGCAGAACTTCTGCTATAGCCATAGGAGCACGACATAGAGCCTGGCTCCAAGCTTTAGACTTGGACAAATGGGTACAAGATAGACTGGGAAATACTCCTTGTACTGGAGAAAATCTCTTTAATAAGGAGGCTTTACTCCAAGCTGCTCAGTTAACTACTGACACTATTGCTCTCAGAGGCTTGTCTACGCCTTCCTCTATCCCAGTTTGTAGGAAATCTCCTAACAAACTTTGTTCCCTTAAAGGGAGAAAGTTTTATTCATCTTCTACCCATCATACAGATGTTCCCAGACAAGGGAAACATCCAACCAGGCTAAACAAACCACATCCTCAACAGGTTCAGAAAACCCAGCATCCGCAGGGCTTCTGATATATTATTATTACATCTTTCTTTCCTGTTTGGGGTTTAGAGCCTGTAGTCTGCTTCTTCTTAATAGAAGCATCTACACTGTTTCCATCCTAAACTCTAGACATGGATCTCTTCTCAACAGACATCCATTCTTTTGTTCTATGAGCTCTCAGGATGATCATGCTTATAAGTAACCGGGGTTTTTCTCTTCCTCCTGGGAAGGAAAAGAAGTGTAACAACTATCAATAGAATAGTTTCTTGTTCCAGCATGTATCATCATACCTTTCCAGGGACTTACCATTTCGTAAGTCTCCTTCAACTCTGTCTTTACCTGCCCTGTTACTGGAACATTTTGTCTGTAAGAGTGGTACCATTTAGCTGGACGGGTTTTTTCTAAAATCCCTGTAGGTCTCTACCTATTCCAGTAAGGGGTTTCCTTTTCAGAGTTGTCCCCCCATTTTCAATCTTACTTGGGTCAGCTTATCAGTCAGTAAGGGAGTCTTGCCACTCCTCCTTATATCTGTTCATTCTTTTCCGCTGCCTTGGTAATAACTGCAACAGCAGGACTTCCTAGTGGATACCCACTGGTTCTATTTACCAAGTACCCAAGGTTTGTCCTCCATTAGCAATCCTTTTTGATCTTAGTAGTAAGTCCAAGACAGGTTATTGACCTTTGTTTTTGGAATCTCTCTTAATACAGGCCTATCGGTTTCATTTCTATTCCTCGCCATCTCCAATTCTTTGGACATTGGCAGAATGGTTTTAAGTTACGTACTGGCTTTTAGACAGCCAGTTTTTTCTTCTAACCAACCTGCAGCATGTTCTCTGCAACTCTACAGAGTAGCTCTGCACTCTGGGCCCTTGCTAGAGAGCATTTGCATCTTTCTAGCGGATAATCCTAGATGGTTAGGAAGGCCTCATCCAGTCATGCCCCCTCATGACTGGTAGGGTTTTCCTACCTTACCATCCCTCGTAAGGTCTCCTTTTAAAACGAAGGACACATGCCTTACATCACGTGAAAACCTAAAGAATTGCTCAGTTCCCTGGTTTCATCCATGTCTCCACTGGACTCCTTACCAGGGATATTTTTCTTTTTTGTACAGCTCGTCCTTATATGCTTCCATTTCCAGTTACCATACTACAGTTCTAGAAGAACCTGGACTTGCTGCCTGCAGACTGAAGATATCATCTGCACTTTTTTCACGTAAGCCATCCTGGTTATTCAAGGGCTATAATTCCTAAATGAATCTAGACTGATCCTTCTCAGAGAGAGCATTCCCCTGACTCTGTCAATCATAACCAGGGAGAAAGGTTTCCTTACATCTCTTCAAGCAGGTATTACCCTTCTTGTTATTAGATGCACCTTTCTCTCTCTACATACTCCTATGTGGGTATATTATATGGGCATGTTTCTACATACATATGTAGAGACATATATATGTCTATATGCAGATATTATATCTATATCTATATATCTATCTATCTATATATATATATATATATATGTGTATTTATGCCCATGTATATCTCTATATATATCCACATATATATATGTTAAGACATATCGTCATAGGTAGATATGTACCTAGATACTATCTATCTATCTGTCTAGGTTCATATATACATATATTCCTATATGACTCTGACAGTTGGGCACTACCCTTATCAATGCTGTGCCAGCATGCATAGGGTTCTACATATACAACCAATTTCTTACCATAACCCTTCATGGTTAGGTACCTCTGAAGCTCTCCATGTATCATTATCTTTCCTACCTTACATCAATTAGGAAAGATGTTACTGATCTTCAGTTAATGACAGGCTATAACGCCTCGGGCATCTGTCCTTATTTCTCATCGGATACAGAGGTCTTCTATAACCCTTCTCTCCTACAAGGACTATTTTTTTCTATTTGTCCGTCCAAATTGGTCAAACATATCGCTTTTTGGTCCTAGGATTATGCTATTCTCGAACCAAAAGACTTAAGCCTTGTCTGATACAGCCTTCTGCGTTTCCCGCTGAAGTCCTTCCTCATTACACCACCCAGTTTTTTCCTGGGGCTACTCTCACCCTTGATGGTTCTAACCTTCACCTGTCTTTCTACAGTTTGGTTACCTCTACTTCACAGTGAGATACTCCTTGAGGGTTTTCTACTGGTTCTTCTAACAGATCCATATGACACTCAATAAACGTTTTACAATACCTTCAGGTGAAGTCCATATTGGAATATGACTCTCCAATCTTTTCTTATTATGATCATCTACACCTAGACTCCCATCCGGAAGTCCTGGTTTAGTTTAGCTGTTTTCACAGCATCTCTCTTTTTATTTCAACTCCTACCCTCCATCCCCAGGATGCCTGAGGTTCTGGGAAAAAAAAAAAAAAGCATGGCTCATCTTAGATTCGCAACATGCTAGGACTCCCTCCAGGCATCTTAGCTTGGGAGTCCCCATATGTGAAGACTCATTCCTGCTTGTTCCTGGAGATAGCACAGTTACTTACCTGTAACAGGTGATCTCTGGGAACAGCAGGAATAAGTCTTCACAACCCACCCACCTCCCCTAGGAGTTGTATTTCTCTATCTCTATCTTTCCTCTCTCTCTCTCTCTTTGTCTCAGCTTTAAAACTTAACTGAGGAGAGGCAGTTGGGAAAGGCGGGAAGGCAGCACGCAGGCGTGGTGGGACGCTCCCAAAAGCGTTCTGATTGGACGCTGGGGAGCGTTCCCGCGCGGGCTCCGTCAGTACTGACGTACCCATATGTGAAGACGTATTTCTGCTGTTCCCAGAGATCACCTGTTACAGGTAAGTAACTGTGCTTTATAGGTGAGCAGCATTGCTGTCCTTGATGAATTCCATCTATGTGCTTTTCAGCTTACACAGTGAACTTTGGATGCTTTTCAGCTTAAATGCATAAGTTCTACAGCAAAGGAAAAATGTTTGCTTTTATGTACTACAATGTAGAAATAGACATATCTTGCCTCATCTAATATAGTTGATATTTGTGCCTTATTTTTCCATTGTCACAGTACTCACTTTCATATTTTCCTTCTAGTGAAACATTCCATGTATAAGTTGATAAGGCATATACAGAAAGAGATGTTAACACAAGACACTTTAGCACTTCCTATAAATAATGCTTATAGGTCATTCTTTCCTTTACATATTTTCACTTCCCTTCAGCCTTATACCAGCCTGAGGGTAAGCAAGATATGGAGCAAAAACACCACAGATTTAATAAAACTGACATTTTGCAAAGATTTATAAAATGTACAACAAATTACCAGGCATCACTTAATGCAATTGGACCACCAGGTTCACTTCCCATGGTAAAGTCAATGGTGTTGCTCTGTTAGATGTATATGATAAATGACACTGCACTACAGCCTTCAGATCCCAACCCATTTAATGACACTGCACTGCAGCCTTCAGATCCCAACCCACTTGCATGTGGTCAGACCCAGCTGACCTCTAGCATTGATTACCTGTTGGACAAATCCAGCTTTATTTTTGCTGCCATCATGTCCTTTTGGTATTGCTCAGGATGGTGAGAGATTTGTGACTGACTCATTCTGGACAAGAAAGCTCTTTCTTAAGCCTAACCTAGGGGTCTTAATCCTTTCTCCATTTACTACAACAAATACCATATTTTCCTCAGGAGATATACCCTGAAAACTGGATTAGGGGAAGCGAGGATAGGTTCACTGTATTGCCATAAAGGGGTGAACAAAGAGGATGAGCAGCTCTAGTGAATTTATTTTAATCTTTGATATGACTCAGCTAGGCCACATCCCTGACTTCATGGTAAGTGATACAAGCTTTTGCTTTCTGCCTTGCCTGACGCCACCCAATCACTGTTGCCCACTGACTCTTGCTGAGGGGTAAAGGAAGCTAAGCCTATTATGCAATAGCCATGTTGCATTGCTTCTTTGAGCCTTCAGGCTCTTCTACAAAACAATACAGTCCTCTTGCCCACCTCGGTTTTCATCGGTCTATCATAATTTCCAAGCTTGCATCTCTTTCTGGAACTCTGTATGAATAAAGTGAATGATCTCAACAATGTATTAAAGGTACAGAATTTAACTCTTCCCTTTTAAGTTCTTGTCAGGTTAGCAAATTGGAACACACAAAATCCTGAATAATAAGCAGGAGGGGATTAGCTACATCTCCACTGACTGTGTCTTTAGAGAATGCAAATAATAACATCAGTACTATTTGTCTACCTTCAGGAAATGTAAAAAGGTAATTTTGTTAGAGAGAAAATATAAATACAAGGTTTTATCATAGCAAACAGATACAAGACCCTGAAAAAATTCTGGCATAGCACAAGGCAAACACTTAGAAGAAAGGTGCTGCTTATTTCTTACAACCAGTTCATTTTATAAGGTGTATTTTCACTGATCTCCCATACAACCTTTTCCAGTGGGCGACTAGATTAGTTGATGTGTCCATCCATAAGGAAGATGTTCAGTATCATCATGTTTACAACTAGCTAGCTGTACTGCCAAAAATATGGTTTAAGACTCCATCTTATTGAAAAGCAGATAGCAAGAATACAAGTAGAAGGAACACTGTTTAGGATCTGAAACACAGCTTACCATAGTTCTTCACTTTTAAATTCTATTAGTTACAACTAGATGTGAAGAGTGGATCTATGCCTACATAGTAATTAGAGAAACAACTTTCAAATAATGTCCTTATTTGTAAAGTCTGTGGGTGTATCAGTTATACCATGTTTCAAAGGTAAAAAATTGTCTTTAAAAACCAGCTCATGAAAAGTGTGCATACAAATCTGCACCTGCTATTTGTGCAGGTACATTTTCTATGCAGACTTCCTTTTGGAAATCGAGAAAGTAGCCACGTAAGTTAACTCTGCTTTAATCCTAGAAATGCTTCACCCCTACACATGTTCAATTGTTTATGTGTTGGCCATACATGCATATTGTACATGTGTATATGGTGGGCAGTTTCAAAACTACATTTTTGTGTGTAAAACTCAGTTTTATGTGTTGAAATACCTGGGAAAATTGGCTCTAGAAGTATAAAAACTGCATCATTAGAAAGTATCAGATATGCTTACCTAAGAAAATTCATTAAATTATCCCAACAATGATATTCTATCAAAAAGCTATTCCATATCAAATCCATGTTTTTCAAGTAAAAATGTATTTTGATTGCATAAAAGCATATATGGCTAAATATGAACATGTAGGGATGATTTTTAACTGGGCAAGCTATGCGCCTCTACGGCCCATAGCCCTGTCCACTGACCCCTAAACCCATATATTCAATGCTGTGGCGACAACATTGAATATCCAGGTTTGGCGCCAAGTAGCGGTGATATTGGACCACTACCTGGTTAGCATCTGCGAACTAGGCGAGCCAAAAGCTGGCTTAGTTTTAGGTGCGGATTGCTAACAAGGTAGCGATCCAGTATCGCCGCTACCTAGTTAGTGCCAGTCACTGCTTCCACTCCAGTGAATATCCCCAGAATGCCCCCAACACGCCCCGATGCTAACTGGATAGCAGTGGGACGTGTAGGGGACTTAGATGGCGACATTCACTGGCACTAACCGTGTATGTGCCATTGAATATCCCCATCTAAGACATTTACGCGATTTATTAGGCTGTAGACCATGTAAATGCCCTTCGACTATCTGGCCCGTAAAGTCCATTGCTACAGTAATGTTCAATCTCTCAAACCTAATCACATATTCCAATCATGGACACTCTACTATGGACACTTATAACCTCATACTGTCAGCGAAAGCATACCTACTGTTAAACAGGTTCAAAAACTTCCAGAATATCTCATAAGATCAATATGTTGAATGTAAATAATTTAAATTTAACTTAATTCCTACCCTATGTACTCCTAAATCTATAGCCACATTGTTCCAGGTTACATGTTCATTGTAATCCGTAAATTTGTTACATGTAAACCGCATTAACCCTAGGAAATGCGCTATATAAAAAAATAAAAAATAATTAATACATAAATAATATGCCATTATATAATACTAGCTTTCTGCCTGTACTGTTAGTATGACATATTAAGGCAATTTATTTGAATATTACATGTTACTTTTGTCTTTCAACTCTCCCAGCCTCCTTTTCAACTTAGGCCTACTACAACATCTGCTCTTACGTGTTTTTTCGCACTCACAGATAATTGCTTAAAAAGTAAATTTTTTAGCTCATTCTTTTCTCTCTTTTCTTCTAATTGTCTTTTTTGGAATTCATTATCTTCCTTTCATAACTGTCCATCCAGTTTCTTTATATATGTATGGAGTATCCTACTAGTTGCTGATGCCATTTGGATAGGTACCGCAAGACATACTGTGCTTACTACAGAGCTATTCTAAAGAGGGTCACTAACGTTGAAACGTTTTCTGGAGGTGTACAAATTTAGGAAGCGGAATGGAATAGCCAGCTGGTCAATGAATTCACTTGACCATGCTGTAGCACAGTAGGATCTAATGTCTGAATTAAAATGTGCTAATATGTCACTGCTGCAGTTTTTAATCAAGTTGTACCCTGCAGAACTTCACTTTTACATCTCTACCCAGTTTTATACATGATGGTGTAGTAGTAGTAGTAGTTAAAATAAATTAGCTGATTTAAAATGGATCAGAAATTTGTCAGAGGAGCAGAAGCAGCATGGTAAATTCTTATAGCCACATATGGGTATTTCTTGGGACGTTAGTGCATTAATCAGTCATTGCTTCAATCTGGCCTGCTCAATTTTCAGATGTAATGAGTCTTCTGGGGTAGGGGGAGGAGGAGACCAGAGGACCCAAAGCAAGATGGCCGCTTGAAGAGGGACCTCTGCAGAAGATTAGATTAAAAACCCTCATTTCCCCTGCCCAGCCCTTCTGATTTGATTAGCCTGTAGATCAATGGTTCCCAAACTTAGGGTCAGTACCCCAAATGGAGTCACATCATCAGTGGATGGGGGTCACAGAAACATGACCATTTCCCCTTCTCTCTGGACTTCCACTGTGACTTGTGCTAAGTAATGGCAACAATCAGTCAGCATGTGGCCTATGAGCCAGTGAACATTCATAGGCCCTTGCCCCTCCTGGGTAAGCTTCCTGTTAGACTGGAAACCCATGCCGAGTACTGGGGTCTGTAAGTACACACTGCACATTGATACAGGCAGGACCGTACCTAGCCCTGTGCGAGCAGTGAGGCCGCACAGGGCGCAAAGACTTAAGGGGCATATTTTAGTTGTCTGCCGTTGCCTGCCACCACCACTTTTTCTTCTCTCAGCGGCGGCAGGCAATGGCAGATAGCTGAAATGCCCCCCTTAAGCCTTCTCGTGGCACGCTAAGCAGGTCTGGTCCCTTACTCCTCTGACGTGGCGTCAGAGCAGGGAGGGACAGATTGGCTTAGCACGCTGGTGATTTGCACATCGTGCACGCCTCTTCTCTCCCCCTGCCGTCCAGAAAGTGGCTGGATGGAGGTGGGGGGGCACGCGCCCGATGTGAAAGTTGCACAGAGTGTGATTCAAGCTCGGTATGGCCCTGAATACAAGGGACCTTCTGCTGACTGCTGCTGCTGCTGCCACTACTGTTGTTACTGCCTTCTTGCATTTAGATAAGTGGCAAGAGGGGAGAGGAGGCTGGAGACCTGCTATTTTGATTTCATCATTATCTGGGATCCATTGAATTTCCAGTTGTTAAAATGGGATCATAAGAGATAAAAGGTTTGAAAAGCAGATGTTCTTATAATGTCTTCTTTCCTTCTGCTATCTGGTCCTCGAATCAGTTGGATATGTCTGTGCTCCTGATCAAGTTCATATGTGGGTTTTAGGTGATTTATGGTATCCAGCAGTGAATGGATTGCATAAGCATAAGTACATTCAATGAAAGGCCGATGGATTGCATGAATGGGGGGTATTTTGTACCCTGGTTTAATATGGTTGATTAAAGGATTTTGTCTGTGTTGAATATTGGTTACTTATGTACACAAATGGGATGTCAATGAATGTATGATAGGGTAGGGTAGATTATTGTTTAGCATCTGGTAGTGTTAGTGAAGTGATTTCACTTTAGTGATGTTGATTGGGATGTATGGGATGGGAGTTTGGTTAACTGGGTGCTGTGTGAATAAGAATAATAGACTAGCATGTATGGGGTGTTTGTTCAGACTTGGATGCTGTGTAATAGGGTGATTTCTGTCTGCAGTATATGTATTGTGCTGCTTGGTTAAGGTAGATTATGGCTTTAGTCTGCGTCTGGTCTTGAGTGTCTGTGGAAGGGTCTGCTGTATGAGGGTTGGTATTCTAGAGTGGACCTGTGCTTCTTTCTTCAGGGTACTTGGGTAGAGAGGGGCGGGGAGAAGTCAAATAGCATATTAAGTTGGATTTCCCTCTGGAAGTGAAGTACTTGTTTAAGGCTACTTGGGCTACCTAATGGTTTTAGTGGTCATCTAATAATGTGGTCAGTGAAAGGATTTTGCATGCACCGCTCATTCTAGATTATGTTAGAGATGATTTGCTGACCACATGTTAGCACTGTGCCTCTTCTCTGAGAATAGTGTTAAGAATTTTGCATTATGCTTCATGACTACACTGCGACCCTTTTTATTTTTTATTTTTCATTTTATTTCTGAACTGGATTAAATGGCAGAGATTTGCAAGTTTTTATCATTGAATGTAAAAATATTAAATGGCCCCCTATCCAAAAATAAAGCATAAAATTCTATCTTATGGTAAGAAGGGAAAGGCATACATCATTTACTTAGAAGAGACACATTTAGTGCAGAAAGAGTCAGTAAAACTAAATGACAGATAGTATACTAAGTTGCCTTCTCTGTAGCCAAAACTAAAAAGAAAGGTATGGCAATTGTTATTTGGAAGGCATATACAGTATACCATAATTTGTCAACTGTATAACATGAAAGGCTGATGGGTATGAATAGAGCTGCTTTTAGGCGAGTCAAATATGTTTTATTTAATATCTGTGCCCTTTAATAGGTGAGCTGATGTAACAAGATGAAGGAATTCTGGTTATTCTTGTTGACTAATTTAATCTTGTATTGGGTATTAAATAGGAAGTCAAGAAGTAGGGCAAGGCTGAATAAAGCATAGTGGGTATTGCACTCTCTCATTGAAAATATGAAATTGGTAGATCCTTAGCAGCTACAACATCCTACTGCCAGGTATTATTCCTGTTTCTCAATATCTCATTCAACATATTCCTGGATTGATTATTTTCTACTTTCAAGTAAATATCACTTTCAGTGGAGCTATTATTATTTTTTCCTGCGGAGCAGCAGGAGTGCACAAAAGGCAGGCTGCAGAATTAGCTAATTTGGATTTAGACATCAAGAAGCTTAAGCAGTGTCCCCTGGGGGTGGGATTTGTATGTAAATCCAATTTGGGGGGAGCTTTTTTCTGACTGATCTTGGGAGCAATTCTGGAGCAAAATTGTTTGAATCTCTCACTTTGCATCGATAACACAATTTGTTTTTCCTGGTCCACGGAGCAAGGTTGACACCAGTTAAATTAGCCAAATTTACTGCAAAGTTCCAACCTTTATTGGTCTTGCCAAACGTAAAGGAGTACTCTATCCCATGTTCAGGATTGCAACCCTTCTGGAGTGCATTGTAGAAAAGAATATGAGATATGTTTGTTTCGCAAGAATTGTTTTCCTTTCATATTTTGATGTGGAAAGCTGTGGTTGTACAATCAAACCTTACCAGCGAAGAGGCTTTTCTCTTAGATTTTGTACCTTCTTTGGCCTGGTCCTTCCATGTTGGAAGAATAAGTCTACCTTTGATGTCCACTAGTGGTGAAGTACGGTCTGCATGACTCACAAATACCAAGCAATGAGGGCTGGAAGAAGGTGGATCAATATACTTTGCTCAAATGATGTCATTCAGTTTAATTTTATGATGACCTAATGTTTTTTTCCTATTCTTTGTTTTTGCAATTAATGTTTTGTATTATTCCATAAATCCAATCAAAATATTTGAACCCAAAAAGAAGTGATCAGACTTAACCCTTATTTTCAGTTTTGTACCTTTCTAAACTCCAGTGCCATCTTTTAAAAGTTCTTGAAGGATAGAATTGCAAATTCATTGTTCCATGGACAAGGCATTATCCTCTTCAAGAATACAAAACTGTTACTGAATACAGCTGAACAGAAAGCACATCCAACAGCTCTTCAGCCACTGACCTTAGGGAAGAATAAAGAGCCAGAATAGTTCATAGTTACTAAAAAAGAAAAAAAAATCCAGATATCCTAAGGGTAGTTAAATTTGGTGTACACTGGTTGTTGGCTTTTGGATCTCTGAATGCATTATTCTGCTGAAATCAACAGATATAAATGTCTAAAGTAAAACAAAAGACCCATGAATAGAGCTAGATGTTCTATTGTCTGCATCTGTGTGTCTTTTTCTTTCCACCTTTCATGCATTATTTTTTGTTCTCTTTCTCGTTCTTCTGTGTTTGGAAAAATGCCATTTTAAATAGACACATCCCTCTTGTTAAAATTTGCAAAAAAGAAAATACTGCAGAGGCCAAATGTTTGGGGCTTGTTTTCTCAGTATGCAGGGGAATTATTTAAATTTTATTTATGGAGTAAGCATGACATAAAAATCATAGAGAGAATCAGTATATGCTCTATGAAGGTGTCATTTTACAAAGTGACTTGTTTCACCAGAGGGGCAGTTTAAGAACTTGATAGAGAAAAGTAAGTGAATGGTAATAAGCTCAGCAAAAGGAAAGAGACCTTGAGTAGATTTTGTTCTGCAGTTTTGATTCATTAGATGCATCAGATTTCTAGCACATCACAGATTTTTCTGCCTTTCTACAGGAAGAATCAGTTTGTACAGAGTTAAGTGTATGGTTTTTCAATCTAAACTGAGATAATTACAAACACTGCTATCTCATCAATCTTAAACCTTATAAGATAGACTATGAAAAGCTTAATCAGCTGTTTCTCTTTGTTGTGTTTTTCATGCTATTAATTGAACAGTATAACACTTGGGCTGGTTTGGTATCATAATATGAGTCTTAAGGGTACCAGGGATCTACATTTAGTGTAGTAGTGGGATCCTTGTTCTTCCAGTTGGCAGAGGCAAGGTACTTAGCTGAGTTTTATTGTTTCACTTAGTTTCCACTGGTGACTTAATTACTATGTTTTAGAGTACCTTTTGAGAACTGTGAAAAGCAAAAATGTGCATTATGTATAGAAAAACTGATTGATGCTTTTTATAAGAATAGAATGTCTATTACAGGCTGCTTTACTCAAAAGTTTTAAAACCTTGTCTAATGCACTGAGCAGATAAATTAGGCTTGTTTGCCTAGCATGGCACAGAAAAGACTGTATGCCTCAAGAGAGTGTGATATCTTTAAATCTAGTATGTTCTTCTAGGGAATTACTGATTACTTTTCTTATTTGTTTCTGTGAATCTATGAATTTTTTGCCATTTCCACTGGTGAAACACTTTCCTCCAAGGATTGATTGATTAGTTATTTATGTATTTAAGTGTTTTCTATACCGCCTTTTTGTGTAATCAAAGCAGTTTACAAGGAGCAAAAAGCAGGGTATGTAGCCTTACACATAGCTTATGTCATCTGAGAGAGCCCAGGCCGGATTAATGACTTCATACAGTATGCTTCCAGTGTTGGCTGACATGCTTTATTGAGCATAAGCAGGATGTCCTGTGTTTTTATACTTTTTTTAATGTCCATGTTGTGTTCAAACAACCTCTTTACTTTTGGCCTCTGAAGGTAGAGTCAAGCAGGTGGGGGAGGGCAATTTTTAGAAAGGCCAGTTTACCCAGGCAAATGACTTCAGAAATTGCCCTCAGCATTTGCTATGATGACTACATTTCATCCTCGATGGCTTATGAGTTTGAAGATGCTCTTGATATTCTAATGACCCCTACTCTACGAGTAGTTTACTCTCTATTGTGCAGTTTATAAATGTGAGTGCAGTGTACTAGTTAGATTTGTGGGGGGGGGTATTCAGGGATGGTGTCTAATGTGGTTTCAGCAGCTACCCATCGCCGCTGAAACTTAAACCTGGATATTCACTGCCAGGATCAGATCTGGATTGCTATGAAGTTAACTGGGCAGTAGCGATATTCAGCCGCTGCCCAGTTAACTTCCACGGCAAATGTTAGGCCAGCCTTTACTGTGCCTTACTTTTGCCATAACCAGGGAGTGGCTCAATATCACCTCTGTCCAATTATGGCTGGGTGCCGCCCCTGGAACATCCCCAGATTGCCCCGATGCATTGAGGCATGCAGCAACATTACCTGAGGATATTCAGCAGCACTAACCATGTTAGTGCTGCTGAATATCACAGAAAAAAGGATTAACATCATTAGCAGGTCTGTGTTAATCCCTTTGAGTATCGGGCCCACAGTAAATAAGAAGTCTCAAGAGTTATGGAAATTCATGATGTGTTTATAAAGGGAATGGTCCTATATATTTTCAGTGCTATTGATAAGTTAGTGATAGCAAAGTTAGGGATGTGTAAATTGGCACACAAGACCAGCTTAAGGGGCACTGGCTTGGGACATCCAAGCTTAAAGATGCTGAAAGTCTGCCTCACTGGCTTACCCCATCAGAGCAGCAGGACTAGGGCCTTTAACTCTTAATCTCGTTGCTATGTGCTACCTGTGCCAGTGCTGCTGCTGACCTCTTGACATGTTTAAAAGGGAACAGGAGAAACAGGAAATGTCTGCTTTCCCCCTTTAAAAATTCCATCGGAAGGGCGGCAGCGCCAGCATAAACTATGCACAACAGGGATAGTGAAGGATAATGCTCCCACCACTGTGTAAAAGATTAGTTAAGGGTAAAGGAGATGGTTGATCAGCTGGAACTGGAAGAAGGTTGATTCTAGGGATGGAAGGGGGCTGATGCTGTGACTGGGGGGCTGAGACTGAAAGGTTGCTAATATGGGGGCTGAGACAACAAGGGGGCTGATGCTGAGAGAGTGTCTAGGAGTGGAAGTGGGCAGAGGTGGATTCTGTGAAGCGGCTGACATCATCAGACGCTAAAGTTATGGTGAGAGAAAGTGGCAGATGCTTGGGGAGGTGAGAAAGAAAGACGTTGAGGATAGATATTGTTGAGGGGGAAGAAAAAGGGACAAATGCAGGGGTAGTTTAAGAGTGAGGGGCACATGGACAGATGCTGGGATAAGGAAGAGGAAAAGTGTTAATCAATATTGAGGAACCTAGTAGATGGGTGGTTGCTGAGGGAAGGGGAAAAGGAGGACAGACAGCAGGAGCATTGGAATGCAGGAGAGCAGGGACTCAGACTTAAATGGATACTCTAAGATCGACTGGATATTGGTAGTGTATGTAAGGTTCTAGGCTTCAATGGAATTGTGAATGCAGACTTGAGGACTGGGTACAATAGAAGAGTGATTCTTGGGTTCTTGGTGATTAGCTGACAAAAAAGATGGTCAAGGGTTAGGAGGACAATGGGGACTAGGTGATTGGATGAGGGGGATGAGCAGGGCTGTGAGGCAGTGTACAGAAATATGAAAAGGGGAACTGGTTTGAAGGGTTCGGAGGTAATTGAAAAGGACAGAGATATACAGAGAGGATGAAAAACAAAGGAAGGGGACAGATCTTTGAAGTAGGTGAGAGAAGGTTGAAATAGGAGTTGTAAAATGGGAAATGGGAGCCTGGATAGAGAGTAAGATATAAGAACAAGACTGGAGGTTGAAAGAGTTGATTGATAGGGAAGGAGCTGGGGCTGATGAGGTGATGAGAAACAGAAAAAGATAGATGAGGCTGTGAAGAGAATGTGTAGAGAGAGTGGAAAGGGGGCTAGAAAGTGGGAGAATGACAGGGGAATAAGAGGCTGGCAGAGGAATTAGACAGGGAATTGAAGGATTTGGAAAGTAAAAGTAGGAAATGGAAAGCTGATAAGTAGGTGAAAAGAGGGAAACTGAAGACTGGAGGGGGAGGGAAGAAGAATAAAATCTAGATATAGTTAGGTAAAAGGGACAGATGACAAAAAAAAGAAACTGAAGGATCAATTTTAGAGAGAGAGATAGGAAACTACTACTACTGCCAATCGTTTGTATAGCGCTACAAAGCGTATGCAACTCTGTACATATATATATGTAAGATACAGTTCCTGCTCATCAGAGCTTACAATCTAATCAAGACGAAAAACATTACAAAACTGGGGACTGGAGTATGGTAAGTTACACAAAAGTAGTGAACAAGAGAATGAGGAGCATCAGGATCCAAAAGCATCCTCAAAGAGGTGCATTTTTAGCCTGGATTTCAATAGGGCTAGAGAAGGAGACTGACGCACTGACTCAAGTAGTTTGCTCCAGGCATATGGAGCAGCAAGGTTGAATGAACGAAGTCTGGAGTTGGCAGTGACAGAGAAGGGCACAGATGAAAAGGATCTGCTAGAACGGAGTTACAAAGCAGAGGTGTAGAGTGAGATAAGACAGGAAAGGTATTGAGGAGCCATCGAATGAATGCACTTGTAGGTAAGTAGAAATTTGAAATGGAATCAGAAACGGAAGGGAGTCAGTGAAGTGATTTGAGAAGAGGGATTACATAAGTATAGTGACACTGGCAGAAGATAAATCATGCAGCTGAGTTATGAACAGATTGAAAGGGTGA
The DNA here is from genome assembly GCA_033557465.1 of Ichthyophis bannanicus. Lineage (NCBI taxonomy): Eukaryota > Metazoa > Chordata > Amphibia > Gymnophiona > Ichthyophiidae > Ichthyophis > Ichthyophis bannanicus. Next base: position 369,154,386 of record CM066035.1, read on the forward strand.
GAGATGTTTCAGAGGGAGACCAGTGAAGAGCAGGTTACAATAGTCAAGACAGGAGGGGCTCAGTTGGGGCAGCTATTCGTCACTATGGTGCATAGCCATTGCTGCTGACCTCTAACCCTGGATATTCAATTCCAGGATCATATGCGGCCCTGGCATTGAATATCCAGGGTCACCGCACACCCTCCAACACCGCAGAAGCTAACCGGGTAGCGGTGATATTTCTCCGCTACCTGGTTAGCTCCCGTGGATAAAACTAGGCCAGCTTTTACTTCGCCTGGTTTTACCCACAGGTCGCTAATCAGGTAGTGGTGCAATATCGCTGCTACCCAGTTAGCGACCATCGCTGCCCACGACACAGCGCTGAATGTTCATGACATGCCCCGATGCTAAGCGGATAGCATCAGGTATATAGCAGCATTCGTTGGGGATATTCAGCAGCACTAACCATTTTAGTACCATTGAATATCCCATTCAGCAGCATTTACATGGTTTACAGATCAGTAAACCATGTAAATACCTTTTGAATATCAGGCCCGAGGTGAATTGAGTGGATAAGGGTCTTAGTAATGTGTGTAGAAAGAAAGGGATGAATTTTGCTGATGTCATAGAAAAAGAAGCAACAGGTTTTAGCTATCTGTTGGATGTCTGCAGATAAAGAGAGAGCCAAAGATGACCCCAAAGTTGAAAGCTGAGAGGAAACAGGGAAGAGTGTAGTGTTATTCACAGAAATAGAGAAGGGGGAAGGTAGGTTTAGAAGGAAAGATAAGTAGCTCAATTTTGATCATGTTCCATTTCAGAGATGGCAGTGAGACATCCAGGCAGCAATGTCGGATAAGCAGGCAGAGTTCAGGACCTGGATTCCTGAAGAGATTTCAGACATAGAGAGGTAGATCTGAGAATCATCAGCATAAAAATGGTACTGAAAACCATGGAAGAAAATAAGCGCACCAAGGAACTGAGTGTAGAAAGAGAAAAAGAGAGCTCCCAAGACAGAGCCCTGAGATGCACCAATGAAAGTGGGATGGCAGTAGATGAGGATCCACCAAAACATATACTAAAAGTGTGATGGGAGAGATAAGAAAACTAGGACAGAACATGCGACAATAGACTATTGAGATGAAGGCAGCAGAAAGGTCAAGAAGGATGAGGATAGAGTAAAGGAATGTAGAGGACGAAAGTCAGATTGCAGTGGATCCAGAAGGACTTGATAGGAAAGACAGTCAGGACAGCAGCGGTGAATCACTCATTCAAGGAGTTCTGAAGCAAAGGGGAGGAGAGAGGCCAATAACTGAAAGAATAGATAAGGTCTAGTGAAGGTTTTTAGAAGAGAGGTGTAACCACAGCATGTTTGAAGGCCACAGGAACAGTTGCAGTGAAAAGCAATAGGTTAAGGATATGATGGAAGGGATGACAGCAGAAGAGATAGAGCTTAGTAGATGGGTAGGTATGGGATCAGAGGAACAGGTGGAGGAGAAAAAATTTGCAGTTTCCTCCTCGAAGGAAGGATTTGGGATTGAAGAGGGGGAAGGTGAAGTGGAGGTGACCCTGTGGAGAATTCAAGGCTAATCTTCTGTACTTTGTCGTGGAAATAGCCAAGGTCTGGGCAGAAAGTGAAGGAGGGATGGGGAGGAGGGACCTTGAGGAGAGATTTGAGTGTAGCAAAAAGATGGCAAGGGTCAGAGGCAAGAGAGTTAGTCAGATGGAAATAGTACTCTTGCTTGGTGACTGCTATGACTGACTGGAAAGAGATTAGCATGAATTTGAAATGTAGGAAGTCAGCAAGAATACGTGATTTAAGCCGAAGGTTCTCATCTGAGCAAGCACAAAAACATAGGTAGCAGGTTGTTGAGAACAGTCAGGGTTGAGGTACGGTGCACCTCACAGGACATGGAGTGGGAGGAAACAATGCATCTAGAACAGAGGAGAGTATAGTGTAATATTAAGATACTGCATCAACAGATTCAGATGACATAGTGGAAGAAAGAGATGATAAGACCAGCAGTGGAGGGAGCTGAAGGGACGATAGTGTGAAGATTCCTAAACATGAGATTGAGTGAGACCAAGATGGGGGGTGGTTAAGGGTGAAGGTTAGCAGGTGATGGTCAGATAAGGGAAGAAATGAGGGAGAGGTTTGAGGGTGAGCAGTTGGAGGAGAAGACAAGGTCAAAGTAATGACTATGCTTGTGAGTAGGAGTGGTAGAAAACAGCTGGAGGTTGAATGAGGAGGATAGGGAAAGGAGCTTTAAGGCAGAAGGTTCATTAATGTGAATGTTAAAATCCCCAAGAATAAGGGAAGGGGAAGATGCATCCAAAAAGGAGAACAGCCAGGAGTCAAAGTCATTGAGAAAAGTATAGGTAGACTTGTTGGAGGTCAATAAATGACAGCTACGCAAAGAGGTAGTGAAGTAAATAGGCAGATGGTGTGAACCTCAAAGGAAGCAAAGGAATTAGATGGAGACAGAAGGAGGGGCTGAAATTGGCAGGAATGAGAGAGTAGAAACCCAATACTACCACCATGGCCAAGGGGCCGAAGTGTATAGAAAAATAGGTAGCCTCCATGACAGAGGGCAGCTACTGAAGCAGAGTCTTCAGGGAGAAGCCAAGTTTCAGTAAGAGATGCAGGCTATTAGAGATGAAGAGGTCATGAATGAAGGCAAGTTTATTGAAGACAGAATGTGTATTCCACAAGGCACATGAAAAAGGGGGAGCAGAGGGATATGAGAAGGATTTGAGAGGTTATGCATTGATCTGCCTTGGGAGAGTGAAAAAAGTCTAGGAGGTCTAGGGTTGGGGTTGTGACATCTCCAGATGAGAGAAGGAGCAGGAGCAGGAGAGAATAGGGGAGAGAGGAGGAGGCACAACGGAAACGAGGGTGAGGTTTATTCAGTGAGAGCGGAGATGACTGAATGAGAGGAAGAATATGGTGAAGCTTGAGGGCAGATGATAAGGTAGAAGTCAAAATGGAAAGGGCAGAAGACAGGGAGAGTGAACAAACAGAAAATGGAAGTGAAATGTTGGAGAAGGCCTTAAGAGAAGAACAAGAAAAAGTGGTAAAGAAGAACGGGAACAACCCAACTGGAAAAATAAAATTACTAATACAACAAAGGTATGAAATAATTTTATTGTCGGTTTTTACAGAATGTCAGCTCTGAAAATGTGCATTTCTTCTATTTTGTTTAGTAGAGAGGAAAGAGTGAAAATGCATTTCTGTTTCTCTTTCTTCAGTGTTCTACTCTTACAGAGTGTGGTTTATGGGGGGGAGGGGGGAGCTTTCCATTTCCTTTTTTTTTCTTCGTATTTGTTTTTAATTTGTAGTTTCTTAGGAGGGTAATATTGAGCCCACAGCAGGCAGCATATTTTTTTTCTAGCACTGGCCACGCACAGGTAAAAGAATCTGGGTATCCAGCGGCATTGTCCAGACAAGAGGATGTCACTGAATATCCTGATTCTGCAGCCGCTATCTGGATAATTGCCACCATTACGGAGATGGCAGCAGTTTTCAGCCGCTATCCAGATATAGCTGCACAGATAGCACTTACAGCAGGTTTTCACTGTACTAAGTTATCCAGATAACTTATCTGGATAACGGCTGAAAATCGCTGCTGTCTGAATAATTATTTTCCCTAACCTGACCTCAACTTCAGACTGCCCTGGTGGATAGTGTTAAGGTGGGCAGTAATGATATTCAATGGCATTAGATCAGCTGCATTTATCTAGGTAGCAAATGCTGCTATGCGGATGAATGCTCTTGAATTCCTCAATAAGTGATAGTCTAGAGTGTTCGCAGTGCTAACATTTCATAAGAAGTGTTGGTGCAATTTTGAAGGGTTATCTCCAAGAACAAGCAGGAATGAGTCTTCACATATGGGTACGTCGGTTCCGACGGAGCCTGCGCGGGAACGCTCCCCAGCTTCCCAAAAAGGAAAGCTTTTGGGACCATCCCACAGCACCTGCGCGCTGCCTTCCCGCCTTTCCTAACCATCTCTCCTCAGTTCTTCTTTGCCGCGGAGCCAGCAGGTCGAGCCCTGTCACCGCTGAAGAAGTTCTTTATTTTATTTTATTTCTTTGGTCGCGTGTCTGCCTTCCCCGACTCCGGACCGGTACCGCCGGTCTTTTTCTCTTTCTTTCTTTAAAAAAAAAAAAAAATCTCTTTTTTCTTCACTTAGTGTATTTTTCCTCTTGGGCCTCAGGGCCTACAAGAAAATTTTCCTCATGGAAAAACCAGCCTCCGGGTTCAAGAAATGCACTAAGTGTAGCGGTACCATTTCTGTTACAGATACCCATGAATGGTGCCTTAAATGTTTGGGTCCTGAACACTCCATTCCAGATTGTCCCTCCTGCTCTCTAATGTCTAAACGGGGTTTACAGAACCGAGCAGCTAAGCTCCATGTGCTGTTTCCCGCTGATGCAGCGTCGGTAGCATCGACATCTTCCAGGTCTTCTTCTCCTGATGGATCTCAGGTAACCAAACATAAATCCAGTAGGTCCTCGAAGGGTAGATCTCCCTCTAAGCATCGAGATGCCTCCAGGCTTGCCCTCGAGGATCCTGCACCAGCAAAACAACCCCGGCGGGAAGCTCCGGCTTCCAAAGCTCTTCCTATGGGGTTACAGGTTGACATCGATGGCACGGCCTCGACCGATCACCTGTTAGAATGCTCTGGGGTACCGGCACAATCTCCCAGTACTGAATTCCAGGCATTCATGGCGTCGATGGATCACAATGTTCTGTACATGCAGCGGGCTATTACGGCCTTCATTCAAGCTGCGACGCCGCTGGTACCGAAACAAACTCCATTGTTGGTATCGGCTCCGGTACCGGCACCAGCGCCGATACCGGTACCGACTACATCGACATCGACCAGGATACTGGCTGCTGCGGTTCCTTGTCCAGGGCTGCTTATCGGTACCGATCCGGTACCGAGGACACCTGATGTCGATACTGCTGGATACGCGTATCGAGCGTTGGAAGAGCACCCTGACAGGCGATACTTTGATTCCTCTGATGATTCTGATACATCAGACGAGTCTCCTGAAGTATCCATAGCCCTTCCTGAAGAGCCTTCTTCTCCAAAAAGAAGAATGTCTCCTCCAGAGGACTTGTCCTCTCAAGACTTCATAAGAGAAGTAGCTAAAGGACTTTCTATTTCAGTAACCTCTGAATCAGAGCCTAGAGCAAAGAAATTGGATATTTTAGGCTATTCTAAGGCTCCTAAAGAGGCAGTCACCTTACCAATTCATGAGATTCTTTATGAACACATGATTGATCTATGGGAGACTCCTCTCACTCTCTCTCCTCATTCTCGCAGATTGGACACTATGTATCGTGTTCCTCCCTGTCCTGGATTTCATAAAACTCAGCTTCCTCACCATTCCATTGTGGTGCAGTCAGCTATGAAAAGGATAAAGAGTACAAAGAGACACTCTTCTGCTCCTCCAGGAAGAGAATGCAGGACCTTGGATGCTTTTGGTAGGAAAATCTTCCAAGCCAGTATGCTTATTGCCAGAATCAACTCATATAGTCTTTACATGGGTATGTTTCTAAAAGAAGTTGCAGAAAAGCTGCACACTTTCCTCCCTTTTCTTCCAGAGGATAAAAGGGAGGAATTCCTCATTTGGCTTAAGCATACCCAAGACATTTCAAAGTTTTCCAACAGGGCAGCCTTTGACTCCTTTGAAGGTGCCAGCAGAGCTTCGGGCATTGCCATTGCTGCTCGCAGAATTGCTTGGCTCCAGGCTTCTGATTTAGAACCCTGGGTTCAAGATGGCTTAGGAAATCTTCCCTGTACAGGTGAAAACCTATTTGGCAAAGAATGGCAAATAAAAGCCACTCAAATGGATGCAGAAAACTCTGCTCTGGATAGACTTTCAAAGTCAACCTCCATTCCTGCCAAGAAAAAGCCTTTTAAAAAGTCTTTCTTTAAAAAGGGCAGATTCCCTTCTACTTCTGGCCAACAATCTTCTACAGGTCGCTTTACCACTAAGCGTCAGCAACCTAAACAGGCCAGGCCTAAGCCTACAGGGGCTGCTGCAACTCAGCAGGCCCATCCTCCTCAGGGTTTTTGACTTGATGCTAGAGAACTTAGCCTTTCTGGCTCTAAAGCAGCCAGAGCCTCTCGCCATTCCAGGAAGGTTGGCTCATTTTGCTCCCAGATGGGAGCAAATAACATCAGAGCAGTGGACCCTCTCCATCATAAGAGAGGGCTACAAGCTTCATTTCTCAGACCTTCCTCCCCACACCATGGTGAGACACTTCAATTCTCCCACATCTCTTCTCGACCTTCTAGGTCAAGAGGTAGCTACCCTTCTTGCCCAAGGGGCAATAGAAGAAGTTCCTCTTCTTCATCAAGGGTCAGGGTTCTACTCCCCCTATTTTCTCATTCCAAAGAAGACAGGGGGATACAGGCCCATCTTAGATCTCAGAGAGTTGAACAAATTTCTATGCAAGGAGAAGTTCAAGATGCTTTCTCTGGGCACTCTCCTTCCATACCTTCAAAGTCAGGATTGGCTTTGTTCTCTAGATCTCAAGGATGCGTACACACATGTCCTCATCCATCCCTCTCACAGAAGATTCCTACGGTTTCTTTTCCAAGGAAAACATTACCAATACAGAGTCCTTCCTTTCGGTCTGGCCTCTGCTCCAAGAGTGTTCACCAAATGCATGGCAATAGTTGCTGCATTTCTACGCATTCTGGGAATATTTGTCTTCCCATTCCTGGACGACTGGCTCATCCGAGCTCCATCTCAGTCAGAGGCCCAGATTTCCCTGGACCGCACAAGGTGCATTCTGCAGTATCTAGGACTAGTGGTAAACCTCCCAAAGTCTCAGCTCACCCCTACTCAGTCCCTAGAATTCATAGGGGCCTGGTTGGATACCACTACTGCAAGGGCCTACCTTCCTCAGGCCCGTTGCCAACGTCTAATGCAGTTAGCCTCCCAGATTCCGTCAAAGAGCCACTTAACTGCCCGGGAGATGCTACAACTGCTAGGCCACATGGCTTCCACAGTGCATGTGGTACCTTATGCTCGCCTACACATGAGAGCAGCTCAATGGACTTTGTCCACCCAGTGGACTCAAGCTTCAGGAGCTCTCTCAGACCAAATAGCAACCACCAAACGTCTCTTTTGGTCTCTCCAATGGTGGATGTCCACTCAGAATTTGTTGCTGGGGTCCCCCTTCCAACAGTTGTTGCCCCAAGCAACCCTCACAACAGATGCCTCCCAAACAGGTTGGGGAGCCCATCTACAGGACCTCTCCACTCAAGGCACTTGGTCCCCACAGGAGACCTCTCTTCATATCAACCACTTGGAGCTTCGAGCAGTTTTTCTAGCTCTCAAGGTCTTTCATACCCTCCTCAGCTACAAGACAGTCCTCATTCATACGGACAATCAAGTAGCCATGTTTTACATAAACAAACAAGGAGGAACTGGCTCTCTGTCGCTTTGCAACGAAGCTTTAAGATTGTGGGCCTTCGCCAGAGAGCATCAAATCCATCTCCTGGCAGTATACCTCCCAGGAGTCCAAAACTCTTGGGCAGACAGACTCAGTTGAGTTCTGCTTCCACACGAATGGTCCCTGCACATGGATCAGGTACTCAGAATCTTCCAAGAATGGGGAACCTCGGACATAGACCTCTTTGCAAGTCTGTGGAATGCCAAACTTCCCCGGTTCTGTTCCAGAATTCCGTGTCAGGGAGTTCAGGCCAAGGATGCCTTCCTCCTTCATTGGGGTCAGGGCTTCCTGTATGCATTTCCACCCATTCCCTTGATTCCCAAGACTCTGTTCAAACTCCAGAGGGATCAAGGATCTATGATCCTCATAGCTCCACGCTGGCCACACCAAGTGTGGTACCCTCTACTTCTACATCTCTCCCAAGCCCCCTCCCTGGACTTGGGAGCTGTTCCAGACCTTCTGTCCCAGGAGGAAGGGACTTTGTGGCACCCAAACCCCAAGTCCCTACACCTCAGAGCTTGGTTACTGAAGGCCTAGACCTTCAAGACTGGAATCTTTCTCAACAAGTGAAGGATATCCTCCATGCTTCCAGAAAACCTTCCACCAGGCAATCTTATGCTTTTAAATGGAAGAGGTTTTCCATTTGGTGTGCTGAAAAGGGTCTTGACCCTCTAGCATTACATTTAAATTCTCTGTTGGACTATCTCCTGCATCTTTCCAATGCAGGCCTTAAAACTTATTCAGTAAGAGTCCATTTGAGTGCTATTGCAGCATCCCTTAAGCCCATCAATGGACAACCTATTTCCTCTCATCCTCTCATTGCAAGATTCATGAGAGGCCTAACTTTAACTAAACCTCCCATTAGGCCTCCTCCGGTGGCATGGGACTTAAATTTGGTTCTTGGTCAGCTTATGAAGCCACCTTTTGAACCCTTAGCCACTACCTCCTTGAAGTTTCTTTCCTGGAAGTTTATTTTCCTCATTGCAGTCACTTCAGCTCGCCGCATCAGTGAACTGCAGGCATTAGTGGCTAATCCACCTTATACAAGGTTCCATCATGATAAGGTAGTCCTTAGGACAAATCCACACTTTATGCCTAAAGTGGTCTCACCTTTTCATCTTAATCAAGAGGTATATTTACCTGTCTTTTTTCCAGCTCCTCATGCATCCAGTGCAGAGAAGAATCTTCATACTCTGGATTGTAAAAGAGCTCTTGCTTTTTACTTACAAAGGACACAGCAACATAGAAAGTCTTCCCAGCTTTTTGTTGCTTTTGATCCTTCTCATTTGGGACTTCCAGTCTCTAAGAGGACACTGTCCAATTGGATTGCTCAGTGTATTTCTTTCGCCTACCAGAGTAAGAACCTTTCTCTGGCGAGCCATGTCACAGCTCATAATGTGAGGGCCATGGCCACCTCTATGGCTCATCTAAATTCTGTGTCCATCGACCAGATCTGTCGAGCAGCCACCTGGGCCTCGGTTCATACCTTCACAGCCCATTACTGCTTGGACAAGGACTCCCGCTGGGATGCCTTGTTTGGTCAGGCTGTCCTCAAACACCTGTTCCATTCTTAAACAACTCCTACCCTCCTTCCCTGAATGGATGCCTGAGATCCATAGGAGGAAGTAGACCCCTTCCCAGGGTCTCATATCCTTGGGGATCTCCCAGGCATCTTAGCTAGGGAGTCCCCATATGTGAAGACTCATTCCTGCTTGTTCCTGGAGATAGCACAGTTACTTACCTGTAACAGGTGATCTCTGGGAACAGTAGGAATAAGTCTTCACAACCCTCCCACCTCCCCTAGGAGTTGTATCTCTTTTTCTATCTTTCCTTTCCTCTCTCTCTCTATTGTCTCAGCTTTAAACTCGAACTGAGGAGAGATGGTTAGGAAAGGCGGGAAGGCAGCGCGCAGGCGCTGTGGGATGCTCCCAAAAGCTTTCCTTTTTGGGAAGCTGGTGAGCGTTCCCGCGCAGGCTCCGTCGGAACCAACGTACCCATATGTGAAGACTTATTCCTGCTGTTCCCAGAGATCACCTGTTACAGGTAAGTAACTGTGCTTTATGTTACTTCACACAGTACCTGGAAGTGGAGGGAGTTTCTGTTGTCACTGATATGACACCAGAATTTGAATGTAATCTCTTGTGTATGTTGAATTGCAAAGTGAAACTTCCTGCTTCTGTACGGCAGTAGTTGTCGGGAAAGTTTAATTGATTAGTCTCAGAATGTTCCATATGTTTATGAATGAATAATTATACTCTATCGGACCAGTATTCAAAGGCAATTGTGTCTCTGTTGGCAAATGCACAATTAATGTATAGATAATCTTGGAATGTTTAAATTAATAAATAGCCAGAGGTTATATTTGTGGATCGTATAAAGGGAGAGGCAAGGGCAGGTCAGAAAACTATCCATATAGCAGCGATCTTCAGCCACTATTCAGACGAGTTGTAAGTTTAGGCCTGTCAGATAGCAGGTACATGCAGCTATTCTGTGGTGTGATTGTTGCAATATCTTTTAGTTGTTAGCTGCATTTAGTTTAGTAGAATAGGCTTGTATTATTGTTCTACTTTTTGATTTAGTAGAAGTTTGTCAAACACTTGTTAGGAGGTTCCACGTGAAAGTGTTGATGTTATTTAGGGAAGACAAAAAAAAGATTTGTATTATATACCGAAGTACCATAAATCCAAGAAGAATAGGTGTTTGCTATCAGTGTATACACATTGTCAATGGTGGATTGCTCTAATAAAGTACAGGGATTAAAAATTGTGTCTGAAAGTGGACAAAGCAATGGGGTTGGATGGAATCCATCAAAGGGTATTGAAGGAACTTAGAAAGTACTGGTGGCTTCACTGGCTGATCTTTTCAATGCTCTTTTAGAGTCAGGAGTGATCCTGGAGGACTGGAGATGAGAAAATGTGGTTCCTGTACACAAAAGCAGAAGTAAGGAAGAGGTTAGTAAATGTCAATCGTTTAGTCTGACTGCTGTGGTAAGTAAATTAATGGAAACACTGCTAAAACACAGGATGATGAAGTTTCTGGAATCCAAGGGGTTACAGGATCTGAGACAGCATGACTTTAATAGAGGTAGATCTTGTCAGATGAATCTGATTGATTTCTTTGACTAGCTGACCAGAGACTTGGATCAGGGAGAGCACTAGATGTGGAATATTTAGATTTTAGCATTGTTGACTTGCTATGTTAAACTAAGTACATTTGGATAGGACCCTAAAGTGACTGACTGGGTAAGAAATTGGTTGAGTGGGAGGCACCAAAGGATAGTAGTGGATGTCATTCATTCTGAAGAGGAGAGTTTTACCAGCAGTGTACCTCAGGGATTGATCCTTGGTCTGTAAGTGATATTGTTGAAGGTTTGTTGGGAAAGGTATATCTCTTTGTAGATGATACCAAAACCTGCAACAGTTAGACAGCCTGGAAGGTGTGGGTAGAATGAGGAGGGATATATTGAAGATTGTAGAATGTTCAAGAATTTGTCAGCTAAGGTGTAATGCTAAAATATGCAAGGTCATGCATTTGGGCTGCAAAAACCCAAGAGAGAAGTACAGTATAGGGAGTGAAATACCTCAGTGCATGAAAAAGGAGCGGGACCTGGGAGAGATTGTATGAGATGATCTTAAAGTTGCCAATGGTAGAAATGGTGATGGCATAAGCTAGAGATTGTATGAGATGATCTTAAAGTTGCCAATGGTAGAAATGGTGATGGCATAAGCTAGAAAGATGCTTGGGTGCATAGGGAGAGTAATGGCCAGTAGAAAGAAGGAGATGATTGTGCCTCTGAATAAGTCTCTAACAAGACCCTTTTTGGAGTATTGTGTATGATTCTGGAGACCGCACCTTCAAAAGGACATAAAGAGGATGGAGTCTGTCCAGAGGATGGCTACTGAAATGGTCGGTGACCTTTGTCATAAAGGTCTCAATATGTATATTTTGAAGGAAAGTCGGAAGAGAAGTGATATGGAACAAACTTCCTGAATCTATACGTCAGATCTCATCTCTCCCCCATTTCAAAGCCATGCTAAGAGCTCACCTCTTTGAGGCTGCTTTTGGATCCTAATTCCCTCGTTCTCCTTGTATCTCCTTTCCCTATTTGAATCCCTTGTTTCTCTTATATTGTACTGTCTGTCTTGATTAGATTATAAGCTCTAATGAGCAGGGACCATCTTCTGTATGTTTTTGTACAGCGCTATGTATGCCTTGTAGCGGCATATAAATGATCAGTCATAGTAGTAGTATTAATATGATAAGAGATATTTAAATACCTCCATGGAATAAATGCAGAGGCATTGACCCTCTTCCAGTTGAAAGGAAGTTCTGGAATCAAGGATCATAAGATAAAGATGGAAGGGGACAGACTCGGGAGCAATCTGAGGAAATATTTCTTTCTGGGAAAGGGTGATGAGTGATTGAGACAGCTCCCAATGGAGAAGGTGGAGACAAGAACTCTATCTATATTCAGCACAACATGGGGCAAATACAGAGGATCTCAGAGGAAGAGAAAGGGATTGTAGAACACAATAGTTCTTATGAATGGGTAGACAGGATAGGCTATATGGTCTTTATTTGTCATCGTTTTCCATGTTTTTTGGCACTTTTTAATATGCCAATATTAATATGAGAAACAAAAGGCTTCTAATACATGCTGGCATTGCTTATCTTAGGCTACAAATTTTAAGGGTAATTTTACAAACTTGTAACTTGTTAATGTGCATTTTAGCAAGTGTATTTTATGCCTATTTTATAAAGTCAAGTAAGTGTGTATTTTTATTTAAAAAACTAGCACAAGTGGCAGAGAATGCACCTTAAGTTAAGGCATGATGACTTACACCAGTCCTAGAGATGGTGTAAATTATCATGTGTGCTTTTGCAAATACGCATGTAAATTATAGCATTCTATAATCAACGCGAGTACTTTACACGCTCTGCCCATGTGCATGCCCACAATGAAAGTACACACAGTGCAAACCAAATACAGTATTTTTACATCAATTGGTAATTTATAAGAGGTCATTTATGCATAAATGACTAAAATGCTAACATTTAGGTGCATTGTTGGTGCCTTAAATAGGCAGCTCCTTATAAAATTTTCCCTTTTATGTGTCACTAAGATTTCACTCTCAGAAGAGGAGGATATGGGCCTCTATTAGTCTAGTTTATTACTTCTCTTTTTATCAGTCACATTCCTTTGGACATTGGGTTAATATAGCCATTATTTTTCATGATTCCTTAGGAGTAAAATGTTTGCAGATTGCTCCCATTGGTGGTAGCTTTGTGTATAGTTTTTAGAAATGAGGAGCATGATGGTATAATTTTATTGATAATTTATTGTTCATCATCAAATAGTACTTCTACTCAGATTGGCAGATTGTATTTCATTGTTGCAAATGCTGGAAGTCATCTCATGAGCCTATTTGATAAAGACACATAGGCACTTGTGTTGTCTTTATAAAACAGCTGCCTTTTTGGACTTTTAATATAGGTACCCATGTTATAAAATTACGTACCCCTAAATGAAAACTTTTGTAGTTTGCGTATTTCCATTGGCTTGTTTATCATAAGGTTTCCTTTAGTTCATCGTATCAGTCGGGTCGCTTACATTATCATAAGGACTAAAATAAACCAATATAGACCCACCACATTTTTATAATTTTTTTATGTATCACGGTATAAAGTGCTTTGTTTTTATCCATTGTTAGACCTTCAAAGATGTGTTAGCCAGAATGCATGTATTCCTTATGAATATGAAAGATATCGAGCGACAAATATAGAAATATGTACATATGTAGGTTTAATGTTTACTACTTGCTAATTCAGAGAAATTGAACTAGGATGAAAAGATCCAGAAAAGGAAAGGTCTGACAAACTTCCTCCCATCACTCACCTTACAGAAAACCCAAATATACGCTGTTGCTGTTTCAGGTTAGCAAAGAAGTAATCCGTGTTCCAAATTCTGCCTTGACCTTTTTTTCATTAATAGTCATATACAGACATGTGGACAGTATTGCATTTTGGGGCATGATTACTAAGGTCTGCACCAGTAACATGTAACAGTCCCCTTTTCTAGTCTTGAAGGACTAGAAAAGGGGACTGTTACTTCTGGAGAGAGATCTGCAATTGTGAGTATATACTTCTGGGAATTTTCTGAAAGGAATTCTTTGTATTAAAGCTAATTAATCTGTGAACCCACTATTTTTTGTTAAATCAGTCAGGGCCTAGTAGCAGCAATTTAAGTTTAAATTTAAAACACAGAAGAGAACTTTCTGGTTACATTTCATACCCAGTAGAGAGCTTGTAGTTTAAATTTAATAGTCACTCAGGGCCTAGCATCAGTAAAGTACTTTTAGTTAAAATTTAAAACACAGAAGAGAGCTTTCTGGTTAAATATGGAACCCAGCAGAGAACTTGTAGTTTAAATGTAATAGTCACTCAGGGCCTAGCATCAGCAAAGTACTTTTAGTTTAAATTTAAAACACAGAAGATAGCTTTCTGGTTAAATTTAGAACCCAGCAGAGAGCTTGTAGTTTAAATTTCATAATAAGTTAGAGCCTAGCAGCAGCAAAGAATATAGCTTAGCACAAAAGGCAAAAGAGGGTCAGTACTCTTTGAGCAACAAATAAAGTCTTCTAGAGACCTTTACAAAGAGACCTTCTACCTAGGGGGCAAGAGACCTGTGAAACATTTTCAATAGGTGTTAACACCAGGTGACGGGTCAAAGGGCCATTTTGAAAGACTCTTTCTATCCAGGCAAGGACTGTCAATCACCCAGGAAGTTGGTCACAGCTTACCTCAGCAGCACAGGCATAAATAGCTCAACCAGAGCTCTGTGATCCTCAGTTTTGAAGGACTAGAAAAGGGGACTGTTACTTCTGGAGAGAGATCTGCAATTGTGAATATATACTTCTGGGAATTTTCTGAAAGGAATTCTTTGTATTAAAGCTAATTAATCTGTGAACCCACTATTTTTTGTTAAATCAGTCAGGGCCTAGTAGCAGCAGTTTAAGTTTAAATTTAAAACACAGAAGAGGACTTTCTGGTTACATTTCATACCCAGTAGAGTGCTTGTAGTTTAAATGTAATAGTCAATCAGGGCCTAGTATCAGCAAAGTACTTTTAGTTTAAATTTAAAACACAGAAGAGAGCTTTCTGGTTAAATTTAGAACCCAGCAGAGAGCTTGTAGTTTAAATTTCATAATAAGTTAGAGCCTAGCAGCAGCAAAGAGCTATAATTTAAATCAAATCAGAATATAGCTTACCTCAGCAGCACAAGAGAGGGTACTGTGTAGCAGCCCTCTTTTAATAAGTGTTACACCCAGACATCATCCTAGGTAGCATGGAATTTTTGGTACTGGGTCCCTTGCTACTTTTTAGCACGGGGACCAAACCATTCGCTAAACTCCACGCAACCTGGTAACACATTTTAGTAAATATGCACTTTTTTATTGCTTTCACAGTCCATCTGGGCACTGAATTGAAAAACTAAATTAGACCGATAAAATTGTGACCAGTCCTTACTTTATAAGCCACATGCTTGTCAACAAACAAAGTGACTTTGAAAAATAAAGTGTGATACACTTAGCCTGAAATAGAGATAATAAGGAGGTAATCATATACAGTATAGTCATTAAAACGTATGTGGCAGTTTACGCGTGTTACCGCCCTCCTATAAAATACTGACTAGCATAAAAGTACATGCGTTGATATAAAGGCATGTACTTTGTTGGTAGGTGTAGCCAGGGGTTCGGTCTGACAGAGTACGGGTAGAAATGCAAGTATGCACGTTGATTATAACAGGCATGTGCAGTTATACCTGATATTGAACAGCCTTGAATGTCCATGCCTTTATTTAAGGTGTAATCTCTACCACCTGCTAGTGTTTTATAAAGACAAATAGGCCCCCTCCTTGACTTTATAAAATAGGCACCTTCTCCATTGCCTAACCTAGGCATCTTGTTATTAAGTTACCACCTAAGAGTAATTTTATAACAGGTTGCCTAGTTGAAGATGTGACGTGGGTACTTATTTTGGGCCTATTTTATAAATACACATAGACGCGTATGTATCTTTAGTGATATTTTATTTATCTGTATTTATATCCCGCTTTTCACCGGTTATATGTTTTCATCCACTATGAGCCCAATTCCATAATGTGCACGTCTGGCCCACAGACACATCTGAAGCAAAAATGGGCCCCCTTTGAACGTAATACCTCATTCATTGGGATGTGCCAGAGGGGCCGGAATCGAGAAGATAGATGTGTTCGGCGGGCATGTGCAAGCACTGTTCGGCTGACCCCATGCTTTAGACATGAGTAGACGTTCTGGATGTCCCCATGCCCACTATATTCTGAAACGTTACACATCTCGGATCCTGCCTGTCACCACGATTTACCCACGGACAGCATGCGCCTTGGGAAATGCGTGCATCTCCTAAGCTGCCCATCACAGACAGTAGTGTGCTAATGCACACTAGACTAAATACCAATTAGAAATGACAGCTGCTGCAACCTAGACCTTATACCAGTCCCCCTCATGCCCCAAAAGTGCTAGGTAAGCCCAGTGCACCCCAATATGGTATACAAGAATGTAAATATGAACAAGTATGTCAGGACATACAGGGCCGGCCAAAGGGTTTGTTCTGTCTTAGGCAGAAACCCTGACCTCGCGCCCCCCCCCCACCTGCCACCGCCCCCCTCCAGCTGCCGCCAATTCTGTTTCAGGAGGGGGAGGCGGGCAACAGCAGTATTTCCAAAAGTGGCGGCAAAAAGCCGACACTTTTGGAAATACTGCTGCTGCTGCTTCCTGCCTCCTCCCAAACGGAATCAGCAGCAGCAGGGGAGGCGGTGCAGCCTATCATGTGTGCTGCAGCCACCGCCCGTCCAGGCCAGACGTCCTAAGCCATCACCAAGCTCGCCTAGTGGATGGACTGGTCCTCAGGACATACCTTGCACCAAATGGTACGTGACATTAGGAACTGGCCCCACTGAGTCCTGCTCTGGTCATCTCTACAAACACTCCTTAACTTGCTAGGGATGGACCCTCACCAAGTCCACAAAACCCCAAATTAACCTTGCAGGTCTCCAAAGGATGCATAATATTGCTGAGCAACAAATGTATGCTCTTTTTGTGCCTCTGGCCTATAAGTGCATTCATTCTGCTGCTTTGCACTACCATTCCCCTCTTATCTCTCCCTTCACGCCTCCCCATTCACTGTGCTCTCCTGTCATATTGCTTTTATCTGTGCCCTCCCCTTCTACTGCCAAATCCAGACATCGCTCCCTTCACTTTGCTGCTCCATATGCCTGGAACAAACTACCTGAGTCTGTACGTCACGTTTTGTTTATTATATTTGCTTAACCGTTTTTCAGAGGGACCAGCAAGGCAAGACAGTGTACAGTTAGAAACAGTATAAATAAGATAAGAAGAAGAAATGAACTCCATAAAGTCATAGGACAGAAAATGCAGGCATACAAGGAGTCATGCAACCAGAAAATGAGAAATAGAGGGACACTAGGGAATTGAAGGCAGCATTGAAGAGATGGGTCTTTAGAAGTGATTTGAATTTGGGGGAAGTGAATTCCAAGATGCAGGGGCAATAACACAGAAGCCTGATGATCATGTAGAGGGAGGAGTGGCCTAGTGGTTGAGGCAAGTTACCTCAGGCTAAAGGGCCAGGGGTTTGAATCCTGCTAGAGGACAGCAACTTTGGGCTGGAAGGACTTGTGTTTCTAGTCCTTGTGGCCTTGGGCAAGCCATTCAACTCTCCTTTGCCTTAGGTACAAAAACATAGATTGTGAGCCCTTTGGGGACAAGTGAAAAAAAATATATATATAGTACCTGAATGTGCACCGCTTTGACTGGTAGAAAAGCGGTATATAAGCCTAGTTAAATAAATGGGCTTGGGAAGGTGCAGACGATTGCCATGGATGCTACAGAGTGCATAGTGGGGAGAGTAATTCAAACCCCTGGCCCTCCTGCCTGAGGTAACTTGCCCCAACCATTAGGCCACTCCTCCCTCTACATGATCTCTCAGCAGCTTTTGACCTTGTTGAGTATGCCACATTACTTACTCAGTTATGTTACTTTCGTCTTCAGGGTACTGTTCTTAATTGGTTTTGTTCTTTTCTAACGCAATGGTCATTCAACCTTACCTCTCTCTTGTGGTGTCCCTCAAGGCTCTGTTCTTGCCCCTCTTCTGTTTAATATCTTCCTTATTCCCCTAGCTCTCCTTATAAAATCAAAAGCTTGAAGTCATTGAACATTTCAGCCAGTAGCTACCACTGGCCTTTAATAAATCTCACAACCTCTATTTTTGTCGGGGACAATCGGTTGGAGAGGAAGGACTACACCTTTCCCTTCATTACCGAAAGAACCCTTTTACTCAAACGGGCCACAGCATGCCCAATTTTTTATTTTTGACTTTTATTTCAAACTAAAACCAGTACTTATCTTAACCAGACACAATAGCTGTCTTCCACAGGTGAATATTGTCATCCACATCTTGCCACGACATGACATGCATGTTTCGGGCCCCTCCGGGACCTGTATTAAGTGGTATCTCGCCCAAAATATCGCCCACAAAAACGCAGTGAGCCAACTGTTCTTTAGTAGCTAAAACAGTTGCTGATTAGCTATCAATCCCACGTCATCATCAGAGGCGTGGCCTGAAAGAGGTTTCCTCCCACGTCATTCACCCCACCTCCTGGTGTCTCATTGAGTAGATGGGTTAAAGCCCCAAATATCCTCATAAAAGGCTCCACCAGTCTTGCTCAATATTTAAACCCGATGGGATCACTGTCTGCAACCTATAAATCCACTGTTGTTCCCTCCATTGAAGGCGTATTCCCTGTCCCCACCCCGAGAGGTTGCCGGAATCCAATCAATCACTCTCCATCTCAAATCAACAAAACTGTGATCCAAAGCTACACAGTGTTCAGCTATAGGGGCCGTTAAATTCTTCGATCGAATACGACAGGCATGCTCTCCCATTCTGATTTTAACCGGGCGTATAGTACGTCCTACATAAAACAAATTGCAAGGGCATTTATGATGTGTACAACAAAACTATACTATGATGTATACAACAAAATAACATGGAATCTCTGCCTATTTTTACACAGATGACATTATACTACTCCATCACCATAGCCTACTTACTCCGGATCTTTCCCCTCTCAATTCTTGTCTTTCTAGCATCTCTACTTGGTTATTTGAGAATTACCTCTACCTCAACCCTAAGAAATCTGCAGCTCTCTGGGCTACTTTTGGTAGACGTGTCCTCACTATGGCTCCTTTGCTCTTTACTTCTTCTCTCCAACTTATTGATTCTCTGCGCTATCTTGGTGTTATTATGGATTCATCACTATCTTTCAATGCCCATCTCTCTTCTCTGGTACGTCGCTGTTTCTGCTCTCTTCGCAAAATGCGTGCAGTTCGCCCTTTTCTCACCTTGCCTGCCTGTTTACCTTGCTTCTTACTCTCATTATTTCAAAGTCAGACTATTGTAATACCGTTTACCTTGGTCTTCCTCAATACCAGTTACACCGACTTTAAAGTATTCAAAACATTGCCGCCTGTGTCCTTTCCTTTACTTCTTGGTTCAAACATATTTCCCCTCTCCTCATCCATTACCATTGGTTCCTGTAAAATTTTGCATTCATTACAAACTTCTCACTTTGGTACATCATGCACTGCACTCTGGTTCCCCCAGTTATCTCTCTGACTTGTATTTTTTTAGACTGCAGTCATGCCAATTCAAAACATACTTGTCACAACCATTCATCTATATGGGATGCTTTGCAGAGCATAGAAGAATATTTTCTAAGTTCTAGCCTTATACCATATTTCCAAAAGAAAAAAACCCTGGTTCGGTAACAACAAACAAGCATCAGAAAGAACCAAACCCAAAACCAAGTTAAACACCTATTTAAAATATCTTTTTTGTTGGAACAGGCTGGAGGCGACTGAAAGAAC
Organism: Ichthyophis bannanicus; assembly: GCA_033557465.1. NCBI lineage: Eukaryota > Metazoa > Chordata > Amphibia > Gymnophiona > Ichthyophiidae > Ichthyophis > Ichthyophis bannanicus. Next base: position 369,173,820 of record CM066035.1, read on the forward strand.
AGCACAGCCGCTCCAGACAGCCAGTTCCTTTTTAATCAAACCTACCAAATATGGTACTTAACCAAATAGTATGCCAGTGAAGTGTTGTAAATGTCCAATCTTCTTCAGTGTATAGCAGTCAAAAGCAGCTCATCCACCACGACGCGCACGTTTCGGGCCAGCAAGCCCAGTGTCAAGTGTTCATGAACGCGCAAAACTCCCGCTTCTATCCCAAAAAACAACCAACACCGGATATAGAGGATGCATCACACACAATGGTTTAGGTAGTCGTCAATCAAGTAGGAGCACCAATCACCAAATGGGAGACCCCACTGAACATCGGGGAACCCCTTGGTGTCATAGGTGATGTCATAACAAACTTGGCCAGTCTATTTCCTTGTTCAAGCCCTTCGGATGGACTGCAGACAGATCAAAAATCAACTGTTGCTCACGACGTTGCAGCAATTCTAATCGATCTCCACCCCGGGGATTAGATGGAACATGATCCAACACAGTCCAAAAAACATCCACTCCAAACTGATGTTGTTGAGCAATACAATGCTCCACAATCGGTGCCGACAGCACCTGTTGTCGCAACCTCGATGCATGTTCACTGAGTCTGACTTTGATTTTCCTCGACGTTCTGCCAATGTAAATCAAAGGGCAAGCACATTGCAACACATAAACTACAAAGGTAGAATCGCAGGTAGTCGCCCATCGTCTAGTAATCACCTGACCAGTGTTCGGATGAACCCAATTCACACCTGTAAGTGAAGATGCACAAAAGGTGCAGTTAGAGCAAACAGAATGACCCCGATTATTAAGCTCAGGAAGTGGGGGGCGGTCAACCAAAGTGGCAGTGCACACCAACTTGTCCTGTAAGTTCGGTCCCCTGGAAAATGCAATCCGAAGTGGTTTTTGAAAACATGGGTGCAATCCCAAAATAGACCAATGCTTACGAAGTATAGTCACGATAGCAGAACTCAAGGTGGTATAAGGTAACACTCCCACAATATGATCAGCCTCATCTCCAGGGGAACTTCGTGGCCGATAGGACTCATCCACCAGCCATTCACGATGAGTATAGAGTGCCCGGCGGTAGTCTGTACTAATCACCTTATGAGGATATCCCCGTTGAACTAACCTAATGCGAAGTTCAAACGCATGATACTTGAAATCTGCTAGTGTAGAACAAAGCCTCCGAAGCCGAAGGAATTGTCCATAGGGCAAATTTCTATGCATAGGGCCAGGGTGGCAGCTGTGATACATCAGCAAACTGTTGCGTTGCACATTTTTGCGATACAATGTGGTGCGAAACGTACCCTGTTCCTTAATAATCAGCATGTCAACCACTTTGGTTGACCGCCCCCCACTTCTTTCAGTCGCCTCCAGCCTGTTCCATCAAAAAAGGTATTTTAAATAGGGGTTTAACTTGGTTTTGGGTTTGGTTCTTTCTGATGCTTATACCATGTTTCAGCAGGAATACCGTGGATGTTTCCGAGAAATACTTAATGCATACACAGACCTTTCCTGAATAAATTTTCTACATCTCCACAGCTGACCATGCCCCCATTCTACCCTCTCCTGCCCATGTTCTGAGATCCTTCTGCTAGCATTGTACACGTGCATGTCAGCATACAGAATACAGTCCAGGACGTTTCAGAATACAGTCCAGGATGTTTTCGGCACATACATGTCCCTGCTGCACGTACAAACCCCTTATTCGTGTTCTGGAATGACCCATTATGTGCTCATGTTACTGATAGTCTTTAGATTTAAAAATTTAAATTAATATTGAAATTATAAGTATTGAATATTTCTACCAGAGATTATTTTGATTTCGTTTCTTATAAAGGTAATATGGGCACTTGTGTGTCTTTATAAAATAGGCCTGTGCAGTGATCCCCAGTAACGCACCAATTCCTCTCATACAAATTTATACCTGTCTCGAGGAAAGTATTAATGTGTGTGTGTATATGTATTTTATAAAGCATATGCATGCATCATAACTATTCTTCAACTCTGTCCAAACTATACCCCTGGGAACATTTACATGCAGATCATGTAAAAGTGGGTGCAATTGTCCTTACTTTCTACCCATGCGTAATATTATAACTTGAATTTTTCAACTTTAAAACATGCTTTGAATGTTTAAATTGCTTTATAAAAATTATCCTATATATGATTTTCTGTTTTGATATGTATTACAATTTTTTTGTTAGGCATTATAGATCAAGAACCAATGAAAAGTGTTTTTATGAAACTGCTCTTACCATTTACAAGAAAACAGTAATTCTTCAGTTCTGTACTATTGTGTTTTAGGGGCTTGTACAGAATTTCTAAAGGAAATCTCTTTGCATGACTTTTGCACATACCGCGTGTTCATTTCTACTCTAAAGATGCAATACCTGCAAAACCCTAGCGCACTTTAGTAAACATACTCCAAAGCCAGCATTAGCACTTTATGCCAGATTGTATTTTCCCATAATTAATTGTGGTTGGAAAGTTGTTTTCCATACTCTGTTCCCTTTACATAAGGCATGTTTACTAAACCGTGGTAACGTTTGATAGCTATTGCGGTGCATTAGCTGCCAAAATCATGCGGTATATCAAAAACTCCCATGGTATCTGCAGGGGGCATTCACAGGTTAGCCCCTGCAGATACCGCTTTGGTTCTGGATTTTACTACAAAGACCCACATTACCTTCCTCAGCAGGTATCGCAGGAAAAGTCCTCCAGTGCCTTCCAATGCAGATACCATGGGTCCCTGCAGTAAATCCAAGGGGAGGGATGGAGCGATCGAGTACACAGAGCTGTCAGTAGCTCTGTGCCCCAATCTGTGCTCCCCTTAGAAGCAGCGATTGGGCTTCCCCCCCCCCCTCACTCATATCGTCAGTGTCACTGTGTTGCGATCCACAGCACTGACAATATGATTAAACAGTCCTATCCCCTTCTACAGCCCCGATCCCTCCCGGACAGCTCACGATCCCCCATGGGAACTATCCGTGAGGGGTCGGTGCACACCGCCCCCTCCACCCCCCCCCCCCAGCCAAACTTGCATCCTGGCTAGCCAGTCGGAAAAAAGCCCCTCCTCCTCACTCCCTCTGTCATTGAGCCTTTTCAAAATGGCCATGATCACAAGGTGCTGCCCTCGAGCCTCACACTAGGGAGCAGCACTGTGAAATCTCGGCCATATTGGTTAGTACTGTTTAGGAGGGCAGGAACATAACTCCTCTGCACTGACAATATTGTTTGGTGGGGGGTTGGAAGCTGGATCGCTGCTTTGGAGGCCTGATTTCCTCCAGGGCTCACATTACTGGGCCTTCCAGCAGATAATATCACCTCTTTAGGTGGTGTTATCTGCCATTACGAATGAGACAGATTTTGGCAGACCCGTGTGAAAATGTTTCAATTGGTGGCTGCCAACTATCACCACACCCAATCCAGCCACTGCAACTTTGCACCGTGCGAAGACCGTGCCTGCAATATCTGATTTTTACACACGTCAGCTGCTACCGCTGGGAATTAAATCTAATGCCCTTTAGTAGATATACCCAAAATCTTTGAAAAATTAAAAAATTGCTGCAGTCTTGAAGCTTTTATCCATAGATTAAATCAGGTGTCCATAATGTTATTTAGTCACATACAAGATAATTTTATAAGGGTCTTGAACATATACAACAGTGTTTTGTGTACTACAGTAGGCTCAAATATAACTTTCCAGGGAGATACATCATAAAACAGAGAGGAAATTTCATAAAGGCTTTTTTTCATGCATATATTGGCCTAGACTGGTGTAAATGCCTGTGCCAATAATTTCAAGTGCACATGTAAATTATAATATTTTATAACCTACATACATACTTGTGTGTTCCACCCACACTCTACCCATGTCCACGCCCACCAGCAAAGTGTGCACTTTCATGCCAAGGCACATACCTCTATGCCAGTTGGTATTATGCGGGAATGATTTTACAAAATGACATCTCTTGGGTCTGCTTTGCATGATTTGTTCAGGGGCTGGATTGGGCGTGGTGGCACTGGGTGGAGTTTGGCACTGATGTATGTATTTTATAACATACCCACATATGTATATATTCTTATCAACTCCTACAGGCGTGCCATTAAATCTGCCCCAGAGCAGGTGTAAATGTGTGCATCTGTTTTCACTGGGGTAGTTTTATAAAGGCACATACATATGTTGCCTTTATGAAATAGGCATAACATATGTTCTCCAGGACCAAGCAGGAAGTCAGTCCTCACTTATGGGTGACGTCGGCGCCGACGGAGCCCTCGCGGAGCAATTTTCCCCAGCTTTCAAAGAAAGCCTTTGGGAATTGCAGCGCGCATGCGCGGTCCCCTTCCCGCCCAAGGGTGCCATCTTAGCCAGTCTTCTTTTTTCCGCGGAGCCCTACAGACGTACCCGTCGTGTCCCCGCGAAAAAGTTTATTTTCTTTAGAATTACTCTGTTTTTTCCATTCGGTTCGACGCCGGTCTTTTTCCCGCCGGACTCGCGACGCCGGTCACGAGTCCTCTTCTTATTTTTCGGTTTTTCTGACTTAGTCAGTTTTCGTTTCGGTTTTTCCCTGGCAGCCCGGTCCTTTGACCTCGCCGGGGCCCTTTTTCCCCCGATGGCTGCCAGTGGTTTCAAGCGGTGTGGTCAGTGTGACCGAAATATGTCACTAACTGACACACACGACAATTGCCTCCGCTGCCTGGGCCCGGATCATGAAGAAATGATCTGTGGGCCTTGTGGCAAACTATCCTCCAAAGCGTTGAGAAGTCGGCGGCATCAGCGGGATAGAATCTTCGCTGACCCCAGCCGTACCCGGACCTCGTCGGAGGCCTCCGCGTCCAGGGGTTCCAGCTCGGACCGTCGCCGGAGTTCCTCCGACAGGGGTTCTCCCTCCGGGGACCATCGACGGAAGGTGAAACCCGCGAGGGCGGCGTCGGTGGACGCTCCTGGCTCCGCGAGGGCCAGGTCGCATAGCCCCGATAGCCGCCCCGGGTCCTTGGAGAAGGAGCACCTCATGAAGCGACCTCGCCTGGAGTCGGAGCTGCCTGCTCGGGTAAGTCCTGTGGTCCTTCTGGACTCGCCTCCACGTCAGCCGACGTCGGGCCCGACGCCGTCGGGGCCCGAGTCGGGGGCTGCTGGGTCACCTGAGCTCGGACTCAGGTTGACGGCCTTGGAGAGCAGACTGTCTGCCTTCATGGACCAGCAGCGGGCACTGCTCGCTGGCTTCGCTGGCGCCGCTGCCCCGACCGCCGGGACGTCGACGTCGAAGTCGACCCCGGAGACCGAGCCGATCCTCGAGTCGATGCGAACTCGAGTCGATCCTCGGTCGAGGTCGCCCTCGGCCTCCCGTTCGGGACCGAGGTCGCCGACGCCGACTCCCTCGGCGTCGGGGCGGCAGGCGCCGCGCCCTGCCCGGGCCGACCCCACCGAGTCCTCGTCGGAGTCGGTCTGGGAGTCTGAAGAGGAAGAGTCGCCTGATTCTTTTCGGACTCGGTGTGTCCCCTCGGACTCACCTGAGTCCGAACCTCGGAAGCAGTCCCCCCCGGAGGATGCCCGGTTCTCGGACTTCGTCAGGGATATGGCCAAGGCTTTGGCCTTCCCTGCGGATCCCGAGGAGGAGCCTCGAGCCGAAGAGCTCGACGCCCTCCAGTATGACTCTCCCGCCAGGGAACACTTTACTGTACCGGTTCCTCCCATGCTGGAACGACTACTCTTCCGCATATGGGAGAGTCCGGCCACCTCGCCGGTCCTGAGCAAGCGGGTCGATTCTATCTATCGAGTCCGCAAGAGCCCTGGCTTCCAGAAAGCACAGCTACCACACCATTCCATGGTAGTGGAATCGGCCATGCATCGTCTTAAGAGCCAGAAGATGCACTCCTCGGTGCCTCCTGGCAGGGAGGCCCGTAACCTGGATGGCCTTGGTAAGAAGTGTTTCCAGGGCTCTATGCTCGCCTGTCGTGTCCAGACCTACCAGCTATACATGGGCATGTATCTCCGAGACCTGGCTAAAGAGCTAGCCGGCTTCTCCGCTGGTTTGTCCGAGGAACCCTTGCGGAGGTTCCTGGCCTTGTCCACTGGCATTCTGGAATGCTCAAAATTCATGTCCCGAGCAGCCTATGATGGCTTTGAAGCATCGGCTCGAGTGGCCGCAGCCGGCATCGGTGCCCGCCGACAGGCTTGGCTTCAGTCGTCTGACCTTGAGCCCTGGGTGCAGGACAAGTTGGTCGATGTCCCTTGCCGAGGCGAAAACCTCTTTGGCAAGCCCATGGCTGATAAGGCTGCACAAATTGAGACAGAGACTCTCACCAGGACTAGGCTTTCTAGGAAGACCTCCGCCCCTTCCCAGAAAAAGAAGGGCTCGGGAAAGAAGTCCTTTTACCCGAGGAAGGCGACTGCCTACAAACAATACCCCCACTATCAGGCCCCTGCAGCTCCCCAACAGGGCCAGCAGGCCAAGGGACGGGGTAACGGGTCCCGTAGGCAGCAAGCCCCCAAGCCTGCACCACCAGCCCCTGCTCCGCAGGGTGGGGGCTTTTGACTCCTTAAGCATAGCCTCTCCCCCCCCCCCGCTGGCTCCTCCCAGCACCGGAGGCCGGCTGGTTCACTTCGCCCACAGGTGGTCCAGCATCACCTCAGATGCCTGGGTGCTTCAAGTCGTGCGAGAAGGCTATCTTCTCCACTTCCACCAGGTCCCTCCCTCCTATTTTCCGGGAGAACCTCCACGACCCCCTCTGCACAGGGAATTACTCCTTCAGGAGTTAGCAGGTCTTCTACAGGATCAGGCGGTGGAACCGGTGCCCCACCACCTGAAGGGTCAAGGCTTTTATTCCCGGTATTTTCTAATACCAAAAAGAACAGGAGGCCTCAGACCCATCCTGGACTTGCGCAACCTCAACAAGTTCCTCGTGCGGGAGAAGTTCAAGATGCTTACCCTTGGAATCCTTCTGCCCTACCTCCAGCAGGGAGATTGGCTATGCTCCTTGGATCTAAAGGATGCCTACACGCACATCCTCATCCACCCAAGCCACCGCCAATACCTAAGGTTTGTGGTGGCAGGAAATCATTACCAGTACAGAGTACTGCCCTTTGGCCTGTCCTCCGCTCCGCGAGTCTTCACAAAATGTCTCGCGGTGGTGGCGGCCCATCTCCGGCTTCACGGCCTCTATGTCTTTCCGTACCTCGACGACTGGCTCATCAGAGCAGCGTCCGCTCTGGAGGTCACCAACGCCACGCGCCGCACGGTGACTCTTCTGCAGTACTTGGGCTTTGTTATAAACTTCGCAAAGTCCACTTTGCTCCCCTCACAGGATCTCGAGTTCATCGGCGCAAGGCTGCACACTCCTCAGGCACGAGCGTACCTACCGCTCGACAGGGCTCAACGGCTCATGGACCTAGCCGACCGTTTTCGCGGCCAGCCCCTGGTCTCCGCCAGGCGCTTCCTGAGACTACTCGGCCATATGGCTTCCACCGTCCATGTGACCCCCAATGCCCGCCTGAATATGCGACCTGCTCAATGGTGTCTCCGCCGGCAGTGGCGACAAGCCACAGGCGGCCTTGCAGACCTAGTGCGCGTCTCCGAGCCGCTGATCTCGTCTCTCCGGTGGTGGCTTCAGCGGCCGAACCTGATATTCGGCATGCCTTTCCAGTCACCTCAGCCGGCCCGGGTGCTGACAACAGATGCATCCCTCCTGGGCTGGGGAGCGCATTGCCAAGGGGCACGTACTCAGGGCCTCTGGACCACGTGGGAGTCTGCTCAGCAGATCAACTTCCTGGAGCTCAGGGCGATCCGCCTGGCTCTCAAGGCCTTCTCCCACCTGACTTCTCACCAGTCCGTCCTTGTCCAGACGGACAATCAAGTTGCCATGTTCTACGTGAACAAGCAGGGGGGCACGGGCTCCTTCCTCCTCTGTCGGGAGGCACAGAAGCTCTGCTCTTGGGCCGTCAGTCACGGCGTTCTCCTCAAGGCAGTTTATCTCCCAGGCCAAGAGAATTGCCTGGCGGACAAACTCAGCAGGATCCTCCAGCCGCACGAGTGGCGTCTGGATCCCTTGGTAGTTCAGAAGCTCTTTCTAAAGTGGGGCCTCCCCACGGTGGATCTCTTTGCCAGTCCTCACAACCGGCAACTTCCTCGCTTCTGCTCTCGTCAGCCACACCCCCTCCGGGTTGCGGCGGACGCTTTTCTACTCTCATGGTCGGGGAGCCTTCTGTATGCTTTCCCTCCCATCCCGCTAGTCTCTCGGACTCTCTTCAAGGTTCTCCGAGACAAAGCCTTCATGATCCTGGTGGCTCCTCGCTGGCCCAGACAGCCGTGGTTTCCACTCCTGCTGCAATTAGCGGTGGAGGATCCGTTCCCTCTGGGGTTTCAACCGGATCTCCTCACTCAGGATCAGGGGTCTCTGCTACACCCCAACCTCAGGTCTCTCAATCTAATGGCCTGGCTGCTGAGAGGGTAGTCCTTGCTCCCCTCCTCCTGCCGGCAGAGGTGGAAGAGGTCGTCCTAGCTTCTCGGCGACCTTCTACTCGAAAATGCTACGCCCTTAGATGGCGTCGCTTTTCCGTTTGGTGTACCCGACAGTCTCAGGATCCCTTCTCCTGCCCGGTGTCGGTGGTCTTGCAGTACTTGCTTTACCTCTCTAATCTGGGACTTAAGTCCAACTCCGCCAAAGTTCACCTCAGTGCTCTTTCAGCACATCATGTGCCGGTGGACGGCAGACCTCTCTCCAACGACCCTCTCGTAGCGAGGTTTCTCCGAGGTCTCCTTCTACTTAAACCACCTCTGCGCCCGCCAGCGCCTGACTGGGACCTGAATGTGGTTTTACAGCGGATCACCTGTCCGCCTTTTGAACCTATGGCTACCTGTTCTCTCCGTTTTCTTTCTTGGAAAACACTGTTCTTGATAGCCCTCACTTCCGCTAGACGTGTAAGTGAATTGCAGGCCCTCGTGTCTGATCCCCCTTACACTCGGTTCTACAAAAATAGGGTAGTCCTACGGACTCACCCAAAATTTCTTCCAAAAGTGGTCTCCCCCTTTCACATCAATCAGGAGGTGGTACTTCCAACCTTCTTTCCCAGACCACACTCCAGCCGAGCTGAAACGGTCCTCCATACCCTGGACTGTAGAAGGGCTTTGAACTTCTACCTTGACCGTACGCGGGAGCACCGTAAAGCTGCTCAGCTTTTTGTGTCTTTTGACCCCAATAAATTGGGGCTCCCGGTCTCCAAGCGTACTCTGTCCATCTGGGTTGCGGACTGTATCTCTTGGGCTTATGGGGCAGCCGGACTCTCCTTGGAAGGTCGAGTCACGGCTCATTGCGTTCGGGCAAAGGCTACGTCAGTGGCTTACCTCCGCTCTGTTCCGCTGGCAGACATCTGCCGGGCCGCTACTTGGTCTTCGAGCCAGACTTTTGCGGTCCATTACTGTCTCGAGAGGGAGTCCCGCAGGGACAGTGCTTTCGGACAGGCAGTCCTCCGTAATCTCTTCGAGGTCTGAGCAACTCCTACCCTCCATCCCGGATGTGGGCTACCGGTGGGTAATAATTCAGCGAAGATTCTTTCCTTCTGTGCTGCTGAGCTAGAGGGAGCTCATTTTTGTGCTTAGGGTCTCCGGTAGCCTTGAGCTTGGGAGTCCCATAAGTGAGGACTGACTTCCTGCTTGGTCCTGGAGAAAGCGTAGTTACTCACCTGTAACAGGTGTTCTCCAGGAGCAGCAGGAATCAGTCCTCACAACCCTCCCTCCTCCCCGTGGAGTTGCAATCATCTGCTTTAGTTTTTTGCAAATTTTTATGCTGTCTTTTTTAGCTATGTCATCTGACTGGCTAAGATGGCACCCTTGGGCGGGAAGGGGACCGCGCATGCGCGCTGCAATTCCCAAAGGCTTTCTTTGAAAGCTGGGGAAAATTGCTCCGCGAGGGCTCCGTCGGCGCCGACGTCACCCATAAGTGAGGACTGATTCCTGCTGCTCCTGGAGAACACCTGTTACAGGTGAGTAACTACGCTTTCCTATGTGCCTTTCCTGCCTAGGCATCCTGTTATACAATTTATCTCATTATGGTTTAAATATGACTATGGATAGCTCACGTATAAATTCTTTACTCTACAAGTTATCTTTGTTATCATGAATACTATCTTCTGATTTCTGGGAGGCAGTCCTGTTCAAGCATCTGTAGTTCTCTAGATAGGAAAAGCAAACAAAATTAGATTCTTATGCTTATTTAGTAGGTTTATTTTAAGATTTTGACTCCATAACATGTAGAAAGTACTTCTGATTATTTGCATTGAAAGCCGCAGAGACTGACAAAAGCCTTCAGGCTTCTACTGTTTATTTTATACACTTGAAATGTTGAAAGGGTTTATTTTCTACATGAGGTAGACAAGACTAGTGATAACAAAGATTGATGGTGCATATTATGCTACCAACTCTTCGTTCTGTAGAATCCAGGCTTGCAATCTGTTTTTCCCCCTTTAAATTGATTCTGTTTTCTCATAAATACTAATTTGACCTTTGGCAGTCATAGTTCACTTCTTTTTTTATCATTGCTGTAACTAGAACAAAAGTGCCTATAAGGTTTTCTTCACTGTGCTGGATGCAGCAGTCAAAATTACAGGCTAATGTTAGGTGAGGGTGCCTATAATGTATGATAAATAAATAAACGGAATCTGCTTCCCATGAGTGAAGTCCACAAATGCAATTTTCTGGCATCAGAGTGAAAATCTCATGCCGTGCAGGAGATTTCTCCTTGAAGGTCAGTTTTTACTCTTATTTCCTGTTCCTATGCTATCTCTCCTTTTGTCCTCTTTTCAATTAAGTTAGTACTGAGCTGGACAGCTAGCAAAAATTAATCAGTCTCCAGGAACAAGCAGGAATGCACTCTTCATATATGGATTTTGTTGGTACCAATGGAGCCCGTGCAGGAACGCTCCCCAGCGTCCAATAGGAAAGCCTTTGGGAGCACTGCACTGCACCTGTGCGTCTGCCTTCCCACCTTCCCAACTCCTCTCCTCGGTTCTTCGTTTTCCACGGAGCCAGCAGGAAGCACCTTTCCTGTCACCGCCGAAAAACTTTTCTTTTCTTTTTTGGGATCTGATACCGGCACCGATATTTTTCTCTTTTCTTATTTTTTCCTTCAGTTTTCTTCTTTTTCCTTTTCTGTGAGGCCTTAGGCATCTGCCTAAATTTTTCCTGTTTGTCACCATGGACAAAACACATCAGTGGTTTCAAAAAATATTGAAAGCTCCGGCACTATGTTAGTCACTGATTCTCATGACTGGTGTCTAAAATGTTTGGGCCCAGACCATATACCAGACGTTTGTTGTGTAAACAAATGACCAAACGAGGCCTAAAGAACAGGGCCATATATTATGACTCACTGTTTGCCCTGGACTCAATTTCAGTGGCATCGTCGAGGATGTCGGCATCTTCAGCTGGTTCCCAGATTTCCAAAAAGTCCAAACATAAACATAAACATAAACATAAAGTTGTTGTGTATTTATATACTTTCCAGAGAACACAATGACACAAGTTCATCCAAATAGCTCTAATCCCGTTCCTATCTAACAAGATACCTTTTCATGTAATATTACTATCATATTTATATAGTTCAATGTCTATTATCCTTTGTTACAATTACCCCGGTTTTCCAAGTTTTTCTTCCTGTTCCATGTAAAAACAGATATATGTATCCTATCTGATGTTTTGTAATTCTATGTAAACCGCGCTGATAATAAATAGTGCGGTATATAAAAATGTTAAATAAATAAATAAATAAATAAAAACTAAGTCCTCGTCATCGAAATCTGATACTGAGCATCAAGGTAAGTCCCTGCATTCTCAAGATGCACCAAAAGGGGTATCTGATGCTGACCTGTCTGCCAAACAACCCTGGTGGGAGGACTAGCCCTCCAATACCAACAAGGGCTCCAGGACGCTCCCGAGGCATTGACCTCTGGAGAGCTACTGGTACCGTGCTGTGGGATAGTGGCACACAGCCCCACATTCGATTCCACCCAGGCTTCGGTGTCCTCCATCGATCAGTGTTTCTTAGATATCAAGAGGACTTGGCGGCACTCCTGGCTGCTGCGGTACCAAAGGCATCGGCAGTCACACCCAATCAGGCACCTGCTTCCAGCTCGGTGCAGGAGCCTCTGCTTCCAATACCAGCCCTGAAACAGGTATTGGCGGTTCCTCTTCCTCTGATTCCTCCACTGGAATTGGTATCGATGGGACCCCTCCCTCTGATTCCTCCTTTGGAACCGGTAACTGCTGTCAGTACCCAACCGATTCCCAGTTCCGGTACAGCACGACTGGAACATTGATATCAAGCATCCTCATCGGCTCAAGATTGTTGATACTTTGATTTCCTTTCTGAATCAGAGTCTTCCTCTTCTGACTGAGGAGACATTGGAGGATTCCAGGGCCACCCTGGATATATCCTCTTATCCCTCTCCTCCTCTTGTGAAGCGTTGGTCCCTGCCAGAGGACACGTCCTTTCAGGACTTCATTAGGGACATGGCAGCGGGTCTCCAGATCACCGTAACATCGGAACCAATGGCTGAGGAGTTAGAATTCCTCCAATACTCCTCGACCCCCAAGGAGCCGGCAATGTTACCGGTGCATCAGATCCTACAGGATCTAATGCTACGTATGTGGGAGGCCCCGCTAATGATTTTGTCTATTTGTAAATGCCTCAAATACTGTGTACCAAGTCCCATCATGCCCCTGACCTTCAGTAGCCTTAATAACCGCACCACTCAATGGTATTGGAATCGGCAGTACAACGCATCAAGGGTTCTAAGACTCATTTATTGGTACCATCTGGTAAAGATGCCAGAGCTCTCAATGCCTTCCGATGTCGCTGCTTCCAGGCATGTATTCTTGCTTCTAGGATTACATCCTACACCCTCTACACGGGCTTGTACCTCAAAGATGTCTCCAGGGATCTAGAAAACTTTGCTGCTATTCTCCCAGATAACAAACTTGATGCTGACATAACTGTAGTCAAGCAAGCTCAAAATACTTCCAAGTTACTGACCAGGTCAGCCTTCAATATCTTTTGAATTGACTAACAGAGCTGCTGCAGTCTGTATAGGAACCTGCAGCAGTGGGTACAAGATAAATTAGCCAGTATTCCTTGTTTTGGAGAAAACTTATTTAGTAAGGGTTGGAGAGAAAAATCAGGAGAGCTTGAGTCAGATAATCTTACCCTAAACATCTCTCAAGAAAGACTTCAGACCCCTCTAGGAGAAAACTACCTCAAAGAAGTATTTCTATACCAGGAAGAATAGATATTACTTTTCATGCCATCCCTCTGCTTCCTATCAACCTCAGCAGCATCAGCAAAGGTCTCAGGGTCTTCGTCAGCCTAAAATGTCCAAGGGCCCTAAACCTCAGCCAGCTGCTCAGCCCCAGCCAACACCTGGTTTTTGACTACTTCCTAGAAAGCATAGTAGGCAGGCTTTCAACTTATGCCCACATGTGGCATCTCATTTCATCAGAGAAATGGACTCTCAGCATCATCCAAGGGGGCTATCTGCTTTACTTTCAAAGCTTGCCTCCAACCACTTCCACAAGAGATTATCCTGCAAATCCTTTGCGGGCAGTTTCCTGTCTTCATAGGTGGCCACCCTGCTAGCCCCCTGCCCAAGAAGACAAAGGCTTCTACTCTTCTTACTTTCTTATCCCCAAGAAACCAGGAAGCTTCAGACCAATTCTTGATCTGAGAGATCTCAACAAATTCCTTGTTCGAGAAAAGTTCAAAATTATTTCCCGCGGCACCCTTCTGTCATACCTTCAGAGGTACGACTGACAATGTTCTCTAGACATCAAGGAGGCTTACACCCATTTGCTGATCCACCCTCACCACAGACAGTATCTGTGCTTTTGAGTTCAGCAAATCCACTACCAGTATCAGGTGCTCCCTTTCGGACTAGCATCCGCACCCAGAGTTTTCACAAAATACATGGCAGTGGTTGCAGCATACCTGCAAACTTTGGGGGTCTTTGCCTTCCCCTACTTAGATGACTGGCTGATAAGGGGAGAATCCCCAGAGGACATAAAACAGTCACTTTCTCGCACTATCACGGTGCTCCAAAGTCTAGGCTTTGTGCTAAACTTTCCAGAGTCTCACCTAGTATCATCCCAGCAACTCAAGTTCATCAGAGCATTTTTAGACACTCATCAGGGACGAGCTTTCTTCCTCGGGACCACTCTGCTCCTCTTGTCGAGCTGGCCCTCACAATACAAGGTAAAAGTGCCGTGACAGCTCGAGACATGCTGCATCTTCTGGACACATGGCCTCCACAGTCCCATATTCCCGCCTGTACATGAGACAAGCCCAGTGGATCCTATCGTGCCAATAGACTCAGGCAACCGGACGTCTCTCAGACAAGATTTGCATCACTCCTCCTTTTGTCAACTCCCTTCACTGTTGGTGCTCCCCCAAAAATCTTATAGGAGGGTCAGCTTTTCAGATGCCTCCACCTCAATACATCCTAACGACGGATGTTTCCAAGTTAGGATGGGGAGCACATCTGGGCAGTCTCTCTATTCAGTGGTAGTGGACAGTGCAGGAATCTCAAATGAAGATCAATCTACTAGAGCTTCATGCTCTCACCAATGCCCTTCGGGTTTTTCAACCCCAACATTCGAGCAAACACGTTTTAGTTTAGACAGACAAACACGTCTTAGTTTAGACAGACAAACACGTCTTAGTTCAGACAGACAACCAGCGGACACCTTTCTCATTCATTGGCACACGGGCCTGCTTTATGCATTTCTGCCACCCCCCTGATACCCAAAACTCTGTTTAAATGGCAGGCAAGCAAGGGCTCCATCATTCTAATAGCCCCTTATTGGCCCATTAGCCGTGGTTTCCTCTTCTGCTTTCTCTAGCACAGACTCCACCCTTCAATTTGTGCCATGCCCTCAATCTCTCTCAGAATCAGAGTCACCTCCTCCATCCCCATCCACAAGCCCTCCATCTCACGGCATGGCTGCTGAAGGCATGATCTTTGATGACCTCGACCTCCTTCCACCAGTCAATGACATCTTGCTTGCTTCCTGCAAGACGTCTACCAGACGTTCTTATGCCTTAAAGTGGTGGCGGTTCACCCTCTGGTACATCCCACAGCAAATTAACCCTTCTAATTGCCCATCTTCTACAATATCTTCTCCACTTGTCTTCCACAGGATTTAAGACTAACTCTGTTAGAGTTCATCTCGGCACCATCTCTGCCTATCACAACCCACTAGATAGGCATCCTATTTCCTCGCAACTCTTGGTGCAGCAATTCATGTGGAATCTTCTGCTTTCCAAGCCACCGATCAAACCACCATCGGAGGCTTGGGTTCTCAATATGGTCCTAGAACAGCTTCTAAAAGCCCCGTTTGAGCCTCTGGCTACCACTTCTCTAAAACTCTTATCTTGGAAGATCATCTTCCTCATTGCCCTCACCTCAGCTCGTCGCATTAGTGAATTACAAGCTTTGGTGGTAGATCCCCCCCCCCCTATAATTGATTCCACTTTAAGGTGGTTCTCCGTACTCGTCCACACTTCCTTCCAAAAGTAGTCTCAACTTTTCATCTCAACCAATCTGTCATGCTGCCATTCTTCATTCCCCAACTGCATGCCTCAAGAGCTGAGGCAGCGTCGCATATCTTGAATTGCAAGCACATTCTTGCTTACTGCTTGGACGGGACCAAGGATTTTAGAAAATCCTTTCAATTATTTATTTCCTTTGACCCAAGGTCTTCCCATCTCGAAACGCACCCTATGCATTTGGATTGCCAACTGTATTTCTTTTTCCTATGCTCAAGCATAACTGACTTTCGAGGGTCATGTTACCACTCACAATGTGAGGACTATGGTAACCTCAGTCACCAACCTCCATTCTGTCTCCATAAAGGAGATCTGCTGGGTAAATACCTAATCCCCTTTTCACACCTTCGCTGCTCACTACTGCCTTGTCAGGGACTCTCAGCAATGAGTTTTGATCTTAGTCCACTCGAGAACCTTTGGAACAAGCTGAAATCTGCCACTGATAAAAGGAATCCTGGAAACATTTATGAGCTGGAACAAATCACAATTGAAGAGTAGGAGAAACTTTCAGCAGACAGGTGTACAAAACTTATAGCTGGCTAGAAGATACATAGAAACGATGGCAGAAAAAGACCACATGGCCTATCTAGTCTGCCCTTCCATATCAATCACTACAACAGTCCCCTTTTTTCCTTTAGAGATCCTCTGTGTTTGTCCAATGCTTTTTTGAAGTCAGATACTCTCCTCATCTCTACCATCTCCACTGGAAGACTATTCCACGCATCTACCACTCTTTCCATAAAGAAAGATTTCCACATATTACTCTTGAGTCTATCCCCTTACACACTCATCCTATGTCCCTCATAGTAGAGCTTGCTTTCAATCGAAAGAGGCTCTCCTTCTGTCCATTTATGCCACGGAGGTATTTAAACATCTAAGTCATATCACCTCTATCCCGCCTTTCCTCTAAACTATACATATTAAGCTTCTTAAGTCTGTCCTCATATGCTTTAAAATGAAGACTACTAACCATTTTAGTAGACACCCTATGTACCGACTCCAGCCTGTTTATATCCTTTTGAAGGTGCGGTATCCAGAATTGCACACAATACTCCATATGAGGTTGCACCAAAGACTTATACAGAGGCATTATCACCTCCTTTCTTCTTCTAGCCATTCCGCTCCCTATGCATCCAAGCATCCTTCTTGCTTTTGCCATTGTCTTTTCTACCTGTTTAGCTACTTTAAGATCATCAGACACAATCACACCTAGGTCCCACTTTTCTTCTTCCCCTATACCATATTGCTTCCTTGGATTGCTGCAGCCCAAACGCATGACCTTGCATTTTTTAACATTAAATGTCAGCTGCCAAATTCTAGACCATTCTTCAAGCTTAACTAGATCCCTCCTCATGTTTCCACACCTTTCTGTGTGTCTATTCTATTGCAGATTTTGGTATCATCCGCAAAGAGGCAAACCTTACCTGAAAGCCCTTCAGCAATATCACTAACAAAGATGTTAAAAAGAAATGGACCAAAGGACAGATCCCTAGGGCACACCACTGGTAGCCTCCTTCTCCTCAGAGTGAGCTCTATTTACCTGTATCCTTTGCCGCCTCCCACTCAACCAATTTCTAACCCAAGCAGTACCTTTAGGGTCCATCCCTAGGGTGCTCAGTTTGTTTATAAGTCACCTGTGAGGAACAGTGTCAAAGGCTTTACTGAAATCTAAATACACCACATCTAGGGCTCTCCCTCGGTCCAACTCCCTGGTCACCCAGTCAAAGAAATCAATCAGATTTGCCTGACAAGAACTGCTTCAGGTGAATCTATGCTGCCTCGGATCTGGTAATCCGTTGGACTCCAGAAACCTCACTATTTTCTCTTTCAGCAGCATTTGCAAGAATTTATTGACTATAGAGGTTCGACTAACCAGCCTGTAGTTTCCAACCACATCCTTACTTCTGCTTTTCTATAAAGGGACCACATGTGTCTCTCTCCAGTCCTCTGGCACCACTCCCGACTCCAAAGAGGCATTGAAAAAGTCGGTCAGTGGAGCTCCTAGAACGTTCCCAAGTTCCTTCAGTAGTCTCAAGTGTATCCCATCTTGTCTTATCACTGTCTACTTTGTTGTTGTTGTTAAGTGCCGTCGAGTCGGAGTCGACTCATGGCGACCCTCTGGATAGCTATCCTAAATTGTGTTCGGTCTTCAGTCAGGCGGCTCATTGTTGACAGACTGGCACCCATAGCTGCTGTTATTGTAGCGATCCATCTCATTGCTGGCCTTCCTCTTTTGCGTTGACCTTCTATCTTGCCAAGCATGATGTCTTTCTCTAATGATCTCTCTCTTCGCATGATGTGTCCGAAGTATGAAAGTCGAAAGTCTTGTCATCTGAGCTTCTAAAGAAAGCTTAGGTTTGATCTCCTCTAGTACCGACTGTTTTTGTTCTTCGGGCAGTCCATGCTCTACACAGTATTCGCCGCCAGCACAATAATTCAAAGGCATAAATTTTCTTACTGTCTGTCTTTATCACTGTCAAGCTTTCACATCCAAAAGATGTTATTGAAAAAACAATTGCTTAAACAAGTCTAATCTGTGTATGGAGAGACACATCTCTGCTCTTGAGAATCTTATCTAGGTCTTTCATAGCCATTCGCCAAGCGCAATGCGTCGTCTGATTTCTTGGACTGCTTGTTGGTTCTTTATTGATAGTTGATCCAAGTAGGTTAAAGTTGTTCACGATTTCAATTTCTTCTCTTCAACGATGAACCTGTGATTATGCCAGTTGTCATGATCTTTGTCTTCTTTACATTAAGGTGCAGGCCCATTTTGAGACTATGTCTTTGATTGTGAAAGCAAATGTTTCAGATCATCTTCACCTTTCAGCTAGTAATGTGGTATCATCAGCATAGCGAAGGTTGTTGATGAGTCTTCCACCAATCTTCACACCTCTGTTGTCTTCATACAGTCCTGCTTCTCTGATGATTTGTTCTGCATATAAATTAAACAGGTAGGGGGAAAGTATGCAGCCTTGTCTTACACCTTGGCTTATTTTAAAACCATTCTGTTTCTCCTTGTCCGTGCGAACTGTTGCTTCTTGATCAATGTACAGATTGCGCAAGAGAACGATCAGGTGTTCTGGTATACCCATGCTTCTTAATGTGGTCCAGAGTTTCTCATGGTTTACACAGTCAAAAGCCTTGCTATAGTCGATAAAGCACAAATAGATATCCTTTTGGTATTCTTTAGTCTTTTCAAGGATCCACTCACATCCGCAATGATGTCTCTCTCCTCGTCCTTTCCTGAACCCTGCTTGCACTTCAGGTAGTTCTTGTTCTAGGTATGGCTGTAGTCTCTTTTGAATAATCTTCAGTAGAATCTTGCGGGCATGTGGGATCAGAGCGATTGTGCGATAATTTCCACAGTCAGTTGGATCACCTTTCTTTAGTATTGGTATAAACACAGATCTTTTCCAGTCAGTTGGCCATGATGTTGTCTTCCATAATTCTTGGCAGAGCCTTGTAAGTACGGTAACAGCTGCATCAGATTGCTGCAATACTTCTATGGGAATGCTATCAATGGCCTGGTGCTTTGTTCTTTGATAAGGCTTCAATGCTGCTTCAACTTCTTCTTTCATCACCATGGTTCCTGATCATAAGGTTATAGGTTGAAACGGCTGTTGGTCCACTTGATCTTTATTATATAAAAACTCTGTATATTCCTTCCACCTTTTCTTGATCTTCTCAGCATCATTCAACATAGAACCTTGAGCATCTTGTAAACATTCCAATTCGAGGCTGGAACTTTTTCTTTAACTCTCGCAGCTTTAGGAAAGCCGATCTTGTTCTTCCTCTAATAGTTTCTGCTTCTATTTCCTTGCAAGTGTCATTGTAGTACTTTTCCTTGTCCTGTCTTGCTGCACGTTGGAAATCTCTGTTGAGTCTGCGATTGTCTTTCTTTCTCTTTGGCTATAGCTTCTCTGCGTTTCTGGGCAATTTTCAGAGTTTCTTCCGTCATCCATTTTGGCCGTTTTTGCTTTTTCACCTTTTGTAGAGACTTCTCGCTTTCTTCCAGCACAACCTTCTTGACGTCATTCCATAACTCTTCCGGAGCTCTGTCATTTGTATCTAAAGCAGCAAATCGATTTTGCAGGCAGTCTTTAAATTAAAGTGGTATATTCTCAAGGTCATATTTAGCTGCAGTCATGAGTGGTTTGCTCTTTATCAACATTAGCTTGAGTTTTCATACTAGTAGTTGATGATATTTACCAAAGTCAGCTCCAGGTTTTGTCTTTGTTGATGTTATAGAGCTTTTCCAATCGTTGACTTCCACAGATGTAGTCAATTTGATTTTTATACAATCCATTGGTGAAGTCCATGTGTACAGTCGCCGCTTGTGTTGCTGGAAGAAGGGTGTTTGAGATGAATAGATTATTGGTCTTGCAGAATTCTATCAATCTTTCTCCAGCTTCATTTCTGTTGCCAAGTCCATATTTTCCAACTACTTTGCCTTCTTCTTTGTTGCCAACTTTTGCGTTCCAGTCACCCATGACTATCAGGATATCTGTTTGCATGTTCTGTCAATTTCAGCTTGTACTGTTCATAGAACTCTTCAATTTCATTCTCTTCTGCAGCTGTGTTGGGGCATATACTTGAACTATAGGTGTGTTGATAGGCAATCCTCGTAGACGAACAGAGATTAAGCGTTCGCTGACTGCATTGTATTTCATTACAGTTCTTGCAAGTTTCTTCTTTATTATAAATGCAACACCATTTCTTCTTGTCTTTCATTTCCAGCATAGTAGACCATGGTGATCATTGATTGCAAAGTGCCCGATGCCAGTCCATTTCAGTTCGCTGACACCCAACAGATCAAGTTGTACACGTTCCATTTCATTCTTGACCACCTCCAACTTCCCTTGGTTCATGCTTCGTACGTTCCATGTTCCAATGTGTAAGACATCCTTACAGCTTCTGACTCTCATTTCATGCGCAGCTACATCAGCATCAGACTTCCCGAGGGCTTTGATCCAACCACATCATAAATGCTGGCTTTACTCTGAAAAGTCTTCAGCTCTTCCCCAGTAGCTAGTTGAGTGCCTTCTGACCTGGGAGTCTCATCTTCCAGCACGATTTTCAGAAGACTGTGTTCGTGAGGAAATAGCTAAGCTGTCTACTTTAAGCTTAGCTATTTCCTCACGAACACAGTCTTCTGAAAATCGTTCAAGATGCCCCTCACTTCTCTTCCTGTTTGTGGTTGTTTTCTGAGGTCTTGCTCCTGGTTCTTTTTCTGAGAACACAGAACAGAAATACTTGTTAAGCAATTCCGCTTTATCCTCATCAGCTTCTACATCTTGCTCCCTTTCACACTTGGATCTGACAATACAACTTTTGCCCTTCCTTTTTTCACTAACATATCTGAAAAATGTCTTATCCCCCATCGTATTATTGCATTTGCTATTTCCTTCTCTTTTTGAATCTTTGCTTTCCTGACTATTTTGCTAGTTTTTCCAAATATAGATGCTGTCTTCCTCTCTCTGTGATCTCTTGTATTTCATGAAGGCCTCCCTCTTATTCTTTTACCTTTTCAGCTATTTCTTTCGAAAACCATAGCGGTCTCCTTTTCCTTTTACCTTTCTTTACCATTTTAACAAAAATATTGGTTGCCCTTAAAATATCCTCTCTCAGTTTTGCCCACTGTTTTTCTACATCCCCCAGCTGATCCCATCCCACTAACGACATCTTGAGATATTGGCCCATCTTGGCAAAATTAGTTTTCCTAGCTTTTGAATGGATTTTATCAGCTCTGGTCCTAATACTGAATGACACCATCTGATGATCACTGAATGCGAGATGATCTCACACTTTAACATCAGAAACGCTTTCACCATTGGTAAGCACAAAGTCTAGTATGGCCCCTTCACATGTGGGTTCTGTTACCAGTTGCCCGAATAGTTTTCCTTGTAGAGAGTCCAGGAGCTCCTTACTTCTAGATGATACTACAGCAGGGATGTGCTATTCAACATCTGGCATATTGAAATCCCCTATCAGTAGCATTTTCCCTTTTCTGGCAATGTTGACTATATCTTCTATTAAATCTCCGTTCACCTCTTCTCCCTGTGAGGGAGGTCTGTATATCGCGCCAATGCAAACATTTGGATGCTGTCATCACTTCCAAGATTTGTACAACCAAATATTAATGAAGGGTGCCATTAATCCTGCCAGGTTTTTTTTCTCAAAAATTACTGCATCTAAGTTGTACAGACATCTTGTTCTGATTGTATACCTTTGGACATACTATTAAAAATATTATGATGACATACAATGTGTCAGTAATGTTGACCACAACTTTAACAGGTATAACAAAATATGTGGAATATAGAAAATCTCAGCTGTTTAACCAGTTATAGCCACTTAACTCTTTTGTATTGTCATGACCTTAAAAAGACATCACACATGAGAATTATATGGTTTTCAGGTTAGAGAAAGGCAACAGAAGAATGAGGCAGGAGAATCAGTGAAAAAGATATAGCAATGAATGGGCCACTGACAAAAAATTACACCTCGGGGAAT
This sequence comes from Ichthyophis bannanicus, assembly GCA_033557465.1. Classification (NCBI taxonomy): domain Eukaryota; kingdom Metazoa; phylum Chordata; class Amphibia; order Gymnophiona; family Ichthyophiidae; genus Ichthyophis; species Ichthyophis bannanicus. Next base: position 369,195,921 of record CM066035.1, read on the forward strand.
TCTGCCCAAAAAACGTTAAAATTCTATGCACGGTATTTTAACCATCTGCATGAAATAACCAACCATCTCCAAGAAATAACCCAATCTAGAAATGCCCGCACACTGCAGTGTAGATAGATTATGTATATAGTTAACCCAGTTATCCAAGTTTGTACTCCTGTTCAATGTAAAACCTGACAGTTTGTCGTAATGGTCGTTTTGTTATGATGTAAACCGCGCTGATTCTAAATAGCGCGGTATATAAGAAACTGTAATAAATAAATAAATAAATAATAAATGTGTTATTAGTAAATTTTTGTGCAGAATTCTCCCATCATAAAGCCTAAATCCTCCCCTAGACCTGAAATACCCTTTGCCCTTTCCCTCCTTAGCTCTCTCGTTCCAATAACATTTCTCTCCCTCTAACATCTAGCAAGATCCCTACTGCTGTCTGTTTCCAAGGTCTACCCTTATGCACATACCCCATCTCACCTCCTTTCTCCGCTCCCAATGCAAGCCACTTAACCCTCCATAGCCCATGTTCCCTGTAAAATAGTTTTCTCCAGGACCAAGCAGGAAGTCAGTCCTCACATATGGGTGACGTCGGCGCCGACGGAGCCCTCGTGTGGAGCATTTCCCCAGCTTTCAAAGGAAGCCTTTGGGAATTGCAGCGCGCATGCGCGGTCCCCTTCCCGCCCAAGGGTGCCATCTTGCTCAGTCTTCTTTGTTCTGCGGAGCCCCACGGACGTAGTTCGTTTTTCCCCGAGGAAAGAGTTGATTTTCCCTGTTTTTCTCTTTTTTCTCCGGTTCGACGCCGGATCCTTTTCCAGCTCGGACCGATACGCCAGTATCGAGTCCTTTTCTCTCTTTTTCGGTTTTTGTCCTTTGTGACTGGCGTTCGCGCCTTTTTTCTTTTTTCCCTGGCAGCCCGGTCTTTTGACCTAGCAGGGGCCCTTTTTCCCCCGATGGCTACCAGCGGGTTTAAGAAATGTGATCGGTGTAAGAAACTTATGTCTCTTACCGACACACATGACTGCTGCCTCCGTTGCCTCGGACCCGATCATGACCCGATGATCTGTGGTCCATGTGGCAAAATGTCCTCGAAGACGTTGAGGAGTCAGCAGCACCAAAAGGATAGGATCTTTTCTGACTCCGCGTCCGGCCGGGCCCGGACCTCATCAGAGGCCTCGACGTCTTGGGACTCCGGCCCCGAGCAGCGTCGGGGTTCCTCTGAACAGGGGTCTCCTTCGTGGGAACATCGTAGGAAGAAGAAACCCGCGAAGTCGGCGTCGGTGGACGCTCCTGGTTTCTCGAGGGCCAGGTCGCATAGCCCCGATTGCCGTCCCGGGTCTTCGGAGTCGGAGAGGCCTGCCAAGCATCCTCGTGCCAAGATGGAGTCTCCTGGACACGTAAGTGCTGTTGCCCTCGTGGACTCTCCTCCGAGGGAGCCGACGTTGGGCCTGATGCCGTCGGGGCTCGAGTCGGGGGCTGCTGGGTCTCCTGAGCTCGGACTCAGGTTGACGGCCTTGGAGAGCAGCTTCGCTGCCTTCATGGAACAGCAGCAGGCATTGATTGCCGGTCTCACCGGTGCATCTGCCCCGACCACCGGGACCTCGACATCCAAGTCGACCCCGGAGGCCGAGCCGATCCTCGAGTCCATGCGGGCTCGAGTCGATCCTCGGCCACGGTCTCCCTCGACCTCCCGTTCGGGGTCGAGGTCGTCGACGCCGGTACCCTCGGCGTCGGGGCGGAGGGCATCGGTGCCCGCCCAACTGGAGCTGCTCGATTCCTCCTCCAAGGAGTCGGGCTGGGAGACGGAGGGCGAAGAGTCACCCGACACTCATCGGACTCGGTGTGTCCCATCAAACTCACCTGAGTCCGAACCTCGGAGACGGTCCCCACCGGAAGATACCCGGTTCTCGGACTTGTGCGGGATATGGCCAAGGCCTTGGCCTTCCCCGCGGATCCCGAGGAGGAGCCTCGAGCCGAGGAGCTCGAGGCCCTCCAGTATGACTCTCCCCCGAAGGAGGCCTTTACTGTTCTGGTTCCTCCGATGCTGGAGCGGCTGCTCTTCCGCATGTGAGAGACCCCGGCCTCGACCCCGGTGTTAAGCAAGCGGGTCGATTCCATCTATCGAGTCCGCAAGAGCCCCGGGTTCCAAAAGGCACAGTTACCGCACCACTCCATGGTTGTGGAATCGGCCATGCATCGGCTGAAAAGTCAGAAGTTGCACTCCTTGGTGCCTCCCGGCCGGGAGGCCCGGAACCTGGATGCCCTCGGTAAAAAGTGCTTCCAGGGCTCTATGCTTGCTTGCCGTGTCCAGACGTACCAGTTCTACATGGGCATGTACCTCCGAGACCTGGCAAAGGAGATTGCCGGGTTCTCTGCTGGTCTCTCCGAGGAACCTTTACAAAGGTTCCAGGCCTTGTCCACCTGTATTCGAGAGTGCTCGAAGTTTATATCTCGAGCAGCCTACGATGGCTTCGAGGCTTCGGCCCGAGTAGCCGGGGCCGGCATCGGTGCCTGCCGACAGGCTTGGCTACAGTCATCCGACCTCGAGCCATGGGTGCAGGACAAGTTGGTCAATGTCCCCTGCCGAGGTGAAAACCTCTTTGGCAAGCCCATGGCTGAAAAGGCTGCAGAACTCGAGACCGAGACTCTGACCAGGACTAGGCTTTCCAGGAAAACTTCTGCCCCTTCTCAGAAAAAGAAGGGCTCGGGAAAAAAGACCTTTTACCCAAGGAAGTCATCTGCCTATAAACCATACCCTCATTATCAGGCCTCTGCAGCTCCCCAACAGGGTCAGCAGGCCAAGGGGCAGGGTCAAGGGCCCCGTAGGCAGAAGGCCCCCAAGCCACCAACACCGACCCCTGCTCAGCAGGGTGGGGGGTTTTGACTCAGAAAGCATAGCCTCTTCTCCTCAGCTGGCTTCTCTCAGCACAGGAGGCCGGCTGGCCCACTTTGCCCACAGGTGGTCAGCCATCACATCAGATGCCTGGGTTCTTCATATAGTCCAAAAGGGCTATCTTCTCCATTTTCACCAGGTACCTCCCTCCTATTTTCCAGGGGAGCCTCCAAGACTCCCTCTGCACAGGGACCTACTCCTTCAGGAGTTAGCAAGTCTGCTAAAGGATCAGGCTGTGGAACCGGTGCCCCACCACCTGAGAGGTCACGGCTTTTATTCCAGGTACTTTCTGGTACCAAAAAGAACAGGAGGCCTCAGACCCATCCTAGACTTGCGCAACCTCAACAAGTTCCTGGAGAGGGAAAAGTTCAAGATGCTTACCCTTGGAATCCTGCTGCCCTACCTCCAGCAGGGAGACTGGCTATGCTCCTTAGATCTAAAGGATGCGTATACTCACATCCTTATTCATCCAGACCACAGACAATATCTCAGGTTTGTTGTGGGGGGAAACCACTATCAGTACAGAGTACTTCCCTTTGGCCTGTCCTCCGCTCCCAGGGTGTTCACCAAGTGCCTGGCAGTGGTGGCGGCCTACCTGAGGCTTCAGGGTCTTTTTGTGTTTCCGTACCTGGACGACTGGCTCATAAGGGGCCAATCTTCCCAGGAGGCAAATCAGGCCTCCCTTCGCACTGTAGCTCTGCTTCAGCACTTGGGGTTTGTCATAAACTTCGCAAAGTCCACTTTGCTCCCGTCCCAGAACTTAGAATTCATAGGGGCCAGGCTAGACACTCTTCAAGCAAAGGCTTTTCTGCCTATGGACAGAGCTCACAGGCTGATGGATCTGGCCAGACAGTTTCGCAGCACTTCCCTGGTCTCTGCCAGGCAATTCCTGAGACTACTCAGCCATATGGCTTCCACGGTTCATGTCACCCCCAATGCCCACCTGCACTTGCGGCCCGCTCAGTGGAGCCTTCGCACTCAGTGGCATCAGGCCACGGGGAGCCTAGCGGACTCAGTAAAGCTATCCGACCTCCTAGTCTCCTCTCTGCAATGGTGGCTTCATCTTCTGAATCTGGTACTCGGAGTGGATTTTCAGTCCCGTCCGCATTCTCAAGTGCTGACGACAGCTGCTTTTCTTCTCGGTTGGGGAGCACATTGCCAAGGGACATGTACTCAGGGTCTCTGGACCCCTTGGGAGGCTGCTCAACAGATCAACTTCCTAGAGCTACGGGCGATACTCCTAGCTCTGAGAGCCTTCTCCCACCTCGCCTCTCACCAGTCTGTACTGGTCCAGACGGACAATCAAGTTGCCATGTTCTATGTTAACAAACAAGGAGGCACGGGCTCCTTCCTTCTATGTCAGGAGGCACAACGGCTGTGCTCTTTGGCTGTCAATCACGGAATCCTTCTCAAGGCTGTCTACCTCCCAGGTCAGGAAAATTACCTGGCAGACAGACTGAGCAGGATCCTGCAACCACATGAATGGAGATTGAACCCGTCGGTGGTTCAGCAGATCTTTCTCAGATGGGGCCTCCCCACCATGGATCTTTTCGCCAGTCCTCTGAACCGGCAACTCCCGAGATTTTGCTCCAGACAACCGCATCCTCTCAGAGTAGCGGCGGATGCGTTTCTGATCTCGTGGTCCACAGGCCTACTGTATGCGTTTCCTCCCACACCACTAGTGTCCAGAACGCTGTTCAAAGTCCTCAAGGACGGGGCTTCATTGATTCTCATAGCCCCCAGATGGCCGAGGCAACCGTGGTTCCCGCTTCTGCTACAACTAGCGGTGGACACCCCTCTTCCTCTGGGGTTTCAACACGATCTCCTGTCTCAGGATCAGGGGACTCTGTTGCACCCCAACCTCCAGTCCCTTCATCTGATGGCCTGGCTGCTGAAAGGGTAGTCCTAGCTCCCCTACTACTGCCTAGGGAGGTGGAAGATGTAGTCTTAGCCTCTAGACGGCAATCCACCCGGAAATCTTACGCTCTTAAGTGGCATAGATTCTCCGCATGGTGTGCTCAGCACAGCGAGAATCCCTTCTCGTGCTTGGTTGCGGTAGTATTGCAATATTTGCTTTACCTCTCCAATCTGGGCCTTAAGTCTAACTCTGTCAGAGTTCACTTTAGTGCTCTCTCAGCACACCACTCGCCGGTGGACGGTAGGCCTCTTTCCAACCACCCTTTGGTGGCTCGTTTCCTCAGAGGCCTCCTTCTGCTTAAGCCTCCTTTGCGTCCACCGGCCCCTGAGTGGGATCTGAATGTGGTCTTGCAGCGGATTACTTGTCCGCCTTTTGAACCTATGGCTACCTGCCCTCTCCGTTTTCTCTCCTGGAAAACTTTATTTCTGGTAGCTCTCACCTCTGCTAGGCGAGTGAGTGAACTGCAGGCACTGGTGTCTGATCCTCCTTACACTAGGTTCTACAGGAATAGGGTAGTCTTACGGACTCACCCTAAGTTTCTTCCTAAGGTTGTCTCACCTTTTCACCTCAATCAGGAGGTGGTTCTTCCGACCTTCTTTCCCAGGCCACATACCAACCGGGCTGAGATGGTTTTGCATACCCTGGACTGTAGGAGGGCATTGTCCTTCTACCTTGACCGTAAGCGGGAGCATCGGAGGGCTGTTCAGATCTTCGTTTCCTTTGACCCCAATAAGTTGGGGCTCCCTGTCTCCAAGCATACTTTGTCCATATGGGTCGCTGACTGTATCGCCTGGGCTTATGGGGCAGCCGGCCTCTCGTTGGAGGGTCGAGTCACGGCTCATCGTGTCAGGGCGAAGGCTGCGTCAGTGGCTCATCTCCCCTCTGTTCCGTTGGCAGACATCTGCCGGGCCGCTACTTGGTCTTCAAGCCAGACTTTTGCGGCCCATTACTGCCTTGAGAGGGAGTCCCGCAGGGACAGTGCTTTCGGACAGGCAGTACTCCATAATCTCTTTGGGGTTTAGGCAACTCCTACCCTCTGACTCTAGTGTTGGGCTACCGGTCGGGGGCGTTCTCAGAGAAGATTCCTTCCTTCGGTCCTGACGAGCTAGAGGGAGCTCATTTTTTCCGCTTGAGGTCTCCGGTAGCCTTAAGCTGGGGAGTCCCATATGTGAGGACTGACTTCCTGCTTGGTCCTGGAGAAAGAGTAGTTACTCACCTGTAACAGGTGTTCTCCAGGAGCAGCAGGAATCAGTCCTCACATCCCTCCCTCCTCCCCTTGGAGTTGCAGTCATATGATTTATTTTGCTAATTTTTTTGCTGGCTTTTAGCTATGTCATCAGACTGAGCAAGATGGCACCCTTGGGCGGGAAGGGGACTGCGTATGCGCACTGCAATTCCCAAAGGCTTTCTTTGAAAGCTGGGGAAATGCTCCGCACGAGGGCTCCATCGGCACCGACGTCACCCATATGTGAGGACTGATTCCTGCTGCTCCTGGAGAACACTTGTTACAGGTGAGTAACTACTCTATCTCCAAGTTATAATGCCCTGTTCAATGTAATTTCAGTTTGTTCAATGTAAACCGCACTGATGCAGAATAGTGCGGTATATAAGAGAATATAAATAAATAAATAAAATAAATAAACCTTCATCTCTCCCTTACATCTGCTTCTCTCTTCTCAAGCACATACCTCCACCTTTCTTTTCCCTCACTCCCCCCCCCCAGGCATACACCCATCTCCAACACCCACGACCCCGACTCACCATCAGCCCATCTCCAGCCCTCAACCCCCCCTCCCAACTTACAATCAGCCAATCTCCAACTCTAGAAACTCACCTCTTCTGCCCGACCTGCAGTAGCATTTTTAACACAGTCACTAGAGCTTTTTCCTTTGCTCCTGATACTGGCACTATATGCTTTAAGAAAGTAAATAGCACTTCCTGCCTCTAGCCAGCATCAGAAATATAGCACTGCCACAGGAACAACAGGAAATGCTCCTGTGGCTGTGAATAGGCGAACAGTGAGGCAGACTTGGGCGTCCTAAAAGCTTATGTGCCCCAGCCTGCCTGCACAGAATTCTGCATAGAAAATACAGAATTATGTGCAGGAGGAGAATTCTGCGCAAATTCTGTATAGTGCAAAATTTCCCCAGGAGTAAATGATGGATAATAAGGGAAGAAGAGATTTACAGTGTCCCAACCTTTTTGGTTATGTGGACTCCTTATTATGCTCCAAAAGATCAGTTGTGTTAATTGTGTTCACTGTTCTCTGTAAAAGTTATGGTACACTGTAAACTGCTTTGATTCATGATAAAGCTGTTCATTCCCACCACTCTTCCCAGACCCCTTTCCTTCAGAACCAAGCCTGTTCCCACAGGCCCTCTAATCTCCTATCCCCTTCTGTCTTCACCAATCTCTTTCTCTCTCTCCCTCCTCCTTCCACCCAGCCATTTCCCACCAGTCCCAATTTCTCTGTCTCTCCCCTGCCAGTCTCCACAATCTCTCCCTCCTTCACCAGATTCTCTCTCTCTCCAACTAATGCCCACCAGTCTTAGCCTCTTCCTCACTCTCAGCCAGTCCCCACCAACCTCACTCCCGTCTCTCATTTCTTCCCTAGCCAGTCCTTACCAGTTGCTCTCTTACCCACAGCCAGTCTCCCATGAACCTCTCAAGCCCCAACCCCTTCTGGTCCCCAGCAGTCTTTCTGCCCCTTCCAGCCATTTCCTGTAGCTGTTTCTCCCTTCATCTAGTCCCAATCATTAGTATATCTCCCTATCTCCAGGAACAAGCAGGAATGAGTCTTCACATATGGGTACGTCGGTACCGACGGAGCCTGCGCGGAAACGCTCCCCAGCGTCCAATCAGAAAGCTTTTGGGAGCATCCCTCAGCGCCTGCGTGCTGCCTTCCCGCCTTTCCAACTGTCTCTCCTCAGTTTTCGTTTTTCTGCGGAGCCGGCAGGACGTCCTCCTGTCACCGCAGAAAATTTTTTCTTTAATTCTTTTTTTTTCTTGTGGTCGCGGCTGTTTCCCCGCCTCCACCGGTACCGCCGGTGGGGGTTTTTTCTTTTCTTTTTCTCAAACTCAGGGAGAGTTTTCCCTCAGTTTCTGTCTTAAATTTTTGGGCCTGTAAGGCCTCTCCATCATGGAGCCTTCTTCTAAGAAGTGCCTTAACTGTGGAAATACAGTTTTCTTTTTAGACTCCAATAACTGGTGTCTAACCTGTTTGGGTCCTGACCCTTTTCCTCCGGAGCCATTAGGCTACAATTTTATGAGAAGAGATTCTCCATTTCGAGTTTCCCTCGATACCGAGTTCCCTTCCAGTGTCAGGGCACCAACCATTTCTTCTCTACAGGATCAGGTAACCCACAAACAGTCTGTTAAGACTATCCAATCCTTGAGTGGTAGGTCTCATGCCAAGCATGATGACGGCTCCGGCCTTGCCCTCAAGACCCTATTGGCTTCAAAACCCCGGCGGGAGTCTTCGGTCTCCACAGCCTTTCAGGGGTTTCAGGTTGTTCCTTGGGCTCACCCCTCACAGAACATATCTGAGCCATGCTCGGTGGTGGCATCCGCTTCGAGCGGTACCGATACCCCGGCATCGGCACTGGTGTTGAGTGATCCACTCTTCACCAGGGATCGTCATCTGGCGTTCTCAGTACCTTCGGGACCGATCGATACGTCCCAGATTGACTTTCCAGTATCGGCAGCATCGCCGATACGACCACCGACGTCGGTACCCTCTAGACATGCATCGATAGACTCGCTTCCTTCGATGCCGAGTCTGGAATCGATATCTAGTCTGGAAGACTGGGTACCGACGCGTCTCGGAACCGACGCTTACTGATTCCGGTTGCGTGGTACCGAGGGTGATCACCAAGAGTTTTCGGTTACCTCGGTACCGCTTGTGCAGCCTCCGATGACTGCTTCGATGTCGCTATCGCCTTCGATTCCGGCTCAGCTTCCGGTATCGGTATCGGTGCCGGTACCTGCCGTAGCATCGGGACCCGCTCCTTCCATGCTTTTTTCACCAGGGTCGCTCCTCTCTATACCTAGTTTGGAGTCGATACCTGGCATGGACGATGCAGTGCTGACAGATTCAGGTCATAACCGCCGGTACCAGTATTCATCCATAAAGGATCCTTTTCTGCACCGGACAAGTACATCCTCCGGTGCCCAGGCTACTGCTTCAACTTTAGCCTGTCCAGGGATGGTTCCCATTGGAGATCCTTCTTTTCAGAAATTTCTCCTTGACATGGCAACATTCCTTGCTATTCCTACCCCTGGCTATGATCCTACACAAGGCTCTTCTGCGGAAAAGGAAAATATAATGCTTCCTTTACATCATTCTTTGCAGGATCTTCTTCTGAGAATATGGGAAACACCTTTAAGGGTTTCCTCACCTTCTACAGCAACTGATCTTCTGTATCGGGTGCCCCCCTCTCCAGGGTTTCAAAAGACTCAACTTCCCCATCATTCCATTGTAGTGGAATCAGCAACGAGGAAGGTAAAAATCAAGAAGAAGCATTCTTCTTATCCGCCAGGTCGTGAATCTAGAACACTGGATGCCTTTGGACGTCAAACCTTCCAAACATCTAAGCTGGCAACAAGGATTATCTCTTATATTTTTTATATGAGTCTATCCCTTCAGGAGGTCACAAAGAAATTATCTCTTTTGACTCCTTTTCTATCAGAGCCCAAGGCTGCAGACTATTCCTTACTTCTTAGTCATAGCCAAAATATCTCTTGGTTTCTTTCTCGTGCTTCCCTAGACTCTTTTGAGTCTGTTAGCAGAACCTCTGCTATAGCCATAGGAGCACGACGTAGAGCCTGGCTCCAAGCTTCAGACTTGAACAGATGGGCACAACAAAGACTGGGTAATTCTCCTTGTACTGGAGAAAATCTCTTCAATAGGGAGTCTTTACGTCAGGTTGCTCATTGCTCCACTGACTTCCCTGTTTGAGGGCTATACTAAGCCTTCTCCTTCCCCAGTAGGTAGGAAATGCCCTACCAAACCTTCTTTCCCTAAAAGAAGAAGGTTTTATTCTTCTCCTGCCCATCATACGGATGTTCCCAAACAAGGGAAACCTCGCTCTGATCTGAAGAATCCAAACTCAAGCCAGGAAACTTAACCCTCAATAGGGTTCTAATTAATCTTTTTATAACCTACAGTTCACTTCTTCTCAGCAGAAGTTTTTTCACAGTTTTTTCATTAAAACTCTACACATGGATTCCTGTTTTTCCAGGACATCCACTTGCTCTTAGGTAGGCTGAGCTGTCAGGAGTTTCATGTCTATGGGTCACAGGGTTTTCCTCCTCTTTCTACTATGAAAAGAGGTTTGCCAACTATCTCATGATAGTTTTCTCCTGTACCACCATGAATTTTTTCCTTCTGCAGACTTACCATATGGCAAGTCTCCCTTCAGCTCCTATTTTTCTTTACCCTCTTTTTTAGGGCCTCCCCTGTAAGAGTGCTACCATACCACTGGAAGGCTTTCTTAGCCTTTCTAGTCTTCCTGTCCTTTCTAGTGTAGAGTTTTCTCTGGAGTAACCTCCTGCTTTCATTGGGCAGCTCATCAGACATGATCAGGATTTTCTCCTCTTGTTCTGTCTGTTCTCTCTGTTACAAACAGAAGGATTCTCTCTGCTGTTCTATTCAGCAGCTGCCCATGCAGGAGTTCCAGTGATTGGACTACTGGTACTTTTCTACGAGTTCCAGTCTTGTCTTCCACTACTTTTTCTCTGGCCTTAGTAGTGCTTCCAAGATAGTGCTCATCTATCTTGGATAATCCTTATCGCTTCTTTTCTGTCATCTCCAAATCTCTGGAGTTGGCAGCATAACTGAAGTGGCAGCTGGTTTTCTCCAACAGCCACTTTTATTTCCCAATTCTCCTGCATAGTGCTCTCTGCAATCCTACTGAGAAGCTTTCCACTATGGGCCCTTGCTAGAGAGCATGGGGATTTTTTCTCTAATTACTATCCTATATGGTTGAAAAAGGCTTCCTCAGTCATTCCTCATGACTGTAGGGGTTCTTTACACCCTTCTATTTCCTTTTAATAAAGGACATAAACCTTCTCTATGTGACAGTCTAAAGAGTTACCCAGTTTCTACAGGAAATATGCTCTTTTTCCTTGCAGCTTGTCCTCATGGTATCCTAATCCTTCATGGACAGCACATATTTAATTAAACAACGCATGATACCCCCCCCCCCCCCTTGTCCCTCAAGTGGGTCAACCTGGTATCTCATCCTCTGCGTTTCTGTCCATTCACCATGTTAGAGTTCTACCGGACTCAGGACTTGCTGTTTACAGACTGATATTATCTTCTGTTTTTTTCCATGCAACCATCCTGGTTTTTTCACTGGATAGTATTCCTGCTCCATCTTAACCAGGGGGAACAGATTCTCTATATCTTCTCAAGTAGGTTCCACCTTCTTGTTATTAGATGAATCTTTACTCTTCATATCTCCCATGTGAATGTTCTTATGGGCATATCTCTTATCTGCTTAATTGCAGATATTTATCTTTAGACATATATATATTCATGTATGTATATATCTCTATATACTTCTCTATAGATACATATGTCTGTAAGCTGCGTGTACATATGTTATGCCCCTCCAGATCTCACTATAGACATATATATATACCCATATAGATATCTATATATACACATATATATATATACATATATGTGTATCTGTCGAGATGCTTCCTTATAGGTAGATATGTATTTACATACTTATCTCTCTAATTGTCTATGCTTATGAAGGTTTTACCTTCCTATAGGTTCCAGACAGTGGGCTTGCATATGTTCATACTATCCCACAGTATGTCTGGGGTATTATGCACACAACCACTGCTGTGGTACTGACAGCTCCTACCTTAACCCTAGGTTTAGGTATCCCTGAAGCTCCATGCTCCAATATCTTTCCTTTCTCTCACCAGTTAGGAAAGACAGGGTGGATCTTCAGTAGATCTGAGGTTTCATCCCTTCAGACATCTGTCCTTGGGAATACGGGCTTTTTTCCCATAACCCTTCTTCCCTCCAGGACTGGGCTAGTTTATCCAAATCGGTCAGTCTTCCTCTTTTGCTCCTAACTTTGAGTAACTCTGTAGCCAAAAGAGTTCCCAGCTTTTCCATAAAGCTTTCCTAAAGACCTACCGTTTTTGTACTACCCCAGTTGACACCTGGATCCACCTGTCACTTCCGGATTTGGACCTTCACCTTCACTTCAGTGAGGTCACCTTGAAGATTCCTCTACTGGATCCCCAGTAGACTCCATCAGCCTCTCTACTTCCTGCAATCCAGTAGGTGAGGTCCATATTGTGATTGTTCATTTCAATATTTTTCATGATAATTATAATACATACAAGGACTCCTTACCTGTAGTCCTATTTTAGGTTAGCTGTTTTTCCCTACAGCTCCTCTCTTTTCAACTCCTACCCTCCATCCTCAGGATGCCTGGCCATATGAGGTGTAGCATGTTCCAATCCCCACCATGCAGGGCTCCAGGCATCTTAGCTTGGGAGTCCCCATATGTGAAGACTCATTCCTGCTTGTTCCTGGAGATAGCACAGTTACTTACCTGTAACAGGTGATCTCTGGGAACAGCAGGAATAAGTCTTCACAACCCACCCACCTCCCCTAGGAGTTGTATCTCTCTATCTATCTTCCTTTCCTGTTTCTCTCTCTTTGTCTCAGCTATAAAACTCAACTGAGGAGAGACAGTTGGAAAGGCGGGAAGGCAGCACGCAGGCGCTGAGGGATGCTCCCAAAAGCTTTCTGATTGGACGCTGGGGAGCGTTCCCGTGCAGGCTCCGTTGGTACCGACGTACCCATATGTGAAGACTTATTCCTGCTGTTCCCAGAGATCACCTGTTACAGGTAAGTAACTGCTATCTCCAGGAACAAGCAGGAATGTAATCTTCACATATGGGTGACGTTGGTACCGAAGGAGCCTGCGCAGGAACGCTCCCCAGAGTCCAATAGGAAAGTTTTTGGGAGCATCCCACTATGCCAGCATTGCTGCCTTCCCGCCTTTCCAACTCTTCCTCCTCAGTTCTTCGTTTTCCATGGGGCCAGAAGGAAACAAATCTTTATTTATTTTTTATTTATTTATTTAACATTTTTTATATACCGCACTATTCATCATCAGTGCGGTTTACATTGAACAACAATATACCTGCCAATACATGACTGATCTAGGTTTACATATAACAGGGAAGATAAACTGGGTGTGAACTGGGGATAACTATCTACATAATTATACATAATTATATATACATTGAATAGGTTACATCAAGATTCGATATTTGACAAGAATACAGTGTTTTCACATTTTGATCCTTTGTTCTGGATTGCTGTTATGTGTAGGAGTTATCTTGTTATTTTTTGTAGTTTATGTCTGCCTTCCCATCGACGTCGGATTTCCTGTCATTTTTTTCCTTTCTTTCTTATATCTTTCCTGTAAAAAAAAAAAAAAAAAGTAGAACTTTTCTTTGGATGCATCGATGCCATTTTAGGCCTTAAGCCAACCGACACTATGGAGAAACCAGCTAGTGGTTTTAAGAAATGTTCTAAGTGTGGCGGTACCATTTCAGCTACTGATACCCATGACTGGTGTCTCAAATGCCTTGGGCCCAACCACCAGCCATCAGAGTATCCTCTATATAAAAAGATGACAAAGAGAGGCCTACAGAATCGAACTGTTAAATTAGGCACACTCTTTGCCTCAGATGCGGTTTCTTTAGCATCGACATCATCAAGGGCATCGTCTTACTTTCATGAATCTCAGGTATTGAACAATAAGTCTTCTCCGAAGAAAAGCCGCTCCCCCAAGGGTAGATCTCTTTCTAAGCATAGAGATGCCTTGAGCATTGCCCTGGAGGTGGATTGGCCAGCCAAACAACCCCGGTGGGAGGACCTTTTCTCCAAAGCTATCGCGGGGTCTCAGGATGCTCCCGAGGCCTCTATCTCTGGAGAGCTCCTGGTGCCATGCTCTGAGACGGTAGCCTGCATCTCCGGTACCAATACCTAAGCATCGGCGGGCTCTATGGATCAGCGTATCCTTGCCATTGAGCGGAGCTTAGCAGCTCTACTGGCAGCTTTGGTTCTGGTCAAATCTATCCCCAGGAACAAGCAGGAATGAGTCTTCACATATGGGTACGTCGGTACTGACAGAGCCTGCGCGGGAACGCTCCCCAGCGTCCAAAAAGAAAGCTTTTGGAAGCATCCCACGCGCATGCGCGCTGCCTTCCCGCCCATTCACTTTCCTCTCATCAGTTTTCCGTGGAGCCGGCAGGACGTATTCCTGTCACCGCAGAAAATTCTTCTTTTTATTCTTAGTTTTTTGTGGTCGCGTCTGCCTTCCCTCGATGCCACCGGTACCGCCGGTGCTTTTCTTTCTTTTTTCTAAAGAATTTCTTCTTTTCTTCAGAAATTTTTCCTGTTTAGTGTCTGACGGTTTTAGGCCACTAAGCCTCTATCTTTCCATTATGGAAAAGCCAGCCACTACCCTTAAGAAATGCTCAAAGTGTGGCGGTACAGATATATTTTCAGACACCCATACTTGGTGTCTAAAATGTTTGGGTCCTGACCATTGCCCACTGGAGTGTCTTTCCTGCTGGAGCTCAAACAGAAGAAGTCTTCAGAATCAAGCACAACTCGATACCTGGTTCACATCGCACTCGATGTCACCAGCTAGAATATCTCCACAGGATCAGGTAACCAAACAAAAGTCTGTAAAGACTAGCCAGTCCTCGAGTGGTAGATCTCCTTCCCAGTATCGAGATGGCTCTGGCCTTGCCCTCGAGGACATTTTGGCAATAAAGCCTCGGCGGGAGTCTTCGGGCTCCAAAGCATTAACGGGGCTTCAGGTTGTTCCCGGGGTTCTTACCTCGATGAACATACCTGGGCCATGCTCAGTGGTTGTGGCCGCTTCGAGCGGTACCGACACCCCAGCATCGGCTATGGTGATGGATGAAACACTCCTCACCGATGATCGCAGTCTAGCGCTCTTGGCTACTTCGGTACCGCTAGAGTTGCTGCAGACCGATCATCCAGTATCGGTATCGGCTTCGGTACCAGTACCGGTATCGACATGGGCATCGGTGTCGGTACCGTCCATGCTTACTTTGACAGACTCGCTTTCTTCGATGCTGAGCCTGGAATCGATCTCTAGCATGGATGATTCGGTACCAACTCCTCTCGGTACCGACCTCGGGCAGTACCGAAGACATTGCTTTAAGGAAAATCCGATGCTTCATCCTTTCAGGTGTTCCGATCCCGATGACTGGGATGAATCCATCGGTACCAATGCTGAATCTCTAACAACTCTAGCCTTTACCCCTCATTTTAGAGGGTCCTCCTCAGGGGAAATTTCCTTTCAAGCTTTTCTGCTTGATATAGCAAAGTTACTTGCCATTTCTATACCTGGTAAAGAATCCTTGCCAGGGGATTCAGAGACCCTGCAATCCCCCTGGATTCCAAAGGAGATGATCATGCTTCCTTTGCATCAGATCTTACAAGATCTACTTTTAAAGATGTGGGAAAC
Organism: Ichthyophis bannanicus; assembly: GCA_033557465.1. Taxonomy (NCBI): domain Eukaryota; kingdom Metazoa; phylum Chordata; class Amphibia; order Gymnophiona; family Ichthyophiidae; genus Ichthyophis; species Ichthyophis bannanicus. Next base: position 369,211,273 of record CM066035.1, read on the forward strand.
TCCTTTAATGGTATCACCACATTCTAAGACACTTGACTCTATGTACAAGGTGCCACCTTCTCCAGGTTTTCAAAAGACTCAACTTCCTCATCATTCTATTGTTGTACAATCAGCAATGAGGCTTATTAAGAGTGCAAAGAAACACTCTTCTTATCCGCCAGGTCGTGAGTCTAGAACTTTAGATGCCTTTGGACGTCGATGCTTCCAGGCATCCATGCTTTCAGCAAAAATTATCTCATATATTTTCTATATGGGATTATCTCTTGAAGAGGTCACAAAGAGCTTAAAGCTTTTGAACCTTTTTCTTCAAGAACATAAAAGAGCAGACTTTTTCATATTAGTCAGTCATGCTCAAAATGTCTCTAAATTCCTTAATCGTGCTTCCCTGGACTGTTTTGAGTCTATTAGCAGAACTTCTGCTATAGCCATAGGAGCACGACGCATGGCCTGGCTCCAAGCTTCAGACTTGGACAAATGGGTACAAGAAAAGCTGGGAAATACTCCTTGTACTGGTGAAAATCTCTTTAACAAGGGTGCTTTATTTCAAGCTAATCAGTTAAACACTGATATTGTTGCTTTCAGAGGATTGTCAGAACTTTCCTCTACCCCAGCTAGTAAAAAATCTCCTAACAAACTTCATTCCCCTAAGGGGAAAAAGTTTTATTCATCTTCTACCCATCATGCAGATGTTTCCAAAGAAGGGCAACATCATACCAGGCTAAGAAAACCAAAGTCTCAACAGGCTCAGCAAACTCAGCAGTCGCAGGATTTCTGATTTTTTATTTCATTTTCCTGTTGAGTTTCAGAATCACTACTTCTTAACTACAGAAGCATTTACAGTTCTTCTCATCCTTATTGAGAGGTCAGTGATACACTGCCTTAATCCTCCACTTTAGGCATGAATCTCTTGCTAAGAGCAATCCATCCTTTCAGCTCTTGGAGCTATTGCGGATAATCATGCCCTACAGGTAACAAGTTTCACCTCTCCTTTTAAAGTAAACAGAGGAGTTACAACTACTTACAAGGTATGCTATGCCTTTCACCTTGGCAGTTGTCCTGTATGAGGATATCTTATACTTTTGACTGCAGGGGAGCTTTACCCTTTACAGAGACTTACCAAATTGTAAGTCTTCCCAACTCTGTATTACTTTCTATCCCTCTTAGTTGAGATTCTCAATCTAAGAGTGATACTATTTGACTGGAGGGCTTACCTTTTAAGCCATAGGATTGTCCTTAATACCTACTCCAGTAAGTGATTTCCATACAGAGTTTCTCCCCTCTGCAATCTTTCAAATATTTCTTTTAAGACAGCTTATCAGACCATAATTGAGAGTTTATCACTTCTAATTATGTCTGTCGGTCCTTTTCCAATCTATAGGACCTAACCTCTTCTGCTGCCTTAATAACACATAATTCCAAGAGAGGTTCCAAAACCTATTTGGACAAATTATCATTGCAGGCAACCAGCCTGTCTACTATTTTTAGCCATCTTCAATTCTTTGGCTCCCATAGAATAGATTAGGTTGCACACTGGTAATTAAACAACCAGATCTCACCTGGGCAATCTACAACATGCTCTCTGCAATTCTACAAAAAGCTCTGCAACTATGGGCCTTTGCTAGAGAGCGTCAGGGCCATTCCTGGTGGGTAACTTCCAGATGGTTGAAAGGCTTGCCCAGTCATGCTCCCACATGACCGTTTTTTTCCTACTTTTACTATTTTCCTTAAAATTTCCTTTTAGGGAAAATGAACCAGGGCTTAGATCACATGAAAGCATAAAGAATTGCTTAATTCCCTGAGTTGTTCCACATCTCCAGTGGAACTCTTCCAACAGGGATGCATTTCTTTTCACTGCAGTCTGTCCTTGTCTAGTGCATTCCTTCTAATTCCCAATACTTCATTGGAGCTTATGCTGAACAAAGAACGCATTATACTCATATTGCCCTCATAGATAGGCAAATATGGTATTCCCTTTTATTGCGTCTTTTTCTCCACACTGAAGGTATAGAAGGATCCAGACTTGTTGCCTTAAGACTAAGGTTTTATCTGCATCCCTTCACATAGATCTCCATTTCTGGTTATTCAAGGTCTAGAATTTTAAAAAAAGATCTAGACCTATCCTTCTCAGTAGGAACATTCCACTGGTTTCCATGTAACCTTCTTCATGGTTCTTCCACGTGTAACCAGTAAGGGATTCTCTATCCATATTCTCAAGCAGGTCTTACCCCTTCTTGTTATTGAGTCTCTATTTATATATATATATATATAGATAGATAGATATGTGTATATATATATATATGTATATATATATATATATATGTATATATATATATATATATATATATAAATAAATACACATATCTCACTCTGAAAGATTTGTTACTGTCCATATTAATGCTGTTCCAGCATGCCATAGGGTTTTAAATGGACAACCAATTTCTATGGTAATCACAAACTACCTTCTTTACTGTAACCTCCCCGGTTACGTTACATCTGAAGCTCTCCATGTAAAGTCATCCTAAGTGACATCACTTAGGTAAGACATTGCTGATCTTCAAGAAATTGGAGGCTACACCGCCTACTACAAATGTTTTCTTTCTTCTTTCAGTTGGATAGAGGGGTCTCAAAGACCCATCCTTTTTCTGCAAACCAGTCAGATTTATCTCCTCTCTTTCCTAGAGCTTCTTTCTGCTCCAAGGACAAAGAGCTTCAAACGTTGGCCTACAGAAGCTTCTGCTTCTCATCCAAAGTCCAACCCCATTAAACTCTCCCAGTTTTTTTCTTCTGGGATAAGTTCTAGCCTTTTAGACTTCTGACATCTGCCTGTATTGTGAAATTTATTTCCTCTACTTCTCAGTAAGGTATTTTCTTTGAGGATAATGTGCTGGTTTCTAGCACCAGACCATTAGTCTCAACAAATACTTTCGCAATACTTTTGACTAAGGTCCACATTAGAAAATTGGAATCCATTTTTCACTAACATTTCTGATCTACACAAGGACTCCTCTCTAGACGCCTTGTTTAGTCAAGCTGTTCCACAGCACACCCTTTTTACTTCAATTCCTACCCTCCATCCCTTGGATGCCTCAGGTTCTGGGAAATAGCATGGTCCATCGACTAGATTTGCAACATGCTGGGACCTCCCCCAGGCATCTTCAGCTTGGGAGTCCCCATATGTGAAGACTAATTCCTGCTTGTTCCTGGAGATAGCACAGTTGCTTACCTGTAACAGGTGATCTCTGGGAACAGCAGGAATAAGTCTTCACAACCCACCCACCTCCCCTAGGAGTTGTTTCTCTCTCTCTCTCTCTCTTTCTCTCTCTAATTTATCTACTTCCCTCCTTCGGTCTCAGCTACAAACCCAACTGATGAGAGGGAAGTGAATGGGCGGGAAGGCAGCACGCTTGCGCGTGGGATGCTCCCAAAAGCTTTCTTTTTGGACGCTGGGGAGCGTTCCCGCGCAGGCTCCGTCGGTACCGACGTACCCATATGTGAAGACTTATTCCTGCTGTTCCCAGAGATCACCTGTTACCGTTAAGTAACTATGCTTTACTGGTGGTACCGCCGATACCGGCACCATCTACGGTACCAATGCAAACTGCATCCAGTTATATGCCGCTTGATGTGCTATCACCTATGCTTGCCCTCGAATCCATCCCCGGTACCAGGGATTAGTCCAGGCAGGTTCCTCTCTCTCTGATGCCGACTTCAATCGGTATGGAGCTTTAACGGAGCAGGGACATTGTTTGCGCCGATACTTGCAGTCTTCCGATTCCGATTCTTCCGAGGATGAATTGCTTGATACCCAAAGACTTCACAGTCTACCGGAGGATCCATCTCCTTCTCTTGGACGGCGCATGTCCCCTCCAGAGGATATGTCTTTTCAAAAATTTACTCAAGACTTAGCGAGGGGCCTTTCCATAACAGTGACATCCGAGAAAGCAGAGGACATCCTAGAGCAGAGGAATTGTAGAGTCTCCGATACCCTACAGCTCCTAAGGAGGTGGCTACACTTCTAATTCACCGTATTCTCTATGATCTCATGCTCCGGATTTGGGAAATGCCCTACTATTTCTCCGCATACTCGATGACTTGTTACCATGTATCGAGTACCGGAGTGTCACGGCTTCCAAAAGATGCAGTTGCCGCACCACTCAATGGTAGTGGAATCGGCAGTGCACTGCATTAAAAGTTCTAAGACACAGTATTCTAACCCTCCGGGTAGAGAATCGAGAACCCTCGATGCTTTTGGGCATCAGTGTTTTCAGGCTTCCATGCTGTCAGCAGAATAAGCTCATATATACTCTATATCAGTATGTTCCTCAAAGAGGTTACTAGGGATCTTGAGTCAATGTCCCCTCTTCTCCCTGATGATAAGAGAGCTATCTCACCCTGGTCAGACATGCCCAGAATGTCTCAAGGTTTGTCAACAGAGCAACTTTTGATTGATTTGCGTGCACCAGTAGAGCCACATCAGCCTGTATCGGTGCACACAGGATTGCTTGGCTTCAGGCATCAGATCTTGATGAATGAGTTCAAGTTAAACTGGGTAATATTCCTTGCACAGGTGAAAACCTTTTTAGCAGTGACTGACAGGATAACGCTGCTCAGTTAGAATCTGAGAATATCACTTTGAATAGACTTTCTAGGACTACTGCCAACCCTGCTAAGAAGAAAGCAGCTGCAAAGAAATCTTTCTTTAGTAAGAAGAAGAAGTTTTACCATACTTACATCTCTGCTTCTCAATACCAACCTCAGGGTGTTCAGAAGAGGCAACAGCCTCCCAAGCAACAGAAGAAGCCAGAGGCTCCTAAGACTCAACCAGCTCTGCAGGCTCAATCTGCTCCTAGTTTTTGACTTTTTCCTAGAGAACATAGCCACTCTGCCTCTGGAGAACTCCCACCCTCTCCAAATTGCTGGCAGACTTTGTCATCATGCCCACAGGTGGCATCTCATCACTTCAGAGCAGTAGACACTGACCATAGTGAGAGAGGGGAGCAGACTTCATCTAAAAATTCTGCCCCCTCCACTCTAGTAGGGGAATATCCTTCTCAGCCCCCTCTCACTGCTGTTCTGCTGCAGGAAGTGACTTCTCTTCTATTGCAAAGTGCCATAGAGAAAGTTCCAACATCTCAACAGGGAATGGGTTTCTACTCTCCGTACTTTCTCATCCCAAAGAAGACTGGAGGATACAAACCCATCCTGGACCTCTGAAACCTGAATAAGTTTCTCGTCCGCGAGAAGTTGAAGATGGTCTCTCTGCTGACCCTCCTACCCTATCTCCAGAGTCAGGAATGGCTCTGTTCTCTAGAACTAAAGAAAGCGTACACACATATCCTCATTCATCCAGAACACAGGAAGTATCTACACTTCATGTTTCAGAGAAGACACTATCAATACAAATTCCTTCCTTTTGGACTCGCCTCTGCCCCCAGAGTCTTCACAAAGTGCATGGTGGTCGTAGCCGCTGTCACCTAGGGGCCAACCCAACGCCTAGGGCACGGAGGGTTGGTCTGCCCGGGGATTCTAATTCAGGGAGTATGGCATGGCATTTGCTCCTGCAATGCCTTATGGGAATAGTAGTCCCTTTTACCCTCTGAGAAAAGAAGAAATTGTAGTCAAGTGATTTCAGGCAAATGACAAGGATTTATTTCCCTTTCCAAGAAGATTAAGTGCGTGTGGAAAACTTAGGACAATTGCCATATAATTGGCGTAAGGAATACATTCAGGAGCTAAGATAACCAGCCTCTTTAGCTTCCGGCTTTAAAACGTGCAGTGCTCAGTACAAATAAATGCAAACAACAACTTCTCATAACCAAAGAAAATGTTCCCTTTTCTTCTGCTGCTTTCCCAGCCTTCTTAATATATTGTTCAGCAGAGAGATTCAGTATGGTCAGCAAGAGACAAAGTGCAATCCATCTGATTATCTGCTACATCATTGATATCAGAATCTATCTGCATCTCTTCTAAGTCATCGTCAGCTGGGTGTGTCTGCAAGTTGTTATACGGCGTTTTACAACAAACTTCTTCTCTGCCTTCACATGGCTTCCCTTTGTAGCACTCTAATGAGCAGGGTTGTAAAGTACCATATATACTGGAGTTGCTGCTTGGGGAGCCTAATACTTCCTGGCAACTACAAGGAAATATTTTGAAACTAGGTTCAAATCTGGACAATTTGTGAAGCCTACCTTTTGGCTTTAAAGAGGAAGGACTTCTCTGTGCTGCTGGGTTAGAAAGGGTTCCAAACACCGGTGGTGTTTTCTTGCCTTTTAGCTTATCAGCTTCTGCCTCAGACGTATAAACATTCTCATGCCAGTATGTGTCTCTCCCTGGAGCTTCTGAGTTTTCCCAAGCCAGCCTCTGAGGAGGTTTCTCCTTCCTCCTGCCTTTACTGGATGGCACCGGCCCTGTGCTGCTCACACCTGGCTTTTGGGCTTTGGCTTTCTGGGTCCTTACTCCTCCTTGACTCCTTTTGGTCAGCGTGCTCCCTTGCTTGATCCCCTGCCAGATCCCTTGCCTTTGTCTTTGCTCTTGTCCTGGCGTCTCTCCCTCAGAGCTTCCTTGGAACTCCTGTTCCTTCTCTTCCTCCTTCCTCCTCGTTTCCCTTCTCAAATCTAATGACCACTTTTTATATTCCTGCTTCTCAGGGTTTAGCTCTGCCCCTCCCCCAACCAGGTGTTTCTCATTAACTCCTGAGCTTGGGGATATGTTACAGCATGGGCGTGCCTGTTCAGCTCGTGACTCTTTTTGTTTACCTTTTCCTTGAAAACATTGAACCATGTGCTCTGACTGCCTGTCAGTTTCTGAAATGAAACCCTCTTCTCTCCCTATCTCCATAGGCTCAGAAGGGTCTTCTACATGACAGATCCCCCCCCCTTAAGATATTACGGGCTGCCGAGCTTATATTTGGACAGCTCGTAATCCCTAATGGGGCGCTAATGTGCTTTTCCACTCTAACTAGCCTTGCTGCCGCTGACCTCTCATGTCAGGGCTTAAGGACGTTTAGATGGTAGACTTGGCGGCGTCCCCTATCGTTTTCTACCACGTAGGAAACGGGACCTACTTTTTCTACCACCCTACACGGACCTCTCCATTCGGACTCGAACTTTGGTCCGGTGTCCGCCACCAGGATTACTACCTTATCACCTATTGCTAATTGCCGAGGCCTCGTCCACCGGTCATAATATCTTTTTTGTCGCTGTTGACTGGCCTGCAAGTTTTCTACTGATGCTTGGGAAGTCCTTTTCAGGTGACTCCTCAGATCCTTTAGGAAATGAGGTACCCTGATATCCTCAAGTTCCAGCTCCACCCATTGTTCGCGTAAAATGTCTAAAACCCCTCTGGGAGCTCGACCAAACAATAACTCATAAGGTGATGCCCCCAAGGATGCCTGCGTACGCTCTCGACAGGAATATAAAATGAATGGGAGTAAGGTATCCCACACAGACATTTTCCCATTTAGGCCGCGTCTCAGCATCTGCTTAATGGTCTGGTTCATCCTTTCAACCAGTCCGTTGGACTGGGGGTGATATGCGGCGGTCCTTATGTGGCGCACCCCAAATGCATCCCACACTAGGTCTAGGTACCTTGACATGAAGTTACTGCCTTGGTCCGTGAGCATTTCCTGCGGAAAGCCTACCTCGCAAAACAGTTTAATTAGTTCTAAGGCTATCGTCCTAGCCGAGGTACTCCACAAGGGTATTGCCCATGGGAAACGAGTAGCCTGGTCTACTATCACTAATATATATTGGAAACCTCTTGGTGTCTTAATCAGGGGTCCTACAATATCCATTGCCATATGGCGAATTGGCGTTGATATCGTGGGCGTGGGTATCATGGGCACCGCCCGTGGCTTGGTCGAGGTAACCCGCTGACATGTGGGACATGACTCACAGTAGCGGGTAGTCTCTTTAAAAACCCCCGGCCAATAAAAACAGGCCAGGATTTGGTCCAACGTCCCCTGGATCCCTTTATGGCCGCCTACCGGGTGATCATGGGCCAGCCGTAAAACTATTGCTTTGAATGTAGTTGGTACTACTAATTTCTTTCTCACCACTCCTGTATGCGGCTCGTTGCTCTCCCTATGTAATACCCCTTTATCTAGGGGGAATCTAGGAAGGGTATCTCTAACAGTTTGGGCGTACTCAAATGCTCGTTTCAATGCGGGGTCAGCTTGTTGCTCCTTTGGAAAGGAAGGAAATTTCCTGACAAGATCAGCAGGAACCCAGGGTAACCCTTCTCCGGCTTCCAGCTCAGCCCTCCCTTGGGTCCTACGCTGTCTCTCTCGGCGCCTATCGGCCTTTCCTTTTCTGACCTTTTTGGAAGGGGCATTGATCAGGTCCTCATGTACAGGAAGCATCTCTGATACCTCCTCTTCCAATTCATCTTCACTCTCTGGGGGTTCATCCCTATCCTCAGGGAGTTCCTCCTTCTCTTTGGGAAGTCCCTCTGTCCCCTCCGATGGTTCAACCCTTACTCCTGAGGTTCCCGCCTGGGACCTGGTGGAGACCATGCCTGTTTTAACATTTAGGCCCTTCTCCATCCCTCTGCAAAATGGGGGCCAATCCCTCCCCAAGACAATATCGTGAGGGAGCCGTGGGACTATGGCCACCAGAACCTCCTTTTGGGTTCCCAACCCTTTTACTGATAGCCTATATAGCGGATAATAAGAGGATGCACCATGCACACAGCGTATTTTAACCTGACCTGCTTGACTCGGTACTGATCTCATGCGGGCTTCAATGGCCTGCCAGAGCTTCTTCGAGACCATGCTCTGGTCAGCACCCAAGTCAAGCAGTGCATGAGCTACAATGCCCTGAACATTCCACCTTTAACAGGAACCCTTCTTGCACCTGTTTTCCTTTTCCGGTCATTAGTGCTGTTCGCAATGTACAATTTCTCTGAAAATGTCCTACTTTCCCGCAGTTATAACATTTTCCTTTTGACAATGGTACAACAGCATTCGCACTGGACATATTAGCTCTTAAGCTCTTTTCTGATCTTCCAAAGTTGGCTGCCCCAGCCACTTTCAGAACGCCTCCTTTCAGTTTACCGGCCAACTCTGCCTCAAAATAGCATTCTGTGAGGATGGCTGCCTCTGCGGTGGTCTGGCAACTTTGTAGTATCAGGAAAGATTTGACTTCAGGGGGTACTGCTTCCATGAATTGTTCCAGAATGATAGTATCGATCACAGACTCAAGAGTCTTTTTCTCTGGAACAAGCCATTTCCACGCTAAACCTTTAATCCTTTGATACAATGCTTTAGGTTTTTCATTAGGCTTCAGCCTAGCCTCCCTAAACATTCTCTTATAGAACATTGGTGTTAGTCCTAGCCTGTCCTTAACTGCTTTCTTAACTTCATCATAGTCAGACGCTAGAGCAGCGGGCATGGCCTTATAAGCAGCTAAAGCCTCTCCCGTGAGGGACGTGGTGAACCTCACTGCCCATTGTTCTAGCGGCCATTTGACAGCTCTTGCAATCCTTTCAAAGGCCTCTATAAAGTCGTCCAAATCATCATTGGTTGTTAACTGTCCAAACGCTAAGGCTCCACAATCTTGTGGTCCTACCACCATAGCAAATGAGGGACTTGTTTGTTTGGTAGCCTTCTGCTTTGCCAGTAAAGCCTCCATTAACTCGACAAGGGGTTTCTGCTGGGCATACATTGCCGCGGCCGTCTGTTCTTGCGTACGATGAGCCAGCTCCATCTGCTTTTCAAACTGGTTAGACATCCAGCGCAACACTTCTTGCGGATCCATCCTTAGGACTGTCGTTCCTGCAGAGACAAACAAAAAAAGAAAAGCCCACCAAGTGTGGCACACCACGGCTTTCTTTCAAATCCTATCTAAATAAACTGCAGAACAGTAGCTCTCTTTCTCACTTTTGAATCCTCCACACCCGTGCCCAGTTACCCATTACCTTGGCACAGTGTAGATTCAGGCCTTGAGAAAGGAGTCTATCCCCTTGAGTCCTGGTCCTCCTGGCCGATTTGCCAGCGAATCTCCGATAGCTCTCCACCAACAGCTTAGGAGATTTTCTTTTCCCCTTGTACAAACTTCTGGTGTCTCCTGATGCCCTTTTTTTTTTTTTTTTTTCTCAGTTGGGATGTCCTTTGTATTCCAAGCGGAAAATCCTCACAACTACGCCACTTGTCACCTGGGGGCCAACCCAGCGCCTAGGGTACGGAGGGTTGGTCTGCCTGGAGATTCTAATTCAGGGAGTATGGCATGGCATTTGCTCCTGCAGTGCCTTATGGGAATAGTAGTCCCTTTTACCCTCTGAGAAAAGAAAAAATTGTAGTCAAGTGGTTTCAGGCAAATGACAAGGATTTATTTCCCTTTCCAAGAAGATTAAGTGCGTGTGGAAAACTTAGGACAATTGCCATATAATTGGCGTAAGGAATACATTCAGGAACTAAGGTAACCAGCCTCTTTAGCTTCCAGCTTTAAAACATGCAGTGCTCAGTACAAACAAAAGCAAACAACAACTTCTCATAACCAAAGAAAATGTTCCCTTTTCTTCTGCTGCTTTCCCAGCCTTCTTAATATATTGTTCAGCAGAGAGATTCAATATGGTCAGCAAGAGACAAAGTGCAATCCATCTGATTATCTGCTACATCATTGATATCAGAATCTATCTGCATCTCTTCTAAGTCATCGTCAGCTGGGTGTGTCTGCAAGTTGTTATACGGCGTTTTAAAACAAACTTCTTCTCTGCCTTCACATGGCTTCCCTTTTTAGCTCTCTAACGAGCAGGGTTGTAAAGTACCATATATACTGGAGTTGCTGCTTGGGGAGCCTAATACTTCCTGGCAACTACAAGGAAATATTTTGAAACTAGGTTCAAATCTGGACAATTTGTGAAGCCTACCTTTTGGCTTTAAAGAGGAAGGAATTCTCTGTGCTGCTGGGTCAGAAAGGGTTCCAAACACCGGTTGTGTTTTCTTGCCTTTTAGCTTATCAGCTTCTGCCTCAGACGTATAAACATTCTCATGCCAGTATGTCTCTCTTCCTGGAGCTTCTGAGTTTTCTCATGCCAGCCTCTCAGGAGGTTTCTCCTTCCTCCTGCCTTTACTGGACGGCACCGTCCCTGTGCTGCTCACACCTGGCTTTTGGGCTTTGGCTTTCTGGGTCCTTACTCCTCCTTGACTCCTTTTGGTCAGCGTGCTCCCTTGCTTGATCCCCTGCCAGATCCCTTGCCTTCGTCTTTGCTCTTGTCCTGGCGTCTCTCCCTCAGAGCTTCCTTGGAACTCCTGTTCCTTCTCTTCCTCCTTCCTCCTCATTTCCCTTCTCAAATCTAATGACCACTTTTTATATTCCTGCTTCTCAGGGCTTAGCTATGCCCCTCCCCCAACCAGGTGTTTCTCATTAACTCCTGAGCTTGGGGATACGTTACAGCATGGGCGTGCCTGTTCAGCTCGTGACTCTTTTTGTTTACCTTTTCCTTGAAAACATTGAGCCATGTGCTCAGACTGCCTGTCAGTTTCTGAAACGAAACCCTCTTCTCTCCCTATCTCCATAGGCTCAGAAGGGTCTTCTACATGACACCGCATTTCTAAGATCTCTAGGGATATTTGTCTTCCCTTACTTTGATGACTGGCTCATAAATGCAGGCACTTCCCAGGAAGTCTGCCTATGCCTCTCCTTTAGCATGCAGGTACTGTAACATCTGTGATTTGTGATAAATCTTCCAAAATCCCATCTTGCTCCTACTCAAACATTAGAGTTCATAGGAGCTCTCTTAAACACTCAACAGTCAAGGAAATGTCTACCCCAGCCTGCTGTTCTCATCTCATTCAACTGGCACCTCAGGTATGTTTCAGAGACCATCTAACTGCCCGACAAATGTTACAGCTTCTAGGTCATATGGCCTCAACAGTATACATAGTACTATATGCCCCTCTGCATATATGCACAGCCCAATGGACTGTAGCCTCCCAGTGGAAACAGGCCTCAGGCCGTCTCAGCAACAAGATCCGAGTCTCTGCTCCTCTGGCCACATCCCTTCAATGGTGGCATTCCCCAGAGAATTTCCTCATTGGGTCACCTTTTCAATAGCCTCCACATCAATGTACCCTGATGACGGATGCCTCCAGACTGGGGTGGGGGGGGCCCATCTAGGGACTCTTTCCACTCAGGTCTTCTGGACAAAACAGGAGTCACAATTCCAGATACATCTACTAGACCTTCAATGCCCTCAAGGTGTTTCAAGAGCATCTACGATCCCCCAGAGTCCTGATCCAGACAGACAATCAGGTAGCCATTTTTATGTGAACAAACAGGGAGGAAAAGGATATTGGCCCCTCTGCAGGGAGGCTCGCCATCTCTGGTCCTTTGTCATAGCTCATTGGATACACCTCCAAGCGATGTATCTCCCAGGGGAGCAAAATATCTTGGCAGACAAATTGAGCCGGATCCTTCTTCCCCTCAAATGGTCTGTCCTCATGGAGACAGCATCCTTTATCTTTCAGACCAGGGAGACTCCAGAGATAGATCTGTTTGCCACTCCACAGAATGTTAAGCTTCTTCGCTTCTGCACCAGGACTCCCATGTCAAGCAACCAGCAAGTGTATGCTGTTCACCTCCACTGGGGTCGGGGGTTCCTGTATGCCTTACCTCCCATTTCTTTTATTCCAAGATGCTTTTCAAGCTTCAGGCGGACAGGGGCTTCATGATACTCATAGCCCCGCGCTGGCCACGTCTACCGTGGATTCCTCTCCTACTACATCTGTCTCAGACATAACCCCTAGATCTCAAATCTGCTCCAGATCTCCTCTCTCAGGAGGAGGATACTCTGCTCCATCCCAATCCGCAGTCTCTCCATCTCACGGCATGGCTGCTGAAAGCATAGCATTGCAAGATCTTAACCTTACTTAGGAGGTAAAGTAGATCCTGTTAGCCTCTAGAAAGCCATCCACCAGACGTTCATATGCTTTCAAATGGTGTAGATTTTCTCGCTGGTGTTCCCAGAATGATCTCAATCACTTCTCGGCTCCAGTGGAGGCGCTTCTCCAGTATTTCCTTCACCTCTCCTTATCCGGTCTCAAGACCAACTCGCTAAGAGTTCCCCTAAGTTCAATTACAGCCTCTCATCCCTTGGATGGACAGCCCATTTCCTCACAGCCACTCGTAGCGCACTTCATGAGAGGCCTTCTGCTGACCAAGCCTCCCATCAGACCACCATTTGGCGGCGTGGGATCTCAATGTCGTTGTAGGGCAACTTCTCAAGCTGCCTTTTGAACCCTTGGCCATGACCTCGCTAAAGTTTCTAACATGGAAGGTCATATTCCTTATTGTCCTTACTTAAGCTAGATGCATTAGTAAGCTTCAAGCTTTGGTGGCAGACCCACCTTACACATGGTTCCATCATGACAAGGTCATACTTAGGACTCACCTCCACTTCATGCCGAAGATGGTGTCTCCTTTTCATTTGAATCAGTCAATTTACCTTCCTGTCTTTTTTCCTAGACCACATTTGTCTAGGACAGAGGCAACCCTCCCTACTCTTGAGAACAAACATGCCTTAGCATTTTATCTTTAAAGAACTTGAGAGCACTGTAGGGCTTCTCAATTCTTCATCTCCTTTGACCCTTGTCACCTGGGGTTGCCAATATCCAAACGTACCCTCTCTAAATGAACAGCAGATTACATCTCTTTTGCTTATGATAAAGAAGGACTATCCCTTGAGGGTCATTTCACTGACCATAATGTTCGTGCCATGGCCACCTTAATGGCAAATCTATGCTCTGTAGCCATTGATGAAATCTGCAAAGCAGCAATTTGGTCTTTGGTCCATACCTTTGCTGCTCATTACTGTCTGGACAAAGACTCCCACCGGGATGCTGTGTTTGGTCAAGCTGTTCTCCAGCACTTCTTTTAGACTTAAAGGCAACTCCTACCCTCCGTCCCGGTACTTAACAATACTAGACATTCGTGAAGGATTCATGACCATTTGAAGCCTACTCTGAGGCAAATCTACCGGTTCTGAGGTCATTTTTCTCTGGCATTTGGAAGCTAGGGAGTCTACATTCCCATGCTTGTTCCTGGAGATAGCGCAATTACTCACCTGTAGCAGGTGATTTCCAGGAACAGGAATTTAGTCTTCACCCTCCTCCCTTAGGTTTTCTTTTTCTCTCCTTTTCTCTCAGCTAAAAACTCAACTGAGGAGGGAGAGTAGGGAAGGTGGGAAGGCAGCAACGCAGGCGCAGTGGGTGCTCCCAAAAGCTTTCCAATTGGATGCTGGGGAGCATTGCTGCATGGGCTCCATCGGTACCGACGTCACCCATATGTGACGTTCCCGGAGAATCACCTGTTACACCTGTTCCCGGAGATCACCTGTTACAGGTGAGTAACTACACTTTCCTCACTTATTGATGCTGCAATATTGTTCCCAGGTACTGCAGGCTGTGATGCTAGTCCCAACTTTCCTGCTTCTGGCCTCCACAGCTGTCTCTCATCACACCACCATGACCACCACTACCATTGGTCCCACTCTCAAGACCACGTCTGCTGCTTCTTCTGTTCCCCACAGTTACCACCATCTCCTTAGCTACTATTGATCCCACTTATACAGCAGCCTCTGAATTCTGCTTGAAGGGAGTACAACATGTATAAACTTTTTTTCCTCTTCTCTTTGTCCTACAGACCTTCTGTAATGGTCTTTTAAACCCCCAGGTTTCCTGAGATTACACAGGTACACTAAAAAAATTTTTTTTTAAACTGCCTCTAATGTTTCGATTGATTTTTACGTTTTTTGGTGCACTGAATCCAAATCTGGTAACCAATTTGCTCCATCACGTACAGATGTTTTGCTACATTGGGTTAGCAGTTTGAGGTGAACGTTTCAGATTGAGTGCGATCGAGATAAAAGTTTCTTGGATGAATTCTTTATACTAATTGTTTAGAAGTTATTCAAATAAGAATAAAGAAAATTGTAACAAGGCAGCACATAAGAATAGAGTAATGTCAACAAAACACACTGTGATGGTAGCAAAATTGTCTGCACTTAAAACAGCCACATACATGTGCACAAACATTGAGCATATAAGAGCGAGGTTAGACACAAAGCAAAGCAAAGAAATGTGCAAAAAATGTTGTACAGGTATGTATGTAAGAATAGAAAACGCAAACCGCACCATTGCAATACATGAAGACAAACACCCGATGGTGTGAAAATAAAATTCTAATAAATGAGATCCGACACTGTGGTAATAACTAGCAAATTTTTATTTCAAAGTTTAGTAAAAACACGATATTTGTCAACACAGTTTAGATTTTAAAGTCATTCTTGGGTCAATCAATCTCCTGGTGGGCCCGTTTCTTCTTCCCCCGAATGCTTCTCTTGGTGCGCTGCTTGGCGTATTTTTCATCTGGGGTTTCCCGCAGCAGCAACCAGCAGAAATCAGCCATCATAGTGGTGTTCCATCTTCCTTGGTACCTTCTCTCTGCGTCCTTGATGTCCTGGTGAAACCTTTCAAATTGTTCTTCACTGTACGCCCCCAAGTTTTCGGGAAAGTAGTTCACATGGGAGTGCAAGAAATGGACTTTCAGGCTCATGTTACAGCCTTGTTCTTTGAAGGCATTGAGCATCCTGGCAACAATATCCTTATAGTTCTCATCCCGCCTGTTCCCCAAGAATTTGAGAACAACATCCTTGAAGGAATCCCAGGCTTCTTTTTCCTTCTCAGACATCGTTTCAGCGAATGCTCCATCTGAAATGAGTTTCCTTATATCAGGGCCAACAAACACTCCTTCCTTTAGCTTTGCTTCAGAAAGTCGGGGGAACTTTGAGCAAAGGTACCGAAAGCACTCACCATCTTTTGGAAGGGACTTGATGAATTGCTTAATGAGACCCAACTTAATGTGGAGAGGTGGTAATAGAATTTTATCACGAGGTACCAAGCTCTCATGAAGAACATTTTTCTCACCGGGTCTCAAATACTCCCGAATTGGCCAGTCTTTTTTCCCCCAGTGTAGGTCGCGGGCCCGGCTATCCCACAAGCAAAGGAAGCAGGGATATTTGGTGAAACCGGATTGCTGCCCTAATAGCATGCATAGAATTTTAAAGTCTCCACAAATCATCCACTTATGCTCATCATAACGAATATTCTGAAGAATCAGGGCCAAATTCTCGTATTTTTCTTGGAGAATAACAGAGTGAGCAATAGGAACTGAAGCGAATGTGTTGCCATTATGAAGAAGAACACCTTTTATGCTGTCTTTTGACGAATCAATGAACAGCCGCCATTCAGCAGGATCATACTTGAGTTTAAACTTTTCCATCACTCCGTATATATCGTTGCAAAATACCAAATCTTCCTCTTTGCTGAAATACTTCAAAAATTGTGTCTCGCGGTTGCGGTACCAATAAAAAGTTGTTCCTGGTGACAATAGATTTTTCTGTTTAAGCCGAGAACCTAGCAGTTGGGCAGCATCTTTTGGGAGTCCTAAATCCCGGACTAAATCATTCAATTCAGCTTGAGAGAAAAGTTCAGGTTTCGGATCTGGTTCAGTTTCAAACTCGGAAGTACTGGACTCATCGGGAAAAGCCATCTGATGAGTCTCATCATGATCAGAACCGTCCACACAAATATGATCCAAAGATTTTGGTGGTTCAGGCACAGGTACTTCGTTGCTATGAGGCATAGGCCTAATTGCTGAGGGAAGGTTGGGGTAACTTATTACGTTCTTATTTTTTAAGTTGTATCCCTTCACAATGCAAGAGCAAAAATAGCAGTCACTGCTGTGGTCTCTTTGTTCACGCCACATCATAGGTATTCCGAAACAAAATGCTTGTTTTTTACCTTTCATCCATAAGCGTAGATCTTCCTCACATGTCTTGCACACTTTGTGAGGAGCCCACGGTTTGTCTTGATCGCCTAACTTCAAACCGAAATAAGCGAAATATACTTTTTTAATAAATGCAGAAATGTTCCTCTGCCGCTTTTTCACGGTATATTCCCCACAAATAAAACAAAAACTGTCCGGAGAGTTGACGCAACCTCTGGCTCTGTGAGCCATCACAAATACACAGCACTGCAAACTACAACTGTAGTGAACCACTTCGGAATAAAGCTGGATTACGACTGAGCAAACAAAAGGTAATAATGAACTTGCAAGAAACTGAAATTTGACAGGAACGCTCATGTCGCAACCACGGTGTTTGAGCGAGCGAACGAGGCGAGGCGAACAGGAAAGAACATGCGCCAGCGCGAGTACTGGATTTAGCCCCCCGCCTCCCAATTGTCCTGTTAATGTATAAAATGAATACAAAACACTCTAAAATATCATGAGGGAGTGTTTCTAATTAGTTAACCATTACAACCTCTATTTTGGGCCAAGAAAATAAACTGCAGTCGGCTAAAAAGAAATTATGTTAACATTTCTTATTTGGGTAAGAAATCTAATTTTGCAAGAAAACGTGACGTGATGGAACATTTTGGCTATTTTTCCTGGATTCAGCACCCCAAAATCTATAGGAATCAGTTGCAAAACTGGAGGCAGTTTTTTGGTAGTGTACCTGTGTTATCAGTAGGAAATCACCGTGCAAGGGAGAAGCAAGAGGGGTTCCATATCATCCTGCTAGACCAGTCCAGACAAGCTGGTTGTGTTCCCCTACCATCAGATTAATGGAGACAAAGAACCAATGAAAAGCCCAGGTTTCAATGACATCACTCCCATGCCTTTATACACCTCAGCTACCAGAGGTCTCTTCAGTATTTCTTTGTCTCCAGCAGATGGTGGATGGAGGAAAAGATTGATTAAATGCTCGTGAATGACCACCTTGAGGGTGACTCACTTGAGCATGATGTGGAAGGCTCCAGTAGACTGCAGTCTTTTCGGTAGCCATAGGAGGAGGGAATAGTTCCACGTGCTTATCCTGATAACAGCCTGTTAAGCAGCCAGAAACTGGAAGGATCTGGAAGAGTGCCGCAGCCTCAAACAACCTCAGTGCTCCCTCCCTCCTCCTCTGACCCCCCTGCTCTCTCCAAAAGATTACAGAAGGTTGTCAGAGGGGTCTGCCTGCCAGCCACCTTAAACACAGTTAAACAGTATCAGGGGAGCTGAGCCTGGCATTGATCCTCTGCCTGGGGCTCTCAGAGATTGAGTACCAAGCCTTGACCTCGTCATTGTCCTTGTTGGGGGCTTCCGATTTCATCTGTGTAGGATGTAATTCGGGGTAGACTGACGATGACCATTGGTGCAGTGTGGGAGTTTCCTGCTAATTTCTGCATGCATTAGTAGCATTTTCTCCTGTTGTGCACCTGGTGGTCATGTGGTCTGTATGCTCGTTCTTGCCATGAGCTCCAGCGCATATTCCTACACTAGCACCTGTAATGCGTGCCGCAGTAAAAGCATGGTTAGCGCACACCTTCGAGCCACCATGGCCTTAGCATGTACTGTTGTGATACTTGCCTTAATTCTCTATTTATTCTTCCAGGAATCATTGTTTGGTCTGTGACAAGAAAGGTGCCTCATCTCTGGCTTCTGGACCCTGCTCTTCTAGCATGGCAGCTCCTAAGTTGTTCCTGGAGGGATTGCTCCCCCTCTGTAGTCAGGCCTTCCCTGCTTAAGGGGCAGGAGGGGCTGATGGTGCTGTGGGTAAGGATACCAGCCAGCTGGAGGTTCCAGTGATTGTGCTGTGTGCTACTTCCCGTCCTCTGGGGGACTGATGGCGACTGGGTCCCCTAGTGTAAGGGAGTCATTTCCTTGAGGAGAGTTTCCAGAGTCTGAACTGTTCTCCCAGGAATTATTTTCCTTTTTATAACAGGCCTGAACATTCTGGCATGGAAATTCAGACCCTGCAGCCTCTGGGTTCCCCCAAGCACAGTCTTGTGAGGGACAGGCTGAGAGTGGAAGCTCTGTTCAATTGTCTATGGCTAAGCATCCCTGGCAAAGGGCACTTCCTGGAGATGAGGATCAGCCAGGTTCTGTCCAAGATCTAGACTGTGGCTTGGATTTAGATGTCTGATGTGGATAAAGAAGTACTCTCGCCTTCAGAGGATTGTGAGGAAGCCAATGTTATCTGCCTATTCTGGAAGGAGGAAATAGAGGTGTTTATTTCCAGGGTCTCATCCACTTTGAGCTTGGTGGTTGCTCCAGGCATGGAGTAGGAACTGAGGATGCACCCACTTCTTCAAGGTGTGCGGTAATCCACTACCGTCTTCCCACTCGCAGAGGTGCTCAGGGGCCTTTTCTGGTCAGAGTGGGATTCCCCCAACTCCCAGCCTTAGTGGCTAAGAGTGTATAAGAGGATGCATGCTCTCCGGGAGAAGGAGTTCATTGTGTGGTTTGATGTTTCCAAGTGGATACACAGGTCACAGTGGTTACCAGACAGACCACCATTCCTATGGAAGGTGGATCAGCCTTAAAGGATACTCTGGACCAAAAGGTGGATTCATGTTGAAGATCCAGTTCACTGCGGCGGCAGCGGTTCTTCAGTTGGCACCTTAACAAAGTCTGGGCCGAAAATAATAGCAAAATTTAAGTGAATTCAACTGTATGTCGAACTGTTTGCTAAGAGAGGATAACCCCTCAAGACACGAGCTTTAATTTTTAATTTTAATGTGAATAGGCAAATCAAAAATGTGTAAAATCTTAAAAACCTTTTTTCATATCACCAAAGAGAGAAGCAGTACTTAGCTTCAATAGCCATTAGCTCGGTGAGCCAGTAAAAGAAGTGTGCATCCATGAGACAGCACTGTGTTTCAAGCTCAATATAAAAAGCAAAAAAGCTCTGCTTCAGACATTCTGTGGGGCTTCACGTTCACACTGTAGTTCAAAACGCACCCCCCCCCCCGCCCACTTCCACTGCTTTAAGAATCCCAGCATCTCCTCTTTCTCTCTTCTGTTTCCCCATCCATCCAGCATTTTCCTTTTCTCTCTTTTGCCCCCTCATCCAGCACCTCCTCTTTCTTTTTTTCTTTCCCCTCCCTTCTTCCTGTTTCTAAGGGGTAGGGAATGGCAGGGCCTTGGATGTGTGCATGGTTAAAGACTGGGCACTTGCTTTTGTTTTTGACCTCCTGACTGCTCCTCCGGGGCCTCCTTATCCTGACATTCAGGGACCATACCTCTTTGCCCCCTCTTTGGTAGGCCACTGCAAATTTTCATGGATTACCACATGGTATTTTAATACAGCTTTTGCAAATGAATGCATGCAATAATGTCTACCAGGTTTGTTCTTATGATCAACTTCAAAATCCATTTCTTGAGTTTTTCAGGAAAGCATATAACTTGTGTACAGTTCCCAGTCCCTCTCCCCTGTTCTGTTTGAGGTCAGACTCCTTTATATTTAGTCTGCAAACAGGCTTAATAAGGTTTGTATACTCCTTTTTCCTCTCTACTGAGTGCTTTCCTGTATCTATGAAGCCTTTATATCCTATCTGCCGAAGATGGAAAAGGCTACACTTTATCACTACACAACTCTGAATGTTCAAGGTGAACTGTCAGTCATAAATGACTCTTCAAATATGGATTGTATCACCCAGCTGCAGTTTTCAATCCCAGATTAAGGAATCTGAAGCTGAACGTGTAAATTCTGACAGAAAAGCTCCCTAGGTGATGAGCAGACTTTCTTTTTTATCCTCAGTAAGTCTTAGCCATATGTCCATCATTCAGTCGGAATTTTCAGGCTTGATCCAGACACGTTTGCTACTTTTATTTCTAGCTTCCATGCCCCTGTTTTATAAAGCAGTCATTTAAATTGCAATCTATCAAATGTTTTTCTAAAATTAAATGAATAAGACTGCATTATCCTTATGAGGTATATCTTAAACTTCAGTAGTTTAATTTAATTACTTGTTAGACTGTCTTTCTTTGACATAGTGCATGCTTAATTCTCAAATCACAAAAACTGATCTGATCTTTAAAGAAAAGTGGACCGCACTATTCTAAGTACTGCCACTAGTTTTTAAATGAATACCTATACTCAGCACTGCTACATGTCTATGTGGAATGCAGTGACCGCTACTGCTGCCGCTGCTGTACATTTTATTTAGGTCTGCTATTTTAGAAGCCCTGTTTGTCATTTATACGTATATAATCAGGCAGAATACACCTGTAAATTGCATCCATGTGTAAATGGCCATATTAGAAAATCTCCATTTTACATGTGGATGCTCATAGTTCATCAGAAGTCGAGGGGGGCATGGCCTGAGTGGGACAAATATCTACACGTGTATTCTTCATTTTATATTCAGAATACATGTGAAAGCCCAAAGGTGGTCCATCAAACAAAAACTATGAGGTATGTAATAATATAGTGTACACCCAACATATCGCGGGAACAAAAAAAATTATCCCAAAATTGGTGACTTAAGGATTTACTCCTCCCTAGCATGGATAGGTATATAAAATGGTGCTTCTTTTGTTCCACCCTTTACAGATGGGATTAATGTTTATTTCCCCCCTAAACTGAAATGACATAAAGATTAGTCTTCTGTAATTGAGTAGTAGCATCTGCATGACTTAGTTTTCAAAATGGCTTCCACATATGTGTAAGTGAAGACATTTACATGTGCACATTGTGAAATTTTATTTATTTATTTATATTCTTTTATATACCGCGCTATTCTGCATCAGTGCGGTTTACATTGAACAAACTGAAATTACATTGAACAGGGCATTATAACTTGGAGATAACTATTTTACAGGGAACATGTGCTATGGAGGGTTAAGTGGCTTGCCCAAGACCACAAGGAGCATCTGTGGGACTAGAAACCCCAGTCCTTCCGGCCCAAGGTTGCTGTCCTCTAGTGGGATTTGAACCCATGACCTTCCAGCCTGAAGTACCTTGCCCCAACCACTAGGCCACTCCTCCACTCCAGCACTTACACATGTAAGTCACTGGGTTTCCTCTGACAAGTTTTCCAAAGTGTGTATTTGTGAAATGCACCTCTCACTGCACGTGGATATTAATCCCCATGCATTCCTATACTTCCTCCTGCCTGCAGTTGTTTTTAACCATTACATCCATTTTGAGGGGCACAGATATGCCCATTTTACATTGTCCTTATACATGCACACTTTAGCTTCTAAAGTTGACATAGATTTGCAGACATTTTCACTTCTACATCCCTCCCACCACATAAATGGCCTTTCTAGACTGTGCCTTATAGCATGTCTGGCTAGTGGCTGAATATGTCTACTATCCAGATAATTTTACAGAACCATCCTCCCTCTGCTTCTTCACTATGGTTAGAGCACTGGCTTGGTAACCAAGCGACCAGGGTTTGCTTCCCAGTAGCACTTCTTGTGGCCTTGGGCAAGTCACTTAACCCTCCATTGCCTTGGAAGAAAGACCTGGCAATGTACTTTCAGTCACACTGCAAAATAAAAACCCCAGGAGCTACTGGGTCGCCAGGAGTAAGCATCAGGGTGATTAGAAAGATTTTTTACTTGAAGCTATCCGAATTCTGGCTGAAAATCCACAGATATTAGTTACATGCTCACCGGCCACCATTGAATGTATATCTCTCTTTGAATATAAGGCCTAAGGTACCTATTCGTATTCTGCTCAAAGATTTGCTTTCTTATGCAACTAAAAGTATGAACATACATTTAAGCAGTGCTGATTGATGGCATAAAATATGCACATTAGTTGTATCACTATTAGGCATCTCAATTTTTATAATTTAAATGTGCATGTGTGAGTAATTTTAGAACAGAGCATCTAACATAGAAACATTATGGCAGAAAAGGACCACATGGCCTATCTAGTCTGCCCTTCCATATCAACTACTACAATAGTCCCCTTTTTTTCCTTTAGAGATCCTCTGTGTTTGTCCCATGCTTTTTGAATTCAGATACTGTCCTCATCTCTACCACCTCCACTGGGAGACGTTTCCACGCATCTATCACCCTTTCCGTAAAGAAATATTTCTGCATATTATTCCTGACTCTATCCCCTTTCACCCTCATCCTGTGTCCCATCATAGTAGAGCTTGCTTTCAATTGAAAGAGGCTCTCCTCTTGTGCATTTATACCATGGAGGTATTTAAACGTCTTTATCATATCTCCTCTATCCCGCCTTCCTCTAAAGTTATACATATTAAGGTCCTTAAGTCTGTCCTCATATGCTTTATAACAAAGATCACTGACTATTCTAGTAGCCATCCTCTGCACCTACTCCAACCTTTTATATCCTTTTGAAGGTGTGGTCTCCAGAATTGCACACAATACTCCAAATGAGGTCACACAAGAGACTTATACAGAGGCACTAACCCTCCTTTTTTCTGCTGGCCAATCCTCTCCCTATGCACCCAAGCATCCTTCTAGCTTTCGCCATCACCTTTCTACCTGTTTAGCTACTTTAAGATCAACAGACACAATCACGCCCAGGTGTCCCACTTTTCTTTTGTGGACAGAAGTACTTCACCCCCTACACTGAACCACTCCCTTGGATTTTTGCAGCCCAAATGCATGACCCTTCATTTTTTAGCATTAAATTTCAGCTGCCAAATTCTGAACCATGCTTCAAGCTTAGCTAGATTCCTCCTCGTGTTATCTACTCCTTTCTGGGTGTCTACTCTAATATAGATTTTGGTATCACCTGCAAAGAGGCAAACCTTACCCGACAGCTCTTCCTCAATATCACTAACAAAGATGTTAAAAAGAATCAGACCAAAGACAGATCCCTGCGGCACACCACTGGTAACCTCCATCTCCTCAGAGTGAGCTCCATTTATCTGTACCCTTTGTCACCTCCCATTCAACTAATTTCTAACCCAATCAGTAACTTTGGGGTCCATCCCTTGGGTACTCAGTTTGTTTATAAGTTGTCTGTGCAGAATGGTGTCAAAGGCTATCTCCAAGAACAAGCAGGAATGCAGTCTTCACATATGAGTATTGGTACCAATGGATCCCGTGCAGGAACACTCCCCAGCGTCTAATAGGAAAGCCTTTGGGAGCACTCCATTGTGTCTGCGCATCTGCCTTCCTACCTTCCCAACTCTTCTCCTCAGTTCTTTGTTTTCTACGGAGCCAACAGGAAGCCCTTTCCTGTCACCACCGAAAAACGTCTTATTTTTTGGTTTAATTCTGTGCTCTACCTTTTTGTCGACGCTCGTACCTCCCTGATACCGGCCTCAATATACTTTTTATTTCAGTTTTTTCTTTTTAGCGGTTCACCACCACCTTAGGGGTCTGCCTAAACTTGCACCTATGTCACCACTGGTAACCTACAACTTCTGGACTCCTTGCTCCATGTTCTTGCCTACTGCACTCCAATCTGCTGGGGCCACTTTGTGTCCGTGCCTTCTTGGCCCCATTCTTTAGCCTCAAGGATGACTTTTCAGTCTGGTGCCTGGGAGTTGTTGAGTCGCATATGTGAAAACTGCATTTCTGCTTGTTCCTGGATATAGTGTAGTTACTCACCTGCAACAGGTGATCTCTGCAAACCGCAGGAAACAGTCTTCACAACCCACTCTCCTCCCTAGTTATTGTTGGGTATATTTTTTCCTCTTTCAGCTACAAACTCAACTGAGGAGAGGAGTTGGGAAGGCAGATGCGCAGGCGCAATGGAGTACTCTCAAAGGCTTTCCTATTGGATGTGGGGAGCGTTCCCACGCAGGTTTCGTTGGTATCAACGATACCCATATGTGAAGACTGATTTCTGCTGTTCCCGGAGATCACCTATTACAGATGAGTAACTACGCTTTACTGAAATCCAAGTATACTACATCTAGGGCTCTCCCTCAGTCCAACTCCATGGTCACCCAGTCAATGAAATCAATCAGATTTGTCTGACAAGACCTGCTTCTGGTGAATCCATGCTGTATCCTGCAATCCATAGGACTCCAGAAGCCTCACTATTTTCTCTTTCAGCAGCGTTTCCAATAATTTGCTCACCACAGAAGTTAGACTAACCAGAATGTACTTTTCAACCACATCCTTACGTCCTCTTTTGTGTAAAGGGATCACATGTGCTTCTCTCTAGTCCTCTGGCACCACTCCCGACTCCAAAGAGGCATTGAAAAGGTCAGTCAGTAGAGCTGCTAAAATGTCCCCAAGTACCTTCAGTATCCTTGGATGTATCCTCCTTTTCCTTTTGCATTTATTTACCTTTCTAACAAAAAAGGGGTTTTGCCCTTAAAATATCCTCTTTCAGTTTTGCCCATTGCTTTTCTACATCCCCCAGCTCTTCCCATCCCGCTAACGACTCCTTGAGGTATTGACCCTTCTTGGCAAAGTTAGTTTTCCTAAAGTCTAAGACCCTCACTTTTGAATGGATTTTATCAGCCCTAGTCCGAATACTGAACCACACCACACCTAAAAAGAATTTTAAAAATGTCCCCATTGTCTGTCTGTTTTATAAAGGTAGCCTAGGTATCTGTGTACCTTTATAAAATAGGTTCTCAGAACCAGCCCCACTAGCACGCATACAGTATGTGCTCAGATAAATATATACCTTTGCCAAGGCAGATGTAAATTTGTGCATGGGGTCCATGCATGTCCACACACATTCTAAAAAGTGCCTGCGTACACCACTGCTCAACCCCTGCTTCACCCAACCTAGGTCCCTGGGAATGGTGCACCTAGAGGGGGTAATTTTATCAACTATTTTTGCATGTAAACAGCATTTTAGGTATGTAAGAGGCCTATTATAAAATTATGTCATGCTTAAAAGTATGTGTGGTACAAGCTGGTGTGTATATACACTATAGACATGCATAGGGGCAGAGTTTGTACAGAGCATAGGCAGAGCTGTGATTTACATGCATATTTTATAAAATATGCAGTAACATTTACACCTGCTCTAATGTTCACACCTTCAATTTAGGTGCAATTTCGGAATGGTTTGTGCTAGCATTTTGCAGTCACAGAGACATTTATGACCTGATAAAATAGGTATAAATTAGGTGCCTCCCTGCCCACTTAACCAGGGTGCCTTGTTATAAACTTATTCCCATAAATTACAGACGATTTTGTAAGCGATTGTATGCACAATTTCATAAGAGCTATTTTCTTTTTTTTTTTCATTTATTTTCAGCGGCATACAACCAAAACATTTAACAGCAACCAAAACAAGAAAATGGTCCAATAGAGCAGAACAATACAGCAACATCTTAGTTCAGTCTTCCATCCTGTATATCAAACCACATATTGATGCCTTTTTGGGGTTTTTTCTTAAGATGTACTCTCTCCCCAAACACTCACCATTCATCTAACACTCTGCTTTCCCACCAGGCCATCACCAGTCATTCCATCCATCCACTCCAAACTTCCACCCCCCTCCTGTTATTCAAACCCCACTTCCTCCCAACCTCCTCATCCCCTCTTGCTCATCTTGAAGGCTCGCCCAACCCAAGTTGCACTTGACAACTTTTCCACAGCCGACAAAACTCTCCACTCCTTCCACTGATCAGAGATGTATGTCTGAAGTTCATACTGCTCAATATCACTCATCAGCTTCTGCCATTGCCCAATATCCGGGCCTTTCTCATCTACTCAGGTACAAAGAATCACCTTTCGCATTGCAGATAGCCCCTCATACAAAAACCTCCAATTAGCTTTAGATAATTTAGTGCTCCTTAAGTCCTCCGCGTCCCCCAACAATAGTGAACTATAAGTCCATTCAACCTGCACTTCCATGTATGTGGTGAGCTCGGTCAATGCCTGCTCCCAGAGAGACTGCAGGTTCCCACATTCTAAAAAAGTATGCACCAATGTACCCTTATGAACCTTCCACCGCCCATACTCATCATCCTCCCACAGGCCCATATGGGCTCCCCTTTCCCTCATTATAAAAGTGTGATACAACAGCCAGAGTTGGGATTCTTGATGCACCGCATTAGACAAATATTTTAAAAAAAATTCCCAAATAAAGTATCCTGTTTTTCCTCCAAAAGCTGCCGTGCAATTTTCCTGGGCCATATCTGCACCAAAGTCAGTCTCCAGCACCTCAGCCTAGCTGCCCTACAAACTCGATACCACCGCAACAAGGTGTTAATGGCAATAATGATAATCTTGCCACTAATGGAACTGATGTGACTCTGAAGCTCGGCAAAATCGAGAAACCCACCCGTTAGTTCCTCGTAGAGTGCACCTACTCCATAGCAACCCAGCTTTTCCCACTCCCAAAACATACACACCCTTATCCCTGGGGCAAGCTCCAGATTTCCCATCAGCTGCAAATAGGGTGAGATCATAGTCAGGGCCTGCTCCAGTCCTTGCCACCATTTCCAGGCCTATCTAAAATACTTTAGCACTCCCAGCGCACCAGTGGAAGCAAGAGCTATTTTCTATGTGCAAAAGATGCTTTAAAGGTGGAAAGTGGTTTATGAAATTACTACCATGGTTTCCTGTCTCAAACTTGATGGCATACTTTCTTCCCTATCCTCCCGGCATGCACCTTTTAATGTGATCAAAAGTACATGTATTGTGAAAGTTTGTTCATGTTTTCAAGTAACTGAAAATTAAGTTATGTGGATTCAGCCAGACTATGCCTATAACATCTTATATTATGTGTTTAGATCTGATGATCCTGCAAAAATCTCCCTTCTATATGTAAACATTTTTACTTACTTTGTTGAAGAAATTGATCAGTTGGTTTTGACAGGTATATAAATCTATATGAAATATTAAATTGAATTTAGACCTATTGTAGAAACTGCCTGTGGTTTGAAAAAGTGACCAATAGTGTAGTGCAGTGCATATTTCACAGTCTGACAGTATTATAGCCACTGAGCATCTCCCTTTCAATAAGATTACCTTTAACTTCTGAAATTAAACTTCCATTCATTACCAGTAGTCCCTTTTATGGCAAAGATCGCACAATCAAACTTTGTGTGATTTTTCTTTCCATAAGTTGTCATTTTCTAATGTTGCTTCTGCTAAGAATCACCTAAAACCTTTTTAATTTAACTCTGGTTATATCCTGTATTCCTTGGTGTTCAGTAAAAAGTACATTGGCATTGAACATAAGTGAATAAAGTCAGGGCCAGATTTAAGATGTTCATGCCCATAGAAAAGTCCAAACAGCAGACTCAGAGAGTGGGAGCAGTAAGGACGGTAATCAGAGATCCCAAAGCTTGGAGAGCCAGCAGAGGACGGCAGTAGTGCACTTTTTGAAGCAGCACATGCACATCACAATATGCAGTTGGAATCAGGCTCCTCTTTTTTCTGGTTATTTGGGACATTTGCAATTTGGCACCCTAAGAGATATGTTTACTAAACCATCTTAACGTCGCAGCGGTGGTATTATCGCGCGATAATTGACGTTATTGCGTGATAATGTCACTTATCACGTGATAATGCAGCGGCGGCGTTAAGGCACACTAACACTGTGAAATCCGGGTCTGAAGGGTGGAGTAAGGCTTCCCAGAGGGCGGAGAAAAGGGGTCAATGGGCGGAGATTGGGAGGGGAGAGGCTCCAGGCACACTAACGCTGTGAAATCCGGGTCTGAACACTAATGCCAGTGAAACCCTAGCGTTAAGGCACATTTGCAGGAAAGAGAAACCATTTCAGTCAGCAATGTGCAGCAAAGGCAGGGAAACCCAGAAAAGTGATAGTTGTGATACATGTGCAGGGACCAAAAAGGCAAATAAACATATAAAAGGACCATAACCACATCTAAAATCCCAATAACCATGCTGGCCAATAGTGATATTAATGATAAACATAAAGCAACACTACTGACAAAGCGTATAAATTAAGATATCATGTTTGGAAGGGTCTGTGCTCTGTCCCCCTACAAAGTGAATGATCCCACATTGAAATAGCGCTGATCAGGGTTTCTGTCGTTTAGATTGGGCAGGTTTGTTATGGCATACACATGTGCAGCAACAGCAGAGTGGGCACGTAGGAAACGGCAACTGTACTGATGCTGTAAATGGGATACAGGGGCTGCAGGCGGCACATGCTGTGGTCCAGCTGGGGCACAGTGCGGGCTAGGCAGATGCCTAGGTGGCACATAGGAATGCCGAAACTGTAAAGCAGCAAGACAGCAACTGACAAGGGTCAAACATGGGCACGAGTGTGTGTCCCACAGTGTCACAGGGGAGATTAACCAGCAGGTACCCCCAAGGGCACATAACATTGGCAGGCGGTGTGGGGGGGAAGCACGTATGTCCATGTAGGCACCCCTACCCAAGAACCCACACCATAGGCAGCTGCCTACCAACATACTGAATGGCCTGGGACTGCGCACCACCAGCACCACCGGCATAATGGCATGGCAGCATGGTGGCGGAGGGGGCAGTGGCATCTGCCCATAGCAGACCATGACCTAGCCCCGTTTAGGTGGGTGTCGTGCAATGCAACAGACAGGATCTGTCTGATGAACAGTCATGGTATCCCCAGGCAATGAACTGTCCCTGTGGCAACAGTGTGGTGCAGTACACACAGCCAGTGTGTTCAGGAGCAGAAGGTCACAAGTTCAAGTCCCAGCTGTGGCTCCTGCCAACCCTTTCCCCATATTTTATCCAGTACTAAACCGTGGTAATAAAGACAGAACCTTTATTGCAGATAAAATAAACATGCCTGAAACGCCTATATTTTACCCTACAGAGCACAGACACCATAAACATGTGCAATCCCTAGAGCAGAGTTTCCCAACTGCAGTCCTGGAGGGCCAAACACCATTCAGGTTTCATGCTGTCCCTAATAAATATGCCTGTGCTGCATTAGTATGCGCCGCCCCATTTTATGCAAATGTATCTCATGCATATTCATTAGGGGCAGCATCAAAACCTGAACAGTGTTTGGCCCACCAGGACCGGAGTTGGGAACCTCTGCCCTAGAGCAGCGGCCAACAGGGGCATAAACACCCACACCCACACCCACAGGCTCCACTATCCAAAGCCTCATGGAGAGTCAGGCTGTTGGGCCCTGCGCACAGCAGCATATCCCAATACTAGCACTTGCATACCTTAGCAATGCCGCCCTAAACTTGGGAATACGTTAGACATATATCAAAAGGTTGCTATGATTAATGGCAGATATCAATTCCTAAGTTAAGCACAATTTGCTGATTGAGCTGCATCATAGCAACCTTTCTGATATCTGTGGAGTGTGTTCCAGTTTTGGTTTCTGACAGTGTTTACCACCCCAGGGAGTGACCTCAACAGTATTGCGTACCATAGCCATGCCTGCACTGTTCCCAGGACTGGTGTGGTGGCCAGGGCTGCCAAAAGCCTCTATATTTACACAATGCTGGCATAGGTGTGGGAGTGTGTTTCTGTCTATCCAGTGTGTTGTGGCTGCCTACACCTTACTCAGCCCGCACTGCTTACACTGTTTCCAGTGTTAGCCTGCCAATGTGCATAATGAGGAGCAAGGTACTGTGGGTATGACCCGGACAGGGTGGCCTGGGCAGGATGCATCTGCACAGGGCATAGGGCAATGGCTGGGACATTGTAGTGCCCAGCCACCACCTGCACAGACAGGGTGGCCACAGCATGTCCTGCTGGGAGAGCACTCTCACCCTGACTGAGCACTGACCACGGCATGGTAGGTTCCCCCATAGTGCTCTATGATATTTTTCTCATGTGATATTTATGGGTTCCCTTTTGGGGCCCAATCACTGACTTATCTGCTTGGTGTGTGTGCTCACATCCCAGTTTTGGGTGCACACATCTCCTCCAGGAACATGCACTATGGACTAGCTAGCAGACTGTCTGCAGTTAGTATGTGTATGGCTGGAACACCTTGCAGGGTGCAGTGGCTGGAGACTCACTGTGCTTGCTGCTGGAGAATGTCAAATAGTGGTGGGGGGCAGCTGAGCATTTCCAGGCCTACTGTCTGTCTGCCATTGCCTTATGGATGCGTACAGATCTGCATTGACTGCCCTGTAGGGTGCCTGTTCCCCAGCAGGACTGGGGTTGATGGTCCCCTCTACTGTCACCATTGCAGGGATGTAGAATGTGGATCTGTTGGTGGGAGATCCTGTCCCCCACACTGAGCCACAGAGGGCGGGTTGGGTGGTGCTACATAATCCGCCTATGGGTCCAAACACCCCCCCCTTCACTTAAATCATGTGACCATGGCACCCATACAGGATATGCACTATTCTGGGTGCATCATAGTCCACAAGGGCTAGACATGACTGGGAAATATGGATGGACACAGGTGTATCCTAGGTGTGTCTGCAAGGACTAACTATCACACACTGGCACTGATGGCGACCTGCAGCATAGCCTATCTCATCTAAGCCAGGTGCTGCGGACCTGGTGCTGGGCGCCCCACCTCGCCCTCAGGGTGAGCACAGTACCCCCACAATGTGTCGGTCTGTAGCTACTCTGTGCCAGTAACACACACGGTCAGTTCCCCCTACCAGGCCGAGGTGCTGTGGGGGTGCATACCCCGTCTTGTGATCATCTGTAGACTGCTGATCTGCATGTGCAGTGCATCATGGGTACGGGTGGGTTAACCCTATCCTGGTAACCACAGTAGACAGTTTGTGTGATGACCTGCAGTCCTTCTGTAGCCAGTCAGGGGTTTGTTATTAGCTATAGAGATGTAGCCCACTGGTTACTTCACTGACTGTGGAGGCAGAGGTGATGGGTTTGATCCCACAGTGGTGTTATTTGATAGGGCTGTCTGAGGCATTTCCTTTTTTAATTTAAATTAGTGCTGCCAGCAAAAACACCCTCACAGTGCTGTAACCTTAAGGTGCCTCATAAGGCTCCCTATAAGGCGCCTTATAAGGCACCCTATAGGGAACATTATAAGGTGCCTTGGCGGATAGTGCACTTTATAATGTGCCCTCGGAGTGCCTTATAAGGCGCCTTATGCGGCACCTTAGGTTACGGCACTGTGAGGGTGTGTTTGCTGGCAGCACTAATTTAAATTAAAAAAGAAAATGCCTCAGACAGCACTGATTTAAAGTAAAGGGTAATTCCTCAGGTACCAACGAAAGGCACGAGCCACGTGCTACAAGACACCCAGTAAAAAACGTGGGAAGCGAGTGGAAGGACAATCTTTATTAGTAGAAAAAGCCTATGGCCCGACACAGGCCGTGTTTCGTTGCCTTCTTCAGGGGCAGGCTTCATAAACAATCATACTTCCATGGTGCTCTAGACACTATGAGCACAATAGTGTTCTTTCAAAAACTGTTGTTTCAGGAAGAGAACCCGATGTTTAAAGTTGCAAGATACTTGCGTGCTTCAGTCGAGGTTCCTTCCTAATGTGTAAACCGAAAGTTTATCACACGGCCTGTGGGACTTACTTTTTCCCAAGCCGCTGAATGCCTGCCCTCTGAAATTGTTGACCTGGAAAGTTTTATTTCTGATAGCAGTCACTTCAGTGTGCAAAGTGAGTGAGCTCCAGGCTCTAGTAGTTCATCCACCTTACATTAAATTTAATTACAAGAGTGATGCTTCATACTCGTCCCAAGTTTCTACTGAAAGCAGTTACAGAGTTTTATCTTAAACAATCCATCGTCCTTCTAACGTAATTTCCAAAATCCCATTCTCACAAAGGGGAAGCTGCACTACACATCTTGGACTGCAAGCAAGCCTTAGCTTTCTAATTGCAGCGGATGAAACCCCATAGAAAGTCCATCCAGCTTTTTGTTTCTTCTGACCCCAGCAGGCTAGAGGTTGCTATTTCCAAACTCACATTATCAATTTGGCTCGCAGACTGCATCTCTTTCACTTATGTGCAGGCAGGCCTAAGCCTTGAGGGTCTTGTCTTATGGTTCATAATGTGAGAGCCATATCTGCGTCAGTGGCCCAGTTGCAGGCAATCTCCGTGGAAGAAATATGCAAAGCTGCTACATGGTCATCAGTCCAACCTTCACATCTCACTACTGTCTAGATGGGGGGATTACTAGTGCAGCAGCAGCAGCTTTGGCCAATCAGTACTTCAAAATCTGTTCAAGGAGTATAATCCTACTCCACCCCCCCCCCCCTCCAGACCTATTTCTTTCAGTTCAGGCTACCTTTAAAAAAAAGAATAT
Organism: Ichthyophis bannanicus; assembly: GCA_033557465.1. NCBI lineage: Eukaryota > Metazoa > Chordata > Amphibia > Gymnophiona > Ichthyophiidae > Ichthyophis > Ichthyophis bannanicus. The sequence continues at coordinate 369,244,166 of CM066035.1, forward strand.
AAAATTCATACAAGATCCGTTGCCCCCAAAAACAATAGTTCTGTTGCCCTAGTTGGGCAGTTTGTTATCCCCTTTTTTGGTTTGTGGAAGCTTGTAACTATTTATTAGTATTTCGCTCATGTCTTTCCAGTTGTAGTTCAAGGCAAGTTACATTTAGGATACAGTAGACATTTCCTTGTCCCCAGAGGGCTTGCAATCCAAGTTTGCACTTGAGGCACTAGAGGGTTAAGTGACTTGTCCAAGGCCACAAGGAGCAAAGTGGGATGTGAATCCTGGTCTTTCTGTTCCCAGGCTGTTGCCCTAACCCTGGGAAGTCCCATATGTGAGAACTTTTTTTCCTGCTTGTCCACAGAGAAAAGGTAGCCACTCACCTGTACTAGGTGTTCTCCATGGACAACAGGAAAAGTCCTCACCACCTCTCCTAAGAGTTGCATTCTCCTCAGCTCTTGAAATAGACTGAGGCTAAGATGGCACCCTGGCAATAGGCGGGAAGACGCGCACATGCATGGTGAGTGTCCAAAAGCTTCTAGGAGGAGCTGAGAATGCTCCCATACAGGAGCTCTGTCGGATGACATTACCCATACGTGAGGACTTTTTCAGGTGTCCATGGAGAACACCTGCTAAGGTGAGTACTACCTTTTATATTTTCTCCATTTTCTTAGATAAAATATCTATATATTGACTGATTAAATTTTGAACTTATATGTGAGTCACAAGAATTATACACTACGAATTTGAAAATATATTTAGAATGCATTTCATTATACCACGTGTTCAATTATAGGACTAGAATGGTTTATTTGTAGTCACATAACTGTGCTTTCTCCTGATACTGAATACACTTGCCATATATAGTAAGCTGCACATGAGAACTAGTAGTTTGTTAGTACTAGGTGTATTTTAAATGTCAACCCAGAAAAACTTGTGTTTACACCTTGTGTATATCTGGTTTACTCTCAAGTGAGAACTCATAAATTTCAGGACACTTTGGGGCTGCATAAGTGGAATTTATACCACTTGTATTTCTTGTTTCAAAACGCTTTGCAAAAAATTTGCTATGGAGCTCATTTAGATCTGTTTAGATCCATAACAAACTGTCGTGCATGTGGGTCGTTCCTCTGTTGGAAATCCACTGGTTTAGTACATCAGCCTCCAGGTTTGCTAGAAATATGAAAATAATTCCCTTTTATGGATGAAATAAATAACCTTAAATTTCCCTCAAAAAGAGGAAAGCAAAGGAAGTAGTGCCTTGAATTTTGCCTTTGCATAAGTTATGCCCTTGTGAGATAGAAAATTCCTACTCCTTTAATGTATTATATAGAGTACCCACCCAGTCTCAACCCGCAAATTGAATGGTGCATTTGCGGGTTGAGACTGGGTTCCACTATAGTTCCACTATTTTCTCACCCAAATGTAATGTAGACTCTTTCCCATTTTGTATTCATGGTAAAAAATGCTGTGTAAATAAGGCCCTTGTGCTCAGCAAGGACCCAGTAGCCAGGGTATCCCGGATGCCCATCTCCTCACACCCACAGGAAACACCACTCCACAGTCCCATCATTTCCACTGCTACCACCACCCCCTTTCCCTCTGGAACAATTATAATTGTTGGTCACAGCTTTATTAACCAGATTAAACACCTGCCCAGAACCTGGTCCAACAAAACATTTATCAATACCAAACATCCCCCCGCCCCCCTACCCCATTCCGGACAGTGCCCCCCACCAGCCATATTATTAGCAAGGTGGTGCATCATCCTCCCCCCGCCACTACTGCCCGCCTTGCCATGTTAGTAGCAAAGGCCGGCTCCACTTGCCTTACACCAGGCAGAGACCCCCAACCGAGATGTCTCGCCCCCCCCCCCTCCGAGGAGCACTTTGCTCCCTTCAATGCACATTCAGCCGTATAGGCCCTGCCATCTCGGCGAGCGCTAGCTCGATACCCCGCCACCGGCACAAGGTAGCCCCCCTATCCTTGTGCCACCCCCCCCCCCAAAAGAAAGCTGCGACCAACACAACCCTTCCAACGCTTCCTGCCAATCATTCAAGAATAATTTTTGTCCCACCGGAAAGAGGTGTACAACATCAGTGCGATATAAGCCCGCATATAATCCCATATAACACCTTTTTGCAACTTCAACACTATATCTACTAGTGAAATTGTAAAAATTATCGCCTCCATCAATCCTAGCACAGCTCCCAATGACCCATGCCCAGCCAGCTGGATCAAAGAGTTACGTCATGAGCTAAGTCAAATTCTGTGCCTGTTACTGAACCAGTCCTTCCTAACAGGCTCATTCCCAAAAAGTCTGAAACACACCTCCATCAAGCCTTTACTAAAAAACAGTAAGCTTGACTCATCCAAAGTTGAATCGTTTAGGCCAATCTCGAGCATTCCACAACTTGCAAAAATTATCGAGAAAGCTGCCCAACAACAGCTCCAGCAGCATATTGACATTGAAGCGCCTCTAGACAAATCACAACATGGTTTCAGAGAAGCACATGGAGTTGACACAATCCTTACAACCTTATTCAATGATCTTATCACGGGAATAAACGACATAAAACAGGGATTTGTGCTCATATTTTTGGACATCTCCGCTGCCTTTGATTCTGTAAACCACAACATACTGCTGCAACGTCTGAGTGAGAAGGGAATTCAAAACACAGCACTTGAATGGTGTAGATCCTACCTTTCCAATAGGTGGCAACAAGTTAAAACAGGTCAGGAATCATCAGAGCCATTCCTACAGTCTCAAGGTGTACCTCAAGGATCTTCATTATCAGCATTAATGTTCAACATTTATATGCAGCCGATATGTGAGTTGATCCGATCCTTCAACGTGCAATGCCTGGCATACGCAGATGACATCCTCATTTACATGCCGTTTAATACTGACCAACCAGTGTTCACACCAATAATTAATTGTTTTGGTGCAATAGCCGAATGGCTGTTGACACAAAACTTAAGAATAAATCACAACAAAACTGATGTATTATTTGTCACAAGAAATCGCAAGTTCATACCCCCTCCGTCACTACTAATCAATAACATAGAACTGACGTCAAAACCCACTATCCGATACCTCGGCATCACATTGGATCAACACCTAGATATGACAACGCATGTGAAGAATGTGACAAAGAGGATATATCATAAGATCAGAACGCTACGCCACCTCCGACCACTACTTGACTATACTGATTATCGCTCAATATTCCAGGCTCTAGTCATCCCTCACCTAGATTTTGCGAATATCATCCTCCATGGCCTCTCTCAATCAACCTTAAATCCACTTCGTCTGGCTATGAACGCAGCTGCAAGAGTCCTCTCTGGGTCACCAAGAGCTGCTCACATAACGCCGATCATGAAGGACCTACACTGGTTACCATTACAAGCCAGACTTACATATAAGTCTCTAGTTCTGACCTTCAAGGCCAGGAATAACTACCCTCCGACACCAATTAGCAAACTAATACATAACACCCTCGAAAATAGAAACAGAAGGACCACTGCTATGAATACCTTAATAGTTCCCAAGATGATGACATCTTGTACTAAAGCTACATCGAACAGAGCTTTCTCTTTATTTGCACCCCTGAACTGGAATTTACTTCCTCATGAAATTCGTTGTATCAAAAACCTTTTACAATTCAGGAAAGCCGTGAAGCATCACTTATTCACAAAATTCTACCCAGAAGTGACCCCGCATGTTCACTCAAACAACAGACCTCCAACGTGCACTAAACACCATATTACCTTAATTCAACCAGAAAATGGTTAAGCTCCACGATAGCTCCACATCCTCTGTTGATTCCCGCCCCTACATAAATTACGCAGATAATATCCACTTGAGCTAACATATTTATTTAGTAAAACATATACATATATGATGTTGACTGTACATAGTTTTCCCTGTTAATCCATGTTATATATTCCCATGTTCTATGTAAACTCAATGTTACTTGCATACATTGTTGTATATTTTGTTCAATGTACACCGCACTGATCTTAATAGCGCGGTATATAAGAAATGTTAAATAAAATAAAATAAATACTTCACCTCCGCCCAAGGATGTTGCACCTGTAGACCACCCGTCTGCTGAACCCACTGCCCGATCTGTCTATTGACCTTAACCGGTCTCGCGACCACCGCCGCTGATCCTGGCAGGAAGGACGTGGAATGATATCTGACCAAACAATCAGAATCCCCGGGCAACAGTTCCCGTAGAAATCCAATGTCTCGCTGCACCAACCTAATGAGCTGCCTATAGGACAAGCTGGATAGGTCATTGCTGCCCAGATGAATCACAAGTCCTACTGGCCGCTGCAGCTGTCCGGCCCTCAGCTGCACAAACAATATCAGCTGCCACCAGTGCATTCCCTGTAAAATAGTTATCTCCAAGTTATAATGCCCTGTTCAATGTAATTTCAGTTTGTTCAATGTAAACCGCACTGATGCAGAATAGCGCGGTATATAAGAGAATGTAAATAAAAAAAATAAATAAATAAATAATTCCGCGCTCGCCCATCCACAACAGCCGAAAGCCGGAGGTTGCCAGCCCCAGATGCACTCCAAGGGGGCGCGACATGGCCCTGTGCTCCGCCCAGTACAGGAACGAGTGACCAACGATCCACCAATCCCCGCAGTGCACACCATCTGCAACGAGACAATGCTGACTGCAACCAGCTGGAGACTCTGCAAAATGAATAACATTGTTAATGCCCCGCCCCCCTTTTTCCCCCCCACCCCCCTCTTTCCCCCCACCCCCCTCTTTTACTTAGCACCCCCCATACTGACAGCTGATAACAAGCATACCAAGGGCAAACATACCCCGCATAGACCCCCGACAACAGCTTAGAGCAAAACTCCCCCGGGCGAACATAGCCCACATATGCGCCCAAACGCCACCTGCCAATCCGCTGAATCACCTCACCCCTGAGCCCCACAGCCATCGTGCTAGTAGCAGCACCAATCCAAAAAGAATGCGACGCAAAGCGCTTCTCATTGCAGCCCAGATACCGCAAAGCCAAATGAAGCACCGCAGTAAACTGGAACTGCGTTACAGGCTTACCACCCTCATGCAAAAATAAGTAGCCCAATGCCTGCGGCCGATGCTGCAAATAAAGATGCAAATTATGAAAGACAGGAGGGTAAAGAGAAAATTGCATTTAGCAACACCCAACCCCCTTTACCATTCTGATCAGTTTTTGATTGCGGGAGGAAAATGTGCACTTGCGTCGCCTCCATAACCACATACTTAACATCCAAACCCCCAAACCCGTTCTGCCTCCCTGACCAAGGCACAAGCCCACACACGCGGAACACCCCAAAGAATGCGGTCATGAACAATGCCCGGAACAAGACTGACTCAAACTCGGAGACCGCAACCGCAGGCATCACTTCCTAATTTGCATAAACAACTCGTGCGACACTGGGACCTGCAAATCTTGCAACTTGGGACGCCCCTTGGCCCAACCCACTAGCAGGTGCTGCACTAAAAAGGAAACTCGAGGATTACCCCATCCCTCAGCCTTACTGGGAAAACCCTGCTAGCGCCAAAATGACTGCCGATCTGGACCAGCCCTCCCTTTTTGCCCACACTCCACAGGTCCAGCATCTCCTCAGCAACTCTCCCACCACACCAACCTTTCCCAATCAGAAAGCCACGCCCTTAGCATATCCACGCAGATAGGATGACCATGTCCCGTGTGCCATCGATGCACGCAACAACGCCATCACACTAGGATCCCAATCTGCCAAAGATGATCCGGAACCATCGAAGCTGCCTCCTCTGCCTCAGGAGCCAATAGATAAAACTGCGCCCACTGAAAACGAGACAAAGCATCAGCAATTGAATTCTGGTTGCCCGGCACATGACGCGCTCTGGCAGTAACGTTGAGACATAAGCAAGCTAACATGAAAACTCTCATTAAAGCCGCAAATTGAGGGCACTTGGGTGAATGTCGATTAATAATCTCCACCACCGCCTCATTGTCACACCAAAACACGGCCCTCCTATTCCTCAGATGCTCAGGCCATGCCCATAAAGCGACTACAAAGGAAAATAACTCCAGAAACGCTATGTTACGAGTCAACCCAGAAACCTGCCATTCCAACGGCCAAGCCTCCGTGCACCACACCCCTTGACAGTATACTCCGAAGCCATAACTACCCGCAGCATCCGTAAACAACTGCAAATCTGCATTCGACAGTTCTGGCAACTGCACCACCGTGCCACCGTTGAAATCAGATAAAAACTAATCCGAGACCCACAAATCCTCCTGCATTCCAGAAGATACGCGAATCTGATGAAAAGGACGTCGCACCCTGCCATAGCTAGGGACAGCCGCCGCGCGAAGGGGCGCCCCATCGGAATAACCCAACAAGCAAAATTAAGATGCCCCACCAACAACTGCAAGTCCTTAAGCGTGATCTTGGTGGATGACCCCGCAGCCACAACCAAACCTCTCAGCCGATCGACTGAATCTATCTCTATCCCCAGAAAAGATAGGCACAACACCGGCCCCACCGTCTTACCAACTGCTAACGGGATGCCGAATTCGCTGGCCAGTTCTTGGCATTATGCCGGCAAGATGGAACAAGTCTTGCCAGCAAGATGGAACAAGACTCCACTGGGCTGGGGCCCACAAACAAAAATCGTCCAAGTAATGTACCATGGTGGAAAACCCCGTCCACTGTCCCAAGACCCAATGTAGAAAGGAACTAAAGGCCTCAAAGTAAGCACACGAGATAGCACAACCCATTGGCATACACTTATCAAAATAAAACTGAGAACCAAACTGAAAGCCCAGCAACGGGAATGCCGATGATGCACCGGCAATAGCCAAAAAGTGGATTCAATATCCACCTTTGCCATCAGCGCCCCCACCCCACACTGACGCACCAAAGCAACTGCAGTGTCGAACGATGCATAACGAACCATGCACAACTCATGAGGTATATGATCATTAACTGAATTACTAGGCGGGAACAACAAATTATGTATTAACCTAAACCACCCAGGCTCCTTTTTAGGAACCACTCCCAGTGGTGAAACCACAAAAGGCAAAAATGGGGGTTCGCCGAAGGGACCAGCTATCCTGCCCAAAGCACACTCCGCCTCAATATTCTTGCGGACCACGTCAACCAAAGTCTTCACTGAGCTGGAGTTTTTGGCCACCGTATCTGCTGCCACACCTTGAAATGGGATATGAAAACCTTGTAAAAATCAAACAAGATCATCCTCCATTCCTTACCCTGCCGACTCCCCTCAAAACGAAGCAACCATGGACGCAAAGCTTCAACCTTGATAGGAGTAGGAGCCAAAGCCATACACAACTCCTCACTTGCCCCCCCGTCGGAGCTCCCGCCAGCTCCTTCTGACTACACTTCCTGGCTGCATGCCCGCCCCTGCACAGCAAACAGGCATGTCTAAACTTACAGTCCGGGAACGGACATGAGGTCTTGTTAAAGCGCCAACACAGGTCTCCCCCTCCTGGCCCTCCTTTCACTGGCACGGTGAATCCCACTGGTGCACGAAAGAACCGAGGGCCGGCCAATGCTACTTGAGTTGCCGCTCAGGAGATACCCCCCGCCCCTCCCCCACTCCCACTCTTGGAGGACATTTGCGTAAGCCACAAATTGATGTCCTTCGTCCCCCATGACAACTGAGTATTTTCTTCCATCATGTCTCTAAACTCCTTGTCATAGTTTAGCCAAGCCCAACCCTCATGAGCCTGCGACGCTGCCAATATAGCATCGGCATATGCCAGCAGCGCACCATATTGACCTGGATCATAATGCCCTCCACACACTCGCTAATCTTAAGAAGGCCCGTGTCCAATTAAGGGTATTGCGGGAAACCTTCCTCACCCTACCCAACTTCTTGTCTTCTTTACGCTTCTTTCTGCTATCACCAGAGCACTTCCTCCCTTCTAAGAGGCGAAAGATATCAATGTACCGACGCCTTCTGATCTGGTGCCTCAACTTCCTCAGTACACCTTCCCACAGCTCAGAGCAAAGGAGAACCGTAGGAGCCGATCCCTCCCCCTTTTCCCCAGTCCCCGCTGTGGAGCCTACAGAAGAAGACCCTGATGAAGTCGATGATGACGATGGCGAAGATGAATCACGCCGACAACGGCACCCGTGCCTACGCTTCGCCTTGGCCTTGCATCCACCTGCGACCCCTGACCTGGAAGGAACCCCCTTCTAAGGCCACCCTCCCTGCCTGCATACTCACCAGCTTTGGGATTAACCGATGCTCACTCACTTGAGCCTTGCGATTCGTCAGCAGGAGTGTACTGCCCTTGCATCTGCAATGTCGAGGCCGCTCCGCTGGCCTGACTGGGGTCAGACATACCCGCCTTTGCACCGTCTCTCCCCTGCACCTGCATAGGAAGAGAAGGACAAACACCAGAAGCAGCGGCCCCAGCTACGCTGGCCCCCCTTTCCTCCTCCCCTCCCCAACTCCAAGCTGAAGAACCCAAACCCCCGGCATCCCACCCCACCCCACCCCCCACAGGTGAAGACCCAGCACCACTACACCCTGCTCCTGGCCAGTCTCCCCACCCATGGCCCCGCTCCTCCGTACTGTCCAATCCCGAGAGACCAATGCCCAGTAAACCCGGTAACAAATGGGTGCAGAAAAAACGCCTGCCAGGGCACCACGGGGTATAATTCCCAGGAAGGGGCGTAGGAAACAAGACTCAGGATGTATTGAACCCCTCCACATCGGCACCAAGACCTGCTGCATTTCCACCCTGATCTCCCATCACTCCCCCTTCCTCTCCCAACACCCCAGCCTAGGACGTCCGCACCAAACCACCCGCTCCATCGTGCACAGCCCCGCCTGAAACCACCTACCCCCGTTGACTTTGGCCGCCCTCCTCCAATTGCCCCGCGCCAAACCAACTGTCCTTAAACCCCGCCCAGGCCTCCCGGTTCGTGACCTCCTCACTCCTCCCCCATGGCACCCAACCTCTGCCAAACCCCTGCCCTGCCTAGGCACGGACGACACTGCCTCCGAGCCACCAGGCACCACTACACCTCGCACCCTACTTCTTCTCCCCCAAGACCGTGACCCAGAGCCCCCCCCCCCCGCCGCCCCCTTGCCTCCTGGCCCCTCGGCGTCCACACCATGGCCCGCATACCAGTGTACACCCTGTTTGACAGGCAAGATTAGCAATATGAATGTAATGTGTGCCCTCAAGTCAATGCAGCCTCCTGGCCACCCAAAAAGCTCCTGGGTCTTCTTGGCTGTGTGCCCACAGGTAGAGTGCAAGGCCTTTCCGCCCCAAAGATGGTAATATGCCTTAAACGGTGCTCCTGCTATGTGGAATCTCAAGGAGCACCAGTTGACAATGAACCTTAATTGCCTGGCCTACCCAGCCTGTGCATGCCCACGTGAGCTACTCCTCGACTTTTATATCTCCAGGAACAAGCAGGAATGAGTCTTCACATATGGGTACGTCGGTACCGACGGAGTCTGCGCGGGAACGCTTCCCAGCGTCCAATCAAAGAGCTTTTGGAAGCATCCCACCACGCCTGCGTGCTGCCTTCCCGCCTTTCCCAACTGCCTCTCCTCAGTTTTCGTTTTTCCGCGGAGCCGGCAGGACGTCTTCCTGTCACCGCAGAAAATTCTTGTTTTTATTTTTTCGTTTTCTTGTGGTCGCGGCTGTCTTCCCGATGCCACCGGTACCGCCGGTGTTTTCTTTTCTTTTCCTGAAAAACGTTTTCCTTTTCCACGGGATATTTTTCTTCATAGTGTCCCACAGTCTCTTAGGCCTTTTAGGCCTCTTCTTTTTCCTTCATGGAACCGCCAGGCACTTTCTCCAAGAAATGTTCACACTGTGGCGGTACAACTTTATTTTTAGACCCTCAAAGTCGGTGTCTAACCTGCTTGGGTCCTGACAACAGTTTGGTGAGAAGAGGTTTTCAACATCGAGATTCCCTCGATACACGGTTGCCCTGTAACTTCGGGGCACCGTCCCCTTCTTCTTCCACACAAGATCAGGTAACCCATAAACAGTCTGTTAAGACTAGCCAGTCCTTGAGTGGTAGGTCTCATGCACTGCATGAAGACGGCTTCGGCCTTGCCCTCGAGGGCCCACTGGCTTGAAAACCCCGGCGGGAGTCTTCGGTCTCCAAAGCAAATAAGGGGTTTCAGGTTGTTCCTGGGGTTCACCCCCACAGAACATAACTCAGCCATGTCCGGTGGTGACATCCGCTTCGAGCGGTACCGATACCCTGGCATCGGCACTGGTGTTGGATGGAACACTCCTCACCAGGGATCGTCATCTGACGTCCTCGGTACCTTCGGGACCGGTGGACACACCCCAGACTGACTTTCCATTATCAGTACTAGCACCGATACTACCACTGTCGTCGGTACCCTCCAGACTTGCATCGATAGACTTGCTTCCTTCGATGCCGAGTCTGGAATCTATCTCCAGTCTGGAGGACTGGGTACCGACTCGCCTTGGTACCGGCTTCCGGCGGTACCGAAGGCTCGGTTCCGATGATTCGGATCCACAACTCTCGGTTCCCTTGAGGCCGATTGAGTTGCCACTGGTTGACCTCCCTTCACCGGTGTCAGACACGGTACCGAAATCGGTACCGACGACCTCATTGCCTTTGCGGTCGGTGCCTTCCGGGCTTTGCTTATCAGGCTCTCTGCTCTCGATGCCGAGTTTGGAATCGATCTCTAGTCTAGAGGACTCTGTACCAATAGCTTTTGGTACCGACATCGATCGATCCCGGTGCTTCGGTACCGGGGATAGTGGCCGGATGGGTTCCGTCACCTCGGTACCGATTGAACTGTCACCGATGACTACTCCGATGTCTCTGTCGGGCTCGACTCCAAAATCAGTACCGGTATCCACAGTAGCATCGTATCCAAATCCTACCATGCTTTTTTCAACAGGATCGCTCCATTCTATACCAAGCTTGGAGCCGATACCTGGATCTCCTTCTAGGAATGTGGGAAACACCTTTCCGGGTACCCCCACCTCCCAGGACAACTGATCTGTTATATCAGGTGCCCCCCTCTCCAGGGTTTCAAAAGACTCAACTTCCTCATCATTCCCTAGTAGTGGAATCAGCAAATGAGGCGGGTAAAGAGTAAGAAAAAGCACTCTTCCTATCCGCCAGGTCGTGAGTCTAAAACACTAGATGACTTTGGACGTCAAACCTTCCAGACATCTATGCTTTCTGCAAGAATTCTCTCATATATATTTTATATGAGTCTTTCTCTTGAGGAGGTCACAAAGCAATTACATCTTTTGTCTCTTTTCCTTTCAGATTCCAGGAGTACAGACTATTCCTCACTGCTTAAGCATATCCAGAATATCTCTTGGTTTCTTTCTCGTGCTTCCCTAGACTCTTTTGAGTCTGTTAGCAGGACTTCTGCTATAGCTATAGGGGCACGGCGTAGAGCCTGGCTCCAAGCTTCAGATTTGGACAAATGGGCACAACAAAGGCTGGGACATACTCCTTGCACTGGAGAAAAATTTTTCAACAAGGAGTCTTTACGTCAGGTTATTCAGTTGTCCACTGATTTACCTGTTCCTAGGGGTTGTTCTACCCCTTCCTCTGTCCCAGTACGTAGGAAATGTCCTACCAAACTTTCTTCCCACAGGAGAAGAAGGTTTTATTCATCACTTGCCCATCATACAGATGTTCCCCAAAAGGGAAAGCATCGTCCTGGTCTAAAAAATCCAACCTCTCGCCAGGCTCAGCAAACCCAGCACCTGCAGGGTTTCTGATCATTCCTCATCAGATGCTTGTGACTCTTGGGGTTAGAATCTACAGTTGCTTCTTCTCAATAGAGGCAATCCACCGCTTTATTCTAACCCCTACACAGGGATCTCTTTCCAAAAGATATCCACTTTTTCTATGAGCTGTCAGGTTGTTCATGCCTATAAGTCACAGGTTTCTCCTCTTTTTCCTGCTAGGGAAAGAGGTCTAACCTCTATCAGATGATAGTCCCTGTGCCAGCATGTATTTTTTCCTTTCTTCAGCTCCATTCTCTTCACTCTCTTACCAAATGTTTCCTCTGTAAGAGCAGAATTGCTTACTAGGAGGCTTTCTCTTCAGCCTCTCTAGTTTTCTCACTTTCCAGTGCGGAGTTTTCCTCTCTGAGTTACCTCCTCTATTTTAATCTTGCTTTAGGGCAGCTTATCAGACATGTCCGGAGTTCCTACTCCTGTTCTGTCTGTTCTTTCTGTTTTTGAACAGTAAGATTCTTCTGCTGTCTTGCCAACAGCTGCCCATACAGGAGCTTTAATGTTTGGACCACTGGTTCTTATCCACAAACTACCAGATTGTCCTCCACTAACATTCTGTCTAGTCTTCGTAGTGGGCTCCAAGTCAGTACTTCATCTCTCTTGGAGATCATCTCACTACAAGCTTTCTAGATTGTCTTCTATTCTGCCATCTTCTTTCCCTGAGTTTGGCAGCATAGTTGACTGAGATACTGGCTCTCTACCAGCCAGTTCTCTCCCCTTATTCTCCTGCATTATGCTCTCTGCAATCTACAGAGCAGCTTTCCACTATGGGCCCTTGCTAGAGAGCATGGGGTTTTTTTTCTCCAACAGCTATCCTAGCTGGTTAGAAAAGGCTTTTCAGTCATGTCTCCCATGACTAGAAGGGTCCCCCTTTCTTTTCTATCTCCTTTTTCGATATAAAGTACATAGGCCTTCTCTTACGTGAAGACTCAAGGAGTTGCCAGTTCCCTGCTTTGGTCCATAGTATTCCCAATCGGGGATATGCTCGTCCTCATGGTAAGAACGCATGATACCTTTGCCCTTAAGCAGGTCAACATGGTATCTCATCTCTAGGCGTCTTCTATCTACTTACCATGCCAGAGTCCTGGAAGACTCGGGACTTGCTGGCTGCACATTGACATTATCCTTGGTTTTTCACGTAACAATCCTGGTTCTTGTGCACTAACTAGCATTCTGCAGATCATGACCAGGAGGAATATATTCTCTATATGTTTTCTCAAGTAGGTTCCACCTCCTTGTTATTAGATGAATCTTTCCTCTCCACATATCCTATGTGAATACCATGCTGTAGGCATATATCTGTCTGTTTAATTGCAGACGCCCATATTTAGGCCTATATATTCATATTTATCTTTTGTGTGTATTTTATGCCCTTCCATATCTCACTATAGATATATTCTTATATCTCTATCTATATGTATATATATATATATATATATATATATATATGTGTATCTGTCGAGATATTTCATTATAGATAGATATGTCTCCACATACTTATCTATCTGACTGTCTATGCTCATATAGCTATATGTTTCTGACAGAGGGGCTTTACCCATACCTATGCTATCCAGCAGGTTTGGGATTCTACGCACACAACCACTCCTGTGGTAGTCAACAATTTTTATACCATAACCTAATGGTTTAGGTACCTCTGAAGCTCTCCGTGCCTAATATCTCTCCTAGCTTACCCCAGTTAGGAGAGACATTGTGGATCTTCAGTTAATCACAGGCTTTAACGCCTCAGGAATTTGTCCTCTCTTTTTGGGATACAAGGGGTTCCCATACCCTTTCTCCCCACAAGGACTGTGCCTATTTATCCAAATCGGTTAGCCTTTCTCTTTTTGCTCCTAAGAGTGAGCTACTCTGCCGCCAAAAGAGTTGAGTTTTTATCATACAGCTTTCCGCTGAAGGCCCACCGTTTTTGTTCTACCCCAGTTTTTCCTCCTGGGGTTACCTATTACCTTTCAGAATTCTGACCTCCAGTGTTTTCGTTCAGGTTTATTACCTCCACTTACAGTGAGGTCGTCTTCACGGTTCCTCTACTGGGTTTCTCAGTAGATCCATGAACCTCCATACTTCTATGAAATCCTGTCAGGGGAGGTCAATATTGCACTATCCTTTGCAATATCATTGATGACAATCATCATCCACACATGGACTCCTTCTCTGCAGTCCTATGCTAGGTTAGCTGCTCCACAGTATCTTTCTTTCTTCAACTCCTACCCTCCATCCTCAGGATGCCTGGTGTTATTAGGTATAGCATGTTCCAATCTATAACATGCTGGGACTCCAGGCATCTTAGCTTGGGAGTCCCCATATGTGAAGACTCATTCCTGCTTGTTCCTGGAGATAGCACAGTTACTTACCTGTAACAGGTGATCTCTGGGAGCAGCAGGAATAAGTCTTCACAACCCACCCACCTCCCCTAGGAGTTGTATCTCTATCTATCTTTCCTTTCCTCTCTCTCTCTCTCTCTTTGTCTCAGCTTTAAAACTTAACTGAGGAGAGGCAGTTGGGAAAGGCGGGAAGGCAGCATGCAGGCGTGGTGGGATGCTTCCAAAAGCTCTTTGATTGGACGCTGGGAAGCGTTCCCGCACAGACTCCATCGGTACCAACGTACCCATATGTGAAGACTTATTCCTGCTGTTCCCAGAGATCACCTGTTACAGGTAAGTAACTGTGCTTTATTGATTTTTTTTTATATACTCGCACACCTCATTCCCCCTGTCCCAGCGCACCAACCAAAATCGCACCCCCTCTTCCCCCCGGCCAACCCAAATATCACCTACAGCCAGCAGACCACCCCCCTATTTCCATCCTATTCCCAAGCCAACCTGTGCCGTAAAACCCCCTCGCCGTTGCAGCACACCCCGCCCCCCACCGTACCGACCTTCGGCATGCAGCCTCCTGGCTCTATCACTGCTGCTGGAACGCCACAGCTTCACCCGCACACGCCGCCACCGCTGGGACAGCAAGGAAGGGAGACCACGCTCAACGGTCTCCCTCCTGCTCTGCTTGCCCCGTCCTCACACTGTGACCGCCAATGAAATCGCCCCACGCGTCTGACGTGGGGCAATTTCAAATGATGCCCGGCCGCTCTCCCTCCTTCTCCCCTCCCGCCCCGCAAGACATGAGCCGGATGACTGGGCCCCGGGAACCCGGTTACTCCCGGCCTCGGGGCCCAGCCCAGCAGCCTCGTCATTCTTTTTAAGAAAAAAATCGTAGTGAATTAAGCCCTAAGTCTGTTTCCACACTTTTCAGTCTATAGAGAGATTTGCACACTATGGAGACAGTACATATAAATCTCTCTCATGTATATTTATTTTGGCTATCCTGACTGGCTAGATGTTTCCCAAGGACTGGGTTGAGAACCCCTGGTCTAGAAGAAAACTAAAAATGTGACTTATGTCCAAATCAAATTTTAAAACTTCCTTTTTTTACTGTTTGCAATTTTCTACCTGTTTTGATTGGAATATAATTTCTATATACTGAGCAAAAAAATTGCTCTTTTTCAGAAAACTGTTTCATTTATGATGGTTATTTAGCCTCACGAGTACAAATAAGAGCTGATAAAAATATTATCTCTGCTTTTATAAACTGTTGGTATTAGATGAATTGAACCATGTTGATGTAATAAGGGCCCTTTTATTAAAGCATACTATGGTTTTCCAGTCAACGTGCATTTAACATGAAAATTAATGTGCACTAAGTGCAAAACTTCAGTGCTAACTGTCAGAGGTGTGACCAGCATGTTCCCAACAGTTAACACGCAGATGTGCACATTAAAACACGGCATTACTGTGGGTGCACTTATCTCCACCAATTGAGATGGAGGTAATTGTACCTGTGCTAATTGCAACATTGACAGCATGATATGTATCTCACCACTCCCACTCTTGGCCGCTAACCCGCCCATTCTCCACTCAGGTGCATGAATGGCAACACATGAATCAGTGCACAGTAATTGTCATGCCCCCACGCTAATAGTTATCACAGGCCAAAATGCATGTTTAGCACACTTTAGTAAAAAGGGCTCATAATAGCATCTTAGTTACTTGGTTCAAAAATCCTGATTGTGCATTTCAGTTCCTCAAAGCAGTTTCTGAAGCTGAGTTATATAGAACAAGAATAGAGACTTCAACTGCAGATTAGATCAGAGATGAAACAGGCTGACCTGAACTAATATTGAGGCTTATTATCAAGAATTGAGTTAATAAAAATACATGGTCTTAAGCAACTGCTTTATACTGGCCTTCTGAAATGTATTAATTATTGATTTTTGTTTTTAATTATAAGAGATATGAGGTCAAGCAAGTCCCATAAAAATCTGTTCTTATCCTTTGTATAAAAATCTAATGAAAAACTTAATGAATACACTTGTATTATTTTATTTGTCTTACAGAACAAGAGTGTATTAACTGCACAGATGAATGCAGAGTGCTCGGTCATTCCGACAGATGTTGGATGCCACAGTTTCCAACAGCCAAGCAGGCAGAAAATACAGATTATCGCACAAATCTCTTTGTACCCACAGTTGAAGCTAACGTCGAGACTGAAACATATGAAACTGTAAATCCTACTGGGAAAAAGACATTTTGTACATTTGGAAAAGACAAAAGAGAGCACACAATTCTTATTGCCAATGTTAAACCTTATTTAAAAGCCAAGCGTGCCCTGAGTCCTCTTCTTCAAGAGATCCCTTCAGCATCAAACAGCCCAACCAAGACATGCATTGAGCCTTGCGCCTCAACAAAAGGACCTTTGGATGTTTGTGAAGTAAAATCAGGCACATTGGCTGAAACAAGCAACCAGTACTTATCAAATGACAGTAAGTACCTATCACCCAGTAAACAGTCAAAAGACCCTCAATACATTACATCAGAACAGATGGCTCGAGTGTTTGCAGATGGCCATTCCAGAGTGAGCCGAGACTCAAGTGAGATGGACTCTGTTCTTGAGCAGTTAGACCACTCGAACCGAGATTTAGGCCGAGAGTCAGTGGATGCAGAAGAAGTTGTGAGAGAAATTGACAAGCTTTTACAAGACTGCAGAGGAAGTGACCCTGTGACTGTGAGAAAATAAAAGGGGGGAAAAAGAAAAATGGGCTAGCATTTGCTGCCACTTGTGTTCATCAAACAAATTATGTTCCCTGTTTATAACAATTTTGCAGGGATGAAGGAAGACCAATGCTGCTTTAAGGCTTTTAGTGAACATCTGAAGTGCCCACAATATATTCTTTTCACTGCTATTTTTTTCACAGATAACAATGGTTTTATTTTGACCAAAATTACATTAGGATTGTTGTCAAGTACTTTAAAGAAGGTGACATTTTGACAATCCAATTGGAAGTTGAGTGGAAGTACTTATAATACAGTAAGACTGTCTTTTGTAGTTAAAGCTGACTTCACTGTTTACTTATAAAACCCAATGAAAAACAGGGTTGAATAATTTCTGTGGTGGATTTCCACTAGTCATCACAGGCTTCTACTGAAAGTTTTTCATGATCTTACAGTAGTCCTAAATACACCAAACATTAGCACTCATTTGTGGTAAACATTTCTGTATAAAGTTACCCACCACACACAAAAAAGAAACATTCCAGATCATTTATCAATATAACATATCCTGGTCACTTAGTAACACCTCATGTCATATAAAAAAAGTTACTTGTAAGATGCTATAGTCCATTTTGTCCTGCACATTCATAAGCTAATCCACTTTATATATTAAAAGAAAGTTCTTAATGCCTATTTAGCATTTTAGTGTCCTACAAATAGAAATATGTATTCAATACTTTTTAAACCTGAACTAGAATACAGGTCTAGAAAACAATTGCCTTTTAAGGGTAATATATATAAATGTAACATTATTAATACTTTTTTATTCCTTTGTGGACACTAAAATAGCTCAGGAAACTGAAAATGTCCTAAACATCAACACAAATCACATCATCATTTAAATGTGCAAATGTAAGAAGATTTAATGTGTTTACATCAAAATGGCATATTTTTTATTGATTTATTGCAGATTCCATGCATATGAGCCAAATTGTTGAGTGTATAAGAGCTATATTGTGTATTTTATTAAATTAATATATAGTTGTGTTGCAAAAAATATTTGGGCTTATATTGTAAATGGCAAGTGTTGCCTCAGTAGATGTCAAACTCTATGAGTTTTTTTTTCCCTGCTTCTCTTTCCCTGTGGAGTGTTGGGAAGCAGTGCCTCAGAGCAGAGTCTCTTGTTTAATGTATAATTCACAAACTGCTGCAGTGCATAATCTGTTCAAATGTGCTTGAGTAAGCTGATAGAGCCAACTGAATGGGCATCAATCATGGCTATGTGCAAGACCTCGCAGAAGCTCCCATTGCATCCAATGTTCAATAACAAATATCACGTTTGCGCTAGTTCTTACTGTCTTATGTTTTCTGACAGACAATAATAATATATATGGCTAGCGCACACCCAGTTGCATTTATCACTGATGCTAATGTTGCAGAGTTCATACTTTCATTCAGTTCATAAAGCAGAAAAGTGCTTCAGCTTCTGAAAGAAACATTTTTTAGACTTCTCGAGAGTGCACTTCACATGTTAAAATTTTATGACTTTCTTACAGTATGAACTTTCAAATCAGTGAGACTGATTTCCTTTCCCTCCTTCAGCACATATTTTGATAAGTGAAAATTTGTTTTTAAAATAAATACATTTCTAATAGTCATACTGGTCCTGAAGAAAACTGGAGTCTTAGTAAGGTATCATATCTTACAAAAGACCAACAAAAAGAAGTAGGATGTGAGCTTTAAATATGTAGATGTCTAGAAGAGGGACCTGTTTGGAATGGAAAGCTCAGGTAGTACAATATCTTCTTTTTGTAGGATCATCAAAGGTATCTATCATATCTGAGTAAGACTCCAGCTGAAATCAAGCATTTCTTTACTGTTAACTATTGCCAAAAATAAACAAATGCAAGCACAAACTGAGGAAACTGCTTCAAGCAGCTTTTCTTTTCAAATATCGTAGGTAACTCTATGACGATGCACCGAGGCAAACTGCTGTAGTGTCAACAGTATATGGAGGAAAAATATGCAGTTGATTTGAGCTAAAATTAAGCTGACCAGTCCTTATGATTTTATGAAAAGCTTTCTGACTTTTACTCAGGTTTGCAATTTTAAATTTCATGCAGCTGCACTCAAAATTACAGTCTACCCTTTGACTGTAAAAATTATGTCAAATAGGTCCTCATTAGGATGCCTAGTATTCAAAAAGACTAAGCCAGTCTAATCAGTCCTCCAAAGAATTCTCCGTTTCTTGGAAATGCCCTCTTTAAATATATGCTTTCAGTTTAGGCGGAACAAAATATCTAATATCATATCAAGAGATCTTGTACAGACTCTACCAGACTACTCATCATGTTCTGGACAATTTATGTGACGGAAATGTGTTGTCTCTGTGCTATACAAAGTTACTTTTGCCAGGAGGCCCTAGGTTGATTTTTTTGATAGCTGAAATTCTATAGTAAAGTGCATTCCATTATTTTACACAAATGCCGTATTCATAAAGCTGTTATATACTGAGAACACCAAAATCAGAAAATGAGCTTACTGATACATTTTTAAATGCTTTTAATTCCAAGACACCAGCCTTAGCATTTGACTGAAATTACACAAAAAAACCATGAATAAAAGTTATGTTAGTAAAAAAAAAAAATTACCGTCAGACTTTGTCGCTAGTAATATACTAGCAGAAGCTGTTTAACATATTATCCTTGTTTAGCAGTGTTAATTATTTAGTAGTCCAAAGTTACTTCGTATCCATACATCATAGCTCTATAGCTGAGTTTATGAAATTTTGTTTTCTAATTCTGTTTCTCTAACATCTTCATTCTTTTGTAGATATTTGCCTTGTTCTTTAGATGTCAACAAAAAAACATGTAAAAGGCAGTAACACATATGCTGGCTAAATATAATATCTTAAATCAGGAGAAAGCAACCACAAAATGTTTAATCAAATATTCATAAACATATTTCAGCTACAGTATGTGAAGGCACATTTTAGATAGGACGTGGCGATCGGAATTGAGATGTCTAGGTCAGGACATACACAATTCCTGTGGCATTTTAGATAAGACTCTGCCATATGTGGTTTCTTTTCTAAAAACAACATATAAGGAAGTGCAAGAGTGCACATGGATATGCAGGAAGGGCCATTTTACAAACCTACATGTGGGAAAAGTCAGTGAAGGAAACAGGCAACTTACACACGTGTCAGCATTTACATGTGTTTGTGACACATTTTGCACATCTAAATATAAAAATCCCATCCATTAACTACAGAGGCCCTTATCCTTCTGTCATTGAAATTTGGGGAGGAAATTAGATAATGGGAGGTTAAGGAGGATAATCCCCTTAAATAATACCCTGTAAAGGGATGGCTGAATCAAGCGCGTTTTAAAAACTTATGATGTGCCACAGAACAGTTGTAAATCCCAGCATGGACAATTTTGTTCATATACTTGCATTCCATATATGACATGTGTAGATTTATGACCCGCCCAGACGACGCCCTAACCATGCCCCGACACACACTATTGCAGTTTCTATGTATTATGGACAGTCACATGTAAATTTTGTGCTTTCCAAAATTGCTTTTTACATGTGGATTCCATTTCCATGTGTAAACGTCAGATTTTCCACATGGAAACTGAATAACGCTTCTAAAATAACCCTTATAGAGTGTTTGCCCATATGTTATATAAACAATTGAGCCATTGTGCCATTAAACGGTACTTTTAAGATTAAGGATAATAAACAGCTCTTTGATGCCGCTATGATAAAATTCACAGAAAATTGTAAATGGGGCTTCACATGCTCAATCCAAAAATAATGCACATTCTTCGTGGTAACGCATGTTATTTCAGCATTTAACATGCTGAACCCCATGAATGAAATTTTGCCCAGTCAGAAGTAGTAAAATTTGATGCATAGTTCACGATGTGCAGACTTTTATTGAAATTCAGCTAATGAGTTGCTGCAATGCAAAATCATGCACAGAAGCTCACTAACGATAAATTTGGTGAAAATGGTTACGGGCTTGATTTGCAAAAGAAATAACTACAGCTCATTAGCATAACCTTATTTCTTTTCAAAAACTTCACATTGCCAAATTTTGGACAATATTTTTCTACAGGGCTCATTTGCATATGTAGAAATATAGTGGGCACAAAATCCAATTACAATAGTGCATATTAAAATGCACTTTTTAGTACATAAGTCTCTTCGTTAGATACCAATGAAAAGGAAGAATGTACAGTTATCCACTGAAGTATAAATCAGCTCAAGTCACTCAACAGCAAGATGTCAAGCCAACACAATGTATTCCAAATGAAGTAGCAGAGTAATATATATTTTAGTTTCAAGAATTCCCTTCTTTTATTAGATCATTTATTCTCCTCATTCTATTTACCAGTATTGCCCACTAAATGCATATATACAGAGACATTATTCATGCACACAGCCTTTCAGAACACTGAGTTCCCATGCCTCATATTTAACAGTGAATTGGAAAAGAAACTTCCTGAGTTAGATATGATCACAGACCAAAAATTATTATTGGTAATGTCTATACATTACTTTTTATGTTAAAATCAATCTTCCTGTTTTGTTGGAATAACAGTTTTTAAGAAAAAGTAGTCATATACACTCATTTGTTGTTTTCTCATTACATTCTTTTGACGTTAGAGAGGATTTTCAGTATGGTAATTCAAAAGGGAGTTTTAGCTATCAAGATTTGTTGATTTGAAGCACAATTGAATGAAACCTGAAGGTCTTGACATTCCTGGCCCCACTGGTCCACAGGTTGGCAATTCACATTTATCAGCCCCCTGTCATGCCATAAGGCTCAGAGCTGCATTAAGTGATTGGGGAACAAAACAAAAAGCAGCATATATTGTATGGATTATCTCAACTGCTATTGTTTAATGGCTGTGTTTAATGTGATCTATCTGGAAAATGAGGACTACGAATAAAAAGCAATTACTAATGGTGTTGCCTGCTCTTGAATTCATTAACACATAAGAAGTGTGCTAAACACTGCATACCACAGGGCGCCTAGCAGTAATTACCTTGGAAAAGCAACTTATGGCAGTGTGGCTGTTACAGCTAGTTATCATTTTGCCAAAAAAGTGACATTTCCTGCTTCATTTATTAGAAATATAGAACAACTTCTCAGCAGGGAACTGGTAAAAGAACCAGCAAGCTGGGTCCTTGTTCTTTCAGACTTCACAATAGCAGCTTATTTGCAGGTGATTATTTGTTCACATGAGTTTAGGGCAGGATGACTTTATGTACTACACAAGAGTGAACACACAGAAAATCCTATGGAAAGGAAGATTTCCGTTATCATAAAAAAATGTTTATAAACGGCTTTGCAGCATGAAAAACTATACCCTAGCTCTTAGCAATAGAAAAAGAGTTGTAATCAGTCTTCTAAGTATAGCTGTACAATATGAATTCAGTTTGAAGAAATGACAAAGTAACCACTAGATAAAAGAATGCCATCATGAGCCATAAAGACTGGTTAGTTAAGGGGATGATATGTTGCTCCAAATTCTCCAGGACCAAGCAGGAAGTCAGTCCTCACTTATGGGTGATGTCGCCGACGGAGCCCTCGAGGAGCAATTTCCCCAGCTTTCACAGAAAGCCTTTGGGAATTGCAACGCGCATGCGCTGTCCCCTTCCCGCCCAGGGATGCCATCTTGCTCAGTCTTCTTTTTTCCGCGGAGCCCTAAAGACGTGTCTGTTAACGCCGCTGAAAAGTTGATTTCTTTGATTTGTTTCGTTGAAAATTTTTCTCTCGGTTCGTGTGTTCCTCTTCCCGCCGGGCCCCGATATCCCTATTGGGCCCGTTTACGTTTTGTTTTTTCCCAACTGGCATTCCCGCCACTTTTTCCTTCATCCCTGACAGCACGGTCTTTCGACCTTGCAGGGGCCCTTTTCCCCCCGATGGCTGCCAGCGGTTTTAAAAAATGTGATCGATGTGTCAGGCTCATGTCTCTTACTGACACGTATGACTGCTGCCTCCGCTGCCTTGGGGCCGAGCATGACCCTATGAGCTGCGGCCCTTGCAGCAAGATGTCCTCGAAGGCGCTGCGGAGTCGGCAGTCGCAGAGGGAGAGGATTTTCTCTGACTCCGCGCGGACCTCGTCAGAGGCCTCCACACCTCGTGGCTCCGGCTCGGAGCATCGTAGGAGCTCCTCTGAACGGGGTTCCCCCAGCCGGAAGCACCGGCGGGAGAAGCGGCCCGCGGGGGTGGAACCGGGCGGCGAGCCTGGTCCTTCTAGGGCCAGGTCGCTTAGCCCGGTCCGACAACCCGGGTCCTCGGAGGAGAGGCCTTCGAAGATTCCTCGTCTCGGAGTGGAGTCGCCTGGACACGTGAGTGATATAGTCCTCCTGGACTCCCCCACGGATGAGACGACGTCGGGCCCGACGCCGTCGGGGCCCGAGTCGACAGCTGCTGGGTCCTCTGAGCTTGATCTCAGACTGACGACCTTGGAGCGCAGTATATCTGCCTTCATGGACCAGCAGCGGGCATGGATCACCGGCCTCGCCAGTGCATCTGCCCCGACCACCGGGACGTCGACGCTCAAGCCGACCCCGGAGGCCGAGCCGATCCTCGAGTCCATACGAGCTTGAGTCGATCCTCGGCCTAGGTCTCCCTCGGCTTCCCGTTCTGGACCGAGGTCCTCGACGCCGGCCTCGGCGTCGGGGCGGAGGTCCCCAGGCCCCGCCCGCACGGAGCCGTTCGATTCCTCCTCGGAGGAGTCGGGCTGGGACACGGAGGAGGACGAGTCACCCGGTTCTTTTCAGACGCGGTGCGTCCCCTCCGACTCGCCCGAGTCGGAGCCTCGGAGGCGGTCCCCCCCGGAGGATACCCGGTTCTCCGATTTCGTGAGGGATGTGGCCAAGGCTTTGGCCTTCCCTGCGGATTCGGAGGAGGAGCCCCGAGCCGAAGAGCTCGAGACCCTCCAATACGACTTCCCCCCGAGGGAGGCCTTCACCGTACCGGTTCCCCCGATGCTGGAACGGCTTCTCTTCCGCATGTGGGAGAGCCCCGCCTCGACTCAAGTGTTGAGCAAGCGGATCGATTCCATGTATCGAGTCCGCAAGAGCCCCGGGTTCCAGAAGGCGCAACTTCCACACCACTCCATGGTGGTGGAGTCGGCCATGCATCGACTTAAGAGTCAAAAGATGCACTCCTCGATGCCCCCGGGGAGGAGGCCCGGAGCCTCGGTAGGAAGTGCTTCCAGGGCTCTATGCTTGCTTGTCGGGTCCAGACATATCAGCTGTATATGGGTATGTACCTCCGGGACCTGGCGAAAGAACTTCAGGGTTTCTCTGCCGGTCTCTCCGAGGAACCCTTGCAGCGGTTCCAAGCCTTGTCCTCCGGGATTCGAGAGTGTTCGAAGTTCATTTCTCGAGCGGCCTATGATGGCTTCGAGGCCTCGGCTCGAGTAGCCGGAGCCGGCATCGGGGCTCGCCGCCAGGCTTGGCTTCAGTCCTCCGACCTCGAGCCCTGGGTGCATGACAAGTTGGTCGATGTCCCCTGCAGGGGAGAAAACCTCTTCGGCAAACCCATGGCCGAAAAGGCGGCGGAGCTCGAGTCGGAGACTCTCACCAGGACTCGCCTTTCTAGGAAGTCCTCTACCCCTTCACAGAAGAAGAAGGGCTTGGGGAAAAAGCCTTTTTACCCGAGGAAGGTGTTTGCTTATGCGCATCACCAGCCACAATACCCGGCCACAACCTCCCTTCAGGGGCAGCGGCCTAGGGGACAGGGTAACGGACCCCGGAAGCAGAAAGCCCCCAAACCCGCCACGCCGGCCCCGGCCCAGCAGGGCGGGGGTTTTTGACTATGCCAGCATAACCCCTCCCCCTCAGGGGCCTTCTTCCGGTACGGGGGGTCGGCTGACCCACTTTGCTCACAGGTGGTCAGCCATAACATCCGAGGCCTGGGTATTGCAGATAGTTCGAGAGGGCTACCTCCTGCATTTTCACCAGGTACCTCCCCCCTACTTCCCAGGGGAGCCTCCGCGACCCCCTCTGCACAGGGACTTTCTCCTTCAGGAGCTGCGGGGTCTGCTTCAGGAAAGGGCAGTGGAGCCCGTGCCCCAACACTTGTGGGGCACCGGGTTTTACTCGAGGTACTTTCTGGTTCCAAAGAGAACAGGAGGCCTCAGGCCCATTCTAGACCTCCGCAACCTCAACAAGTTCCTGCAGCGGGAAAAGTTCAGGATGCTTACCCTTGGAACCCTGCTGCCCTACCTTCAGCGGGGAGATTGGCTATGCTCCTTGGATCTAAAGGATGCTTATACCCACATCCTTATTCATCCGGACCACCGGCAATACCTAAGGTTTGTGGTGGCGGGGAATCATTATCAGTACTGGGTACTGCCCTTTGGCCTATCCTCCGCGCCCAGGGTGTTCACGAAGTGCCTGGCGGTGGTAGCCGCCTTCCTAAGGCTTCAGGGCCTCTTCGTCTTCCCATATCTCGACGATTGACTCATCCGGGCACCGTCTGCCCCAGGGGTCGCCCAAGCCACCCAGCGTACGGTGGCCCTGCTTCAGCGCTTGGGCTTCGTCATAAACTTCGAGAAGTCCGCTTTGCTCCCCTCCCAGGACCTCGAGTTCATAGGGGCACGGCTGGACACTCGGCAGGCTCGTGCCTTCTTGCCTCTGGAAAGGGCCAACAGGCTCGCGGCTCTAGCCAGCAAGTTCAGCGGCAGGTCGCCGGCCTCGGCCACATGCAGCTACTCGGACACATGGCCTCCACGGTCCATGTCACTCCGAATGCCCGTCTACATATGCGGTCTGCTCAGTGGAGCCTTCGCACTCAGTGGCGTCAGGCCACAGGGAGGCTGTCGGACCTGATACAGATTTCCAACCGTCTGGCCTCCTCCCTGCACTGGTGGCTTCACCTGCCCAACCTAGTGCTCGGCATGCCTTTTCAGTCTCCCCCACCATCCCGGGTGCTCACGACGGATGCCTCCCTCCTGGGATGGGGGGTGCATTGTCGAGGGACATGCACTCAGGGCCTTTGGACGCCTTGGGAGGCCGCCCAGCAGATAAACTTCCTGGAGCTCCGGGCTATCCGCCTAGCTCTGCGGGCCTTCTCTCACCTGACATTCGGCTAGTCTGTACTGGTACAGACGGACAATCAGGTTGCAATGTTCTACGTGAACAAACAGGGGGGCACGGGCTCCCTCCTTCTATGTCGGGAAGTCCGGAGGCTGTGCTCTTGGGCTGTCGATCACGACATCCTCCTCAAAGCGGTTTACCTGCCAGGGCAGGACAACTGCCTGGCGGACAAGCTGAGTCGGATGCTGCTGCCGCACGAGTGGAAATTGAACCCCGAGGTGGCCCAGCAGATCTTCCGCCATTGGGGCTCTCCCACTGTGGATCTTTTTGCCAGTCCCCTGAACAGGCAGCTCCCCAGATTCTGCTCCCGGCACCCCCATCCTTCCCGGGAGCCGCCGGATGCTTTCCTCATCCCGTGGTCCACGGGTCTGCTGTATGCATTCCCTCCCACGCCACTGGTGGCCCGGACATTGTTCAAAGTTGTCCAGGACAGGGCCTCCGTGATCCTGGTGGCGCCTCGGTGGCTGAGACAGCCGTGGTTCCCTCTACTACTACAGCTAGCGGTGGACGCCCCTCTTCCTCTGGGGTTCCAGCCCGACCTCCTGACCCAGGATCGGGGCACTCTTCTGCACCCCAACCTCAGGGCCCTACACCTGACGGCCTGGCTGCTGAAAGGGTAGTCCTAGCCCCGCTACAGCTAGCCCCGGAGGTGGAAGCCGTCGTCCTAGCTTCTCGGCGTCCCTCCACCCGGAAGTCGTACGCCCTCAAATGGCGTCGCTTCTCGGTCTGGTGTTCTCAGCGATCTGAGGACCCCTTCACCTGTTTAGTATCAGTGGTGCTGCAATATTTGCTTCACCTCTCCGATCTAGGTCTCAAATCCAACTCTGTCAGAGTCCACCTCAGTGCTCTCTCTGCACATCGTTCACCGGTTGAAGGGCAACCTCTCTCTTCGCACCCCTTGGTGGCGCGTTTTCTCAGAGGTCTCCTTCTGCTTAAACCTCCGTTGCGCCCCCCAGCCCCTGACTGGGACCTCAACGTGGTTCTGCAGAGGCTTACCTGCCCACCTTTTGAGCCCATGGCTATCTGCCCTCTTTGTTTCCTCTCCTGGAAAACTCTCTTCTTGGTAGCCCTCACTTCCGCGAGGCGAGTAAGTGAGCTACAAGCCCTAGTGTCGGAGCCTCCGTACACTAGGTTCTACAGGAATAGGGTAGTCCTGCGGACCCACCCTAAGTTTCTTCCAAAGGTGGTCTCCCATATTCACATCAACCAGGAGGTGGTTCTTCCGACCTTCTTTCCCAGGACGCACTCCAGCCGAGCTGAAACGGTGCTGCATACCCTGGACTGTAGAAGTGCCTTATCCTTCTACCTTGACCGTACGCGAGAGCATAGAAAAGCGGTCCAGCTTTTCGTCTCGTTTGACCCCAATCGGTTGGGGGTACCTGTCTCTAAGCGTACTCTGTCCACCTGGGTAGCCGACTGTATCGCCTGGACTTAGGGGGCAGCCGGTCTCTCCTTGGAAAGTCGTGTCACGGCGCATCGGGTCAGGGCGAAGGCCGCGTCTGTGGCTCACCTCCGCTCTGTTCCATTGGCAGACATCTGCCGGGCCGCTACTTGGTCTTCAGGTCAGACCTTTGCGGCTCATTACTGCCTGGAAAGGGAGTCCCGCAGGGACAGTGCTTTCGGTCAGGCAGTCCTCCACAATCTCTTTGAGATTTAGGCAACTCCTACCCTCCGGCCCCGGTGTTGGCTACCGGCCGGATGCGTATTCAGAGAAGATTCCTTCCTTCTGTACTGTTGAGCTTCAGGGAGCTCTTTTTAGGCTTGAGGTCTCCGGTAGCCTTAAGCTTGGGAGTCCCATAAGTGAGGACTGACTTCCTGCTTGGTCCTGGAGAAAGAGTAGTTACTCACCTGTAACAGGTGTTCTCCAGGAGCAGCAGGAATCAGTCCTCACTACCCTCCCTCCTCCCCTTGAAGTTGCGGTCATTCTTATTGCATATTTTTGCTAACTTTTTGCTGTCTTTCCGCTATGTCATCAGACTGAGCAAGATGGCATCCCTGGGCGGGAAGGGGACCGCGCATGCGCGCTGCAATTCCCAAAGGCTTTCTGCGAAAGCTGGGCTCCGTCGGCGACGTCACCCATAAGTGAGGACTGATTCCTGCTGCTCCTGGAGAACACCTGTTACAGGTGAGTAACTACTCTTAATCAGCAATGGGTCTGATATACTGAAAGGTTTTTCCTGTGTTATGTCTATGGAAAATTGCTTAATACATGGGCCTCAATATATCTGTATTTTGAAAGCACAGCTTTCATAGTAACATAGTAAGTGACGGCAGATAAAGACCAGAATGGTCCATCTAGTCTGCCTAGCAAGATGGCAAGAGGAGGTGCACCTGTCGCTCTCTGCAGGCCACCCCTCCCCATGTCTTTGTTTAGGGGTGAACCCACCACTCCATGTAGGACACCCCTATTTGTTAAGACGTTAGATGGTTCAGAAGTTAGATGGTTCAGTTTATTTTGTTTTTATCCTGCTGTAAAGCGATCCACTGTGTTTGTCCCATGCCGTTTTTAATTCTGTCACCATGTTTGCCCCCACCACTTCCATCGGGAGGGCATTCCAAGCATCCACCACCCTTTCAGTGAAGAAATATTTCCTGACCTTGCCTTTCAATTTACCACCTTGCAGCTTCATGTTATGCCCTCTAGTTTTACAGCTTCCCCGTCTTTGGAAGAGGTTTGTTTGTTCATCATTTCTCTTTAAGTATTTAAGGGTCTGAATCATATCTCCCCTGTCCCTCCTCTCCTCCAAAGTGTACATATTTAGGTCTTCAAGTCTCTTCTCATAAGGCTTCTGACGCAGGCTCCAAATCATTTTGGTCACCTTTCTCTGAATAGTTTCCAGTCTTTTTACATCTTTTGCAAGATACGGTCTCCAAAACTGAACACAGTATTCCAAGTGAGGCCTCACCAGTGACTTGTATAGTGGCATAAGTACCTCTTCCTTTCTGCTGGTAATCCCTCTTTGTATGCAGCCCAAGATCCTCCTGGCTTTTGCCACCGCCTTGTCACACTGTTTTGCCACCTTGAGATCATCAGAGATAATCACACCAAGGTATTTCTCCTGAACCGTGCATACCAACCTCTCACCCCCTATCGTGTACATTTCCCTTGGATTTCTGCTACCCAAGTGCATGACACTGCACTTTTTCGCATTAAATCGTGGTTGCCAAGCATTAGACCAGTCTTCCAGCTTTTGTAGATCTTTCCTCATGTTAACCTCTCCCTCAGGGGAGTCCACTCTGTTGCAAATTTTTGTGTCATCTGCAAAAAGACAGACTTTTCCATTCAGTCCTTCAGCAATATCACTCACAAATATATTGAACAGTGCCGGGCCCAGGACCGAACCCTGGGGCACCCCGCTAATCACCTTCCTCTCATCCGAGTGAGCTCCATGTACCATCACCTTCTGTTGTCTGTCAGTCAACCAATTTCTAATCCAGTTTACCATCTTGGGACCCATCCCCAAGCTACTGAGTTTATTGACAAGCCTCCTATGAGGAACAGTAGCAAAGGCTTTGCTTAATTCCAGGTAGATGACATCCATTGCATGCCCCTGATCTAGTTCCTTGGTCACCCAGTCAAAGAACTCAATCAGATTTGTTTGGCAAGACCGTCCTTCAGTAAAACCATGTTGCCTCGGATATTGCAACCTGTTTTGAGAAAGTTCAGTATTTGCTCTTTCAGGAGCGCCTCCATTACTTTTCCCGCCACCGAGGTAAGGCTCACGGGCCTGTAGTTTGACACTTGTTCCCTGTCACCACTTTTGTGTAGAGGTACAACATCAGCAATTCTCCAGTCCTGAGGAACCTCTCCTGTTTCCAAGAATCTGTTGAAGGCATCCTTTAATGGTCCTGTAAGAACCTCTCTGAGCTATTTCAGTATCCTGGGATGTATCCCATCCGGTCCCATGGCTTTGTCCACTTTCAGTTTAGCAAGTTGTTCTAACACATCATCTCCTGTGAATGGTGTGGTATCTACTTCATTCCCATTTTTATATTTGGGAGTCACAGCTGGTCCATCTCCAGGATCTTCTTTAGTAAAAACAGAGCAGTAAATCCCATAAAAGATTTGCAATTAAAGCACAAAACAAATGTGCAATTTTTGAAAGCCTCCACAGTAGCTATTGGGTGATGTGACCACTATGGTCCCAGTAGCTAACGCATTAGGGGCCAGTCGAATATGTGCTCCACCAAGACAGTTTCACTTAATGATTCCCATAGAGGAGGAGTTAGGTGAACTGACATTTAGAGCTGCGTTGTCACTGAGTACACATCAATAACCCTGGCATTCTGCTCATTCTCCGCCACATCCTGCAGTCACCGCTTAATGTGCATTTTAGCATGTGATAGCGGATACGCCCAGGTGTTAGTGTTCCTCACTGCCAGTTGCTACATGTTAAAACGCATGTTAACTGGCTAAAGGGCTTTAGTAAACAGGGTCTTTATCTGGATATTTATAAATAGAGTACCTAACATGTAGTTCAACTGATTTTTTCAAGATATCTTGTATTTTTGTTGATTTTGTCATATCATAGATGATATTTAAAAAGACAGAGAGACAAATCTAGCTATCCATTTTGAACACAATCTCAATAAAGGAGTAGAATTTGATATAAAACAGCTGATTCACTAAAATACGCTATCATGTTAATGCATGATAACTGACATTGTTAGTAAATAGGTTTCATTATAAATATTCGGACCTACAGTAAATAATGTAGGCTTTCAGGCATTAACATGGTAGGGAACTTTAGTGAATCAGCTTCTTAATAAATACAAAAAGACAAGTTGCTGTTCTAAATTATCTCTATATTATGTGAGCCCAGAATCAGTAATATCAACACTGGACATTTCAGGGTAGTTCTACTGTCCGCACTAATGAAAGTACATATGTACTTTTCTTTCTCTATCAACAAGTGTGTGACATCACTGGATAACTGTAGGATGAAACCGCTGTCCCAGAGCTCATAGCTAGTGTAAAGTTTTAAGCGGTGTGTGGCCCCTTTTGCATAAAGCGCTCTCCTTAGTCCTCTCAGTTTTGTTTATCCACTCTGCCAAACAGACATCAAACAGAGCTCTCCCAAGCTTTTCAAGGGTTTCCTCCTATAATCTTCCAATGCTGAGAGGTTTTTTTTCTATTTTCCTGTATTTTTGCTTTCATTTATTTTCAAATTTCAAAAAATTTAAATTTTCTTTTTTGTGAGAACTACAGAGTGAGGTGCAGAAAGAACCAGGTTTCCAGCCTTGCCCAACCTGTGAAAGAAAGATTGCAAGATAGTATACAAGATGCCTCATCAGTTTGGGTTCAGAACAATAGCAAGAAGAATGCAAGCACTATGAGCATATGTTCCTGTAAGCCCAGAATGACAGAATTAATCAATTCAGAGAATGCTACAAGCAGAAAATAGGCATTTATTTGCATAGAAAGCAGAACCTAACTCCTCTTCCATACAGAGACTGGCTGATTCGGTGCACTTTAGCAGATCCTCCTCTGCTGACCTTGTCTTTCATCCCTCACACAAGAGTCCAGCACCATACATTCTCTACTTGGCACAAGTCCCAGCTGAGTATTTTCTACCTAAAATACAGATGTCTTTGATGCAGTCACACAGGACTGAACACAGTGCAATTCCTAAGTTACGTGGCTCCAAGGCAGTTCAAAAGCCCCATCATCTTGGTGTAGAAGACCATAGCCATGGTGGCACTTCCAAGCACAGTCATAAGCTTCTCCTGTGCCATCAGCATCAGCTTAGAAATCCCAGAAAGCTTCTAATGCAGAGATCGCTCTAATGCCATTAGTGCAGAAACAAAGTGTGTTTGCATTGTGATATGAATGTAACTGGCATTATCAAGACAGTGCCTCAGACCCTTCTGCACAATGATACTTCTAGTGCAGAACTATCACAAATGTCATCTTGTTCACCAATTCATGTTCAGAATTCTGGTCTGTCATCTCCTGTTCAACACTATTCTTCAGCGCTGAACACTTTGCGTAGTCACGCTGCAGGTTCAGAACCATTATCATCAACTCCAGTTTTGGTCACAATGATAGATGTATTCTCACATTTTCATTGCCCCCTGCCAGAAAATCCTACAGAGGTGTTAATCCATTTTGTCAAAGGTTACTACAAGGATCTGCTTGGATCAAGCTATTCTTCAAGCCTCTCAATATGCAAGAGTAACTTCTACACAGAGAGCACAGTATCTCTTACCTGTCTTGGACTCTGAGTCACAAAGTGGTCACACTTTACCTCTGTATCTCCCATGATCAGAAATTTCTCAGAGTGGGCTCAAAGTTTATGAAGATGCTTTATTTATTCTAGAAGTATCATTACCTGAGGGGGATGATATTTCTGATCCCTCCCCACCTACAATGAGGAATTCATCACCTCATGAAGATATCTATTACCCTAAGATTATGCACCAAATAGCAAGTGAGGGACCTTTTCCTCTATAGATGTCTTTGGCTTATTAAAAATCATAGAAGCTCCAAAATGATTAGTAGTAGTGGTAGTAGTAGTAGTTACAGTTACAGTCCAAGTCAAAAATTCAAATGCACTCCAAAAAGAATCCCCAAAGGTGATAATATAATATCAGTATACCAATGAATCACCAAATTGTCCCTCAAAAAAACAAGATTCTCACTTATTTTTGTCGGAGTGCACCGAGTGAAGAGGAAACTTACATCCATCCACTCCTGCCGGTAAACTCCATTTTATTCAATTACAGGTTCATTCATAACTAGCATATTACTTATCTTAGTGCATCTGTGACAAAGTCAAAACTCCAAACCAAGAACCACAGCTAGGCAAAGCTTCGAGGCACGATGTGCACGTTTCGGGACTGACCCCCTGTATCAAGTGCTGCTCACTTCTGTTGCTGCCAACTGCAAATAAATGCTATGTACCAAAGCATTTTCTTTCAAGGAACTGAATCCTTTGTTTTGGCTGAATTGTTCCATCACTCAAAAACAGAATCACCAATCGTAGAAGGGAATCCCCACTGCAATCGGGGAACCCGAAGCTATGTACTGGATGACATCAGAACAGGCTTGACCAATCAATCTCCTTCTTCAGCCCGTCAAGGGAAACTGATTTTAACCGGTAAATCCACTGCTGCTCCTTTTGCTCTAATCGAGCAAGCCGATCACCCCCTCTGGGATCCTGGGGTACATGATCAATGATCGTCCACCGTAACTCAGAAAAATTGTGGTGAAACGCCATGCAGTACTCGACAGTCGGGGCTGACAAAATCTGTTGGTGCATCCTAGAAGCATGTTCAGACAACCGTACCTTAACCGGTCGTGAAGTCCTACCAATATAGAGCAAGGCACAGGGGCATTGCAACACGTACACCACAAACGAAGTATTGCAAGTGGTGTGCCATCTTCCTTCTATATGAAAATCCATTTTTGGATGTGTCCAAACCAGTCCAACCATAGTCATAGCACAATGCAGGCACGACCCACATGGAAAATGCCCGCGATCACCCAGAGCAGGGACTAAAATTCTATCCAGCGGAGAAGCAGTTTTCACCAGTGGGTCTTTGAGGTTAGGGCCTCTAGAGAAGGCTTCTGAAAGCAAGAATGCAATCCAAGGATAGGCCAGTGTTTCTTCAGGATCTTAACAATCTCCGTGCTACCAAGCATGTATGGAAGAGAATCTATAATAACATCTGAAGAATTTCCAGACCCTTTTTTTGTTGTTATTACATCTTCATCCAAAAGCCATTCATGATGAACATATAGAGCCTGACGGTATGCCAATTCCACTACTTTAGACGGATAACCTCTAGCCACGAGCCGGTGGTGCAATTCTTTAGCTTGAAGTTTATAATCACTTTTAGAAGAGCAAAGCCGTCGTAATCTCAAGAAATGTCCAAACGGAAGCCCCCTCCGCAAGGGGCCAGGATGGAAACTGTTGTAACATAACAAACTATTTCTCTGGACGTTCTTCCTATATAGAGTTGTTTTTAAGGAAGACCCTTCCTTAAAAATCAGCATATCCAAAAATTCAATTCTGTCGAAATCAATATGCGCTGTAAAGGAAATGTTAACTTTCAACTCATTCAACCAAGATAGAAAACACTGAAGCTCTGATAAGGACAATGACCACAGGAAAAATATATCATCAAGGGATCGCTTCCGGTAAGGTATGTGTGCTTTTGAACTTGGGGCTCACTTTTGTACCGACAGTACGGTATGATTCCTTCTCAATGTGGTTGCAACTGCACAAGTTTTTTCGCAAATTGCGGATAATACATTTTTTACAAGATAAGGTTTCTTCCTTTGATGATTCTGTGGTGAAACCACCATCTCGATGGATACCACCTGATTTGGTGGATCCTCTTTTGGTGACCTTTCAAAGTTTAGTTATGAGGGATCTCCAGGTTTTGGAACAGTCCTCATATCGGCGATTTTTCAATTTGGATAACACCACACGGAGTTCTTTAAAACAATTGATGGCTGATTCTTCTATTACAATTCACAACGCAGATAAAGGTGGGGAGATTGTACTTCAATCAACATCTGATTACTTTATGAAATTGAGGGCACATCTTTTGGATACCAGCACTTAGGTGGTGCTTCAAGAGGATCCCACTGCCAAACTGCAGACAGAGACTAAAGATTTATTATCTGACTTTTCCCACCTGGGAGAAGGGTGAGTTTTCCAAGATGACATGCCATCTGCAAGGATCGCTTCTTCTCAATGTGCATGATATAACATATGCATGCGCTCCTTCAGAAGACCCAGAAACTTTCCTTTAGTCTGTCTACTCAAACACAATTTGAACTGCTATTTTATTTGAAGCAGATGAAGTATGGAGCTCATTTTATCTGTTTGACACTTCCTGCAGATCATCAGCACCAATCATTGCTGACAGATGTCCAAGAGTGTCCAATCTGCCAGAGGATGTGCACAGTAAGCTAACATATGTGCCTTGCACTGAGATCATTCTTTTTGGTGAAAATATTAGAGTAAGTGAATACCATTAAAGACTATTGTTCCATCTTTCAGCTGTAATACAAGACCCTATACAAGGTGTGGCCAAAACGTATCGAGACATGTTGTATAGCTATATAGCAATACATCACACCATGATGCTATTAAGCATGCAGACACCTAGTTATGTGTTCTGCATGTGCAGAGTGTAAGCATGGCTGAAGCACACCTTACTTTTTTTAATCACACAATGTTTAGTATAGTGTAAAAGCAGTTCATCAGATTTACGATGAGTGAAAAAATTGAACAGCGATTTTGCATTAAATTCTGCCAGAAACTTGGAGATTCGTGCAAAGAGACTTATGACAGGTTACATCAAGTGTATGGTGATGAATGTATGAGTCATGCTCGAGGTTATGATTGGTACAAATGTTTCCAAGAGGGCCGCCAAAGTGTTGACAGTGGTGAACGTTCTGGAAAGCCATCCACTAGCAGGAATGAAAAAAAGTTGAAGTGGTGCATGCCACAATACACTCAAATCGTCGATTGACTATCAGGGAGCTTGCTGAGGATATAGACATCAGTTTTGGGTTGTTACAGTCCATTCTTACTATCAATTTGGGGATGAGATGTGTGTCGGCAAAATTCATGCCAAAACTCCTGTCCCCTGACCAAAAAGAAGATCGACTATCTGCAGCCAGGGAGTTGGAATGCATTGAAAATGACTAGGATTTCATCAAAAAGATTTTTACTGGTGATGAATCATGGGATTTTGGTTATGACCCAGAAACTAAGGCTCAATCCTCACAATGGAAGACTCCAGACTCTCCCAGACCCAAGAAAATCCATCAGGTGAGGAGCAATGTCAACGTCATACTCACAGCTTTCTTTGATTACCAGGGTATTGTTTATCATGAGTATGCTCCAAAAGGCCAAACCATCCATAAGGAGTACTATGTCCAAGTTTTGACTCTTTTGAGAGATGCAGTTCGTCATAAGAAGCCAGAGTTGCACAGGAATAGTGAATGGTTGCTTCATCATGATAATGCCCCAGCTCATGCATCGCATCTTCTGCAGTAGTTCTTGGCCAAACACTAAATCAAGAAAGTCCGTCAGCCTCTGTACTCATCTGACCTCACACCTGTGACTTTTTCTTGTTTCCAAAACTGAAATTACCACTGAAAGGAAGGAGATATAATGACTTGGAGACCATTAAGCAAAATTTGACACAGCAAATAAATAAACTGTAAACTGTAAAACTATCAAGGGTTGGGTACACTAATAAATACAGATTCCATAAAACTCAGCATTTTCAGGGCTAGATGCAATCATGGGTTTCTAGCTAGTCCTCTCAAAAGATTCCTTATCTAGTCTCATCTACTGTATTTCAAGCCCATAGCCAGCTTGTTCAGGAAGAAGTCCTTCTATTAGTACAGGCCAATGGAATAGAACCTGTTCCACTACAAGAGAAGAATTCAGTGTCCTAGTTGAAGTATTTCCTCATCACCAAAAAATCAGGAGAGCTGTGCCACTTCAACCTCTTTATCTATAAGACACTCAGGTTGAACACTCATTCCACTATCTTCCCCTATTTGACCAAAGGAGGCTGGGTATGTTTGGATGTATATGAGCATATACTGATTAATCACAAGTTCAGAAAGTAGCTTCATTTCAACCTGTAAATTTCACTACCAATACAAGAACCTTCTATTCAGACTGCCCTCAGGCAGCTCACCTATACAAGTAGACTCCTGATGTTCCTATACCTCAACAATTGACTTCTAGAATCTTCATTGGGGGATCTAGTCATCTCCCTAAGGAACATGAGATTGCAAAATCCTGCAGCCTATAAAGACAATCTCATTCATAGGAGCTGTTTTAGACATGGGGCAAGTGAAAGTTTTCCTTCCACAAGATAGATTGCAAAAACGTATACAGTCTGTTCAAAAGGTCCAGTGTTCTTCATAACTTGTCTCAGAACGTCTTTGCAGAAATTAGGCCAGTCCAGTTGTGATTGTTCACCTACAAAAGCAGGGATTCCTGATGTTTCCATACTTCAATGATTGGCTTCTAGCAACTTCATTGCTGGATTTAGCTATCTCCCTGAGTAGACTGAATTTACTTCAGTCCCTTGGCTTTCTCATCCATGTCAAAAAGTCACCCCTCTTGCCTGGTGGTTCCTGGTCTGTGGACCTCTGGGAGACTTCTGAAAGTGACTGTGCAGACCAGAAGCACAAGAAATCACATGGGGAGGGGATCAGCAGTGGGGGTGTGATTAGAGGCAGACATGGAGGCTGAAAAAAGAAGCACCAGGACCAGTAAAAGCCTACAGGGCCTAAGAAAAGCAGTAA
This sequence comes from Ichthyophis bannanicus, assembly GCA_033557465.1. Taxonomy (NCBI): domain Eukaryota; kingdom Metazoa; phylum Chordata; class Amphibia; order Gymnophiona; family Ichthyophiidae; genus Ichthyophis; species Ichthyophis bannanicus. The sequence continues at coordinate 369,281,432 of CM066035.1, forward strand.
AGCATTGATAGGTGAGGGAGAGACTGCTGGAGACTAGCTTGGAGAGAAAAAAAAGAGAGACTGAGGGTGGTGGGAATTGCCGGAGGGGAGAGAAAGAAAGAAAGACTGATGAGGACTGCCTGAGGGAGATAGAGAAAGACTGTGGGAAATAGCTGGCGTAAGAGAAAGAGGCTAGAGGGCACAGATGGTTGGGGAGTAAGAGAGAGAGACTGGTGGAGACAGAAAGGGAAGAGAGATAGGGAGCTATGGGGACAGGATTGGCACTGAAGGGTGAGGGGATGAACTGTGATCTCTGAACTTCTTGGAGGTTAATAAGGGGTCCACACATCAAAAAGGTTTTCATATGTAAGAGCTCTTCTAGATATGGAGAAAGCAAAGGTTTGCCTTCTACAAAACAAATTTCAAAGCTTTTATGTTCTATTCAAAACGTCCAATACAACCAGCTGGTTGCAGCCAGAACTTACTTGAACATACAAGGCTGTGGTAGCGTGGCATGTGGTGGGAAGGGGTTTTCTGTTAAAACACCAAACAGCAGTTTAGGGAAAACAAAATGTGTTTTTATTCAGACTTGGTTTATTAAGCTTTCACAAAGCTAGTCTCACAGCCCTTCCTCCAGCCCAGTTAAAGTTCCTTCCTTGCCCAGTTAACATTCCTACCTTTTTACAGATTGCATTAAAAACCTCCTTGCTCCACGGGCCTGTATCCCTCCTGCAGCCTGCTGCATTTCTAACCTCTCCCTGTGAGCCGTGCCCTCCCAGCCTTGAACTCTGGGCTGCAGGTTCTCTTAAAGGGGCCTGTTGATAATCCCTTTGAAGAGGGATGGGCAACACTCTATAGACCCTATCACACACCCTCCACCTCAGCTCAACCATGCCCAATTGAGCGCCTGCCTCACCCAGGATTCCCACCCAGGAAAGGAAGTCCACATTCAAGTGAGTCTGGCCAGGCCTAAGGCAGACCTGGAACTGGTAGGATTAAAAACTCAAGCACCACTGCATAATACGGCTGTTAGACTCTTTCTGTCGAGCCAGCCACTTGAGGGGTTGGTGATCCATTATTAGAGTAAATGGACAGCCAAGCAGGTAGTATTTGAAGGTTTCAAGTGTCCACTTGACAGCTAGGGCTCATTCTTGATCACTGCATAATGCTTCTCCAGAGGTAGCAGTTTCCTGCTGATGAAGGCTATGGGATGTCCTCCCCCCTGACTTCCTGGGCCAAAGTAGCTCCTAGGCCTACCACTGAGGCATCAGTTTGCACAGTAAATGGTAGAGAGAAATCTGGGCTACCAAGGACTGGTTCAGAGCACATGGCCTTCTTGAGATGCTGTAAGGCCAGGTCCAGTTCCAGTGACCATTGAATCCGTTCAGGAGTTCTCTTCTGGAGGAGACTGGTTAATGGCTCTGCCACCTCTACAAAATTAAGAATGAATTGGCAGTAATAGCCAATCAGTCCAAAGAAGGCACAAACCTCTTTTGTCAGTTTTGGAGTGTGGGCCTGAGCAATGGCATCTACCATCCATAGCTGAGGTCATATCAGCCCATTCCTGATTGAGTTCACTAGGTTTTGAACATCGTGACTTCCCAGAAAACATTTCTTTGGGTTGGCCATCAACCTGGCCTTCCACAGGTTGATCAATATGGCTTGTACTTAGGTTAGATGGGTGGTCCAGTCTCTGCTGTAGATGATGATGTCGACAAGGTAGGCAGCCACATTCTCCTTGTGCAGACTCAGTAGGCAGTTGACTAGGTGTTGAAATGTGGTGGGAGCCCTGTGTAATACAAGAGGCAGCACTGTAAACTGGAACAGACCTTGCAGGGTTCAAAAAGAAGTTTTCTCCCTGGCAGTGGATGTCAAGGGTACCTGCCAGGATCCCTTGGACAGGTCCAAGGCTAATATATAGCATGCTCCACCAAGTCACTTGATTATGTCATCTACTCTGGTCATGGGATATGCTTCCAGTTTAGAAACTGCATTGACCCTCTGGAATTCAATGCAGAATCTGATGTTTCCATTGGGTTTAGGAACCAGGACTATGGGGGATGATTAGTCACTAATGGACTCTTCTATAACTCCCAAGTTATTCATCTCTTCCAGCTCCTTGGTGATGGCCTGTTGCAAGGCCTATGAAATCTGCTAGGGTCATTGCTGGATAACCAGCCCAGGGTCAGTAATGATATGTGACAAATGAGGTGTGTTCATCCTGGGTGGGTAGAGAACATCTTTAGGTTCTGGTGGATCAAACCTTCTAGATCTCTTCTCTGGGCAGCAGAGAGCTCGCCTCCAGTTGGGACTTGAACTAGATCCCATGGAGCTGAAATTTCTTGCCCAGAATCATCTCCATGAACCATCATAGCTGTCACTAAAGTCCACTTTTTAAATAGGTTAATATGGTAAATTTTGTCTTTCTTTTGTTTATCTGGCTGGGCAGTCTTGTAGTTCACAGGCCTTACTTTCTCTTTTACCTCATAGAGCCCCTGCCATTTACAGAGTGAGTTGCTCTCGGATGAGGTCAGTGAGACTAAAACTTTGTCTCCCAATTGGAAGGGGTGGTGCCCGGCTGCCAGATTGTAGTCCATGGCCTGCTCGGCTTGAGCTTTTTCCAAACTGAGTTTGGCCACCTTTCCAGCTTTTCTCAGCCAGTCTTGCATTTGGATAACTTACACCACTAAATTACACCCGGCATTGGGTTGTTCTTCCCAGGTTTCCTTTACTAGGTCTAATATGCCTCTTGGCTGTCTTCTGAAGAGCAGCTCAAAAGGCAAGAACCCCATGGAACTCGGAGGTACCTCACAGATGGCAAATATCAAATAGGTTAGAAGAATGTCCCAATTCTTCCCATCCTCCTGCACAACTTTTTAAACATTTGTTTCAAAACTGTATTTAATCGCTTAACAAGGCCTGAGTTGATACACTGATGTTCGCAGCATGTTGACCTTCACCAAAGCACGCACTTGCTTCATCACCTTGGATGCAAAGGGTATTCCTTGATATGCGAGAATCTTATTAGGTATTCCCACCTGCAAGAATACTTCCCAGAGGGCATTCGCGATTGTAGTAGTCTTCATATTCTTTAGAGTAGTGGCGTCCAAGTAGTGGGTAACGTAGTCTATAATGACTAAAATATGCTTGTTGCCTCAAGCGATTTTCTCCAAGGGACCTGCCTGGTCCATGGCCATCCAGTTGAATGGGGTTTCAATAATAGGCATAAGCATTAGAAGGGCAGGTCAGACTCTTGCGGGGTTATGAAGTTGGCAGGTGGGGCATTACTGGCAATATAGCTGCACCTGTTTATGGACCCCAGGCCAGAAAAATTGGGCTAAAACGCTCTCTAGTGTTTTCTCTACCCTCAGGTGTTCTAATAAATGGCCATGAGCCAACAATAACACCAGCTGATGATAGGGCCATGGAACTATCAGTTTGTTCTACCTCTTCCTCCTCTAGGGCCTCCTTGGCCACTCTGTACAATAACACTCCCTTTAGCACAAAATAGGGAAAGATTTTGCAGGGGACTCTCCATTAGCTGCTGGAACCCCATCCCCCTCCAAAACCCACTCTCAGGCATGTTTAAGGGACTCATCCTCTTGCTGGGCCCTCCTAAAGTTCCCTGGGGTTTCCCCCAGTCTCCACTCTGGGAAGGAGGCACTTGTATTTGGGTCATTACCACCAAGCATTGAGCTATCCCCAGGGGTTTCTTCCCAGGCTTCATCTCCCTGAATCCCTCCCCCATAGCCACTCCCAGATTCTGTTGGTAATGTAGCTTTTCCTGGTGATGCTGACTCTGAGACTTAGCAGACTTGGGAATCTTGACATATAGAACTGGGTCTTTCAGGAGCAAGATCTCTCGGAAATCTTCCTATTCCTTCTTAGCAGAGCCATCAATCAAGCTCATATCGCTCTGAAGTTTGGGTAGTCTCAGATGATCACCCCTAGATATGGGAGCCAGGACAGCACCATGACCTCAAATGTGTTTTGCCTGGATGGAGTCTTCAGGGAAACCTATGCTGTTGGATACTGCATCTGGTCTCCATGCACACAGGTCAGTGCTTCTGTCTTTGCATAGTCAATTTGAAATTGGGTTACTGTTTCTCAGCGAATAAGGGTTTGCACACTCCCAGAGTCTATCAAAACCTGGAAGTGGGTCCCCTCGAGCTCCACACGAATCACAAAGTTCTGCGCCCCTGGATGGGGATTGTCTACAAAAGTGCAGGTGTGAGGGGTGGTTAGGCTGACCTCCATGGTTCTTCCACATTGAGGGGACACTCCCGGGCAAAGTGTCCCCGGGCTCCACATCTAAAATAGGGGAAGGGATCATGTCTGGGGCCCTGCCCTCAGCTAGGAGGTGACTTTAGGGGTTGGAACATGGGAGCCAAAATCTGTTCGGGCTTCCCCTTCCGTCCTCCTGGGCCTATAGGTGACTTCTTCCCCTTCTCACTGTCCGCTTCAGTCACCGGTTGGGTTTCATGGTACTCCTCAGCTATTTCCACTGCACTTTCCAGTATAAGCTTGGGTTGCTGATGTATCCACTGTTTAATTGGGTCAGTCAAGCTCTCCAAAAACTGCTCCACTAGCACAATCTTCACTGTCTCGGGCCCAGTCTTTCCCTCCGGTTGCAGCCACTTCCATGTGAGGTCCTTCTACCAATAGAAGCTCCAGGGGTTCTCTTTTCTGAAGCCCCCCTCTTTCTGAATTGCTAGCAGTAGGCCTCTGGGGTATAGCTGGTCCGCTCCAGTATGGCGGCCTCGACAGCTGCATATGAAGCTTGCCCATCTGGGTTGGCATCCTGAAATGCAGCCTGACTGCTACTCATAATCAGATAACCCAAATAAATAGCCCATGCATCCTCTGGCCACCTATCCATATGGGCAGTTTGTTCAAAGTTCACCAGGAAATGGTCCAGTTCATCTTATGGTGACATTTTAAGGGTGGAGTTGTGGTCTCTTCAGGGCCTGGTTCAATTGAGCTAGGGAACTCTTCTGTAACCTTTCCATGCATCTGAAGAAGCCTCTGTATCTGCAGTTGCTGCTGCCCTTCCAGCAGGGCGTGTTGTCACTGGTGTTTTCACTCCTAATACTGTTGTTATTGTTGATATTGCTATTGTTGCTGCTGCCCTTTTAACAGAAGCTGGAGGAGCTGCTCTATCCTGTCTTGTTACTGTTGTCTTGCAACACCACCAGAGCTGCTTCTTCTGCAGCTCAGTTAACCCTGCAGTATTCCAGATCTGACCATTTTTTTTTTTTTGCAGCCTCTAGTGCCAAACAAAGCCTGCCTGTCTGGCACTAGCTAAACCTTCTTAAAGCCCCCTAACTAGGCCGAGGCTAACCCTGTTAGCCCACACAAACAAAAACCCCTGACCTGCTGTAGAGGCCCAGCCCTAGAGGAAGGTGGATTTGCCCTCAGTAACATGGGTAGAGAAAATTCACAAGCTGCACCATATGTGGTAGCATGGCTTGCGCTGGGAAGGGGTTTTCTGTTAAAACACCAAACAGACAGCAGTTCAAGGAAAACAAAACATGTTTTTATTCAGACTCAGTTTGTTAAACCGTCACAAAGCTGGTCTCCTGCCCTTCCTTCAGCCCAGTTAAAATTCCTACCTTTGCACGGCTTGCATTGAAAGAAATCCTGGCTCCACAGGCCTCTCTCCCCCCTGCAGCCTACTGGGTTTTTAACTTCTTCCTGTGAGCCATGCCCTCCCAGCCCTGAACTTTGAACTGCACGCTCTCTTAAAGGGGCCTGAGGATAATCCCTCTGGAGAGGGACGGGACACACTCTATAGACACCACCACAAAGGCCATAAGGTCTCTTTAGCAGGAGCAGCCCAAGGGGGGTGCGGGGCCATGTGCGGAGACTTGGTGCGGGGCCTCATTTGCATAAACATTTGCATAATGTTACCATACACTAACTTTTAGTAAACATGTCTCTTAATGAATGTATGGATAAAGAAAGACTGAAAGATTTCTACATTACTATACTCCAGTGCCAACTGCCAGGCACATTAGGAACTACTACAAACACTGCCCATTTAGAACCCATAGCAAACCCACTGTATCATAACAGCACTACCAGGATTCAAAGCACCAAACCCTACCTATCAAAAGGCAACACTGCAAATATTAAACCAATACATTTCAGAGAATAACAATACATGACCAACTGGGGAAAGAGAACAAGTGGTAATGTCAAATAGGAAGTACATAAACAGAATACCTCGGCTCAGTTACACATGCAGAACATAGACCATCATCAAACAAGGAATCACAATTTAGAAACAGGAAGGCAATAATTAAACTGGGAACCCCACAATCCAAACTTGGAACGTACAACAACACTGTAGAAATAAAACTATAAATTAATTTCCTCTTGTACTAAACAAAGTGCAGACGTTAATGATGCACATTTTCCAGAACTGACATATTCCATTTAATAAATTCAAAGTAAAGAGATATCTTTCTACCTTTTGTGCATTTTTTTTCAGTTGCAATTGCTCCAGCCACTTCCTTCTGGTTTCTTTGTGTCTTCTGCTAACTCTCCATCGTCTGCTGTCCATTTGTCCTTTCTTCTCTCTTCTAGTTTTTTTCCATTCTCTCTCTCTACATCTGCTTTAACATACTAATCTTTCTCCTTTTGCTCTTTCCTCATTCCTATTTCATCCACTCAAATTTTACCCCTCCATCCTCAATCCCCACTTACTTTCCCAATACCTGGCCAATTGTATTTTTTATCCCTCCCACACAAAATATTTTTCCCCTCTCCATTTCACTCTCCCAGCCCCATCCCATACTAATCCTCCCCCAACATCAGCTCCCTTCTAGTTCCAGCCTCACCCAGCATCCGCTCCCTTCTAGTCCCTGCATCAGCCCATTACCAGTCCTAGCCCCCCATCAGCCCATTTCCGGTCCTAGCTCCCCCATCCATTTCCAGTCCTATCCGAGTCCTTCCATCAGCTCATTTCCAATCTCAGCCCCCCATCAGCCCATTTCTAGTCATTTCCTAGCCTCACCATCAGCCCATGTCAAATCCTAGCTCCCCTCATGAGCCTACTTCCAGTTCCAGCCCCTCCATGAATCCATTTCATTCCAAGCCCCCACCATAGCCCATTTCCAATCTTAGCTCCCCCAACAGCCCATTTCCAGTCCTATCCTAGCTGCTCCATCAGCCCATTTCCTGTCCTAGCTCCCCTCCCCACTCAGCCCATTTCCAGTCCTAACTCCCTCCCCTCACAGCCTATTTCCATTCCAAGCCCCCCTCCCCATCAACTATTTTGCAGTTCAAGCCCCTCGTCCACTCAGCCCATTTCCATTCCAAGTCCTTGTCCCCATCAGCTATTTGCAGTTCAAGCCTCCCCTTCCACTCATCACATTTCCATTCCTAGCAACCCCCAACCCATTACAAGTCCTAGCCCCCGTCAACCCACTTCCAGTCCTAACCTCCCCATCACCCCATTTTCAGTTTAAGCCCCCCCATAGCCCATTACAAGTCCTAACCCCCCATCAGCCTACTTCCAGTCCTAACCCCATCAGCCCATTTCCAGTCTTAGCCCCCCATAGCCCATTACCAGTCCTAACCCCCCAAAGCCCATTACCAGTCCTAACCCCCCATCACCCCATTTCCAGACAGCCCCCCATAGCCTATTATCAGTCCTAATCCCCCATCAGCCCACAGCCCATTACCAGTCCTAACCCCATCAGCCCACCTCAAGTCCTAACCCCCTCCATAGCCCATTACCAGTCCTAACCCCCCATCAGCCCACAGCCAATTACCAGTCCTAACACCCCCCCCCCCCCTGGGCACAGGGAAAATTAAAAATAAAAAAAATAAAGCTGGCTGCTGCCGCCACGGCAGAATCGAGTGTCCCGTGGGGCCCACCCCTGCCCGGCTGAGCTCTCCCTGCCCGGCTGAGCCTCTCCGTGACGGCTTTCAGATCCGCGAAGGGAAAGCATCTCCTTTGCGGCTCTGTTAAGCTCGCAGGGGCTGATGGGAAATCTCCCATCTGCCCCTGCAGGCTTAACAGAGCCAAATTGCCCATCAGCCCTTGCGGGCTTAACAGAGCTGCGAGGGAGACACTCTCCCTTCGCGGATCTGAAAGCCGTCGCGGAGAGGCTCAGCCGGGCAGGGAGGGCTCAGCCGGGCAGGGGGGCCCTGCAGGACATTTGATTCTGCTGCTGCGGCAGCGGCAGCAGCCAGCTTTTTTTTTTTTAATTTTATTTATTTTTAAAGCAGAATGTTCTTTGCACAGGGCCCCCTGAAACGAGAGGCCCTGTGCAAAAAACATTCTCGTTCAATGGACGGGATGGCCCTGCTCTTTAGTACATGGGGTTCCTTTTGCTCACCACAACATGAGAGAGCCCCATATTTGCCTGTCACTTCCCTTCACACCATGGTACAGGGTGGACTGCCAAAATCAATCTGCTCAAAGGTCTTCCCGTTATACCTCAGAGGCATTGGTGCATGCCAACCACAAAAGCTTCCAAGCTAAGCCAGGGAACTCTCCTTTGCATATAACTCAGTGAGCTGGCCAAAAGCCAAAAGCCTGCTCAGTATGAATCATCTAGAACAGGCATTTTTTTTACTCCTTATGAGTGTTTGCTCATCTTCTCTAGGGTCAATCAGTTCCAATTCAGAAAGACAATCAAGTGACAGTGTGTTATATCAACAAAGAGATGTAGAGTCTCTTCGGTGATGCTAAGAAGCTACACAAACTTGTAACTCTGCGCTCTCAACCACATAGCAATCTGAGTTACTTAGGTAGAAGGGAGTTCCCTGCTCATCGACTATCTGAGCAACTACACTTTTGCATCATGGCAGAGTAGTGAGGCCACAAGCTCTTTTCCTGTGCCTCATTATTGGACTTGGCCACACCCCAAGGTGGCATGATCTTTGAAGGTTGCATAAGTGCCAGGACAGCTGAGGAGAGCAGTTCTCTGCTCATCGAATGCACTTTTACATCGGGGCAGAATAGTGAGACTCTAAGCTCTTCCCCCTCCATATTGTTAGACTTGGCCATTATCTAAGATGGCATCACCTTTGGGAGTTGCATAAGTGTCAGGACAGCTGAGGAATGCACCAGAGGAAGCCTTATTGTGCTTTTTTGCAGGCAGTTTTGAAGGTAAATGATTAAGATAGGTTTGGAAAGGTTTTGTTGGCTATTAATTTTAATGGCTTGTTGCATCCCTATTGTTAATAGAAGGAGTTATTATTTAGGAGCTGATCATGGTACAGTTCTAGTGGGAAATGTAAGAGACAGGGGAACAGGCAGTACATGGACAACTGAATTTAGTTCAAGTTAGTAAATTAGAGAGTTTAGGAGAATTTAAGAGTTGGTGAATTGTGTTTATATCAATGAGAGGTCTGTGATAAATAAAAATAGATTAAAAATTTGTTTCATGAGCTTCAGTTAGACCTTCTCTTTGTTATTGAATCAAGTTTGATGAAATAAGAGGGCCTTTTTTTTCTATGAATTTTTCCCAGTTGGGTTTAGTATGAACCATCAACTATTTCTTTAAGTCTAGTTGACAATAAGAGTTAAATAATAAAAATAAAATCAACATAACATCAAATAAAATAACTAAATTGTTAAAATAAAGTTAAAATACAGAACAAAGCAAATAAAATCAAACCATATAGAGGGTAATTTTATAAGGGGTCGCCTAGTTTAAGTGAACAAGCATGCACCTCCTTAGGCACTAAAGACACACAGAGACCTATGTGTCTTTATAAAACTAGCATAAGAAAGACAAATCATGCTTTAAATGCAGGTACAGCCATTTATACCCACTCGAAAGATAAAGTACTCAAGTAGGCACATAGAATAAAGTATTCAATGATCAATGTGTGTACTTGCAAACTCACACTCATGCTCTGTTCGGACCACTCCCCCAGCTACATCTGCCAGCAAAGTATGTATATTCATGCCAATGCATGTATTTTTATGCCAGTAGGTATTTCATATGAAGCCATTTACAGAAATGACTATAAACGTATCCCCTAAGAGCCCTATGCTTGTGTATGTTTGATAATTCAGTTGGACAAGGTAACCTTTCTAACCTTTTTATTGATTTATCATCCAACACAGGCTCAGCTTATTGACAGTTGTGTTTTACTGGACTTACATCTGAAGTTTGTATGACAAGGCCTGACTTACTGCTTTTAGGAGATCTCGGTGTTCATTTGGATGATTTGAGATGCCAGCAGCAGTGAAATATCACGCTTGGCTTTGTTCCCTGGACATGGTTCTCTCGTTTGCTGCAGTGTCCCCTAATAAAGGTCACTTATTAGACTTAATGGTTAGTACAAAGCAATTGAAAAGAGAATTTCAGTTGTCAGAGATTCGTACAGTGCCTCAATAAAAAAAATTGGGAGGGTCACTTAGGGTGAAAATATAATAATCAATATTTAACTCCCACAGCATTTTTGTAAAATGCCAGCTGTGGTGTTTAAAAAAAATGGAAATATCTTCTGCGCCATTATATATGTGAAGTGGGATTTTAGAAAGGACGTGCAGAAATGGGGAGAACGTGTCAGTAAGGACATGCCAATAATGGAGGTGATTTCAAAACCAGGCTTGTGAATATGTAAGCTTCATTTGAGATCACCCTGCAAGTGTCCAGGAGATTGGACTAAGGCATAAGACAGCCATCCACACATAAAGTGTGGGGAGAATATAGCATTGCAACTGTTCAAGGACCTGTTTGCAGAAATGGGGGTACAGGCTTTGGTGACTGATGTAAACTACTCATGTACGTACTGGCAACACGGAGGCACAGCATGAGGGCACGGCGAGAGGAGAATGAGAGGGCAATGCAGCAGTTCAACTTATCTCAAACAGAGACTAGGAGGCCCTACCAAATGGTGGTAGAGCACAAAGCAGCGTTCTCTCTATCCCAAGACACGGGGACACCTACTATGATGCACAAAGGATCTGGCAGTGGATCCGCCTAGACCCTGGCTCAGTAAGTGGCAAAAATGCAATGAACACAAGGGTGCCCTAGGCTCTAGACTAGACAGGTGTGCAGAGGGACTGAGATAGGTAGGGTGAGAGAACAGTGCACCCATCATGACCTCAGCACAGGGACAGGGAGTGCTCAGGAGCCACAAATAGGGATCTGAAAATAGACAATGAGAATGAAAGTCCTAGCTGCGACAGTCTAACAGTACACAAAGTAGGAGCACAAAATATAGTAGCACTGCGGTAAAAGGGAAAAGTGGCTCTAAACTCCTGAACATAAAAGAAGTGTGTGCTGGATCCATGAGGGCAAGGGAGGTTGTAAGGGCACAGCCATTTTTGGAAGCTGGGAAAGGAGATAGGCCAGGAAGGGATCAGGTCACAACCACAGGTGGTGGACACTTGGAGTCTACACTATGCACCGGAATGGAGCCAGTAGAGTAGCCCAAAACAGAGAGAAAAAGCATGCATCCAAAGACGGACTCGTAGAAAGCACTACACAGAAGGGTGCAGCCAGCATTACTCAGAGAGTAATGAGCAGGAGTGAAGGATGATGTGGGAATGCATCAACCCCTCCCCGCCCCCCCCCCCCCCCCACACACACACACAGAAGGCAGGATGAGATTCAGGGACTACCAATAGCATATCAGGTAACTTGATCCCAGAGCTTTAGTCAGTGGGTGACACCTGGAGTAGAAGAAAGGAATAACAGAGGATGCCAGATTTGCAGGATGGCTTCACTTATCATATTTGCTATTTCCCTTTTCCAGAAGGAGATAATGGATGCAGCAAGATATTAAGGCCCTGAAGAATATATAAGGGCCATAAGGCACAAGAGGCCACACTATAACTGCAAGAGAGAGAGGAAGGAATATCAAGATATATGGAATATCTATTGCCACATCTAGTTCAAGAGCCCTGTATGATAGCCTGGGGAAGGCTGTACATGGCAAGGAGCTGGTGGCATACAAAGCAAAGCAAGGGGAATTATATCCAAGAGTTGAACAGATACAGCAAGGATAATATATGTAGGTTCAGAGTAAGTGGGAACCCAGAGTCAGGTGTCTGCAGCACAGGTTATCAGGAAAGGGTATACAACAGTATGACAGACATGGGAGGACAAATAAAGCATGGGAAAGGTGAAGAATAGGGGAGGTGATGGAAATGTCCACAGGAGAATAACATATGCGTCAGGGCAAAGCCTGCAGCAACACATGGGACCACTGTTTGAGGACATGGCAGGGACACAGATGTGAGTTGCATAGTGATGTGCAAGCATCACACCAATGATACCCTGGAACTGCAAGCAAAACAGGTCCATGTGGAATGGATGGCAGTCAGAGATAAATGGGTACTACAAGTGTGGTGTGTTGTATCAATGCCATGAGCACTGTACACATGCAACTCAGGAGTGTTCTGGGTAATGGTCTAGGACTAAGAGGTAACAGCTGCCAGATGCTGCAATGTAGGACCAAGTGACCCCTCATGGCACTCAGAAAAGAAGGTACAGCACAGCACATGCCCTCTGTCAGACTGTCCCCAGCTTCATTGAGTAAGAACAACATCTTGATGGGGTGGGTCACAGACCAGTGGATGTGGAGCAGGCGCAAAGGGAGTCTCTCACCAGTATGGTGCCAGCCAAGGACCAGAGCGGACCAGAGATTTCTTACTCCCAGCAGCAGCGGAGATGGAGGCCGTAGCAGCTGAGGAGATAGTTACAGCAGCGGAGATGGAAGTGGTAGCAACTGTAGGTGGCACAGAAGCCAGTGTGATCCCACTGGCAATTCCAGCTCATCAAGCCTGAGCAGCCACTGCCTAGTAATAGATACGTCTGAAGAGAAGGAAGTGGAAGAGGAGGTGTAGCAGAGCATGGACAAAGATGCACAGGTGGTGGAGAGACCCTCTACCCCTCCTAGTATGTGCCCATCCTAGAGCTAGATGATGGACTTGCCTGGCTGGACATTGTAGCACCACACACCCCATCTGTGGGGCAAGGGGGATGCTGTGAGATTGATCCTGGAGGAGAGGGAGAAGGAGAAAGGCTGGGAGATTGGTGGGGAGATGCAGAGGGGGTAGGGGGAGCAGATAAGAGGGGAGGGCAGGACAAGGGATAAGACACAGAAAGGTATGCTCTGTTCCCACACGCATTCTCTGTGGTACAGCCTGACCTTTCTGTGCTGGTGCAGCAGATGCACCACCATGAGGCCCTGTTGCATCTCTAGGCCATCCGTCAAGAGATGGAGCAGGACTTTGGAGCAATCACCTAGACCAAGGATCTCATGGTGGGACACTTGGTGGGAATAAGGGCATGCTCTGCCATGTGTCTGTGCCTTTATTCTCTCAGCACACAGGGAAAGGACTCTTGTTAGGGGGGATATGTTTTTGTTAAAATATGTACACTCTTATTGTTAATAAATTTTGTATATACTTTGTGAATAGATTATTAATACTTTGTAGTCACAATACTACAGTGCCTGTGAAGGAGGCAGATGCACATAGGAGGCACATCTGATTTTGCTACCACATGGGGACTATCCTGGGACATGTGTATGGCATGTACAATTTAAGCAACATTGTGACTGCCAACCAGGAATATCGGATGACACCAACAACCACATGCATTAACTCTCCTTGAGAGTTTATGTGACTCTCCCCTAAAATAGGCCTTTTGTTGTTGTTGTTAAGTGCCATCGAGTCAGAGTCGACTCATGGCGACCCTCTGGATAGCTATCCTAAATTGTGTTTGGTCTTCAGTCAGGCGGCTCATTGTTGACAGATTGGTACCCGTAGCTGCTGTTATTGTATTGATCCATCTCATTGCTGGCCTTCCTCTTTTGCGTTGGCCTTCTATCTTGCCAAGCATGACGTCTTTCTCTAATGATCTCTCTCTTTGCATGATGTGTCCAAAGTATGAAAGTTGAAGTCTTGTCATCTGAGCTTCTAAAGAAAGCTTAGGTTTGATCTCCTCTAGTACCGACTGGTTTGTTCTTCGGGCAGTCCATGGTATACACAGTATTCACCGCCAGCACCATAATTCAAAGGCATCAATTTTCTTCCTGTCTGTCTTTTTCACTGTCCAGCGTTCACATCCATATGATGTTATTGAAAATACCATGGCTTGAACAAGTCAAATCTTTGTATGGAGAGAGACATCTCTGCTCCTGAGAATCTTATCTAGGTCTTTCAAAGCCATTCTGTCAAGAGCAATGCATCATCTGATTTCTTGACTGCTTGTTGCTTCTTTATTGATAGTTGATCCAAGTAGGTTAAAGTTGTTCACGATTTCAATTTCTTCTCCTTCAACGATGAACCTGTTGATTATGCCAGTTGTCATGATCTTTGTCTTCTTTACATTAAGGTGCAGGCCCATTTTGAGACTATGTTCTTTGATTGTGAGAAGAAAATGTTTCAGATTATCTTCACTTTCAGCCAGTAATGTGGTATCATCAGCATAGCGAAGGTTGTTGATGAGTCTTCCACCAATCTTCACACCTCTGTTGTCTTCTTACAATCGTGTTTCTCTGATGATTTGTTCTGCATATAAATTAAACAGGTAGGGGGAAAGTATGCAGCCTTGTCTTACACCTTTGCTTATTTTAAACCATTCTGTTTCTCCTTGTTCTGTTCAAACTGTTGCTTCTTGATCAATGTACAGATTGTGCAAGAGAACGATCAGGTGTTCTGGTATACCCATGCTTCTTAATGTGGCCCAGAGTTTCTCATGGTTTACACAATCAAAAGCCTTGCTATAGTCGATAAAGCACAAATATATATCCTTTTGGTATTCTCTAGTCTTTTCAAGGATCCATCTCACATCCGCAATGATGTCTCTCGTTCCTCGCCCTTTCCTGAAACCTACTTGCACTTCAGGTAGTTCTTGTTCCAGGTATGGTTGTAGTCTATTTTGAATAATCTTCAGTAGAATCTTGCTGATATGTGGGATCAGAGCGATTGTGCGATAAGTTCCACAGTCAGTTGGATCACCTTTCTTTAGTATTGGTATCAACACAAATCTTTTCCAGTCAGTTGGCCATGATGTTGTCTTCCATATTTCCTGGCAGAGCCTTGTATGTATGGTAACAGCTGCATCAGATTGCTGTAATACTTCTATGGGAATGCAATCAATACCTGGTGCTTTGTTCTTTGATAAGGCTTTCAATGCTGCTTCAACTTCTTCTTTCATCACCAGTGGTTCACGATCATAAGGTACAGGTTGAAACGGCTGTTTGTCCACTTGATCTTTATCATATAAAAACTCTGTATGTTCCTTCCACCTTTTCTTGATCTTCTCAGCATCATTCAACATAGAACCTTGAGCATCTTGTAACATTCCAATTCAAGGCTGGAACTTTTTCTTTAACTCTCGTAGCTTTAGGAAAGCCGATCTTGTTCTTCCTCTAATAGTTTCTGCTTCTATTTCCTTACAAGCGTCATTGTAGTACTTTTCCTTGTCCTGTCTTGCTGCACATTGGAAATCTCTATTGAGCTCTGCGATTGTCTTTCTTTCTCCTCTGGCTTTAGCTTCTCTGCGTTTCTGGGCAATTTTCAGAGTTTCTTCCGTCATCTATTTTGGCCATTTTTGCTTTTTCACCTTTTGTAGAGACTTCTCGCTTTCTTCCAACACAACCTTCTTGATGTCATTCCATAACTCTTCTGGAGCTCTGTCATTTGTATCTAAAGCAGCAAATTGATTTTGCAGGCAGTCTTTAAATTCCAGTGGTATATTTTTAAGGTCATATTTTGCTGCATTCATGAGTGGTTTGCTCTTTTTCAACTTTAGCTTGAGTTGATGATCTGTACCACAGTCAGCTCCAGGTTTTGTCTTTGTTGATGTTACAGAGCTTTTCCATCATTGACTTCCACAGATGTAATCAATTTGATTTTTATACAATCGATTGGGTGAAGTCCATATGTACAGTCACCGTTTGTGTTGCTGGAAGAAGGTGTTTGAGATGAATAGCTTGTTGGTCTTGCAGAATTCTATCAGTCTTTCTCCAGCTTCATTTCTGTTGCCAAGTCCATATTTTCCAACTATTTTGCCGCCTTCTTTGTTGCCAACTTTTGCGTTCCAGTCACCCATGACTATCAAGGTATCCTGTTTGCATGTTCTGTCAATTTTGGCTTGTACTTGTTCATAGAACTCTTCAATTTCATTCTCTTCTGCACCTTTTGTTGGGGCATATACTTGAATTATAGTTGTGTTGATAGGCATTCCTCGTAGACGAATAGAGATTAAGCGTTTGCTGACTGCATTGTATTTCATTACAGTTCTTGCAAGTTTCTTCTTTATTATAAATGCAACACCATTTCTTCTTTGTCTTTTATTTCTCGCATAGTAGACCATGTGATCATCTGATGCAAAGTGACCAATGCCAGTCCATTTCAGTTCGCTGACACCCAACAGATCAAGTTGTACACGTTCCATTTCATTCTTGATCACCTCCAACTTCCCTTGGTTCATGCTTCGTATGTTCCATGTTCCAATGTGTAAGACATCTTTACAGCTTCTGACTCTCATTTCATGTGCTTCTACTTCAGCAGTCAGACTTCCCAAGGGCTTTGATCCAACCACATCATAAATTCTGGCTTTACTCTGAAAAGTCTTCAGCTCTTCCCCAGTAGCTAGTTGAGTGCCTTCCGACCTGGGGGTCTCATCTTCCAGCACCATAGCACAATTTGTTTTGTTGTAACTATCCATTGGGTTTTCATGGCAAGATACAGAAGTAGATTGCCGGGCCTTTCTTCCGTGCAGTTTAAGTTTGGTGGTGTTGCCATCGTCACAGAAATGTGATCCTCCGCCATCAACACTATCCCATTCTGCTGCTGCCCAGATGGGTGGTTTGTCTTGGTCTGGCACCTCAGCTGAGACCTGTCCATCTTGGGAGACCCTACCAGTAGTTAAACTACCGATAGTTTAGCTCTCAGCATCACTGATGCACACAAGCCCTCACAGCACGACAAGCTGCAAACCAAGTGAGAGAAAAATAGGCCTACCACTCCCCATTTCTCTGTTTTCTGAACTGAATGCCACAGATCAGAGTAGGATGGGAACAAATATAGGTTTGTGAGATGTGCTCTCAGCTGACATTAGTGATCACAGTGATAGGTTCTGGGTTCTGCATGACCCATGGCCTACACATATGGGAATCAGAGAAGCTGCCATACATTTATCAGAGAAGCTGCCATACATTTCTATACCACTGTATCTACCAGTCAGAGCGGCTGTACAGGGAACAAGACCGTGTATAACTTTACATGGGATGTAGTTCGATAACAGGTTATACAATTTTAACAAGCAAATAACTTGTGAATCTTAACATTGCATTAAACAGAGGGTGGAGGACATTATTGATTCCATCTGCAGATAAGACAACCTAAGAAGCACCCAGTCCTTAGCCACTGGTACCCCCGATACACAGCAATAGGTAACAAGTCATCTGGATATACATACAAAGCCAAAAAGAACCTAGCTACAAGACCTGCTGTGCAAGCTACTGTATGGAAATAGGAAATATAGGAGAAAAGTCAGACACAGTCCGCCATCGCAGGTTTAAGCCTACAGATGGCACTGGATTTGTCTGTTTTATTCTAGTGACATAAGAATGTAAGATATACCATACTGGGTCAGACCAAGGGTCTATCTAGCCCAGTATCCTAAGAACATAAGAACATAAGACATGCCATACTGGGTCAGACCGAGGTCCATCAAGCCCAGTATCCTGTTTCCAACAGTGGCCAATCTAGGTCATACATACCTAGCAATATCCCCAAAAGACACAGGTTCCACAATGCTTGTACCGGGTCAAGCATTGATATCCTGGGTCCCTTTTTAATAGTGGTTTATGGACCTTTCCTCCAGGAACTCGTCCAAACCTTTTTTAAACCCAGCTATACTAACAGCCCTTACTACATCCTCCGGTAACAGATTCCAGAGTTTGATTACACGTTGAGTGAAAAAATATTTTCTCTTATTTGTCTTAAATAGTTTACCCTGTAGCTTCATTACATGTCCCCTAGTCTTTCTATACTCTGATAGCGTAAACAATTGATCCACGTTTATCCGTTCCACTCCATTCATTAATTTATAGACCTCTATCATATCTCCCCTCAGCCGTCTCTTCTCCAGGCTAAAGAGCCCTAACCTTCTTAGCCTCTCTTCCTAGGAGTAGCCTTCCATCCCCTTCACCAATTTGGTGGCTCTTCTCTGTACTTTTTCTAATAACGCTATGTCCTTTTTAAGATACGGTGACCAGAATTGCACACAATATTCAAGGTGGGGTCGTACCATGGAGCGATACAGAGGCATTATAATATCCTTTGTTTTATTCTCCATCCCTTTCCTTATGATACCTAGCATTCTATTTGCTTTCTTGGCCACCGCTGCACACTGGGCGGAGGGTTTTAACATGTTATCCACGATGACTCCTAAATCTTTTTCCTGGGTGGTGGTTTCTAATGTGGAGCCTTGCATCTATAGTGTAACTATAGTGTGGGATGTTCTTTCCTAGGTGCATAACTTTGCACTTGTCCACATTAAATTTCATCTGCCATTTGGATACCCAGTCTTCCAATTTATCCAGATCCTCCTGCAGTTTTCCACAATCCTCTTGGGTTTTAACAACTTTAAACAGTTTTGTGTCATCTGCAAATTTGATAACCTCACTAGTTATTCCCTTTTCCAGGTCATTTATGTATATGTCAAAAAGCAGCGGACCCAGTACAGATCCCTGGGGGACTCCACTATTCACCTTTTTCCATTGGGAATATTAGCCATTTAGCCCTACCCTCTGCTTTCTATCTTTTAACCAGTTCCCGATCCATAATAGTACACTGCCTCCTATCCCATGACTTTTTAGCTTCGCCAAAAGTCTCTGATGGGGGACTTTGTCAAAAGCTTTCTGAAAGTCCAGATACACTATATCAACCGACTCACCTTTGTCTACCTGTTTATGCACACCTTCAAAAAAAACATATCAGATTAGTAAGACAAGATCTTCCTTGTCTAAAGCCATGTTGGCTGTCTCCCATTAGGCCATGACTATCTACATGCTGTGTAATTTTGTTCTTTATGATGGTTTCTACCATTTTCCCCTGGTACTGACGTCAGGCTCACCGGTCTGTAATTTCCTGGGTCACCCCTGGAACCCTTTTTAAAAATTGGTGTTACGTTGGCGACCCTCCAATCTTCAGGTATTACAGATGATTTTAATGAAAGTTCACAGATTACCAATAGCAGGTCTGCAGTCTCATATTTCAGTTCTTTCAACACTCTGGGATGTATACCATCCGGTCCAGGTGATTTGCTACTATTCAGTTTATCAAATAGTTGTAATATATCTTCCCGGTGTAGCGATATTTCTCTCAATTCCTCTCCAGTATCACCTTTAAATACCACTTCAGTCTTGGGTAACATCCCTACATCTTCCTCAGTAAAGACCGAAGCAAAGAATTCATTCAGTCTCTCTGCTATAGCCTTGTTTCCTCTTACTGCCCCTTTTACCCCTCTATCATCTAATGGTCCAATTGACTCTCTCACAGGCCTTTTGCTACGAATGTACTTGAAAAAGTCTTTATTTCGTGTTTTTGCTTCCGTAGCAAGTTTCTTCTCAAATTCCCGCTTTGCCTGCCTTATCAATGCTTTGCATTTAACTTGCCAGTGCTTGTGCTGTTTCCAGTTTTCATCATTTGGCTCTTTTTTCCATTTCCTGAAGGTTGCTTTTTTGGCAGCAACAGCCTCTCTGACCTCACCTTTAAACCATGCTGGCAGTTTTTTGGACTTTCTTCCACTTTTCTTAATGCGTGGAATACAGCTGGTCTGGGCTTCGAGGATAGTATTTTTAAATAACACCCAAGCTTGCTGTAAGTCTTTAACCTTTGGAACCGCTCCTTTTAGTTTTTTCCTAACTATATTCCTCATTCTATCATAGTCTCCCTTTTGAAAGTTAAAAGTTAGTACTGTGGATGCCTTTACTATCTGTCCTCCACTAATTAAATCAAACATGATCATACTATGATCACTATTGCCAAGTGGTCCCAACACCTTATTTCTTGCACCAGATCTGGCGTTCCACTAAGGACTAGGTCCAGTATGGCTTCCCCTCTGGTCGGTTCATGAACCAGCTGCTCCAAGAAGCAGTCATTTATTCCATCTAGAAACTTTATCT
The DNA here is from genome assembly GCA_033557465.1 of Ichthyophis bannanicus. Taxonomy (NCBI): domain Eukaryota; kingdom Metazoa; phylum Chordata; class Amphibia; order Gymnophiona; family Ichthyophiidae; genus Ichthyophis; species Ichthyophis bannanicus. The sequence goes on from CM066035.1 coordinate 369,301,535, forward strand.
CTTTAGCTTGTCCTGCTGTGACACTGACCCAGTCGATACCGGGGTAATTGAAATCACCCATTATTACTACTCTGTTGTGACTTTTGTTAGCTTCCTTGATTTCTTTGAGCATTTCATCATCCATTTGTTCATTCTGGCCAGGTGGTCGATAGTATACTCCAACTGCCATCACCTTCCCCTTCATAAATGGAATTTCAATCCATAGAGATTCTACAGCAAATTTTGTTCCCTGCCAAACTTTAATCCTTTCTGACTCAATGCCCTCTCTAACATAGAGCGCAACCCCTCCACCAATTTGATCAGCTCTATCATTACGATATAGTGTGTATCCAGGTATCACAGTGTCCCACTGGTTATCCTCCTTCCACCATGTCTCTGAGAGTGCAATCATATCTAACCTCTCATTTAGTGCTATATATTCTAACTCTCCCATCTTATTGTTTAGACATCTAGCATTGGCATACAAGCATTTTAGAGACTGTATTTTATTAATATTAATCTGGCTATTGGTAGGCATGGGTAATTTGGAATCTTTATGCTCTGTCTGCTCCTTACTCAAGGGCATTTGGGCTACTATGCTCCCTTTTGGAACCTCACTGTTTCCAACAGTGGCCAATCCAGGTCACAAGTACCTGTTAGATTCCCAAAAAGGTATACAGATTCTAAATTGCTTATCCCGCGTTAAGCAATGGATTTCCCTAGTCCTCTATAATAATGGTTTATGGACCTTTCCTCCAAGAACTTGTCAGAACCTTTTTTAAACCCAGCTATACTACATTCTCTAGTAATGAATTCCAGAGTTTGATTGCTCATTGAGTGAAAAAAATATTTTCTACAATTAGCCTTAAATGAGCTATATTGTAACATCTTTGAGTGTCCACTGTCTAGTCATTCTACTTTTTGAAGGAGTAAACAGCCGATCTACATTTAAGTGTTCCACTCCATTCATTATAGACCTCTATCATACCTCTCCTCAGCTGTCGTTTTTCCAAGTTGAAGAGCCCTAACATTTTAAGCCTTTCCTCGTGGAGGTATCCTTCCATCCCCTTTACCATTTTGGCAGATCTTCTCTGTACCTTTTCTAATTCTACTATATCTTTTTTAGGATAGACAATCAGAATTCCACACTATATTCAAGGTGCAGTGGCACCATGGAACGATACAGAGGCATTATATCCTTGGTTTTATTTTCCCTTTCTTTTCTTATGATTCCTAGCATTCTATTTGCTTTCTTGGCTGCTGCTGCACACTGGGCAGAGGGTTTCAACGTACTATCCATGATGATGCCTGAATCCTCCTTCTAATGTGGAAATTTACGTTGTGTAACCATAAGGGTTGTTCTTTCCTAAGTGCATAACTTTGCACTTGTCCACATTAAATTTCCTCTTCCATTTGGACAGACAGTCTCATAATTTATCAAGTCCTCTTGCAATTTTTCACAATCCACTATGGCACTCCATCTGTGTAAACATCAATGCCATAAATCACAGAAACCTGGACATCAAGAACATGAAGCACAAGTGGAGAGACATGAGACACCAGGCAGCAGCAGCAGCTACAGATGGACAGCCTCTAGCCCTCATTGAATTGGAGCAACATGTCTGGCTACCGTCAATGAGGAGACCATTACAGGAGCACTTGTACACATACCCCGGCAGTGGTCCTTTGCCTTTCCCTAACCTTCCTATACACTTGGGTTGTTGAAATGGAAACACAGCTGTACTTCGAAACCTCTTGCTTCAATGGCATGGCAAGATAGATGCCTCACTGTCAATGGCTATTTAAAATCTGTTTACCCCTTTCTCCATATCTGCAGGTGCTTAAACAACCTGTGTGGAAATAGGTAAACCCTCAGGCACAGCCGGGCACAACAGCGGAGTTCATGATCACCTGAAAGACATCGAAGGAGAAGCTTTCCAGAGATGCCATGGAGGCAAGAGAATCCAAAGGTGATGATGTGCAAGATCTGGAGGAGGAGATGGAGTGGAAGTACTGTAACATATGAATGATGATGCCAGGCAACTACAACCACTGTTCCTTTTCTGCAACAGGGAATCATCTGCTAAGGTTGTGCAATTGGTGCAGGAAGAGAATAGCCATGCCACCAGCCAGAGGAGCCAATAACTATTGCACTGCGGGTAAAGGTTGTTGCAGCAGAATGCTGATTAACTGCAGATATGACAGGAGCAGCTCACCATCGTGAGGCAGTCCCTGGAGTTGCAGAGGGAGCATAGGGATTATAATCCCGCACTCCTAGAGGAAATGGGAGTACTCCATCAGGACCTGAGGGAAACTTTGAGCCAGTGTAGGTCATCCTTCACCTTTGTACAGCCTCCAGCCAGTACATAGGGTAGAACCTCATCATAAGCAGCTCACCATCTGCCTGCTGCACTTCCATCCAGCAACAGAGGTGGCAGATGTCTAGCAGCCAGCCATGCCATGCAGCTCAATCTTCCATTAGCCAATATACTGGGAGTTCCACCCATTGGCTTTGGTGCTATCCCATGCTTCCCTGAATTCCAGAGTGCCAACCGAGGGGGAGGAGGAGGAGGAGACATTAAGTTTGAGCAAAATTAGTACAGCACCCTCCACCATTGCTTCATAGTCCCTCCAATTCAGCCCAGGGCAGGATGTAAGGGCTAGGGAAGATGTGTGCATCCTAGCTAACCAGGAATCATGGCAGATGGTGGAGTGTGAGGCTTATCCTAACACCATGACATTTCATGTTCCACCTTTTTCCCTCATACTGTATATCGCCATGGGTGCATTGGTGAGGGAAAACATAGTGAGCCCTGGGGGATGATTGTGTGAATGATAGCTATTGTGTGGTGAGAGTGGGGCTATGGGTTCCTGAGGTGGATCAGAGAAGTGGTTATGATTGGTAGCATGCGAGTGAGAAGGGGATATGCGTGTTGGGTTCAGATGTGCAGTGGGATTGGTAAAAGTATCTATGCTCATGAGTTGGTAAGATTTTTATTATAAGCATAATTATCACATCACATGAAATGTCTCTCGGTTAGTTCATTTCTGGTTGTCAGGCCTTGCATGTACTGTTGCTCCATTTCCTCATGGCTAGGGACTGGCACCTCCTCTTTGTCTGTTTCCACTGGTTGGTCTTCAAGTGCATGGGTTGTGGCCTCCTCAGAGCAAGGATGTGCAACCTATAGAATCACATGAAGATCTCACACACTGTGGTAGGGTTATATAGTAGCTCGCCTCAACATCTGTCTGCCACCTAAAATGGGTCTTCAGCTGACTAAATATTCTTTCAATGGTAGCTCTGGTGGTTCTGTGGGACCAATTATATTGCTACTTTGCCTCAGTCCTGGGTGCCACAATTGGAGCAATGAGCCAGCTCCATAGGCATCAGAAAGGTGTGGGCGACACAGACCCTGGCCCCATCAAACATCATGGCATGGCAAGCAGCAGCTGACTGTAGGGATCCCATTCCCCGCAGGCAAAAGAAGAAAAGCCCTTTCCTGTCTGCTGTGGTGGCGAGACTGTAGTAGAGCCTGAGAAAATGGTGAAAAAACAGTCATTTTCCTCTGAGCAAGGAAATAGTTCAGGGAGTTTTAGGGTTAAAACTCCAGCTAAAGAAAAAAACTGCATTCACAGAGCTGTTGATAGTGAGCCACGCCCCAGCTCCAAGGTAACCAGGGGAGGTGACGAGGATTACCCAGGGGTGGAGCTTGAGGCTATAGGGCATTCACACTCATATAAGCTCAGGGAAGCAGGGAAGAAGGAGAAACCAGAGAACACGAGGGAAGGAGTGATCACCAGGGAAGGTGTATCCAAGAGCGGAGACTCTTGCAAGGAAGCAGGAAGTAAGGAAAGCAGGAGGAACCCTGTGAGAGGAAGGTGTTCCAGCAGTTGTCTCAGGAGGAATCCCTATTGCATGCAGCATTCAGGAAGCTCTAGTTCTGAAGGTAGTTCAGCTTGTAAGAGAATTACAACTGGCTGGGAGGACGGGAGAGTTTGCCCTGTGGAAAATGCTGGTTATGAGCAACGTATGGGAGTGTCCTTAGGAGAGCCGGTAAGAAGTGTGTCCTCTTCAGCAAAGTCTGGGAAGAGACTGGGTGCTAGAAGAAAGGTGAGCACATTGGAAACCTTACAAAAATTGATAAAGGATAAGGATCTCCTCAAGCCTTCCAGTGTCCCTCAGCGTAGAGAGGAAGCCCAGTGGGGAAAGGTTTTAAAGTTGTTATAGAAACTAAAACCTGCAGTTCCAGACGCTGAGTCCAGCCAGGTGCCAATTGACTTAGATGATGAGGGCATGCAAGTAGATGAATGTGCTTCAGATAATGTTTCCTCGGTGTCGGAAATGGATTGCTCATTGTGTGTATGCCAGATTTGAGAAAGCTCTAAGGTTTTAAAGTTATAGAAAAACCAAGAAGCTTATCTAAGTGCTTAACCTGCTGGAGAATTATGCAAATGAAGTGCTAACGTTCTTGTGCTAGCCAGGAAGATTCAAAGGACTGATTTGAATGCTTGCAGCCTGTAAGCAAATGTTTAGCAGCTTGAAGGAAAGGAAGCAAATGTTTAGCAACTTGTAGAAAAGAAGTGAAGTGCTGTACAGAGCTCAGCTGAGGTAGAGGTATGTGCTGAACCAAGCCAGGAACCTAAAGCTAAAATCTTTAATGAAGGAAAAGATTTACTGCTGTGTTAAACAAGCTGAGAAACAGTGCTGCTGTGTTTGCTATAACAGTTTGCTATGAAGTTTTTGTTTCCTTTTTCAATGGAGAAGCATCCAATTTATGTTGTTGTAATTGTGAACTGCTGAAAAGAAAAGTTCATTGGCTAAGAAGAAAAAAATAATAAATTTCCTGTTTGCCTTAAAACCCCCGGCTATTCTTTATTACACAACTACACTACCCAGCAGCCTTGGCTCTGGGAATCCAACTAACAGAAAAGGGACATTAAGAGGTTACGCCCACTACTCCTAGGCAACCGCCTAGCCAGTAGGAGGCGCGACACTGCCCATGGGAGATCAGATCCCCACAGGCAAATAGGAAGGGTCTTTGCTGTGATCGCAGCTTCTCTTTTTCTTCTGTCTGCGGGGGGTAGGATCCCCACAGGCAGCCTACTGCCTGCCAGCTGCAGTCATTGCAAATATCCTTCCTGTATGCCTGCAATTGTGGGCAGACATGAAGAGTCTTTGCAATGACTGTGGCCATTAGGCAGCAGTCTGCCCCTAGGAATCCCATCCCCCATGGGCAGAAGAAAAGCCACGATCGCAGCAAAGATCCTTTGTCTCTGCCCATGGGGGGGAGCTTCCCCCCCCCCCAAGAAAAAACCCTTCCGCCACCCCTGGCCAGCTCCTTTGAGAATATCCTCACTCACATGCAAGAGAGAATATTGGTTACGGTTAGGGACTTAGCTATCTTTTGGCCCTTGTCACTTGAGATGCAACGTTTGATAGGGCTTGCCATGTGCAGCTTCTGCTCAGTGGATGTCTGTGGCTGCTGACAACTATGGCCATACAAAACATTCTCTCCCCCCTCCCCATGGGTGAAATTGAAGATATTCTTCCATCACCTCTGTTATAGCTGTATCCTTCCCTCTCTACAGCAGGCGGTAGGCAAAGATTAGCATATGGGCATGCACTGTAACACAGTGCCTAGGATATTCTGTAGTGGGACTGGCTGCATCTGACAGGGAAAAGCTTTGGTATAGTACAGAGTATGCACCTGCCAAAAGGCCTTTTTCCACTTGTCATTCTGTGCCTTCTGCCAATAAGTGCCCCTCAATCCCAAAATCCTGTGATTAGATAACTGCCTTTGCTCGCCTTCTGTGGGCCTGAAGGCTGTTATTGGCTGCCCTCATTCCTGCATTGATAACATGTGATCTTGTCCTTTCACTTGCCACTAAGGGGATGATTTAAGGGTTCCTGTGGCACGAATGTGTGGAATAGTGGTGGGATTTGTACCCAACTCCCCAGCTGCATTTCCTATTACTCTCTCCTACAAGCTACACTTGCCCTCCTTTCATGTAGCACCTCTACTTGCTCTGTAGTAGCATATGCTGCAGGTAGATTGCTCTGGGACTGCTTCTAGTCTCTTTTCATATATCCTACACCTGTGGCCTTGGTTCTCTGCCTGCTTCCCCAGGAGCCAGCCTCCAGTGGTGTCTCCACTGGTGAAGCGCTCATATATTCCTGACTGTGTAAGGATATATGAATCTTGAGATTTATTTATTTAACCGATTTTATATGTCACTGTATTTTATAGTCAGAGTGGTTTACAGATAACATTTAAGGTATTATACATTTAGTAGGAAGGGTTAACATGGATAAACATGAACAAAATTAATTCTTGATAGTAGGGGAGGTAACATTTATTTTATTTATTTATTTTTTATACCGTGCTCTTTAGAATCAGTGCGGTTTACATGTATACTAACAGGTATTTTTTATTCCCTTGTCCCTGAAGGGCTCTCAATCTAAGTTTACCTGAGGCAATGGAGGGTTAAGTGGCTTGCCCAAGGCCACAAGGAGGGGCCATGGGACTAGAGACCCCAGTCCCTCTGGCCTGAGGTTGTTTGTCCCCATGTGGGAATTGAACCCCTGGCCCTCTGGCCTGAGGTAATCTGTCCCAACCACTGAGCCACTCCTCTCTCCATGCAGTGAATGAGCCTAATGTGATGCTGGGCAGGTAGTTACTGCAAGGTCTTTCATGGACACTGTAGTATGTTTTCATAGTATTGCTGAAATAAGTGAGTCTGTAGTGCACTGCAGAAGCTTGTGAGGTCTGTGCTTGCACGAATCTGCTCTGGGAGTGTGTTCCAGAGGGTTGGTGCATGTAATGAAAATGCTTAATGACAGACAGTTTGGCTGCTTTTTTACTCTTGTGGCTGGGATCATGAGTGTGTTTTGCATGCTTTGTCTCCTCGTTCTATTGTTAAGTGTCATGTGCACGATAGATGAGAGAGTCTGTAGATAAATTGTGTAATTATTTTAAATATCAACAGTGGTACTTTGTATTTTATATGACTAGCTATTGGGCTATTGGTAGCCAAGGCAAGTACATTAGTATTGGTGTGAAATGTTCTGGCCTTGCAGTTCCAAGTAAGGCACGGGTGGTAGTGTTTTGTGCCATCTGTAGTGGTTGCAAGACATACTTTGGGTAAGCCCTGATAGATAATGTTGCAATAATAGAAATGCAGAAAAATGAGAGTTTGGAAAACAGTACAGTAATCATGGATGTTGAGGAGTGGACATAAGTGGTGATGTGTCCTTATCTTGTGGTATATTATTTTAGTGGTTTTGTTGATGTGTGATTGTATGCTTAGACGTTGGTCAAGGGTGATTAGCGAACTTCATGTTTCACCTCTAGTTCTGTGTTTCTTACTTTTGAAGTTGAGGGGGAAGTAATTGCCATATCTCTGGTTATGTACAGTACTTCAGTCTTCTTATAGTTAACTATAATGTCAGGTGCTCAGTGAGCCATTGTGAGATTGCATTGAAGCAATCTGTTACTGCAGTGTGGCCGGGTTTATCTGTGGAGAATGGTGCGTATAGCATTATATTGTCTGCATATACGTGGTAATAGATAATGTAGGATTGTATTAGTGAACATATCGGCTGTATGTAGATTTTAAATAATAATGAAGATAATGCTGATCCTTGTGGCACTCCTTGTGTTTGTTCATATAGGGTGGATGAGTGTGATCCTATTTTTACTTGTTGCTGGCATCCTCTTAGGTATGACTGGATCTAGTCCAAAGCTGTACTTTGAATCCCTATCTTCTGTAAATGGCATAATAAGGTGTTATGACATATTGAGTTAAGTGCTGACACCATATCCATGAATATTAGAATGAATCCTTGTTTTGATTTTCCAATGCCCTTTATAAGCCTGTCCAGGAGTGAGGTTATGAGCGTTGCCTGAATCCATGTTGTGGTGAATCTAGTGGAGAATGAGAAACAGTGTAATATTCAAGTTGTTGCTGGACTAGCATGAGATGACCCTGGGAAGCATGGGAAGACATCAGTTATTCCACCTTGGTCACTGCAGACCATTTGTATATTCATAGAGTGGAAGGCCTGCCTACTGTATTTCTGTAGGGAGTTTCCTACCTCTTGGGGGCCTGAGGGCCACGTGAATGCAGTCAATGACACCCAGCACTGCAGAGAATCATTCAACTTTGTGGAAATGCAGCACAGTGGTGGGGAAGGCTATGTAGTCAGCTGTTCTAGTGAAAAAGGCTTCCAAAACGTGGGTTCTGCATGGGGACATTGCTGACTGGCTGCGTCCTGCCGTGGCAGCCAGCACTGATTAGAAGCTGTCAGTGCCAGGAATTCTAGGTCTGTGGTTATCTTCAGTTGCTTCAGAATGGGCTGACCTCTCTGTGTGACCAAGTGGAGGAGGGGATCTAGCTCCAGACATAGCTGGTATATCATACCTGAACTGGTCATCTGTGAAGCCATTCTTAAAAGGATCTTCATTGCAAGCAAGGTAATACTGTTCTGATTCTGAATATAAGCACTCTGCTTGAGAGCTCTTAAAGGGGTTTTGTTTATCATTTGTTTTCATTTTTAATGGTCAATTCTTTTTCTGCTGTATTGCAAAACGGGATTTTTTTGTGTTCTTGGGTAAAGCTATTTTGCTACTGTTAGAGTTTTGGGGTTTTTTTGCTCCTCTAGCCTTCAAGTTCAAGCACTTTGCAGTCACTGACCTCATCAGGTGAGAGTTGTCTTAATTAGCTTGCATAGGAGCCAGGTAGCTGAGTGCTGTATAAAGGTCTACATTGCCTTGCAAGCATTACCATTCATAAAAGGGTTTCCATTGCAAGCAAGGTAATACTGTGTGGCTCTGAATACAAGCTCTCTGCCTGAGAGCTCTTAAAAGGGTTTGGGTTTTCTTTTTTTTATAGCTAATTCTTTTTCTGCTGTATTGCAAAAGGGGAATTTTTTTGTGTTTTGGGGTAAAGCTATTTTTCTTCTGTTATTGTCTTTTTTTTTTTTTTGCTCTTCTAGCCTTCAGGTTCAAAAGGGTAAGCAAGCTGTTTGACCTCATCAGGTGTTAGATCCCTCCCTCATCAATGACCTAATCAGGAGTTAGATCCCTCCCTTCCCATACCAGCTCTCACCCGCCCATATGAGAATTCTTGCTATATAGAGCAATTATCCAATTATCTTGCTGACAATTTGCTAATCTTCAAGGAACATTGGTTATGTAATTTTACAAAGGGGACACATTAATCTATATACTTTAGACACATAATATCAAAATTTACTAGTGTAAAATATTAAACTGTCTAGCAAGAAAGCAGGGCTACAAATAGGGACATAGAACAGCACTGTTATAACACACATAAAAGAAGTTAGCTGCTGTTTCTCCTAAAGGACAGCTGAGGAAAGGTTAGGGACTTTGGTAGGTCTCTCTCATTTACTTCAAAAGATACCAAAGCTCCATCAACTGAACAATGGCTGGGGAAAATGATATTGCCAAACCTGTTGTCCCTTTAGAGCTTCTGCTTCTGTCCAGACAGACAGCCCAATGCCAGTCAAGGGATTGATTCCTTGTGCAAGATGCCTACAAGCTGAAGCCCTCATGAAACAAGTGGAAGTGCTCAGAGAAGAGGTGGTGAGGCTGAGAAGCATTCAGGAGAGCGAATACATTGATGAGATGCTTCTTAAAGCATCCAAGCTCTCTGACAGAGGTGAAGATGGGATGCTACAGAATGGACTTGGAAACATGTTACCGGATCCTGCAGAATCTACAAACCATTTCCTCCAGCCCTCAAAGTGAAGAACCAATAGAGGAGTAGAGGAGGCAGAAGCATCCCAGGAAAGGGAAGAACCAGAGTTCAAGCATCGCAAAGTTGCAGAATCAATGACCACAAGGAAGTGAAGGGTAATAATGGTGGTTGACTCTCTTCTGAGGAGTACTGATGCATCCATCTGCCAACCAGATTTGATGTCCAGAGAGGTGTGGTGTATGCCAGGTGCCAACATCTGAGATCTTATGGAGTTTGCTGAGACTCATCAAGCCTACTGATTATTATCCAATGTTGCTCATCCATGTTGGCACAAATGATATTGCTAGGTATCACTCTGAGTGTATCAAAAGTGACTTCATAGCTCTGAGGAAGAGGGTGAAGATGTGTGCAGGTGGTGTTCTCTTCAATCCTCCCCATTGAGGGTAAAGGCTGAGGCAGAGAAGCTTGCATCCTGGTGTTGAATGCACGGCTGTATGGATTCGAGAGTGTTTCGGTTTCCTGGACCTTGGGATGATTTTCCAAGGGCTGTAGAGCAGAGATGGTGTCCACCTATCCAAGAAGGGTCAAAGTGTCTTCCGCAGCATACTGGCTAACCTACTGAAGAGGGCTTTAAATTAGATTTGTCGGGAAAGGGTGAAGAAAGCCCCCAGGTAAGTGAAAGCCCTCAGATAAGTAAAACATTAAATATCTGTTGAAATGCGTAAAAAGGGCAATATCTAGAAAGCAGTGTACATAAATGTCCATACATAGTATGGGAAATTAGAGCCCAGATGTTGAGGCTTTAATAGAAGTTGCTGACTTGGATTTAGTGGTGATTATGGGCACATGGTTCACAGACAACCATGACTGGGATGCAATTATACTAGACTATACTTTATTCAGGAAGGAGACGTGAGGAAGAAGGGGAGGAGGAGTGGCACTGTATGTAAAAATCATTATTAAAGCTATAGAATTACAAGACTTAAAAGGGAGCAAGGAGGCACTAAAGGTTAAACTAGAAAGAAGGAAAGGGAAATCCATTTGCATTGGTGTGACATACAGATCTCCTTCACAGGGAGAAGAAGTGGACAGAGATTTAATAGAAGACAAATACAGTATTGCCATGAAAGGAGAAGTGTTACTGAAAGGTGATTTCAATATGCCAGATGTTTATTGGCACATCCCTGCTGCATACCATCTAGAAGTATGAAGATCCTTGATTCTCTACAGGGAGAACTATTCTGGCAACTGGTAACAGAACTCATATGTGAAGGGGCCATACTGTACTTGGTGCTTACCAATGGGGAAAGTGTTTCTGATGTTATAGTGGGAGATCATCTTGCATCCAGTGATCACCAGATGATGTGTTCAGTATTAGGACTAGGGTTGATAAAGTCCATTCAAAAGCAAGAGTCTTAGACTTTAGTAAAGCTAACTTTGTCAAGATGGGACAATACCTCAAGGAATCATTAGTGGGATGGGAACAGCTGGGAGATGTAGAAAAGCAATGGGCAAAACTGAAAGGAGATATTTTAAGGGTAACAATCTTTTAGTTAGAAAGATTAAAAAAAGGTAAATGGAAAAGGAGGCCACTATTGTTTTCAAAAGAAGTAGCTGAAAAGGTGAAGAAAAAGAGGGAGACCTTCATATAATACAGGAGATCACAGAGAGAGGAAGACAAGCATCAATATTTGGAAAAACCTAGAGAAGCTAGGAAAGTAGTCAGGAAAGCAAAGATACAAAAAGAAGAGAGAGTCAATTCAATAAAATTGGGGAACAAGACATTTTTCAGATATGTAAAGCGAGAGCTGGAAGGAAAAAGGTGTTCATAGATGAAGTGCCAGGAGCAGGACCTCAGAAAACACCCACAAATAGGAGCAGAAGTGAAGGGGATCTTGAACAATTTTTAGAAGACTGTGTTCATGAGGAATTAGCTAAACTAAAACTAGACAAAGCTATGGGACTGGATGGGATACATCCGAGAATATTGAAGGAACTTAGGGACTTTCTAGTGGCTCCACTGACTGACATTTTGAATGCTTCTTTAGGGTTGTGAATTGTCCCAGAGGACTGGAGAAAGGCACACGTGCTCCCTTTACACAAAAGTGGAAGTAAGGATGAGGTTGAGAACTAATGGTGAGTACTAATGGAAGCGCTGCTAAAACAGAGGATAGTGAGGTTTCTGGAGTCCAATGGATTGCAGGATCTGAGGCAGCATGGATTTATCAGAGGTAGGTCTTGTTAGACAAATCTGATTGATTTCTTTGACTGGGTGATCAGAGAGTTGGACCGAGGGAGAGTCTTAGTTGTAGTATACTTGGATTTTGGTTAAGCCTTTCACACTGCTCCACACTGGTGACATAAATAAATTGAGCACCCTAGGGATGCACTGTAAAGTGACAAACTGGGTTAAAAATTGGGAGGCGACAAAGTATACAGGTAAATGGAGCTCACTCTTAGAGAGAAGGCTGCTACCAGTAGTATGACTCAGTGATCTGTCCTCGGTCTGATTCTGTTTAACATCTTTGTTAGTGATATTGTGGATGATACCAAAATCTGCAATAGAGTAGACTCCTAGGAAGGAGTAGATAACATGAGGAGGGAATTAGCTAAGCTTGAAGAATAGTCGAGAATTTTGCAGCTGAGACTTAATGCTTAAAAATATAGGGTCATGCATTTGTGCTACAAAAATTCAAGAGAGCGGTACAGTGTAGGGAGTGAAGTACTTCTGTCCATGAAAGAAGAACGGGACCTAGGCATGATTGTTTCTGATAATCTTAAAGTGGCTAAACAGGTAGAAAAGGTGATGGTGAAAGCCAGAAGGATGCTTGGGTGCAAAGTGAGAGGAAATGCCAGCAGAAAAAAGGAGGAGATAGTGCTTCTGTTTAAGTCTCTGGTGCAACTTCATTTGGAGTATTGTGTGCAGTTCTAGAGACCAAACCATCAAAAGGATATACGAGGTGTGACAAAAAAGAAACAAGACTGTGGCAGCCATGCCCATGACTCAATGTCAATTGGCAAATCGCTTAAGTCACTGTGTTGTGCAACATCTCACCACTATGCTGCTGTAATATTTTTCATCTCTCTCACTCTGTTTTTCTTTTTCAGGTTTTTTTGTAGCACACTGCTCCATCGCTTTGTCACGCAACTGGAGGTAGCAGAAATATGGAGCAAAGAATCAACTTGAAATTTCTGGTTAAATTGGAGAAGGGCCCTACTGAGTGTCTCCAACTTCTCCAAAAGGCTTAAGGAGAAGATGCAATGTCAAGGTCGCGAGTCTTTGAGTGGCACAAAAGTTTCAAGACTGGCTGCGAGGAGGTGGAGGATGACTCCAAGTCAGGATGGCCTTCCACGACAAAGACGGCTGAGAACATTGACAGAGTGAACTAGCTGGTGTGGAGTGATCACAAATTGATGGTGCAGATGATAGCTGAGGAGCTCAGCCTGAACAGGGAGTCAGTGCAGACCATCTTGGTGCAGGAGCTGGGGATGCGGAAGATGTGTGCCAAGATGGTGCCCAAGATTTTATCGGATGACCAGAAGGAGCACCAGGTCAATGTTTGTCGAGACTTGCTAGAGAAGATCAGAGAAGATCCAGAGTTCATTGCCTGAGTCATCATAGGAGACGAGATTTGGGTCTTCTAGTATGACCCTGAAAGCAAGAGACAGAGCGTTTAGTGGAAGACTCAACTGTCACCCGGACCCAAGAAGGCGCGCATGTCCAAATCAAGGATCAAAGTCATGCTGATCGCATTCTTCGACCAGACGGGAGTGGTCCATCATGAGTTTGTGCCTGAGGGTCAGACAGTCAACCAGAACTTCTATCAGTAGGTCCTTAATCACCTCAATGACCGGGTTCAGCGCAGCAGGTGGGCTCTGTGGAAAGATAAGTAGTGGTTGCTCCACCCCAACAACGTGCCCACACACACAGTGCTCAGTGTGAGGCAGTTCTTGGCCACCAAACAGATCACAGCTCTCGACCAGCCTCCTTATTACCCAGATCTCGCACTGTGTGAGTTCTGGCTGTTCCCCAGGCTGAAGACTGTGCTCAAAGGAACTCATTTTGCCTCTGTAGAAGAGATTAAGGCCACTGTGATGAGGGAGCTGAGGGACCTCAAGGAGGAGGACTTTACCGAGTGCTTCTGTATGAGGCAGAAGCAAATACAGAAGTGTACTAACTCTGGGGGGATTACTTTGAAGAGGACAATGCATAATTTCTCTGTAGATTTTGTAATAAAACATTTATGGGACAGTCTCATTACTTTTTTATCACACCTCGTAAACAGGATAGAGTCAGTGCATAGGATGACTACTAAAATGGTCATAATAGCATAAGATATGCAATAATAGGTCAGACCAAGGTCCATAAAATCCAGTATCCTGTTTCCAACATTGGCCAATCCAGGTCACAAGTATCTGACAGGTTCGCAAAAAGACACAGAGGTTTCACAATGCTTGTATTGGGGCAAGCAGTGGATTTTCTTGGGTCATCTTTAATAATGGTTTATGAACCTTTCCTTCAGGAGCTCATCCAAACCTTTTATAAACCCAACGACACTAACAGCTTTTACTACATCCTACGGTAATGAATTCCAGAGTTTGATTTCATGTTGAGTGAAAAAATATTTTTTCTTATTAGTCTTAAACGGTTTACACTGTAGCTTCATTGCATGTCCCCTTTCTTTCTATGTTTTGATGGCGTAAACAATTGATCTACGATTACCTGTTCCACTCCATTCATTAATTTATAGACCTCTATCATATCTCCCCTCAGCTGTCTCTTTTCCAGGTTAAAGAACCCCAAACCTTTTAAACCTCTCTTCATAGGGGTATCCTTCCATGCCCTTTACCATTTTGGTGGCTCTTCTCTGTACCTTTTCTAATTCCACTATATCCTTTTTTAAGATACGGCGACTAGAATTGCACACAATATTCAAGGTGTGGTTGCACCATGGAACAATACAGAGGCATTATAATACCCTTTGCTTTATTCTCCATTCCTTTCCTCATGATTCGTAGCATTCTATTTGCCTTCACCAATTTCTCTACAGTACCAGACTCTGCTTAGCTATACAAATAGCAGTTGAGTATCACCAGCTATCTGTATAGTTGGGTAGAATGCCTGCCCCAGCAAATATGTGGATAATGCTGGGTCAGTCTGTAGATTTTCAGAAGCACTATATGGTTATTGATCTAAGAATTTATAGAAAATGATCTATGCTGAAAAATTTCAGAGGGTGAATTAAGAGATATTTTATTATAGCTGATGAGGGACTAGTATGAATAAAGTGGTCAAGTAAAAGAAAAGGAAAAAAACTATCCAATATTCAATTACCCAGAAGCAGCAAAAAAGGATATTCATCAACTAGAGTGATCCTGGTGGAAAAACGGATCACAGGCAATAAAAAAAAATATATGGAAATAAAAGTTTAGGAAATATAGAAAGTTAAAATAAATGGTTTTACAGATAGAAATCTGCAAGCAAATAGGCAATTAGGGAATTATTTTTTGTGTTCCAAGAATTGACATATGGTGCCAAGAATACAATACTACAAATACAGATTAAACACAATTGCAAGAGTTAGCAGTATATTTCAGAGTTCAAATTAAAAATATTGCTTCACCATTTAAAGTAATTCCCATGTAGTGTCTTCATAAAGAAGAAGATGTAAATTAAGAGAAGTTAGTGGGTAAGAGACTGCAATGTTTGAAGACATTTGTTATGCCCGATAACAATAGTATATAGGATCTGGCAAGAATGTTTGGAAAAGGGAATTGTGTGTGTTTAAGCCTGGCCTTGCATGGTTGTGTAAACTCGGATCAGGGCAAGCTTTAGAATTTCTGGCTAAGGAGGTAGTTACTAGCATGGTTTAGGGGAAAGAACTGCTAATATTTTCCCCTCAATGCACGTTAAACAGCAATATCAATATTATTTTACTGTTATGCATAGTTTAAGGCAACACACATTATATAATAATGAGATGCAAATGCATGCAAATCACCTCATTATTATGTATATTGAATAATTCAGCTTGTGCTGAACTTTGCATGTTGCGTTATTCCTGGAAAAATAACACCTGCTCAATCCCGATATTATTTTTCCTTCCTAGAAGCCTTGGGCTGTTAACACATGGCTGGATGTTCCTGGGCACCATCTTAAAGGAGTTGGTACTTTTCTAAATCCACAGGGACCTCCTCTCCCCAGTAAGGTCCCCCACAAAACTCCCCCCAATTCTCTAGTTAAGATCCCCCATCCAAAGAATGCATTGTATAGACACTATCCCCAACTCCTGAGCCCTAAAAGACAACCCCCATCTCTCAAAGATCTTCTCCCACACTCCCTATATGTCCCCTGGGACTACTTCTAGAAATCTCTAGTATTCTAGGATTAAGGGGCAAGAGGGATTCTCAGTTTCTCCTAACCCATCAGCTGCTGGGTTCAAAATGACTCCAATTGACCCCTAGTGGTATTCTTTAAGTACGATCACCAGGGTTCAAGCTGTCATATAAGGCAGAAAAGTGCAATTTTGAACCCAGCACTGGATGAAGCAGGAGTCAACTTCTCCCTACCCCTAGACCACCAGAGATTTCTAGACATAGGTATCACAGGGGGAACAACGGGGGGGGGGGGGGGGGTCTTGACTAGCAGTTTAAAGGAAAATCTTCTGGAAGGGTTGGGGATTTTGACTAGGGGAGAGGAGGGGTTCCACATGGATTTAGAAAGGTACAGGCCCCTTTAAAAAGGCTCTCTAGGGGCATGGAGCTGCATGATAGCAGCCCAATGAGCCCAAGAAGCAGAATAATTAAGCTTGGAAGATAGATCACAAGTTGCGCTATATGTTTACTCTGAGAGTCACTAACCCATGGTATTGAGTTACCACATGTTAGTGATTCCAATGGTTAATTAAGCTTTGGCAAAATGAGAAATACAGCTTAGTGACTAGTCCCTAAACTGATTAATTTTCTGGAAATTTAGTATCAATGAGCTTTTTAGCACATAGGTAAAAGTATAAAACTTCCAAGGTACAACTGGTATTGCATTTATTCCCCATAAAGACTAATTACAGTGTCACTCATCTAAGGCAAGCTTCTCAATAAACCCCTCTCCCTCCTCCTTGTCACCACCCACAGACCGTCTGGTCCCACCCCACATTATTCAAGAGTCAAAGGAAATCCTCACTAACCAGCAAAACTCAGGCATCATATAATAACACTTGTATCAAAGCATACCCAGAGGAATGAAAGAAACACCCATATTCCTTGACAGCCTTCCTTCCCCTCTACCCCCTCCCACCCCCTGCAGCAACTGCCCTTCATCCATAGTTCACACAAGCCAAACAAATCATTTCCCCCCTCTGCTAGCTTCCATACACACAGCACTCCCTTCAAGTTCCCACACATTCAGAGTCATACTTTGCACCTCATATATTTAATACCATGCCCCTAGTAACAGGGGAGAGATTGTCCACCACGTGTGACCAGATAGCTAGAAAGCGGTTGTGGGCTTTGTTGCTTTGTGTTTTCACCGTCCTATGCTCCATTTCCATGAGATAACGGAGGGCCTCCTGCCACTGGTGTATCCCAGGGGAAGCCTTGGACATCCAGTGTCTCAAAATTATTTTATTTATTTAATAGTTTTTTTTTTATACCGTCTTTCTACAAGTCAAGATGGTTTACAAGTAACAGAGTGCGATAACCGGATGGTAACAAAAAGTGGTGCACATTATATTAAACATATTGAACATATTACATTGAGCATATTTAAAACTTTGAAACAAAGCTATTAACACCTTATCATAAGGGTAAACAAATTATGTACATAGCGAGAGGAAGGATTACAAACTGCATGAAGTCCATTGTGTGTGCTATCTGATGGGGTTAAGTGCAAGCTATTTGTCTTTTGTTGCTGGTCCATAGTATTCCATGAATAATTGGATTTTTAAGCATTTTCTGAAGTCCTGTAATAGATGAATGTCTCTTATTTGTGGCGGGAGTGAGTTCCACAATGCAGGGGCATATAGAGAGTAAGCCCTGTTGCTGGTTCTTTGGCTGCATTTTGTTCTTTCTGTTGGAATGGTTAGTGTATTGGATGTGCTCTACCTGTAGGGTCTGTTGCTGTTGCAGGTGGAGATTAAGGGGTGAAGATTGAGGGCTGAGACATTGTGGATGAGTTTATGTATGATGATAAGTACCTTATATTTGATTCTTTGAGATATGGGCAGCCAGTGAAGTTGTTTGAGTAGTGGAGTGATATGGGCTTGACCTAGGATGATCCTTGCAGCGGTATTCTGTGCTAGCTGCAGTGGGTATAGTGAGTTCTTTGGGATACCGTGAAATATTCAGTTGGCGTAGTCAAGCAGTGGTGTTATTACAGCTTGACATACAGAGCGGAAGTCAGTATTTATTTATTATTTATTTATTTTAATTTCTTTTATACCGCACTCTTCGACATCAGCGCGGTTTACAGAGAACAAAACAAAAACCAGAACAACAGGATGTTCGGAGTTACATATAACAGGATTATCAACTTGGAAAACAAGGGAGAACTATTTACATGGAAAATGTAATCTATTACTAGATCACATGCTCGAACTATGTACATGAATTAGCACGATTGTTGGGAGCAAGGAAAAAAAAAAAAAAAAACCGAAGTTGGATATGTAGTGGGACTAGATGTTATCTTCATATGGGGTAGTATCTGGTGAATAGGGTGAATTTAAGGGCCTTTCTGAACTGGGTTAAGTCGGTTATGGTACGGATGTCGGCAGGGAGCGAGTTCCAGCATTTTGGTGCGCAACACAAGAAGGTTCTGTTAGCTGTTGATAGATTATATGTTGTAATGGCCTTTGGTGTTGATAAGGAGTTTAATGTTGCCTGTCTTCTGTTTCTGTTTCGTGGTACAGTTTGGATGAGCTCAGAAAGGGAGTTGGAAGATAGTCCCTTTATGGCCTTGAATGTTAGAATCAGGATTTTGAACATCAGCCTTCCGTGTATGGGGAGCCAGTGGAGCTGTTTGAGGATTGGTGTAATATGTTCACTCTTGGACGCTCCTTGAAGAGAACCCTTGCGGCAGTGTTCATAGCGAGCTGTAATGGCTCAAGGTGATTGTGGGAGTCCTTGAAGAATTGAGTTGGCGAAATCAAAATGTGGTAGGATTAGGGCTTGGTAAATGGTTCTGAAGTCTTCTGGGTCAAGTAGGGAGCGTAGGTGCTTGAGCGTGCGTATCTTGAAGTAGACAGCTTTTACGATATTATTTATGTGTGGTTTCATGTTGAGCCGGTGGTCCAGTGTGACTCCAAGGTATTTTATTGCTTCCTTAGTGCATAGTTCAGCTCCTTTGACTTTTAAATGTGAAGGTGGGGTGAAGTTGGTGTCTCTGGTGATAAAGAGAACCTCGTTTTCTTGTGTTGAATGCGGAGGTTCTGTGACAGGAGCCATTCTGAGACTGCATCGAAGGTTTTGTTATAGGTAGTAAATCCATTTGCTTTGTGGAAAACGGCATGTAGAGTAGGATATCGTCTGCGTATACCATACATTTCACATTGAATGACCTGATGATATTGCAGATCGGCTGCATATAGATGTTGAACATGAGGGATGAGAGAGAGGACCCTTGCGGAACCCCTTGTTTTTGATGGAAGAGTTCGGATTCTCCTGTTGCAGTTTTTACATATTGCATTCTGGTATCAAGGTATGATCTGCACCATTCAAGTGCTGAGTTATGGACGCCTTTTTCTTTCAGTCGAACGAGGAGAATCTCATGGTTTACCGAATCAAACGCTGCTGCTATATCCAGGAAGATTAGCACAACGCCTTGCTGTAAGTTGTCTATAGTGGTGAGAACATCATTGAATAGGGTGGTGAGCAGTGTCTCAACCCCGTGGAATTCTCTGAAGCCGTGTTGAGAATGGTCAAGGGGGGCTGCGGAATCTATATGGTCTTGGATTTGCCGTTGTGCCTCTTTCCTCAAAAATCTTTGCTAGAAGGGGGATGCTGGCTATAGGCCTGTAGGAGTCGGGCCGTTTAGGGTCTAGTTTCACGTTCTTTAGCAGAGGTCTAATGGATGTGAACTTTAATGCAGATGGGAAGGATCCAGATGTAAAGGAGAGGTTAATGATTCTTGCAATGAAGGGGCTAAATGCACTTCGAAGATCCTTTATACAAAGGCTGGGCAAGGGTCGGTTTGTGCAGTTGTGGTGTTGAGTGAGGCGATTGTGTCTTCAATGTGTTTAGCAGAGGGTGTGGTAAGTACAGACAGGGATGTTAGACAGGTTGTTGCTTGTACAGTGGTTTTTGAGAGCTCATCTGTTGAAGAAGTTTTGATTGTAGGTAATCAGCAAATTCCTGTGGGTGGATATCTTCATTTTGTTCAGAGGATGGTTTCCTTTGACAGTGATTTGACAAGATTGAAGAGGTCGCGAGGTTTGTTCAAAGATCTTTTGAGCAAATCGGTGTGGTATTGCTTCTTTAAGGTTGTGTGATTGCTTCACGGTGAGATGCAAGGTGGAGATTGTAGGCTGCATGATCGTCGATGGAAAGTGAGCGCGCCAGCGTTTTTCGAGTCTTCGTAGGTGGGTAAGGGAGGACCGTAACTCGGGGGAAAACCATGGAGCAGAGGATTTTTTCCTGGACATGTTCTTTTTGTGTGGGAGTTGAGCAATGGTGTTAAGGTTGCTGTTCCAGGCGGTGATAGACTCATCAAGATTGAGTGCTGTGTTGTCAAGGAGTGATTGGGTGCTTGATAGTATAAGTTCCCTGTTGGAATGGTCGAAAGCCTCTTGTAGCTCTAGATGTGTTGTCCAGTTTTCTGTTGTTGCGAAGCTGATTGTTGCTCAGAGGAATTTGTAAGTTTATAAGTTTATGGTCCGACCATGGTACATTGGTGATCGATTTTACAATGTTGCATCTCTGTTCGGATATAGAGTGTGGAGCAAAGACCATATCAAGAATGTTTCCTTTGGTGTGAGTGGGCTCCGTGATCAGTTGTTGATATCCAAGATCTTCAATGGCATTGAGGAGTGAAGATGATTGGTTTTGCTGTAGGGGAGAGGGAGAGGAGTGGGCTTAGGTTCTTCATTATTCATAGCTTGCTCTATATTGCAGAGGTTGTATGTTTTATGTGTGGCAGTAGTGAGAGTTGTTGGTCCTGTGTTATGCCAAGGTATTTAATCTCAGTTTTGACTCCGATTTGTATGTTATCCAGTGTGATGGTTGGTGGTGTGAAGCTCTGGTCTCTTGTGATATTTAGTAGTTTGGTTTTGTTGTGGTTTATGTTAAGGGTGTGTGTATGAAGTCATTTAGACATTGCTATGAAGCAGTTGTTGAGTCTTGTGTAATCAAGGGCGTTCGTGGTGAATGGAGTGAAGAGCATGATGTCATTTACGTAAATCAGGCAGCTTATGTCAAAGCTCTTTATGACATCGCATATTGGTTGGATGTAAATATTGAACAGGATGGAGGAGAATGCTGATCCCTGTGGTATACCTTGTTTGAAGGAGAAAGGAAGTGCTTGATCCATCATAAATCCCTTGTCACATAATTGCTGCTACACACTATTAGTGCACTAGTCCACTGGATATCTATCAAAGAGGCACATCTCTACTGAAGGTGTCACAGTCAAGCCCAGTAGGATCCCCAGTTGCCCAAACACCTTCCACCACAATGTCTGTAGCCTCAGGCAAAACCAGAATTGATGTATCAGCATGTCCAAGTTGTGGGTACATAATCTGTAGGCACCAGTGCCCCGCAACCCTGCCTTTTGGGCCCATACATCATGTACATAAGCTCTCCACACAAATTTATATTGAAGCTCCTGCAAGTAAACACACTCAGAAAAATAGGTGCATTTACTGAAAAATTAAACGCAAGTGCTGGTGAAATATATCAAGCCTATCTCTTCACCGATAGCATTTCTAAGTACCTCTGATCTACAGCAAGTCACAGCACCTTCTTAAGACCTCGCTCCCCCAAGGAACTAAATAATTACACTAAGGGCTGGCCCGTCCAGTGAGCGAGAATGTTGTTCGCACAGGGCCCCACATGAATCACATTCTCGCTCTATGGACGGCTGCAGAGGGAGCCGGAGAAGCCCGCGAGAGGCCCCAGCTCCCTCTACATAGCCCGCCAGCATGAAGAGCCTTTTCCTTCATGCTGGCAGCTGTTTCAATGAAGCCACGAATGCCGAGAGCGGTTAAAGGGCATTGCCTTTAACGTTTCCCGGCATTCGCGGCTTCATTGAAACAGCCGCCAGCGTGAAAGTAAAGGCTCTTCATGCTGGCGGGCTGTGCAAAGGGAGCCGGGGCTTTGCGTGGGCTTCCCCGGCTCCCTCTGCAGCCCCTTAGATGGCGCAGGGCTCTTCAGAGGGGGGGGGGGGTGACTAGGACTGGATGGGCTTTGATGGGGGGGGGGAAACGACTGGAAATGGACTGTGATGTGGGGGGAGGGACTGTAATTGGGCTGTGATAGGGGAAACAGGTTAGAAATGGGCTGTGATGTGGGGGGGGGGGGAACGGACTGGAAATGGGCTTGATGGTGGGGGGGGGGGGAAACAGACTGGAAATGGGCGGTGATGGGGGAAACAGACTGCAATTGGGTTGTGATGGGAGGGGAGGACTGCAAGTGGGCTGTGATGGTGGGGGGAAATGGACTGGAAATGGGCTGTGATGGGGGGACTGCAATTGGGCTGTGATGGGGGGAGGACTGTAAGTGGGCTGTGATGGGGGGGGAATGGACTGGAAATGGGCTGTGATGGGGGGAACAGCAATTGGGCTGTGATGGGGGAACAGACTGCAAATGGGCTGTGATGGGGGGAACGGACAAAATGGGCTGTGATGGTGGGGGGGAACATGGACTGGAAATGGGCTGATGAAGAGCTGGACTAGGACTGGAAATGGGCTGATGGGGGCTGGAATAGGATGAAATGGGCTGACGAGGGGGCTAGGATTGGAAATTGGCTGATGGGGGAGCTTGGAGTGGAAATGGGCTGATGGGGGACTGGAATGGTAGTGGAAGAGAGCATCTGGGGGGCTAGGACTGGAAATGGGCTGATGAGCTGGAATAGGACTAGAAATGGGCTGAAAGGGGGAACGTGGACTGCAAATGGGTGATGGGCTGGAATAGGACTGGAAGTGGGCTGATGGGAGTTGGAATAGGGCTGGAAATGGGCTGATGGGGGAGCTTGGAGTGGAAATGGACTGATGGGGGGCTGGAATGGAACTGGAAAACAGCATTTGGGGGGCTAGGACTGGAAATGGGCTGATGTGGAAGCTTGGGAGACTGGTACTAGAAGGGGGCAGATGCTGGGTGGGTCTAGAACTATAAGGGAGCTGATTTTGGGGGAGGACTAGAAAGAGATGGGGAATGAGAATGGAGAGGGGAAAATATATTTTGTATGGGAGGGAAGAAATGTCTACGATGGGCCGGGTATTGGAAGAGTAAGTGGAGATTGAGAATGGAAGGGTGAAATTTGAGTGGATGATAAAGGAATAAGGAAAGAAATGGAGGAAAGAGCAAAAGGGGAAAGATCAGTATGTTAAAGCAGATATAGAGAAGGAATTTGGAAAAAAATCTAAAAGAGAAGAAAGGACAAATGGATAGCTCGCAGAAGACACAAAGAAACCAGAAGAAAGTTACTGGAGTAATTGCAACTGAAAAAGAAAATGCAAAAGCAACAAAAGGTAGAAAAATATTTTTTTATTTTGAATTTATTAACTGGAATATATCAGCTCTGGGAAATGTGCATCGTTAACATCTTTTGTGTTTTGTTTAGTACAAGAGGAAATTAATATATAGTTTTATTTCTCCAGTGTTGTTGTACATCCCAAGTTTGGCTTTTGGAGTTCCCAGTTTAATTATTGTCTTCCTATTTCTAAATTGTGATCCCTTGTTCTTTGGTGACGGTCTATGTTCTGCATTTTAACCAAGCTGAGGTATTCTGTTCATGTAGTTTCTATTTGACCATTTCACTTGTTCTCTTTCCGCAGTAGGAGATGCATTGGTATTCTCTGAGATGCATTGGTTTAATATTTGCAGTGTTGCCTTTTGATAGGTAGGGTTTGGTGCTTTGTGAGTCCTGGCAGAGCTGTTATGATATGGTGGATTTGCTATGAGTTCTAAATGGTCAGTGTTTATAGTACTTCCTAATGGGTCTGGCGGTTGGCACTGGAATATTGTAACGTAGAAATCTGTTAGTCTTTCTTTATCCAGACACTCATTAAGAAGCATGTTTACTAAAAATGCATATTAACATTATGCAAATATGTATGCAAATGAGGGGCCCTATGCAAATGAGACCCCACAATTAATCTCCGCACATGGCCCCGCACCCCCCTTGGGCCACCCCTGATTACACTAAGCCCACCCCCGAAGGATGCCTGGCTCCAGTCACCCAAGTCCCTGGATATACTGTCAAACTTGAAGATAAGAATAGAAGTCCTTCCTCTCTAAACCATATAGTTTCTGCAGATTAGAGAAAGAGTTGATCTCCTCCGCAATTTCCATTTTCAGTTCCCTGATTTTAATTATATCCTGAGCTGCCCATCGACGAGGAACCATCGACTGAAGCCCTGGAAGGAATTCCATGTTGCCTACTATAGGCAGAAGGCCTGTATATCTCCAGGAGATACTTTTACTCTTACAGCATGTCTGCCAGGTCATCCTCAAGGTTCCCAGATTCACACTTTTGCCCCAGCTGCCTAGGAGTCAGTGGGATTTCATGTGCAGCACATATGCCCTATGTCGTGGAGCCAACAGCCAGCCCAGGAGACAAAGGGGTGTACAATCCATCGTACCAGTAACCACATCCCAAAAACGGTGCCTCCTCCTCATGATTCTTCAGTGGGAGGAGTGGTCTAGTGGTTAGGACAAGGTACTTCAGGCCGGAGGGCCGGGGGTTCAAGTCCCACCTGGGGACAGCAATCTCAGGCCGGAGGGACTGGGATTTCTAGTCCTATAGGCACTCCTTGTGGTCTTGGGGAAGCCACTTAACCCTCCATTGCCCATGTTCCCTGTAAGTATTCGCATATGTGTCTCATACCCCCTCGTGTTAAATGTATCCCCCAATTGAATGCTTTGACCCGGTGAAAAGCAGGATATAAATACAGCAAAATAATAAATAATACACATCAAATTGTATGTATGCACACAAGGCAAGCCTAATCCCCTCTTGCCTGTTGATTCTTCAGTGTAGAGAGTCCAATAGAAGTTCCAAAAGACCTCTGCTATTTTACGTGAGTTATTACACTGGTGACCCTCTGCATTTTTTATAGCCAAAAATATTGGGGGCTCTCCAACTCCCTTACCATTCTCGCACGCAATTGTTCTGATCTGTTGCCGTATCTATAAAAGTGGTGCTTGTAATATTGCATGGTAAGCAGAGCCTGCTTCTGTAATAGCGAATTGAGTGCCGCTTGGGTGGAAAGATAGGCCTTTTGTGTTGCACGCCCTGGGCGCTTGAGGACACCCCATTTCTGCACCTGTATAATTATCTCGAGCTGTAAAATGTTCTGGTCAAAATATTTCCTCTGCTTAGCTGTGAAGGCTATAATGGCCCCTTAACACTGCTTTACTCATCTCCCAGAACAACATGGGGGTGCATTTATGCTCTTCGTTAAAATGTACATATTAATCCCACTGCCTTCGCAAGTAATCCCAAAATTCCCCATCTTCCCACAGATAGGATGGGGAACCTCTACCCCCTTTGCACTTTCCTCTTCCCCTCTCAATCAATCCATATCATTCCATGGTCAGAGATCACAATAGGATCAATTTCTGCCCAGAGAATTTGGCTAAAGCTGCCTTACGAAACCAATATATAATCCAGCTGTGACCAGGTCCCATGTGCCCTTGACAGGTGGGTATAATCTCTCACTCCAGGGGGATGAGCATACCACATATCTACCAAGCCCTGCCAGTTGGCACAAATATCCAATCACCTTGTTGGTCCAGCCCATAGTTTGACATCTCCCAGAGCGATCTTGCTCTGGATCAAGAGGAAAGTTGAAATCTCCCTCCAAAATTACCTGATGTTGCGCTGCCCAAGATAGTCGGTGGAGCTGCCCCTTGAAGAAGATATGATCATACTCATTAGGAGCATACACATTGCCAATTAGGAATTCCTCATTATAAATCTTTGCAAAGAGAAATACAAAACTCCCAGTAGGATCCGCTTCCCACTCAGTAACGTCAAGGGGAACCTCTCATTTCACGAGGACCACAACCTCACCCTTCCTGGAGCCCAAGGAGGCACCATACACTGTGGCAACCCAATCCCTCCTAAGCTTAGTGTGTTCCAAGACACTTAAATGAGTCTCCTGAAGCAAAGCAACCCATGTGCCGCTTTGCTTTAAAGCTTGGAGGATTTTAGTACGTTTAACAGGTGAGTTTATTCCCCCAACATTCCAAGTAGTGATTCTCAGATAAAGTGACATCATCCCTCCTGTCATAGACTAAATTGCGCTTCCCAATCTGATTTGCACGCAAGGGACAGCCAACCTCGACCCTTGGGTCCCTCCATTGAGACCCTCCCCCGGACCTAACTTCCGCCAAATACTATCCTGAACCTCTTGTCCCACCATCATGCTGTGCTGCAAGTCTCCCACCGCTCAGCCCCTTCTCCCACATTCATTCCAAACCCCCAGTCCATTCAAACATGCATACCTCTTCATGCCGCACTGCCAGCCTCCTCCTCCCATGCACATCCTTCCATACTATTCCCCATGCATTCCACACTCAGAAGAGATCCCAGCCTTAACATCTAAATCCCAATAGTTCCCGTACTCCACCACCATGAAGTGTGTCATGTTCTCTGATGCATTGGGGCTGCCCTATCCCCCTGTAGAGTTAGTCCTCACAGTCCAAACTGTCCCGTTATTGCCCAACAGTTTTCAGTCTGCACAGCATGTCCTCACATAAGTGAAAAGTGACAAGATGGGGGCCAGATATTCGCATATACACCTAGATCGCTAAACCAGGAGTCCAATCAGTCCTCCTCCCAGTACTGACAGTAACATCTACTGCTGCCTTACACATCCTGCAAGGCCTTATGAGCTTGGCACCTTCTCTGTTCTCATCAGGCTATCCAAAAACTCCCATGCTGTTCCCACTTGTTCAAACATAGGGGCAGCCCCCTCATGCTGCACTTTCATGCCTGCAGGGTACGTGAGAGTGAAGCATATCTGCTGTTTGAAAAGCTCCATACAGACTGGTGCAAATTCTTTCTGTTTCACAGCAATCTTCGCTGAATAATCTTGGAAAAGTAAAATCTGCTGATTGCCCAGTCGCAACTACCTCTTTTTCCAGAAAGCTTGAGAAAGTGGAACTTTATGCTGAAAGTTCAATAATCGAGCGATGAGAACTTGTGGCCTACTCTGGCCATCTATTTTAGGCCCAATTCTACGTGCACGTTCCATATGCGTCTGGCTCAGAAGCGGCTCCAGGCCTTATTCCTTAGGCAGCCATGTCTCAAAGAGGGAGGTAAAAGCGTGATCTGCCCATAATTCTGAAAATCCTAACATGTGCAGATTATTCCTGCAAGATCGATTCTCAAAGTCATCAACTTTGAGTAGCAGGTTAGTTGTCTGGGTCTGGTGAGCCTTGAGCGTCTGCCAATCTCTACCATAGCCTCTTCCATAACTTCTAACTTCTGATCAAACTTGGGCTCCAACATCTTTACCACTTCACAGGCCAGTTCTTCATGGGCAGATTCTAGGCTTTCTGTGCTTGGGGAGGCCAGTGCAGTGCTCGCAGTCGCCATCTTGGTTTCGTGCCCAGCCTTCTCTGTCCTTTTTGACCACCAAACGCATGATTCACTGCTCACCAATATTAGGTTTTGGCACAGTGTGTCTGCTTGGATTTTCCAAATGTGGGATCATCCAGAATAGGGGAGTCTAAATGCCAATAACAGTCCAATTATATAAGGCAGCCCTGGAGCAAGTAGAGGAGTGTCTTCATTCGCTCATGCCATCACGTTACCCTTCTGGAAATTTGAAACAAGTTCAAATCGCCCCCTGCTGAAATAAAGGGATTAGACCCAACACAGGCTTCACAATATCAACCACTGTCAAATCTTCTAGTGGTGGCAAGAATCATGGAGGCAATTGTGACAGAGCACTTGAGTACTTTTGTAGAGGAGATACAGGAACTGTATGTAGTACAGTCAGGTTTCAGTTCAGGCTATAATATGGAGACTCTCCTAGTGGTGCTGATAGATGGCATGCAGGAGGTGATGGACTTGGGTAGCCTATTTTCAGGGCTGATGCTAGGGTTTATGGTGCCCCCCTGCAACCTATAGATCGTCATTCCCTCCCTCATTATTATTAATGCTGGCTACACCCCACCCATTTTTCCCCAAACTCCTTTGTGAACTCTTTCACATGATGCCAGTATTTCTCCTTCAAATCCAGTGTTGTAAGAAATTGCAGTGAAGAGGCAAATGCATAGTCAGAATAAAAATAACTGCTGACCACTAAATACTTAGCATCATATGAATAGATTGTGATAGTCCAAGAGCATGCTTAATTTTAGATATGGATCAAAAGAAAAACACTCAGCGGTACGGACATCTCAGAAATATTTTACTCACTGATAAAATATGCAGGAGAGAGATTTTGTACAGAATGTAGGAATCAACAACATGATAACCATGCTGTCAGTGCACATCTAGAACCTATAAGCAAAATTTGTATAATGTTGATGCAAAGAATAGTTGCAACAGAGTCTGTCACTCTAGGAAGACAGTGACTGCATTAATATACTGCTAATTTAAACCACATGTATTAAGCAGGTTTCAATGACAAAACAATAGGTTACAAGTTAAAGCACTGCGAATAATAATTAGTAAAATAGGTCAACAGTATAAAAACATGGCATTAGAATGCTGTAAAATAAGAAAATATACCCTGAATATATTATTCATATGCTAGCATTTCAGAATGCTGTTCACTGTTCGATAAATTGGACCGGGAAACCCAAACATTAGTGTCCATAACATTTGTTAAAGCAATCTGATGACTATTTTTCCCTAAAATCTTTTACTGTGCCATGTTTTGACAGGACAAGAAACAGTCTCCGGCAGACTCCCAAGCATGAAAGTAACATCCTTAAACAGCCAACCGGTATTGCAAAAGATGATCATTTAGGGCCATCCTGATCCTGCATCTTTTAAACAGTTCCCAGAGCTCCAAAATTGGTTGCCCTTGCCTCCCCAATAAATCCATGCTTTCTCCTTGTTGTTTTCCTTTCTTAATCAAGCCTGTGTCATTCTGGCTTTCTCTCGCTCTAGCTTCACTTCTTACTGGCAGTCCTGCAGTCAATGTACTAGCAGTAGGAAGTGAAGCTGAAAGGAGAGAAAAACGAGAATAACACAGCCACTTTCTGGCCAGACCCGGGAGTAAGATCCATGCTTTTTCCATTACTGTTAGGTTTTCAGGATTCTTTCCCAAAATTATGCTGTCTTCCAGAGTGCGGCAAGAGAAAGAACTTTTGCATCTGCATTGTCGGCAGAAACGAGCATAATGGCTTGGTGCAAGCAGCATGGGTGCAACTAATGCCACTTTGAGTGTGGTAATTGCAGGGGGATGTACCTAACCCCTCCTGCAGTTAACCTACAGCCCCGCACATGTGTTATCTGTGCGGAGCTTAGTAAACATGCCACTAAGTGTGCCAAACAACAAATGGGCTTAGCAGTCCCAACATAACTCCTCTGAAACTGCACACTGGACCAGCAAGGTGTTATTGTAAATTTATATTCTGCAAGAAAGAAAGAAAATGCAAGATGCTTGCATACCAAGGAACTAAAAGAAAAAGCGAGAACCACAGTGCATTTTATAACACCAAATTATAACTCATTTTATTTTGCCACAAACTGCGCTATGGTTCTCACTTTTTCTTTTTGAACATACATGCTGCATCCACAGAAACCCTCCTGTGACCAGACCTGAACTAGGACATTCACCCCTAGAACTCAATATATATATTTAAAAGAAGTCTGATTCTGGTCATCTCGCTAACAACATAAACCTTCTCCAATCCTAGGCACATTGTGAACGAATACAAAACCCTACAAAAGTCACTGAGGATCGACAGAGCAAATCTACCATGCCATACCAGCACCAGCTTCCAAAACTCACACAAGGAGCTTACCCAGAAAAATGCAGCACTGTAAATATTGTAGCGGGCCCTAGAACATCCATACACCTATTTGAAAAGTCAGATTTCTACAGTGCAGATCCCTATGTGCAAACTCGGTCATACACTCAGCACATAGACCCTCACCAAGTACAGAATAAGTGACCACAACCTAAAAATAAAAAATATGTAAATGAAATTTAAACTGAAACCCCAAGAAGCCAGATTATGCATGCAGGAATAATAGCTCTCCTTCAAAGCATCGAGAGGCCATTGGCATTGCCCTTCAGGAAACTACACCGGCAAAACAGCACCGGCGGGAGGCTTCAGCCTTCAAAGCATTAACGGGGTTCCAGGATGTTCTCAAGGCTTCGACCTCAGCAGAACTACTGGTGCCATGCTCAGGGGTTCCGGCCACTTGTACCGGTACCAATACCCAGGTATCGGCAGCGTCGATAGACCAGAGATTCCTTGCTATTGAATGCAGTCTTGCAGCTCTCCTTATTTATTTATTTACTTATTTCTTCTATACCGCCCCTTCCAGTGATCAAGGGCGGTTTACATGGAACAAATTATGTATACTACTGTATACTTTACATGGAACAGGAAACTTTCTAACTTTTTACATGGAAACTTTCAATCTTTTTACATGGAATATATTAACAAATTATGTGTACTACTGTATACATTACATTGAAACAGAGAAACTGAGAAACTTTCTAACTTTTTACAGTAGTGACAGGTGTGAAAACTGTCCAAACTATTTACATAAGTTATATACAAGTGATTCAATACAGTGGTTTACAATGTAATCGTGCATCATGTGAGTGTGGTGGAATTACAGCTGCGGTACCGTTGACACCGCTAGCGATGGTTTAACGGGCATCGGTACCGACACCAGTACCGATGCCGGTACCAGCACCAATAGTACCAGCCCCGGTGGGAATCCTTCCCATGCTGACTTTTTCTGGCATCGACAGATCGGTACCGGACCAATTCGGTACCGACTTCGATCGATACCGAGACCATGCTTTGCATGAACATCGGTATCAGAGATACTTCGAATCCTCCAATTCCGATGACTCTGATAATTCTGCCGGTACCAGAGTGTTAATCGCAGAAGACTCCTCTTCTCTCCAACGCAAAATGTCTCCTCCGGAAGACATGACTTTTCAGGATTTTATTTGTGATGTGGCCTGAGGCCTTTCAATCACGGTAGCTCCTGAAAAAGAACCTAGAGCAAAGGAATTGGAAATTCTCCAATACCCTAAGGCTCCCAAGGAGGCAGCCACTCTGCCCATTCATGAAATTCTTCATGATTTGATGCTCAGAATGTGGGAGACACCTTTGACCACATCTCCTCATTCTAGGAGACTCGATACCATGTATCGAGTTCCACCATGTCCTGGTTTTCAAAAGACTCAGCTGCCACACCATTCAATGGTAGTGGAGTCTGCCATGCGAAGGATGAAAAGTGCAAAAAGACATGCATCCAATAATCCAGGTCATGAATGCAGGACTCTTGATGCTTTTGGGCGTCAAATTTTTCAAGCTTCCATGCTTTCAGCTAGGATCAGCTCATATATTTTATATATGGGAATGTTCCTCAAAGAGGTCACAGGAGATTTGGAGCTTATGAGCCCCTTCTCCCTGAGGACAAACAACAGGACTTTCTTACTCTTGTCAAGCATGCTCAAGATGTCTCCAAGTTTGTAAACCGTGCAGCCTTTGACTGCTTTGAATGCATCAGCAGAACCTCTGCTATTGCCATTGGTGTATGTCGGATTGCCTGGCTTCAGGCATCAGACTTGGAGATTTGGGTACAGGATAAACTGGGAAACATCCCTTGCACAGGAGAAAACCTATTTGGCAAGAATTGGCAGGAGAAGGCTAATGAGATAGATGCTGACAGTATCACTTTAGATAGATTGTCGAAATCTACAGCCACAAAGAAACCCTATAAAAAAAACCCTTTTTCAGCAAAAAGAGGAAGTTTTATCCGTCCTATACCCAGCAAGGGCAAGCTCAGGGTCAAGTTGCCCAGAAGGGTCAACAACAACAATCCAGACAAAAGAAGCCAAAAGGCCTTAGAGCTCAAC
Source organism: Ichthyophis bannanicus (assembly GCA_033557465.1). Lineage (NCBI taxonomy): Eukaryota > Metazoa > Chordata > Amphibia > Gymnophiona > Ichthyophiidae > Ichthyophis > Ichthyophis bannanicus. The sequence continues at coordinate 369,333,457 of CM066035.1, forward strand.
CAGCTCCACAGGCCCAGCCCCCTCAAGGGCTTTGACTCCTTCATAGAGAACTTAGCCTTCCTGCCTCTGAAAGGTCCAGAACCCCTAAACATTCCAGGCAGGTTGTGTCATTTTGCCAACAGATGGCACCAAATAACAACAGAAAACTGGACTTTGTCCATTGTGAAAAAGGGGTACAAGCTTCATTTTCACAGTATGCCCCCTCCTACAATCGTAAGACAGTTCAATTCCCAAACCTCTACAGGCAATCTACTGGATCAAGAGGTCTCAACACTCCTTACTCAAGGAGAAATAGAGGAAGTGCCCATTCTTCAGCAGGGTGCAGGGTTCTACTCCCCCTATTTTCTTATTCCAAAGAAAACAGGAGGACACAGACCCATTCTAGACTTCAGAGAATTGAACAAATACCTGTTCCGAGAAAAGTTCAAAATGATTTCTCTGGGAACTCTTCTGCCATACCTTCAAAGTCAGGATTGGCTTTGTTCTCTAGATCTAAAGGATGCATATACTCACATTCTCATCCATCCAGATCACAGGAAAGTCTTACGATTCCTTTTAAAGAGAAAACATTTCCAATACAGGGTTCTTCCCTTTGGTCTGGCTTCGGCACCAAGAGTATTCACGAAATGCATGGCAGTAGTAGCTGCATTTCTGCGAACCCTGGGGATATTCGTCTTCCCTTACTTGGACAACTGGCTCATTCGAGCCCCCATGGTTCCAGAAGCCAGCTCTGCACTATCTTGCACAATGCAAATCCTTCAATACTTGGGATTGGTCATAAACCTCCCAAAATCCCAACTTGCTCCTTCTCAGTCCCTAGAGTTCATAGGAGCTCATTTAGATACCAGACAGTCAAGGGCTTTTCTCCCACAACCCCGCTGTCTTAGTATAATGCAGCTAGCTTCTCAAGCAGCGGTGAAGCCCTAACTGCTCGAGAACTACTGCAACTATTGGGACATATGGTATCCACGGTCCATGTGGTTCCCTACGCTTGCCTTCATATGCGAGCAGCCCAGTGGACCCTATCCACACAGTGGACACAGGCCACAGGACGTCTGTCGGACAAGATATCAAACTCACAATGACTGATCTTGTCCCTACAATGGTAGCAATCACTGGAAAATCTTCTAGTGGGGTCTCCTTTCCGGCAACCCCTATTCCAGGCCACCCTAACAACAGATGCATCACAGGTGGGATGGGGAGCACACCTGCATCATCTCTCTACCCAGGGCACCTGGACTACACAGGAGGCTGGTCTCTACATAAACCTCCTGGAAATCAGAGCAATCTATCTAGCTCTTCGAGTATTCCATGCCCAGCTCAGCTACAAGACAGTCCTAGTCCAAACGGACAATCAAGTAGCTATATTCTACATGAACAAGCAGGGGGGAACAGGCTCTCTGTTGTTATGCAACAAAGTTTTACGACTATGGGCCCTCACCAGAGAGCATCAAATTCACCTTCTCGTGGTATATCTTCCAGGCATTCAAAACCTTTGGGCAGACAAACTCAGCCGAGTACTGCTGCCTCACGAATGGTCTCTCCACCTAGACAATGGTCTCTCCACCTAGACAAGTTCCATCTTGGAACCCCAGACATAGACCTATTTGCAAGTCCATTGAATGCCAAACTTCCCCGGTTCTGTTCCAGAATTCCATCTCAAAATTGCCAGGCGAGGGACACCTTCTTTCTTCACTGGGGTCACGACTTCCTCTATGCCTTCCCACCCATTCCCCTCATCCCCAAAACACTCTTCAAGCAACAGAGAGACAGAGGTTGTATGATCCTCATAGCGCCACGGTGGTCACGCCAAATGTGGTATCCCCTGCTTCTACATCTCTCTCAAGCTGCAGCTCTGGAGTTAGGCTATGCTGCAGATCTCCTCTCCCAAGAGAACGGGGTGCTATGGCACCTGAATCCCCAGTCCCTGCATCTCAGGGCCTGGTTGCTAAAAGCTTAGACCTTCAGAATCTCAACCTTTCCCAACAGGTAAAGGATATCCTTCAGGCTTCTAGAAAACCTTCCACAAGATGCTCTTAGGCCTTCAAGTGGAAACGTTTTACTATATGGTGTTCACAGAAGGGGTTAAACCCCCTTATGATACCTTTGGAATCGATACTGGAGTATCTACTTCATTTATCAAATTCTGGTCTAAAGACCAATTCTGTAAGAGTCCATCTTAGTGCTATTGCAGCTTCCTATAAGCCTCTAAATGGACAACCAATTTCCTCTCATCCACTCATATCAAGATTTATGAGAGGTCTTCTATTAACAAAGCCTCCCGTCAGGCCACCACCAGTGGCATGGGATTTAAACCTAGTTCTCGGGCAGCTCATGAAATCACCTTTTGAACCTTTAGCCACTACAACCCTAAAGCTTTTGTCCTGGAAGATCATCTTCCTAATTGCAATCACTTCTGCACGTCGTATTAGTGAATTGCAAGCTTTAGTGGCTGATCCTCCTTATACTAGGTTTCACCATGATAAGGTTGTTCTCAGAACTCATCCACACTTTATGTCAAAGGTGGTTTTGCTTTTTCATTTAAACCAATCAATTTATCTTCCTGTATTCTTTCCGAGGCCTCATGCCTCTAATGCAGAAAGGAACTTTCATACTTTGGATTGTAAAAGAGCCTTGGCTTTTTACCTACAAAGAACACAGCAACATAGAAAGTCTTCTCAACTTTTTTTATTGCTTTTGATTCTAGTCATTTGGGACTTCCAGTCTCCAAGAGAACTCTATCCAAATGGATTGCACAATGCATATCCATGCTAATGAGAGTAAGAGTCTTCCTCTTCAAGGCCATGTCACAGCTCACAATGTGAGAGCCATGGCAGCCACTATGGCTAACCTTCACTCTGTGTCTATTGATGACATTTGTCGAGCAGCCACCTGGGCTTCGGTACACACCTTAACAGCCCACTACTGCCTATATAAAGCCTCCCGTCATGATGCCTTCTTTGGCCAAGCTGTTCTTCAAAATCTCTTTCAGACCTGATTCAACTCCTACCCACCAACTCTGGTGGGATGCCAGAGATCCATGGGAAGAAGCATGGCCCACCTTACTATAGGTGGCAGTTTCCTGGGGCTATCTCCCTGGCATCTTCAGCTAGGGAGTCCCCATATGTGAAGACTACATTCCTGCTTGTTCCTGGAGATAGCGTAGTCACTCACCTGTAACAGGTGATCTCCGGGAACAGCAAGAATTTAGTCTTCACAACCCATCCACCTCCCCTAGGAGATGTCTCTCTATCTCTCTGTCTCTTTCCTCTCTCCCTCTGTCCTTTCATTCAGCTACAAACTTAACTGAAGAGGGACAGTTGGAAAGATGGGAAGGCAGCACGCATGTGCTGAGGGATGCTCCCAAAAGCGTTCCTATTGGACGCTGGGGAGCATTCCCATGCAGGCTCCATCGGTACCGACGATACCCATATGTGAAGACTAAATTCCTGTTGTTCCCGGAGATCACCTGTTACAGGTGAGTAGCTACACTTTCCACCCCCACCTCGGCAAGCAAGTCGCCCAAAGAATTTGCTCCTCCTCCAGGCCGAAGGAAGACATCCATCGGCCCAGTCTGTCCCTTGAGCTCAGGCTGAAGCTTAGCCTTACGCTTCCGAGCTGTATGTGGCATAAAGAAACAGGTAAAAAGAAACCAGCTAGCTTCCACCAGAGCAAACACAGAGGCGTCCACTCACACTGCTGCCATTTCAACTCTCTTTCTATTGTCTCTAGTCCATGTGCCATTTCTTGTCTCCCCTTTTGTTTTCTTCATTTATTTCCATCTTGGATATTGATCTTTTCCTTTCGCTTTTTTCCATTTATTTTTCGCTCTCTGTGTTCACTCAGATTTTACTATTCCTTCTTACTATCCAGTCCTCTATGTCCCTCTTTTTTACTCCATCTGCCTACTACTTTTCAATCCTCACCCCAATCCTCCCATTCCCCATCTCTTCTTCCCTGATCCATTATTCCCCAGTATTTCACTAACTCTCACTCCTCCCCCATTCAGTGTCTCTCTCTCCTCTCTCTCTCTCTCTCACTCTTTCCCTCCATTCAGCATCTCCCCTCCCTCTCTCTGTCATTTGTCCCCCTCCTCCTTTGTCCAACATCTCCCCCATCTCCATACCATGCCCTCCTTATTATTCCCATGCCCAGCATCTCTCCATTTCTTTCTCACCCTATGTCAATCTTCTCCCCCTCTCTCCCTATTACCCCGGTCCCTTGCATCTCCCATTTCCCTCTGTTCCACCCCACATCTTCCCATAGTTTCCCTATACCCTCCCCCATATCCAGCATCCTCACTCCATCTCAAAAACCTCCACTCCTTGCTTCTCCCTGTGCCCATGTCCCATGTCCAATATCTCCCCTTGATCTTCCTAGCCCATGTAGCATGTCCCCTCTGCCTCCCTATTCCCCCCTGCATTCAGCATCTCCCCTCTGTATCACTGTGCTCCAACGCCCAATGTCCCCATATCCAGCATCTCCCCTGTTTTCCTGTGATACTCCTCACTCCAACATCTTCCCTCCATCTTCATTTCCCGTCCATCTTCCTATGCCATCTTCAATGTCCAGTATCTCCATCTTCCTAGCCTTCCATCCCCATGTCCAGTATGTTTTTTCCACTTTTCCGCTGTCCCCCAACTCTGTTTCCCTTCAAAGATGCTGTACCTTTTTCACTTTGCCTTTGCACTCTCACACCCCTGCTCTCCATTTGCTCTTACACTCTTACCTTGGGCCCTGCAGCAGGTACAATCTGGCCAGCAGCTCTTCTGCCCACGAGACTTGCTGCTTCTGTGGGCAAGATTTTCCAATCAGAGCCGCAACTGCGGACTTGCACAATTCTTCCCAATGGAGCAACAAGTCCGGTGAGCAAGATCTTCCATTTGAGGCTGTGATTGAGGCCTTGCTGTTCCCATGGGCAAGAAGAATTGTGCAAGTCCTGCGGGCAAGATTCTCTGTTTGGGGAAATCTTGCATAATTCTTCTGCCAATGGGAGCAGCAAATCCTGTGGGCAGGATCTTCTGTTCTCTCTCACCCATGGGATTTGCTGCTCCTGGGGGGCAGGATCTTCTGATCGCAGGTCAAGAGAGAGAAAGAGTGAGGGAGGAAGGGAGGGAGGATGGTTAGCATTGGCACCCACTGTTGCTAGTGCCCCTCTGCCATGTCCAACTTACTTACTGGGTAGCACCGGCCCTGCCTATTTTATTGGTTCTTCTTGATCTGTCCATTGTATTCAATATAATTGACTGTGACATTCTCCTATTATGGCTCTGTCAAATAGAAATCCGAGAGTTATCAGAATGGTTAAGAGTTTTCTTAGTGGAAGATCTTTTGTACTATTATAGAATGACACTTGTTCTGATGATCAAAATCTACTTGAAGGGGTCCTTTGTCTCCAGTTCTGCTTAATATTTATATTAGGCCATTAGCAGAGGATTTTTTGATTTAAATTTTACATGTATGTAGATGTCTTGCTGTGTTCTCATCGCTTGTAAACAATGATATAAAGTATTAAGCATCAAAGTCCTATTGGAGTCTCCTAAAAAAATATCATTCAGTCTTTTTATTATTACTATTATTATTATTATTATTATTATTATTTTCTGAAAAGAACAAACTAAGACCAGGAGTACAATACACAAGAACAAAGATAAATCAGCAGTGCCATAGAATTAAATCCAATCTCCATGGGCGCATTAGGGAATCTCTTAAAATATAGTTTGGCAAATTCAAACAGCAATCCTCAACTTACAGCTTAACTCAGTGCTTCCCAAACGTTTATCCAATGTAATCCCATTTTAACACTTAAGAATTCACCTGAACCTAGATGATGATGAAAACAAAATAGCGGACTTCCACTCCTTTCCTCACCTCTCTCCTATTCATTTTCTCCTTCCTACACCTATCTAAAGCATGAACACCGCAGCAGTAGCAGTGACAGCAAACCGTAGCAGGAGTTAGTGTGTCACTGTGCACCCAATACTGCCGTTCTCTGCATGGGCTTCCAGTCCAACATGGAACCTACACAGGAGGATGTGGCAAGGCCTATGACGATTCACTGACTGACACATCTGAGCAGAGGTCGTAGTGGAGGTCCAGGGAAAGGGAGAGTAGTCCTGTCTCTGTGACCTCATCAACTGATGATGTGACCCCTAATTGGGGTCCTGACCCACACTGGGAACCACTGGCTTAACTCTAAACCCACCCTCCTTACCTCCCCACCCTCCTTAGCCTTGAGCAAAACATAATCACTAATCCGAAAATGCATGAAGAATTTAAATCCAGACTCCCTTATAACCTCTGCTAGTACTCTAATATTAAATAGAATTGGAGGCAAAGTGGATCCCTGAGGGACCCTCTAAAGCAGATTTTGAGCATCCAAAGAAGTCTCTTTCTCTCATAATATCAAAGGTCTTCCAGGAAGAAAACTCTTTATATAATTGTTTACAAGGAGAGAAAGCCTGCTTAGATATGAACAGTTTAAAGATGAATGTTGTGAAGACAAAAATAATTTGGCTTTGCTGGGATCTAGTCCTGGTAGGGAATGCTGCAATAGGCATAGAAACAGTGAAAATCCCATTTATAAAGGAGTTAAAAAGCCTTTGAGACTCTTCTAGATTCTCTTCTTACTTTGGAAGCTCAGATTGTAGCAGTGACTAAGAAAACATGGGTACAATTGTATATGTTGTAGCAAATCCACTCATGTCGCTGCCTATGAGATTTTACATCTGTGGTGCAAGCAATGGTATTAAGCCATTTAGATGACTGTACTGCACTTTATGGAGGATTGCCAAAAAGAATTGCTTGGTAGATTGCAACGGATTCAGAATTTGGCCACTGGAAAATAACATAAGATAGAGTGGCCCCACTATAATATGCCTTGCATTGGCTTCCAGTAAAGCTATTTGTCAGGTTTAAGCTATTCTGTTTGACATTTAAGGCATATCATGAGATAAGTCTGACCTGTCTCAGGGAGAAACAGCGGAAATTTGTACCAGCTTAGAACTTGAGACGAAGCCAAGCCTTTAACCTAGTGATTCCAGGCCCATCGTTTTTTAAGTTGAAAATATGATAGCAGTTAAAGACCAGATGGCCTATCCAGTCTGCCAAGCCACAGCAACTACTAAACTCTAAAATTCCTTCCTCAGAGGTCCTCGGTGTTTTCCCCATTCTTTCTTGAATTCAGATACCGTCCTTGTCTCTGCCACCTCCACTGGGAGACTACTCCACACATGCACCGACCTTTCCATAAAGAAATATTTCCTTAGATTACTCATGAGTCTATCCTGTTTCCCTTCATCCTATGCCCCTTCATTCCAGAACTTCATATAAACTGAAAGAAACCCACCCTATCCCTCCATCCCAATAGTAGCCCAAATCCTGCACAAGTTCTAAAGGTGAACCAGCACAATGATTCTTGTAGCCCCATGCTGGCCTCATCAGAACTGTTTTCCTCACCTCAAAAGATGATCAAGTTTTGTTTTTTTATAGGCTCTGCACCTTTCCTGCCCTGCTAATGCAGCCAGGGCAAGAACATTCTTCTCTCCAACTTCTATTCCCTTGCTCTAACAGCTTGGAAACTGGCCTTCAGCCTGCCTCTTCTATTTCAGGACATCCTGGTGGCAGCAAGGAAACATCCCCCCATGCAAACATATGCTTTTAAATTGAAGATATTTTCAATCCGGTGCATTCGGTGTCCTCCAAATATCATGCTCCAGTATCCCTACCATCTTTTCAATCTTGGTCTACAGACAGAGTTTTGTTAGTGTTCCCTTAGTTCATTCTCATCTTGTCATGTCTGCACAGTGCTCCAGTTTCCCAATATTCCATTGTTTTAAGATTCATGAAGGTGATTCTTTGTGCCAAACCACCAAAACAGAACCCTCCTGTCCCATGAGACCTGAATATCATTCTTACTTCTAACTTAGAACACACTCTTTCTGGCTGTGGCTTCTTCAGCTACTAAGATCAGTGAACTTTAAGCCTTGTTCATGTATGAACCTTATACTGTTTCATCATATTAAGGTATTCCTAAATACTCATCCTAAATTCTTGCCCAAAGTGATCACTCTAAGTGAAGAGATAGTATTTCCAAAGTTTTATCCTCAACCACACAAGTTTAACCTAAAGAAATCCTTTCACCCTCTGTACTGCAAACAGGCTCGTATCTACTATCTTAAAAGAACAGACACTATCAGAAAGTCTGCAGAAGTTTGTCTCCTTTGACCTCAAAAACCTGGGAATTCCAGTGGCAAAGCATACTTTTGCTAATTAGCTAGCATCCTGTATTCTATTTTGTTATAAACACGCTGGTATCTCTCTATCCAGTAAGGTCAGGTCTTATTAAATAAGAGTCACTATTGCAATTGTGGCTCTTTAAAATCTACTTTGCTGGAGAGTATATGCAAAGCAGCTATTTGGCTTGAATTTCATATCTTTACTTCACACTACCGCCTGGACCAGCTTCAGTCAGACAGTGCTCTCAGCCAAGCACAAGGAAGCAATCTGTCTCTGTAATCTATTCAACTCTTGCTTCACATTTGGATCAGGTTGGTTCTCATCAAGCAAGTTAACAGAAAGAGGGAGCAACGCTGAGCTTGGGAGTCACCCATGTGTGTGCATGATTCACTCATTCTTGTCAACAGAGAAAACAAAGCTGTTTATCTATAAGGGTTCTTTTCCTGAGACAACAGGGTTAATCAGGCACACAATGCCTCCCATCTCTCAGAGAGTTAAGCTTCTTTTTGAGCTTGGAACTATCTGTAGGGACAGAGGAGACCACTGCACACAAAGAGGACGGCACATATTCAATCTTTACATTAGTTCTGAGCTCTGAGAGAGTTGTTACTTTTTGGTGCAGCCAATGACATCACCCATCTGTGTGTCTGATTAATCCTGCTGTCTATAGGGAACACATGTTACAGGTGAGCTGCTTTGCTCTATATAGACTTTGCCAGATTGTCAAATCAAAAGTATGTGCGTGCTTTCACACTGAAAATTATCCCAGGAAAGATATGCGCACACATTTGTACCTCCTACTTGGTATGATTAGTTTTCCATGAAAAAAACATGTGTGTATGTTTGAATTTTCGATGCAGATTTTTCAGTGCAATCCCCGTCCCCTCCCTCCTCAAACTACTTGCTGTAGGTAAATACACTGGTATGCAGGCTGTGCGTGTATACTTTCACCTATATATCAAGTATGTGGTTTTATAAAAGCCCATTTCCATGGAAGAAGTACTGGTTTAGCTGTGGAAATGGCTTTGGAAATTCCCCTCAAAAAGTATTGTAAGCAAGCAACATTTGTATGCACACAGCTTTGTGAGATCACAGTACCCACTATATATTTTTACATATTTATGTTTACTTTTATAAATATCCGATTTTTGAGAACCTGGAATTTCTGCAGCCCTAAAGACCTTTCTGTGAAAGTATTAACAACAGTTTGGGAAATGACATTTTCCTTTGTAGACAGTTTATTCAATTTTACAGCTGTTTTATGTCATGCATGATATTTTGTGTTTGTGTTCTATGAGGTTAGATATTGCTGAATTTTTAAGAATATATTTTGATATTTGTAAGTCATGTCCATGCTTCTGCTGCTTTCAAGCTTTTATCAAATTGCTCCCTGAGGCAGTTATTCCCAGTCAAACATGACCTACGGTGGGACTGGATTTTATTAAGACGAGACCACTGAAGCTTGTATTCAGTCACATTTTACAACAGATGGAATCTTTGGATTGAGTATATGGTTTATTATTTCTTTTTCACTTATTTTCTATGGTTGCATAACTTAATATTTTTTCTAATGGATGTTATTTAGAAATTGCAGCATTTAAAAATTCAGTGTCAGATAAGTGCTGATTTTAGTGCTTAGACAGTAGTGCAATTAATACACTGATTTGCATTTTTCTGAGACAGCATATAGAGAGATAAACTTGGATAGCAACTTTTATGTATCTGTTTATTATGGGGCGGTATCCATACTCCACTGACAGTATGCAAGTCCACAGATACCTGTAAGCCAATGTACAAGGGAAGCACAATTCAGTTTTCCTTTATACTGTAAAACCAATGCCAGCAGGCACTTTTCTGCTCTTGTATTTTGCTCTTGCTTTGTTTTTATTTAGTAGTGTTTAACTCATGTTTTTCCACTAGTAGTTCCAAGCAAGTTATATTCAAGTGCAATAAGCATTTTCCTGTCCCGGAGGGCTTACCTGACACAGTGCAGAGGTAAGTGACTTACCCAAGGCAAAAAGAAACACCAGTTGGATGTGAAACCTGGTCCCAGGCTGCTGCCCTAACCACCAGGTTACTTCTCTACTCCAGATACAAAGTACTGCATGTGCAGTAAGATACATGCACACATATAAATATAGACCGCTGTGCATGCTTTCCTGCTTCTGCCCTAATCCCAGGCAACGTCCTTGCAGAGGGGGAAATTACAATATGCGTCCTGTCACCTGCATTTCCTGCAATCTTTCTAGTTGTGTTAATCCTTTGTAAGATGAATAGTTTATTTGCAATGTGCTCCCCTTCAAGTTTATTTATTCTACTCCTCTATTGAGCTAGAACATGAAATTTGAGAAATATATTTTCTACTTGTCCCATATTTTCTGGAAACAGACAAAACCATCTAGATCAGTGATTCCTAACCCAGTCCCTGCGGCACACCTATCCAGTCAGGTTTTCAGGATATCCACAATGAATATGCATGAAACAGATTTGTATGCATTGCTGCCTTGGTATGCAAATCCATCTTATGCATATTCATGGTGGATGGTTGTGCGCCAAGGACTGGGTTGAGAACTATTAGTCTTGATATCTGTTACATTCCTGGCCTTGACACATATTTCTAATGTTTTTTACTCCACCTTAATCATCTAGCAGTCCTGCCAGCATATAGCTTATGCCACCACAGATCTTGTTGCATATGTATCTTGTTTGATAGTCATCAGGTCTTTATGTTTCAGAGCCCAACTATGAAATGGGGGTGCCAACTGGTTCCACATTTTTAGGACAGTCGGATCTAGTTCTGCTTTTGCTCAACATAGACTTATAGTCTTACTTTTCTTGGGGAAATCAAAAGGGACACCAGAACAGATTACTTACATGGCTATATGACCTTGGTCTTTGGAGTACTGTTCTTAACTGGTTTTGTTCTTTTCTAATGCAATGGCCATTCTCTGTCTAGGTCGACACCTCTTCAACCTTACCTCTCTCTTGTGGTGTCCCTCAAGGCTCTGTTCTTGTGCCTCTTCTGTTCAATATTTTCTTTATCCCCCTGGCTCACCTTATACAGCAACATGGAATCTGCCTATTTTTACACAGATGACATTGCACTACTCCATAAGATTAGCCCACTTACTCCAGATCTTTCCCCTCATAATTCTTGTCTTTCTAGCATCTCTACTTGGTTATTTGAGAATTACCTCCACCTCAACCCTAAGAAATCTGCAGCTCTCTGGGTTACTTTTGGTAGAGCTGTCTCCACTCTGTCTCCTTTGTTCTCTGCTTCTTCTATCCCACTTGTTGACTCTCTACGCTATCTTGGTGTTCATCACTATCTTTCAATGTTCATCTCACTTCTCTGGTACGTCGCTGTTTCTGCTCTCTTCACAAAATGCGTGCAGTTCGCCCTTTTCTCACCTTCCCCTCCCTGTCTACCTTGCTTCTTACTCTCATTATTTCAAAGTTAGACTATTGCAATACCATTTACCTTGGTCTTCCTCAATACCAGTTACACCGACTTCAACATATTCAAAATACTGCCACCAGTATCCTTTCGTTTACTTCTCGGTTCAAACATATTTCACCTCTCCTCATCCATTACCATTGGCTCCCTGTAAAATTTTGCATTCAGTACAAACCTCTCACTTTGGTACATCATGCACTGCACTCTGGTTCCCCCAGTTATCTCTCTGACTCGTTATTCCTTCACTCTCCCCACTTTGCCCTCCATAGCATCCATGGCAATCGTCTGCACCTTCCCTCAGCTTCTCAAGCCCATTTAGCCTCCGCACGATCATCAGCCTTCTATGTTATTGCCCCTATATCCTGGAATTCACTTCCCCCTGTCCTTAGACTTGAACATGTATTCACCAAATTCAAATAACTTTTAATGACATATCTCTTCAATACTGCCTTCTAACTATCTATTCCCTAGTGTCCCCCTATTTCCCATTTTCTGGTTGCATGACTCCTTATAAGCCTGCCTTTTCTGTCCGATGATTTTATGGTGTTCTTTTCCTCTTCTTATTTTATTTATACTGTTTTGATTGTATATTGCCTTGCTGGTCCCTCTAAAAGGCAGTTACGCAAATATAATAAACATAAACATAAACTACAAGTCCATAGATGCAGTGAGATACAACCTACTGGATTAATGACTCCTGGAAATTTTGAGTCAGTTGGTAATCTTATATGTTGCTTATGCAAAACCCCCCAAAACCCAAAACCCTCATGCAATGGATTAGCACAGAGAATCCTTTGCTGCAAAAAAAATTAAAAGGTATTAGAAGAATTTGCTGGTTGTTGATGAAATGAAGACAACAAGACAGGTGTTTGTTTAACTGTGTAATCTGATGGGCTGAAATTCAGTGAAATAACAGGGAGATCCTCCTTTACTTACCTTGCCCCCTTCTGTGTAACAGCCTTCACCCAGATATAAGAGCAGAATTCTTTGAAATTTAAGAAGGCATTAAAGACTCATTTCTTTGGACTCATCTTTACAGGTTACTTTTGAAACAGCTATATATAGGTATTCGTGATTCTCTGTGAGCTCAGCCAGACCACTTTTGTTGCGGCCATTGGATAGATAGTTTCAATTGAGCATTAAATTAAGATTTTATTTAACGGGGGTTTTTTATACCGCTTTATCATTTATTTAAAGCGGCTTACATTGTAACTTACTAATATACATTGAAGAAGGACATTGATAACTTGGATTCTTCTGAGGCAATGGAGGGTTAAGTGACTTACCCAAGGCCACAAGGAATGCTAGTAGGAATTGAACGCTGGTCTTTTGGTTCCCAAGGCGGTTCTCTAACCATTAGGCTACTCCTCCACTCTACAGTCTTAACTAATGTTGCCAGGATAGTTTTAACTTTATATTAGCTTCATTCCTTTTGTATATCTTTTAAAAGGTCTGTATGTTTGTATCTTAGTGTATGTGTATGCACTTTACAACAATGATATTAGTGTTCCCCTGCAACGTTATCTACAGACCTACCTGGAAAGATCAATTCATCCAAATGCATATATTCCTTTTATTTATCTTCTTCAGCTTCCAGTTCTTAGTTAGTCTTGACCAGAATGCTGACAGACCAACATGATACCTGCTATTAATGATGAATTTCTTCTGTTTTCATATAAAAACTATATGAAATGAAATAGGCAATATCAATGGCATTTCCCATTTTGTTTCAAATTAATGCACATCCCTAGAAATGAGTGTTATAGCAATGTTTAAGTGCACACATTTTCAAGGGAAAGTATGCACCTACTTTAAAAGTTGTCATTTACCTATAGACATTTGCATCTGTGCTTATGAGTGGATAGTTTTTCCATGGAAACAAGTGTGCATAGAAATTAAAATGCAATTTGAATATGTTTTTTTTTCTCTCACCACCTAAACACATCCCTGGGCATGCCTCTTCTAGAAGAATCTGGAAGCAGGCACAGTGTTCCACAATGCACAGACATTTAACCATAATGAAGGAGAACAAGTTTCAGATGATTTATGCATATAAATCACTATTTGCTTGTGTAAATGCCTTTGAAAATCATCCTAATAAGGATTCAGGACTCAAGCTTAGTGAGAGGTCTTTCTAAACATCCTGCATGCCTAGGTAGTTTAGCTTAGTGTGAAGCGTGATTCCATAACATGCACATCTGGCCCACGGAAACGTCTAAAGCAAAAACGGGCCCTGGTTGAACCTAATTCTGCATCTGTGGGTCTGGACATGCCTGTGGGTCTGGAATCAGGGAGATAGATGTATTTGGCGGGCACATGCAAGCGCTAGTCAGCCGGCCCCCTGCTTTGGATATGGGAAAATGATTTGGATGTCCTCGCACACACTGTATTCTGAAACATTATATGTCTTGGATCCTGCTCATCCCCGTGATGTACCCACGGGTGCCATGCCCCTCGGGAAAAACCTGCATCTCTTAAGCTGCTCATCACAGACAGTAGTTTGCTGATACATACTAGATATAAATACCAATGAGAAATGCACCCCAATATGGTATAAAAGAATGTAAATTTGAACATTTATGAGGTGCGATCAAAACGCAACGAGACTTGTACAATAACACAAGAAGTATAACACTGACAGTTATTGTACTCAGTCTCCTTCAACGTTGTCCCCTACTGATAAAATACACTTCCTCCAGCGTTCCTACCACTCCTGGAAACAATTTTGAAATGCCTCTTTCATTATGCAGTGAAGCTGCTGTGTCGAATTTTGCTTAGTGGTCTCCAAGTTGTTGAATCTCCTTCATTTCAGTGGTAATTTCAGTTTTGGAAACAAGAAAAAGTCACAGGGTGTGAGGTCAGGTGAGTATGGAGGCTGACAGAATTGCTCGATTTGTTGTTTGGCCAAGAACCGCTGGACAAGATGTGATGCGTGAGCTGGGACATCCATTCTATCAACAATTAATCAATCGCCTGACTGAAGACTGAACACAATTTAGGATAATTATCCAGAGAATCGCCATGAGTCAGCACCAACTCAACATCATTTAGCAACAACAATGAAGCTGCGATTATTGTCTCAGTGCTCTAACTATTGTAGAATCCTGCTTGATGTGTGCGTAATGCTTTCAATGAAATTGTTGAGTTGAATGGCAACTGACGTATGCATTATTTTGGAGGAGTACGGTAGATTGGAAATTGGCTGGTAGTATCTACGTTTAGAGAGCATCTAGAGAAGTTTATTTTACTCTGGAGAAGATGAGAGTGTATTTCCCTTCATGAGGGACTGTGCCTTCTTGTAAGCTGTATTGACCATTGATAGAATATAAGGAAGGAAATCAAGAGCAGGATCCATCACCCATTTAGGAGGTGTGGGTCTAATATACAAGTTATGGCATTGAGAGAGGTTCAATTTTTGGGAGATATGTCAGAGTTCTATTGTTAACTTTGGTCTGTATATTTGCTAGATGGAGACTTGGGGAGGGGTTGCAGTGTTGGTTCCTGAAGGGTCACGTTTATTTAAGGAAGGGTGGCTTGGATGTCAAAGATTTTTTGAAGTGAGAAGCAAGGTCAGTGGCAGAGACCCCCAAAATTTTATGATTCAAGAAGTGGAATATAGATATATTGGATCTTAAAACTGAACTGCCATATAGTACAGGTCCACATACTATGAATTCTAGCTCTTTATTGCTTGTTTAACATCTATCAGAGAGCCATCTAAAATCAAACATTCGACAAAGTGCTGAAGACTAGGTCATCCAGTTAACAACATCAGATCTAGTATTCTTTATACAGTATATTATTCAGTCAAATATAATCAGCTAGTATGGAATTCATCAAATCTCATGTCCAGTGTTTGTTAATCCAAATGTGATTGATCGATGATGTATGAATATGTGAATATTCCAGGGGACATAAATGCATAATTTATCCTTTTCCTCTGATATCCTAGGAAGAAGATGTGCAGGAAGCAAACTTTCAACCAAAGAGGGCTCCTCAGCTTGAAGAAGAGATGACTGAAAGGAGAGATGGTAGAGCTGTAACAGGTGACATAAGCTATTCATTTTTTCTAATAGTACTAGAAATAGAGGACCCTCAATCAGGGCTTCTTTTACTAAGCCTGCTAAGATTTTACACTTAACGTGTGAAACAAATGCCTCCATGTTAGCTGTTGGGAGCCTGACCAGAATGTCCCTGGCACTTAACACTGGAATATGAATTTTAACATGCATTCCAGTAAGGCGGGTTCACCTAATGAATCCCATAGAAGTGTCATTAGCTGAACTCGTGTTAAGAGTCACATAGCCACTAGACATGTGACAATTGTCCTGGCAACTCCGTGTCCACATTCTGCTCATTCCCTGTCCCATCCTGCAATGTCGGATTATTGTGCATTTTAACATGTGGTGGCTGGCATGCCTGCATGTTAGTGTTCCCGGCTGCCAGTTGCGGCACGTTGAAATGTACGTTAACCAGTTACCAGTCTTTAGTAAAAGGGGCCCTAAGTAGCACTGGATTATAAAGGATTTTTGGAAAAGCTGTTTACAAGAAATGCATCCTGAAAGAATGAAAAAAAAAACTGACAGAGATGTTGGTAAAGGCTAATAATATAGCTGCATTCAAGTTTTGGGAAATGTTAAACAAGGTTGTGTCCATAATACATTATTTTTTACTTACAGATGGGTGGTTCCACCTTCTGCTTCTGGGAGAGAGTAATAGTCCAGGACAGAATGCTGGGCTCGATAGACTATAGCTGTGATATAGTTTTTGTATTTTTATTTTCTAGAGAAGGAAAAGGAGAAGGGAGACTAGGGAACACTGCTATTACCCAGTCCTCACTCCTACTCAACCCACCTAGTCTTCAGTCATTATCTCAAGCAAGAATCCAAAAATCACACACGTACCCTGGTCCGATCACTACCTCATCAGCATATCCCACAACTACCAGCACATGTACAACAAGGAAATCGAACAACACACAAGAAGATTTAAAACATTCAACAAAGAAGACTTCCTAGCTCAAACCCTACCAAAACTCCAAACAAGCTCCAACAATATCGATGACCTCATCAACAACTGGAACACCACAATCTCCTCAGCAGCCAGTGCTACAACGAACAACAACAAGACCAGAAACACCCCCACAAAAACCCAATGGTACACCCCCAACCTCCAGAAGCTAAAAACCAAACTCAGAAGAGCAGAAAGAAAATGGAGAAAAATAAAAAAAGAGGACGACAAAACAAACTACATGCATGAACTAAGCATATACCACACAGAAAAAGACAAAGCAAAAAAAGCTTTCCTCTCAAGAATCATAAACACATCCATAAACAGACCACGAGAACTCTTCAATATCGTCAAAAAACTAACAAAAGCACCAAACCACTCCGACCAACTGCCAAACATCCCACCAGAAATACTTGCAAGACAATACAAGCAGCTTCAACAACCACAAAATCCACAACTAGACGCAGAGACAACAACAACAAACCACCCCACCACTGTAGACAGAGACTGGAATGCATTCGAAGCAATCACTGAAGAGGAAATAGCATCAACCATCTATCGCCTGAATACCACCACCTCTCCTCTGGACCCCTGCCCTACAGAATGGATAAAGAAAACCAAAGACGACCTAAACACACCATTAGCCCACATTGTCAATGAATCCCTCAGACAAGGACATATGCCAGATCTCCTCAAACCTCAATCATTTGACCAACACTAAAGAAACACAACCTGGATCCCCTCGACCCCGCTTCCTACAGACCCATCGCAAGCCTCCCATTCACCACCAAACTCATTGAAAAAGTAGTTCAGAGACAGCTCCAAGAACACCTGGACACCAACAACATACTGGACCCACAACAGCATGGCTTCCGCCCACTCCACGGAGTTGAGACCCTCATGGCGTCACTAATGAACACCCTCATCATAGGAAACCAAGCCAAACACTCTGGATATGCCATAATCTTTCTAGACATATCAGCGGCCTTCGACACCATCTCCCACAACATCCTAATACACAGACTACAAGCAATTGGCATCAAAGATACCGTACTCCAATGGTTCTATTCATACCTAACTAATACACATCAACTAATCCGCACAAATACATCAACCTCCCCCTCCCTTCCAGCAACACCAAGGAGTACCCCAAGGATCCACACTATCAGCCATGCTCTTCAACATCTATCTGCAACCACTCTGCTCAATCATACGCACACACAACATCCACTTCCACATCTATGCAGACGACATAATGCTCTATGCTCCAATTACAACCTACAACCCATCAAACAAACACTTATCAGAATGCTTCACAGCTGTATCCAGCTGGCTACAAAACAACAACTTATCCATCAACATAAAGAAAACAGAAGCCCTCATAGTAACAAAGGACCCGGACTTCACACCACCATCACACCTCAACATTGGGACCTCACAAATACAGATACATCCGCAGATAAGATACTTAGGTATCATCATAGACCAAGCACTCACACTGGAACAGCAAATAAAAAAAACCGCCGCAACAATATTCCACAAGGCTAAAACAGTGCAGCGCCTCAAACCTCTCCTTGAACCACAAGACTTCAGAACAGTGATGCAAGCCATGACATTCCCCCATCTGGACTACTGCAATATAATCTACCATGGACTCCCGGCCTCCCATACAAACCCACTTCGGACTGCCTTAAACACCACAGCAAAAATTATCCAGACCACAAAAAGACAAGACCACATCACCCCAATCCTGAGAGAGCTTCACGTACTCCCTCTAGAAGCACGAGTCAAGTACAAATCCGCCCTACTCACCCACAATGCTCTCTACCAAACTCAAACATCCCAGATCCGCACACTACTAGCCCGACCAACCCACGACAAAAAAAACAGACAAACCACCAACAACTCCCTCACCATCCCCCATAAGAGGACGAAATGCAACCAACGAACCTGCAACAGAGCCTTTGAACTATATGCACCATCCATCTGGAACTCTCTACCGAATCACATCAGAAACAACAAAGACCCCCTATCCTTCAGGAAACAACTAAAAACCACACTATTCCAGGAATACCTCGGACCTGAAACAAACCACCACAAATGAGACTGTAGCTCAAATGTCTATGTCTATGTCCCAAACACCTGTTAAAATCATTAATTTATTTTATTTATTTATTTATTTACATTCTCTTATATACTGTGCTATTCTGCATCAGTGTGGTTTACATTGAACAAACTGAAATTACATTGAACAGAGCATTATAACTTGGAGATAACTATTTTACAGGGAACATGGGCTATGGAGGGTTAAGTGGCTTGCCCAAGACCACAAGGAGCACCTGTGGGACTAGAAACCCCAGTCCTTCCATCCCAAGGTTGCTGTCCTCTAGTGGGATTTGAACCCCCGACCTTCCGGCCTGAAGTACCTTGCCCCAACCACTAGGTCACTCCTCCAATGTCGGCCGCCTGGTGACAGCCCAGACCCTTACAATTGATTATTGTCCCCCCCTCTCGTTCAGTGTTCCACCGCTTTGACCCGGTGAAAAGCGGGATATAAATGCAGCTAAATAAATAAATAAATAAATTATCATCCCTTCTTTCATAGCAGCCCCTCATATGATGCCACAGATGAGTGAGGCTGAGCTACTTCTGGTAATTTTGTTGAAGGAAAAACAGGAGCAAATCTGCTACTCCTGCTCCACTACCTGCAGCATCAATGACAGAATGGCCTCAGATGCGAACTATGGTGTTTTATATGCTTTTGATACACTGATGCTGATATTATCAGGGATTGGGTATTCCTCTTTTACCACATTGTGGTATATATCTGCATACAATAATCAGACCCCTGACACAGGCATGTTTGCCGAAACTCAACTGAGTCGGGTCCCTTAGTAAACAACTACTGAAGATCATCTATGTATCCATGGCCTTGGTTTTCCTCCAGTTTGTTTTTTGATTTCTGTGATAACAAGAGATATTATTGCAGCAGAGCATCATTAGTAATTCAAATGATGGCTAAAGATATGAAACGTGGAGACAAAACTTTCTTCAGGTGTATTCGGGAGAAGAGGAAAGTCAAAGGTAGAATTGCATGACTCAAAAGTGCCAAGGACAGATTCGTGGAAAATGACCTTGAAAAAGCAAATATGCTGAACAAATACCTCTGTTCTGTATTCACTAAAGAAATTCCTGGAGAAGGACCATGTGTGATTGATAAATATATAAATGGGACTGGAATAGATACCACCCCATTCACAGAAGATGATGTTTTTGAATAGCTTGAAAAACAGAAAGTTGACAAGGCCATGGGACCAGATGAGATACATCCCAGGATACTAAAAGAGCTCAGAGAGGTACTGGCAGGGCCCTTAAAGGATGTTTTTAACAGATCCTTGGAGACGGAAGAGGTTTTGTAGGATTGGAGAAGGGCTGATGTGGTACCTCTTCACAAAGTGGTAATAGGGAAGAAGTGACAAACTCCAGGACAGTAAGCCTTACCTCGGTGGTAGGAAAAGTAATGGAGGTGCTTCTGAAAGAACAAATAGTGAGCTTTCTAGAAACCAATGGGTTGCATGATCTGAAGCAAAATGGTTTTACCAAAGGACACAATACCAACACCACTTCCTTTCACCGCCCTTACTTAACTCAATCTACTCTAAATATAAACCTTACAGTTCAAAAGAATACCTTGGGGTAAATGAATACAGGCCTCAGTTAATGCTCACACCATAGGGTAGAGCTTAAGAACTTTCTCACATCACCGGCCTTCCCTCTATAATTTAATCAAATACAATTATTTAGAACACTATTACTAAAAAAGTACTTTTTTAGGATTCGAAATATCAATGGAAAAAATCCGTATCTAACTCACATGTTCCACAATAGAATTTTAATGGGATTTAAATTATCCAAAACAATTTTTTTTAAATTTTAATTTTTAATTTATAATTTCATTAAGATTAAAAGATTCCAATAGAATAGAGTTTCCCAGAGTACGACAGCTTGCACCGGAACCAATTAGTTGAACATCTAAAAAAGATAAGGGTACTCTTAAGAATGCACAGTCAGTCATGCATCAGAGAAAATAGTAATCCGTTACTTATCTTTTGGCGCTATAGCTATCACATCAATGGGCACTGCTTCAAACACCCTACACCGCTTAATATGGTTCCAAGGGCTTCGAGCAGAACGTCGGATTTCTGCTGTAAAAAGATCCGACAAAAGCTTTTGTTTCACCCCGCTGGGCTTCGTCAGGGATCCAGCAGCTAATCCAAAACAGAGTAATAATCGTTTAAATCGGAGCCACCATTTCGCTTCACGAGTTATCTTAATGGCGTCTGACGTCAGTCTCTTTAAATAGGCATCCCAAAACGCTAGTTGGTGTAGAATTCGTGACGTCAACAATCCGATGAACTTTATTACTCAAGCTTCACATTACACAAAAACAGAAAATAACTAACCAACAAGGAATCACGGAAACACACAAAGAATTCTATACATTAAAAAACAAAAACCCCTAAACATTAACAATATCTCACAATCTAAAAAATTAACAGAACCAAGAGAGAAAATCAGATCGAAACCCAAAGAGCCACTGGCTGAAAATCAGAAGAAGAGAGTCCATTCGATTTTATCATTCAGTCCTTGTGGAACTAAGGTATGCATCTTATGGACCCATTGTTGTTCTTTTTGAAGGAGTATACGTCCCCTATCTCCCCTTCGTATATCAGGTAACAATTGTTCAATAACGGTACATCGAAGTTCTTGAAAAACATGATTCATAACGTTACAATGTTGAATGAGTGGGGTCTCTAAACGGGCCTTCACAATGCTATATTTATGTTCCACCAACCTTGTACGTAATGGACGGGTAGTCTTTCCAATATAGAGCATTAAACAAGGGCACCACATTATTTTCTGTTTTTGTGTAATGTGAAGCTTGAGTAATAAAGTTCGTCGGATTGTTGACGTCACAAATTCTACACCAACTAGCGTTTTGGGATGCCTATTTAAAGAGACAGACGTCAGACGCCATTAAGATAACTCGTGAAGCGAAATGGTGGCTCCGATTTAAACGATTATTACTCTGTTTTGGATTAGCTGCTGGATCCCTGACGAAGCCCAGCGGGGTGAAACAAAAGCTTTTGTCGGATCTTTTTACAGCAGAAATCCGACGTTCTGCTCGAAGCCCTTGGAACCCGATTAAGCGGTGTAGGGTGTTTGAAGCAGTGCCCATTGATGTGATAGCTATAGCGCCAAAAGATAAGTAACGGATTACTATTTTCTCTGATGCATGACTGACTGTGCATTCTTAAGAGTACCCTTATCTTTTTTAGATGTTCAACTAATTGGTTCCGGTGCAAGCTGTCGTACTCTGGGAAACTCTATTCTATTGGAATCTTTTAATCTTAATGAAATTATAAATTAAAAATTAAAATTTAAAAAAAATTGTTTTGGATAATTTAAATCCCATTAAAATTCTATTGTGGAACATGTGAGTTAGATACGGATTTTTTCCATTGATATTTCGAATCCTAAAAAAGTACTTTTTTAGTAATAGTGTTCTAAATAATTGTATTTGATTAAATTATAGAGGGAAGGCCGGTGATGTGAGAAAGTTCTTAAGCTCTACCCTATGGTGACACTGTTCGCCAAATGAATGGTGTGAGCATTAACTGAGGCCTGTATTCATTTACCCCAAGGTATTCTTTTGAACTGTAAGGTTTATATTTAGAGTAGATTGAGTTAAGTAAGGGCGGTGAAAGGAAGTGGTGTTGGTATTGTGTTGATATTATTCCTTTCGGCAGTGATTTTTAGTTATTTACCAAAGGACAACCATGTCAAACAAATGTGATTGAGTTCTTTGACAGGTGACCAGAGAACTGCTTACATGTGTAAGTTGCCAGGGTTCCCACAATTTTTTCACATTCTGTGTTTTACTGTAAAACAGCATCTCCCACTGCATGATAACGCCCATCCCCCTGCATTCCTGCACTTCTTCCTTTGATTTAAAACACATATCCTCAGTAAGGGACAGGACTTTATCAATATCATATCAGACCCTGAATGAGCCTGATCTTGGCTGATCTCAGAAGCTAAGCAAAGTTGGGCCTGATTAGTACTTGGATGGGAGACCACCTTAGGATACCAGGTGCTGTAGGCTCAATGCATGTAAGCAAGGCCTTTGCAATTCACTTCTGGTTGCACCTTGCCTAGGAAATCCAGGGCTGTGTCACTAGAAGTCAGTATTAACGTGATGGCACACACACATCAGACTTACACATGCCAAGCTGCTTCTCTACACTTGACAGATTTCTAAATGTTTTCACTTGGACCCTGCTGCAGCCACAGAAATACCTTTTTTTTTAAAATGTGCCTTAAAAGCTAATGACACCCTCCATAATTCTAATGTAGTTATTTGTTTTAATTTAATTATTTAATGACATTATTTCTGAGGGGTTTTATTAGCTTTGATTTGTTGATCCACATAACATGGCAAGAGATTTTTGTTTAGAAGAATTTAATACACCTACATTCGCTTGCGCAGCATGGCGGTTTACAAAGTAATGCCCATTCAGTTTGAAGATAGCAATGTCACATTGCTGTCTTTAAACGGTATGAAGCAAACAACTTATTCGAGCATAAATAGCAAAGCATTGCTTTATTAATGAGTTTAGGCAAAACTCAAGGGGCTGAGTCACTTAGCCCATGAGCCATTTTAGCATGCATCAGTAAGAGCAGCCCATTCCTGAAAATAATGGGATGCAGAAAATATACATAGTAAAGGCCCAAGAGCTAAAGGGTCATGGGCCTTTCACTCTGCACATACTAAGCATCTCTACGCACCCTATACTATCCTAAGCCCAAAATGCGATGGATGGTTAGCACAGTGAAGTCCTCCCCCCTTATCCCCACTGCTGAAAAACACCAAGGTCCCTGGAATCCCTGAAGGTCCTCTTTCTTGATGACGATGCCCTCAGATCCTGTTAATCAGTGTGCTCCCCACCAAACAAGGTACCCCTGGTAATTATTTATTTAGTTAGCTAGTTAACAGTTTTTATATACTGCCTTATCGTTAAATGCTCCCTAAAGCTCTAACTTGTTGATGCAATTGCCCGGAAGTCATTACAGCAGGAAGGAAGCCATTGACCTTCTGCTGACACTGCTGCACAACTGTAAATGCTGCTAGCTAGCAACATGATAGACCGTCTCATCCTCATTGAAAGGAATGTGGTTGTCAAGGAAATCAATTAAAAATAAGTATTTGTTTTCTTATTGCGGCAAACCAGACTGGCATGCTTTTGATGTGTCTAGTAGTTCAGCAACACTATGATGGAATAATTCATGCAGAAGATAAAAATGGTAAATATAGGCTTGATCATTTGTCATTGTCGAGTGGCATTTGCTATAGTTATGAAAAGGTAAATTTTCATTAAGGCTCTCAGCAGCTAAATATCTTCTTATGTTGCGGCTGGCTATCTTCAGATAAACTTTCAGCTGCAAATTTGTTAGCCAGGCAGCGGCAGAAAATGTTTTTAAATCAAGCCAGCTGGTTTGAAGTCTGTTATTCCTGTTTGCAGCTGGCTAAATCTCCCATCCTTAAACCCCAAGCCAACCACACCATCCAAAACTCCTGGGTTCGATTCCCACTAGCACTCCTTGTGGCCTTGGGCAAGTCACCTAACTCTCCATTGCCTCGGAAGAAAAGGTCTGGCAATCTACTTCCTCATACCTTGCAAAGAAATCCCAGAGGCTGCTTGGTCACCAGGAGTCAGCATTGACTTGAAGGCACTTAAAAAATATAAAAATATATAGCATCTTCGTGAATACAGTTGGCTATATTTAAATGCTCCTTATGAGTAAATTATCTAAAGCTCAGGTCTAGCAAGCTAGCTAACAACCAAAGTTAACTAGAACATTCTGAAAATGTATCCCCCAAAGCAACCAGTTTTTCAATTTTAGTCCCATATAATGGTGCGGGGGTACCTGCAGCCTTCATATCATTCTCTATCTGCTGGCGAGGGGGTAGAATGTAGAAAGTATCTTTAATCCTACAATGGATGTCAGGTTATGCAGCTAAAAAGTGTGGAAAAACCAGAGGGCCCGATTCCATTCAAGACGTAGATCTCCTTTGTACGTCCGGGCGGACCCGGACGTACAAAGGAGATCACGATTCTGATCCCGTGGGGTATATCTAGCCCCGCAGGATCAGAATTGCGAACAGTATTGTACATGCAGGCCGGGACTGCGATTCAGTCCCAGCCTGCACGTACAGAGCTAGCCTGGTTAACTCAGCCAGGGCTTTTAAATGGAGCCGTGGCGCCATGGCATCCCATTGCCATGGCACCGTGGCTCCATTTAAAAGCCATGATGCCGGCCACTGCCCACAAAGTTAATTCCCCACAGCCCGACCCCTGATCCAGCTTCCTAAGGCCAGGATCGGGCTGCGGGGGGGTTAACTTTGCCCCCCCAGCCACTTTTGCGCCCCAAAGCGAAAATAAAAAAGCATTTAGGGAGGTTATTCCACCCTGGGGGTGGAATAACTTCCCCAGCCAATTTGCCGGCCCTGCCAACATTAGAATCGGCCCTGTAACATTAGAGCCAGCGACCACCCACTGCCCAGTCACTCTCTGCCCCCGGTACGCCTCTCCCCTGCCCCCGACTAACTTCCCCACTATTTGTGCCTCGGAATGACCCCCAGAGTATTCCAAAAACCATTAGAATTTTTTTTCTATTCGCACTAATCCCAACTGACCCAATATGTTAACTAGTTCCCCTGAAATAAAGTTATTAGGAATATAAAAGATAAATCTCCATACTTTTTATATGTATGTATGTATATATATATATTTAATTAGGCCCAGTGTAACTGAAGGTGTCCAATCCTCCATATAAAAAAAAAATAATATATTATATTATCTGTATTTTTTATTATAGTCTGTGAGAAAAAATTGTATGTGCATGCCACGATTGCAATGATTTAATCCACCAACAGTATGCTGGAGAAAACAGTTTTTAGTTTCTCAAACCCACTCATCCAGTAAATCAGCCTTTATTAATCAGACCCACCCACCCTTTCATAGTCTTATGCATCCCATTAATGCATGATCATCTGAACAGCTTGTCTGACTACTGGAAGGAAAGAATCCTTACTATCCCCTGCTGTAAAACAGCGGATTCTACCCATTGTTAACTTGTATTCACAAACATCGTAAGATTTACACAAAGGAGTTGCACCTGAGAGAGAGAGAGAGAGAGAGAGAGAGAGGCAGAAAGACATCAGTTTGCACTTCAAGCATGGTAATATTTGTATTCCGATTTATTTGTTGTCCCTGAGGGAATGCTAACAATGAAAAATCTTTAGCCACTATCCCAGTAATGGCTCTAAAAAATTTGAAATGCAAGAAGTGCTGATCCTTATTAAAACCCATGCAGACATCGCACTCATAGCTTGAAGAACGTTAGACTGGATTCTTAGAAAGATTTTTTAAATTAAGGATGGTCCTTAAAAAAACATACATTCTTTGTTGAAAAGAAAAAGCTCTATTATCCTACTGGCAGTAAAGTTGAATACTGATTAGCACCCAGAAACATTTTGTCAAGGGTAGCAGTCTATCTTGCTAATCAAACATTGAAGTAAATATTCAACCCACTGAAGAATAATAGTTGACACTTGTGAAAATCTACATGTCTAAAAATATTACAGGCACATTAATGCTATTTAGTGTGTGAGGTTTTTTTTTTCAACTTAATATCCTAGGTTTGGCATGCAGCAGAGCTATCAGATACAAAACTATGTTGCTGGAAGTGTCTCAAGCTAAATTTTACCTGTAGAGGTACGTCCACGTCAAAATAGTTGATCTCTGATGACCTTCCACTGTCATAAGATATGCTTCATATACATAGAGTTGAATGTTTATTTATGGTTTTGTTATATCATTTTTCTACAAGTCAAAATGGTTTACATGGAACTAAGGTAGATGAATGCAATGAATTATGCAAACAACTGGTTGACATAAACTTATGAGTTGCAGGAAGTAACAAGAAGCTTAGAGTAAGGTACCAAAACTATTTGCAGCGTTAGAGTGGGCTAGAGGGGGTGGGCTTCAATATCTGAGGGGGAGGTTCAGAGAGGCTTGGGGGGAGAAATTTAAAGTTAAAGATGTGTTGCATTCTGCTGGGGGTCAATGCCGAAATGTTCTTGAAAGAGGTAGATTTTGAGATTCTTTCAGAAGTCTACTAGTGAGTTGATGTTTCTTAGTGTGAGGGGTAGTGAGTTCCAGAGGATAGAGGCGTAGAGAGTGAATGCTTTAAGGCGTGTGCCTTGGTAGCTGTTGCAAATCTGGGAAGGGAGGCTGAGGAGATTTTGTGTGCTGTTCCTTCTTGGTCTATAGGTCTTGGGAGTGTGGATCAGTGATTGAATGTGCTTAGAGGAGAGATAGTTTAGAGCTTTGTGGAGGACTTTGTATGTGATTCTTGAGCTGATGGATAGTCAGTGGAGGAGTTTGAGGATTGGAGTGATGTGAGTTTGTTTGGATAATTGGCAGATGGTATATGCTGTAGTGTTCTGGGTGAGTTGAAATGGAAGAAGAGTGTATTTAGGTAGGCCTTGATAAATTAAGTTGCAGTAGTCGAATAGTGGGGTAATAGTGGCTTAGCAGACAGAGAGGAATATTTCTATAGTTAGGAGGGGATATAGGTTTTGCAGCATTTTGAGTTTGTAGTAGACAGACCTAGTGGTGTTCTGAAGTTGGATTTGGAAGCTCAGCTGTTGTTCGAATATGCTGCCTAGGTATCTGATTTCTGTCTTGACCTGGAGGTCAGAGTTGTCAATCCTGATGGATGTGTGAGGGGAAGGGAGATGTTAGGGTCCCTTGTAACATGAAGAATTTCTGTCTTATTGAAATTGACTGACAAGTTGTGAAGGTGGAGTCATTTTACTATTTCAGTGAAGCAGTCTGTAATTTTTGAATATTCAGGAGTGGATCTGGAGAAAGGTGTGTAAATCATTATGTTGTCAGCATAAATTAGGTAGTTGACATTGAATTTTTGGATGATGGTTGAATGTAGGTATTAAAATATTTAAAAAATATTATAAAAACATTAAAATATAAAAACATCTTATAGAATAGCTAGGAATTATTATTCTCAAAGAATTAAGTAGCTGTTGCTGAATCAAATTCATTCTAATTTCATTCATATCCTACTTTTCCCAAAAGCTCAAAGCAGGAAACAATAAATAAAAGATCAAAGTACACTATATAAAAATGAACAATCATAAGAAACCATAAAAGCACGAAATAAGAACCTAAGACAAACCACATTTCACACACTAAGCAACAAAAATGTAAAATATAAATATAAATTAAGGGTCTGATTTACAAAATGGCTGATAATATTTAAATGCCATAGCAGTCAACCATGGCACTTAAACTTTGGTGAGCTATTCAGTGCCAGTATCTAGATATTAGCTGCTGCAGAATCTCCTGAGTGACACTGTCCAGATAACTGTTGATGTTGTCCATATAGTGGTGATTGTTAGTTGGACTTATACAAATAGCAACTTTGGCCTGCTTTCCATGAGGCCTAAGTTATCCAGATAAGTTTCAGCTGAAAATCATTGCTAGCTAGAGAAGATCAGCACTTTTCTGCATAGTAGTGGTATTGCCCTCGTTCTAGCCATAGTTTATTGAAAAGAGACCCATAGCAGCTGGGAAAGGAGCTGAGGGTGCTCACAGATCTGGGGGAGATCAGGAGGTGGGTTCTTCTGTCTTTTGGGGGGCTAGCTGCATGGGGGTTTTCAGGGGGTTCAGATCTAGAGGCCTTTTGGGCTTTGGGTTGGTATAGGCCTTGAAGTCTGGCTCTTGTATGGGTGATTTTGCCTACCAGAGGGTGAAGTGCTGAAGTGGAGAGATGGGGTTTGGGCAGGGCCGGCCCGTCCATTGAGCAAGAATGTTTTTTGCACAGGGCTCCGCGTTTCAGGGGGCCCCGCGCAAAAAATATTCATTAGCCCAAGTAGATTTAAAAAAAAAAACGGCTGCTGCTGCTGCCGCCGTGGCAGCAGCAGAATCAAACATCCACGCTGCGGGGCCCCGACTGCCCGGCAGAACCTCCCTCGAGCATCAGCTCCTGAATCTCTCCCAAAGCGCGGGCTTTCAGAGCCGCGAGAGCTTCTCTGACCTCTCGCGGCTCTGTTAATCCCGCCGGGGCTGATGGGAAATCGCATCAGCCCCGGCGAGATTAACAGAGCCGCGAGAAGAAAGGGAAACTCTCGCGGCTCTGAAAGTCCGCGCTTTGGGAGGGACTCGGGAGCTTATGCTCGAGGGAGGTTCTGCCGGGCAGTCGGGGCCCCGCGGCGTGGACGTTTGATTCTGCCGCTGCCACGGCGGCAGCAGTAGCAGCCGGTATTTTTTTAAATCTATCTGGGCTGGTGGGGGAGGGGGGTTAGGACTGGTAATGGGCTATGGGGGGGGGGTAGGACTACTAATGAGCTATGGGGGGACTAAGACTGGAAGTGGGCTTATGGGGGGAGGGGGTTAGGACTGGTAATGGGCTATGGGGGGTTAGGACTACTAATGAGCTATGGGGGGGGACTAAGACTGGATGTGGGCTGATGGGGGAGGGGGTTAGGACTGGTAATGGGCTATGGGGGGGTTAGGACTACTAATGAGCTATGGGGGGGACTAAGACTGGAAGTGGGCTGATGGTGGAGGGGGTTAGGACTGGTAATGGGCTATGGGGGGGTTAGGACTACTAATGAGCTATGGGGAGGACTAAGACTGGAAGTGGGCTGATGGGGGGAGGGGGGTTAGGACTGGTAATGGGCTATGGGGGGGCTAAGACTTGAAATGGACTGATGGGGGGGTAGGACTGGTAATGGGCTATAGGGGGGGCTAGGACTGGAAATTTGCTGATGGGGGGGTCAGGACTGGTAATGGGCTATGGGCTTGCTAAGACTGGAAATGGGCTGATGGGGGGGGTTAGGACTGGTAATGGGCTATGGGGGGGGCTAGGACTGGAAATGGGCTAATGGGTGGGTTAGGACTGGCATGGGCTGTGGGGAGGCTACGACTGGAAATGGGCTGATGGGGTTAGGACTGGTAATGGGCTATGGGGGGGCTAAGACAAAATGGGGTGATGGGGGGGGCTTAGGACTGGTAATGGGTTAGGGGGGGCTTAGGACTGGTAATGGGCTATGGGGGGCTAGGACTGGTAATGGGCTGAGTGAGGGGGGCTAGGACAGGAAATGGGCTGATGGAGGGCTAGGATAGGACTGGAAATGGGCTGTTGGGGGGCTTGGATTGAAATGGACTCATGGAGGGGTTAGAACTGGAAGTAGGCTCATGGGGGGGCTTGGATTGGAAATGGGCTGAATGGAGGGGAGCTAGGATATGACATGGGTTGAAGGTGGGGCTAGGAAAGGAGTAGATATGGGCTGATGGGGGGCTGGGATTGGAAATGAGCTGATGGAGGGACTCGGATGGGGGAGCTAGGACTGGAAATGGGCTGATGGTGGGGCTAGGATAGGACTAGAAATGGGCTTATGGGGGGCTAGGACTGGAAATGGGCTGATGCGTGGACTAGAAGGGAGCGGATGCTGGGTGGGGCTGGAACCAGAAGGGAGCTGATGTTGGGGGAGGATTAGAATGGGATAGAGCTGGGAAAGTGAAAAAATATTTTGTGTGGGAGGGAAGACAAATCTACAATTGGCCGGATATTGGGAGAGTAAGTGGGGATTGAGGATGGAGGGGTAAAATTTGAGTGGATGAAATAGGAATGAGGAAAGAGCAAAAGGAGAAAGATTAGTATGTTAAAGCAGATGTAGAGAGAGAATGGAAAAAAACTAGAAGCGTAAAGAAAGGACAAATGGACAACAGACGATGGAGAGTTAGCAGAAGACATGAAGAAACCAGAAGAAAGTGGCTGGAGCAATTGCAACTGAAAAAAATGCACAAAAGGTAGAAAAATATCTCTTTATTGAATTTATTAACTGAAATATGCCAGCTCTGGAAAATGTGCATCATTAACGTCTGCGCTTTGTTTAGTACAAGAGGAAATTAATTTATAGTTTTATTTCTACAGTGTTGTTGGGCTTTTGGGGTTCCCAGTTTAATTATTGTCTTCCTGTTTCTAAATTGTGATTCCTTGTTTGGTGATGGTCTATGTTCTGCATGTGTAACTGAGCTGAGGTATTCTGTTTATTTAATTCCTATTTGACATTGCCACTTGTTCTCTTTCCCCAGTAGGTCATGTATTGTTGTTCTCTGAAATGTATTGGTTTAATATTTGTAGTGTTGCCTTTTGATAGGTAGGGTCTTGTGCTTTGTGAGTCCTGGTAGGGCTGTTATGATACGGCGGGTTTGCTATGGGTTCTAAATGGGCAGTGTTTGTAGTAGTTCCTAATGTGCCTGGCAGTTGGCACTGGATTATAGTAATGTAGAAATCTTTTAGTCTTTCTTTATCCATACACTCATTAAGAGGCATGTTTACTAAAAGTTAGTGTAAGGTAACATTATGCAAATATTTATGCAAATGAGTTCCCTTATGCAAATGAGGCCCCGCACCAAGTCTCCGCACATGGCCCCGCACCCCCCTTGGGCCGCCCCTGGGTTTGGGTCTGTGCTTGAGTGTGACTGGATAAGGACTGGGGGGGGTGACTTGAGTGTGGAGAGTATCAGGTCTTGAGAGGGCTTTTTTGTGATGGGGAATCAGTAGGGAGGCATATGGGTCTTGGCAGGGAGGTCGAGGCATGTGGGCAGCAGTCACACAACCGGACAGCTAGCACAGAGTATCATCTTGTGTGCTGTCACAGGCCACCACATCCACTCTCTGCCCTAAACCCCTCCCAATTCCAATCCCAATCAAACCTCTGCTAAGCACTTGGCACAGGCCTTTTACCGCAGTGATGTTTTTGCCATATGATAAATGTTAGCATGGGCCTGAGCTAACGATTACCAAATGGTAAAACCCACATTGTGCTCAGCACACTTTAAAGGGCCTCCAAGTGTTAACCGTTAGCACAGCAATAAAAGCAGAGCAGATAACACTGCGTCAATAGATGGTGCCGTGTATTCACATTATCTGTTGTGGAGTTAAAGTGCGGCATGGATCTTGTCTGTGCATTAACTGTATGGGAAGATGCCGTGCACATCTGTAAGAGTTAACACAGAAGCTTTGCAGTTACCACACATTCATTTTTTTTTATTTATGCAATTTTAACAAAAAACTACAAGCAATACACTTGAGATGAAATGTGGGTCATCCACATAAAGTACAAAGAAATTATCAACAATGAAACAGGAAGAAACAAACTTAAGGATTTCCTATCCAACAGCCCACAGCTGGAATCCAAGATGGATTACTTAAACCAAACCTAAAAAGGAAATTTAACATAGGAAGGAAGTGCTGTAACAAACACAGCCAACCTAATCTAAGACGCAGGTAGGGGTCCAACATCCCCCGGACCAGGAGATCCCCGTACATTTAAAAAGGAAATCAATTGTGAAGGAAAGGAAAAAATATATGCTTGTCCCTGAAGCCGCTACCGTCATTTAGTAAACATACCCCTTAATGTGGCACTTACAGGAGTATTTCAAGAAAAACATTTTGCCGAGCTGGAGGACCTGTGGCTGCAGAATGCGAAACTTACACCTGCGACGTTGGGTCTCTCTGGCCAGATCAGGAAAAATCCTAACCAAGCAACCCTTGAAAAGAGCATTCTTTTTCTGGAAAAACATATGGAGTAGCCTTTCTCTATCAGATACAAGAGCTAAAGTTATCAAACAAGTAGCAGGCATAATATCATCCGAATCAGACCTTTCTAATACATCAGATACATTTAAAGTATCTTCCACTTGTGGGCCAAAGATTTCTGCAGAAGCAGAAGCTTGTTGGCCCTGTGTCAGGTAATAAGCATTGACTAAAGGCAGGCAGGACCCAGAAGGTACCCCCGTAACTTCCAACAGATATTGCTTAAACATGTCCTTCGCAGTAATATTAGGAGGAAAATTTATCAAGCAGAGATTTGCCATTCATGAACGATTCTTCAGTTGCTCCAGCTTAAACATTTACACTGTTTGAGTCCTTATAAAAGCATCTGCATGTTTTTCCTGGGAATCCACTCTGACTGACATACTGTCCATCTTTGATTTTAAAGTCGCAAGTGACTGAGAGTTACCCAAACATTCTTCAGAAAGTTCCTGAGTCTTAGAATGTAATGTTTGAGTTTGAGATGTGAGAGCTTCTCCCACCACAGATGAATTTTGTCCTCTAATGCACAGTACCTGCAAAAGTTTAATACAGTTTAGTAAAATGGGGACTTAGCTCAGAAAGTGGCGGATTCGCTGAAAGCTCTTCATCAGTAGACTGCAGCAAATCGCAAGGGACAATACAAAGGTGTTTACTCAGCTTTGGAGGTCTCAAATTTTTCAAAGCTTTAAAAGCTTAATTTGGTATTTTAAATTTAAATGTGGGATCAGGAATAACCTAAAGGCTATAAAGCTGAGGACTAATCATGAAACTTTCCCTATCTAACATAGGACAGACTTCCAAAAGTATCTGGCAAAACCACATCTTGACACTTCAGATTTTTTGTATTTTTTTCAAGTGAAGCTGGAGGGAAAATGGTAATATCTATCTATCTAACTAATTATCCACATGTTTTCAGATATATGTGCATCTTACAAAGTCTCATAAATCTGTAGGAAAAAACACGTATTCCTTCTTGTCTTTTCAAGTAGGATGAATGGAATAAATGAAGATCACGTAGGTCTCATAATTGATATATTGATGCTATTTTACTAACAAAAGCATATTGTGTGACGATACTGGTTTGTACTAAAAGGGCCACATATTTAAAATAAAACAGATTTACAAGAGATGATAGACTGTTTCCTGCCTCATAAATGCTTGCAGATTTTCAGTGCAATATACATATTCATCACAATCACCAGTCCGCACAAATAATTGTATTTGACCTAACGTGCACAAATCTACAATAATTATGTAGAACTGAAAGTTCCTCTAAAGAATAATTAATGCGATTTGTTATTGGCCAACTACAGGCACTTTGTTCAGCAGCATCTGGTGTTTTAAAAACTACACCAGAAATGGCAACAAGGTTTGTACAAGTTTCAAGAAAGTGAATCGGGATCCCCTGGATTGCCCTGCCAGTGGTGATTCATTTTACTGTCTATCACATTTGTTGCAAACCTGCTGGATTTTATTTGTGTTGGAATCTAGCTATAGACAAAAAAACCCACCCTCTATATAATTGCTGATTTACCACCGCTGTTCAATCTAATTTACTTCTTAATGGTCCATTTGCATAGCGGAATTAACATTTTATGTCACAGGCAATGTTATGACTCCACACGCCCTACTTCTCATAACAGAAGAGGAACTGGTTACAAGCATATCAGGGAAAAGCTAATCCCTCTTTAGCAAAGCGTAACCATCAGAAAAGGTGACATACATCATGCCATGACTTGTCCCCTCCCTTTATTTGTAGCGTTGTACTGATTCTAGGGTTTTGCCAAAGTAATTTTCAGATGTGATTCTACCATGAGCGACTGCTGATGTATAATACTATATTCATATGCAGGACTATGACAGACAAGCAGAAAAATATATGCAGACACGCAGGGTCACATCAACCTGTAACATCACTCAAGCAGAACTATCCTTATTGACTTTGATGGCACCCAGACCTCTAAGAACAGCAGCACATATTCCAAGGCATTCTTGTCTGCCCACAATCAAGGGATCAAGTTTTACCATTTTTGTTACTTTTTTCCCTTTTTGACAGCATCTTCTTTTTATTTCTCTTCTTCTGCTTAGAAGCGCAGATTCTGGGGCGACAGCTGTCATTTTAAAGGTGACTCACAGCAGTCATTTACTGAGTCCCTAACAGATGGAAAGGTCTTTGTTTCCCAGGAAACACTGACATGCTGTGAGTCTTCAAGCCGCTTTTAATCATTTTAACAAAACTTGTACACATCTGTCAATTAACCCATTCGGCAATGTTAATAGGACGGTAATTGGAAGATGACACAAAATTGATTTTATGAAAGTGCAACTTTTCCAACTAATTTGTGAGAGTGGAACAAGTGACTTGTGAAGGTGTTTTTTCCCACTCTGCAATGAACACAGGTGTTGCAGCACAACCGGATGCCTGAAAATTTTATAAATAAGCTATAAATTGTGTATTCTCTTTAATCTTTCCAGCAGCAATAGGAATTTTGGCATCAAAATAGCTAATCATAGTTGCTTAGCTCTGAACCATGAGTGGACTAAATGGCATGCTGTGCAGTCAAAGGTCCTCTCCTCTGATACTGCTGCTAGCCTGGGAGGGAGGCCCCCTACAAATAATATGGCAGGCCAGTCAGTCACACTCTGATGAAACCACATGGGAGATGCAGAGACAATGACATGAAGCCATGCGACAACCTCTTCTTTCTTGGTTGGGTTGCCAGTTGGCTCCAGATTTTCAAGGCATACTAATTCAGTCCTGGTTTCAATGTATTGCCTGCATGGACTTTTAGTCTGGTTTTCCTTTGGGAAATCAGTAAGGATGCCAGAAATATAGGTCCCCGCAGGCCAGCAGGGTAAATCCAGAAATGGGTCAACTTGGCCGTATCATCTGGATCCAGTCACCAACCCTACTCTCCCCTATCTGGTGGCTTGAGAGAGTGCCCATCTCACCCTTTTTTCCAAATCCCCCAGTTTAGTTTATACAATTTATTGATGCGCAGTCTTATGAAAGTCAAATCCGTACAACGTTTTTTATTTCCAGTTTCATTTTAGTGCTGGTAAGGGAAGAAAATACCCCCTTTGCTAATATACACACACATATACTCACTTGCTTCCATTCTCAAATCAAGGTCATATTCACTTTGCAGTCTATGATGTAAAGTGCGGTGTGAGAGAACATAAGCAGAAGAAGCTTGAAAGGACGTCAAAGGACCATGGTGGAAGTGGGTTGGAGACCTCAGCTGAAATGTTCGAGAAGTGTAGAAAAGAATTCCCACTTACCTGTTATGGAGAGGACATTAGAGAAAGTAAAGTATTTTCTTTAAATAGTAGAGTTGCAAATGTTATGCTGCAATATGAATCGTCAGCTGGTGATCTCATAGAAACCAGTGCAGTAAGGTGAGGATAAAGTCTATGTGGGAGGTGGGTGCTGAGTCTCTGACCGATTAAAAATGAGATTTCTGTTTCTATCTGGTATAGAGGCTCTTGGACCTATTTGGTTGAGTGAGCTTGTGTCGACTGACAGATCCTTACCCTCCCTTTCCCTTCATGCCCTAGGAACTAAAATGTGCTAGAACCATTGAACTAGAGGGCATCTTCCTCGAATAATAGCTTTGGTATCCTCCCAAGTACAAAATGCAGATATTATCACTTCCAATGAGATTTTTGAAATAGAAACATTTGTTATATTGTTCAGATTTATATATAGACAGAAAATACATTTTAGTTTTCTTTTTTTACAGTTTCTAACAGGAAAGTATAATCACCTACTGAACACCTAGAGACTTCTTTTGCCATGAGTTGCAGAGACTACAATCTGTGGTCAGGGTCTTTACTGTAGAGAAAAGCAAACGGCAGCTGGCACCATACAGTTCTGCTAAAATGAAAACACGAGGTGTCTGCCATTACACAATCCCGCACTAATGAAAACAGTCGGAGGCTAGCATTACATTGGTTTAATGAAAACAGCAACTGTCTGGCAGTACATTGGTGCAATGAAAACAGGAGGTGGCTGGCATTATTTTGGCACAATAAATAAATTAAGGGATACTTGGCACTGCTCACTGTGCCCTCTTTATAGATGACCTCACCACACGTGGTGCAGACCACTCTGCACAATGTTAACAAAGTATGCAAAGAGAAAATCTTATTAGAGAAATGAGTGAGAAAGATTAATTATGCTTCATTATATATGCTGATTCCTTAGGGCAGAGGTGCATGAAAAAGAAGCACATTATAAAAAAAAGACATACCGCTGGCTCAGAGATGTTTTGCTCCTGCCAAAAAACAATCTGCTTCTGGAAGCCTGACTGGGTTGAATTAAAACTTGGAAATATGAGAAAACCAAGAATGTTTTATTTTTAGTTCTCACCTTTTTCCGGCTCTTTTGTGATCCCAGCTCCATTAGAACTGGCCGCACATGAGGCTTCAGTGCCATGAATCTTCTAGTTTTTATCTCATCTTTATTCCTTTTAACTTTTTTTGAGAAGTTAGTTGGGCTGTCCCCTACCTTAATGTGGGAAAATTCATAGGGGAAAGCTGTCATACAGTAACTACCTATAGGATCTTTGTTTTCTTAAATTCAAGTATGATCTATTTCCCCACAATCAGGAGTTCAGCTATCACAGCAACTGTCTGCTGGATGACAGTCACAAATCATGGTTCTCTTCAATGTCAGGCACAAGTATGTTCTTTTCTAGGGGTGTGCAGGCCAAACGGTTTTTTAAAGTTTTCTGTGTTGTTTATGGAATCTTTTGGTTTTCTTTATTTTTTTTTCTTTTCATGGATAATGTTGTCAATAGCGTGTATTATTGCTCAATAGTGCTCAAAACATTGAAAACATGCACTATTTATCAATAAGTGTATTATTCTGCAATAGCATGCCTATTGATAAATAGTGTGCTGTATCAATCAATATTATTATTATCTTTATTAATAATAATAATAATAATAATAATAACATTTAGAGCCACACAGGAAAAGGATCTAGACATCATTGTGGATAATATGTTGAAACCCTCGGTCCAGTGTGCAGCGGGGGCCAAGAAAGCAAATAGAATGCAAGGAATCATAAGGAAAGGAATGGAGAATAAAACAAATGATATTATAATGTCTCTGTATCATTCTATGATGTGTCCACACCTTGAATATTGTGTGCAGTTCTCGTTGCTATATCTAAAAAAGGATCTAGTAGAATTAGAAAAGGTACAGAGAAGAGTGACCAAAATGATAAAGGGGGTGGAAGGATACCCTTATAGCTCTTCAGTTTGGAAAAGAGACAGCTGAGGAGAGAGATAATAAGGATACAGGGGCGGCCCAAGGGGGGTGCGGGGCCATGTGCGGAGACTCGGTGCGGGGCCTCATTTGCATAAGGGGCCTCATTTGCATAAATATTTGCATAATGTTACCATACACGAACTTTTAGTAAACATGCCTCTTAATGAGTGTATGAATAAAGAAAGACTAAAAGACTTCTACATTACTATAATCCAATACCAACCGCCAGGCACATTAGGAACTACTACAAACACTGCCCATTTAGAACCCATAGCAAACCCGCCGTATCCTAACAGCACTACCAGGACTCATAAAGCACCATACCCTAACTATCAAAAGGAAACGCTGCAATATTAAACCCAATATATTTCATAGATAAACAATACATGACATACTGGGGAAAGAGAACAAGTGGCAATGTCAAATAGGAATTACATAAACAGAATACCTCAGCTCAGTTACACATGCAGAACATAGACCATCACCAAACAAGGAATCACAATTTAGAAACAGGAAGACAATAATTAAACTGGGAATCCCAAAAGCCAAACTTGGAATGTACAACACTGTAGAAATAAAACTATACATTAATTTGCTCTTGTACTAAACAAAGCGCAGACGTTAATGATGCACATTTCCCAGAGCTGACATATTCCAATTAAAATTCAAAATAAAGAGATATTTTTCTACCTTTTGTGCATTTTTTTTCAGCTGCAATTGCTCCAGCCACTTTCTTCTGGTTTCTTCGTGTCTTCCGCTAATTCTTCATCGTCTGCTGTCCATTTGTCTTTTCTTCTCTCTTCTAGTTTTTTTCCATTCTCTCTCTACATCTGCTTTAACATACTAATCTTTCTCCTTTTTGCTCTTTCCTCATTCCTATTTCATCACTCAAATTTTACCCCTCCATCCTCAATCCCCACCTACTCTCCCAATATCGGACAATTGTAGATTTGTCTTCCCTCCCACACAAATATTTTTTCCCTCTCCATTTCACTCTCCCAGCTCCATCCCATTCTAATCCTCCCCAACATCAGCTCCATTCTAGTTCCAGTCCCACCCAGCATCCGCTCCCTTCTAGTCCCGCATCAGCCCATTTCCAGTCCTAGCCCCCCATAAGCCCATTTCCAGTCCTAGCTCCCCATCTATTTGCAGTCCCATCCAAGTCCCCATCAGCTCATTTCCAATCCCAGCCCCCCATGAGCCCATTTCTAGTCCTTTCCTAGCCCCACCATCAGCCCATGTCAAATCCTAGCTCCCCTCCACTCAGCCCATTTCCAATCCAAGCCCCCCATGAGCCTACTTCCAGTTCTAGCCCCTTCATGAGTCCATTTCAATCCAAACCCCCACCACAGCCCATTTCCAATCTTAGCACCACCCAACAGCCAATTTCCAGTCCTATTCTAGCCCATCAGCCCATTTCCTGTCCTAGCCCCCCCCCTCACCCATTTCCAGTCCTAGCTCCCTCCCCCTCACAACCCATTTCCATTCCAAGCCCCCGTCCCCATCAGCTATTTGCAGTTCAAGCCCTCCTTCCACTCAGCCCATTTCCAGTCCTAGCCTCCTCATAGCCCATTACTAGTCCTAACCCCATCAGCCCATTACGTCCTAACCCCCCATCACCCTATTTCCAGTCCTAGCCCCCCATCAGCCTATTTCCAGTCTTAGCCCCCCTCCCATAGCCAATTACCAGTCCTACCCCCCCATCATGACATTTCTAGTCTTAGCCCCCCACAGCCCCTTACCATTCCTAACCCCCCCCTCAACCTATTTTCAGTCCCAGGCCCCCCATCAGCCCATTTCCAGTCTTAGCCCCCCATAGCCCATTACCAGTCCTAACCCCCCATCACCCTATTTCCAGTCTTAGCCCCCCCCATAGCAAATTACCAGTCCTACCCCCACCATCAGCCCACTTCCAGTCTTAGCCTCCCCCCCCCCATGGCCCATTACCAGTCCTAACCCTCCCCCCCCATCAGCCCATTACAGTCCTAGCTCCCCCCCCCCATGGCCCCATACCAGTCCTAACACCCCCCCCATGCCCATTACCAGTCCTAACACCCCCCCCATGGCCCATTACCAGTCCTAACCCCCCCATTACCAGTCCTAACCCCCCCATTGGCCCATTACCTGTCCTAACACCCCCCCCATCAGCCCACTTCCAGTCTTAGCCCCCCCATAGCCCATTACCAGTCCTAACCCCCCCATCAGCCCATTTCCAGTCCTACCCCCATCTTCCAGCCTTAGCCCCCTCCCCATATTCTATTACCAGTTCTAACCCCCCCCATCAGCCCATTTCCAGTCCTACCCCCCCACTTCCAGCCTTAGCCCCCTCCCCATAGCCCATTACCAGTCCAAACCCCCCCATCAGCCCACTTAGCCCCCCCATAGCCCATTACCAGTCCTAACCCCCCCCATCAGCCCACTTGCCCCCCCCATAGCCCATTACCAGTCCTAACCCCCCCCCATCAGCCCACTTAGCCCCCCCATAGCCCATTACCAGTCCTAACCCCCCCATCAGCCCACTTAGCCCCCCCCATAGCCCATTTCCAGTCCTAAACCCCCCCCAAACAGCCCACTTCGCCCCCCCCATCGCCCATTACCAGTCCAAACCCCCCCCCCCATCAGCCCACTTCCAGTCTTAGCCTCCCCCCCCCATGGCCCATTACCAGTCCTAACCACCCCACCCCCTGGCCCATTACCAGTCCTCACCACCCCCCCCATCAGCCCACTTCCAGTTTAGCCTCCCCCCCATCAGCCTACTTCCAGTTTAGCCCCCCCTCCCATAGCCCATTACCAGTCCTAACCACCCCCCCCTCCTCATTCCAAATTAAAATTAAAAAAAACCAAACCGGCTGCTTCTGCCGCGGCAGCTTCAAGAGCTCTGCCGCGGCAGCATCAAGAGCTCTGCCGCGGGGCCCCCCCCTGCCCGGCAGAGCCTCCGTGCATCTTCAGCTCTTCACGTCCAAAACGCGGGCTTTTTTCAGAGCTGCGAGAGTTTCTTTTCTCGCGGCTCTGTTAATCCCGCCGAGGGTGATGGGAAATCCCATCAGCCCCGCGGGATTAAGAGAGCCGCGAGAAAAGAAACTCTCGCGGCTCTGAAAAAGCCCGCGTTTTGGACGTGAAGAGCTGAAGATGCACGGAGGCTCTGCCGGGCAGGGGGGGGCCCCGCGGCAGAGCTCTTGAAGCTGCCGCGGCAGAGCTCTTGAAGCTGCCGCGGCAGAAGCAGCCGGTTTGTTTGTTTTTTTTTTTTAACTTGGGATGCTTAAGAATGTTTTTTGCGCGGGGCCCCCTGAAACGCGGGGCCCTGTGCAAAAAACATTCTTGCTCAATGGACGGGCCGGCCCTGTAAGGATATATGCTCGAGGCCGCCGGGCCAGGTCCCGTGGCAGTCAGTAACCTGGTGACCGGGCCCGGCCTCGGCCCTCTGCACATGGTGAGGGTCGGGGGGGGGGGAGGAGTCGAGGAGCGGCGTCAGTTGAAATCGCTCCACGATAGAAGTGTGGAGTGATTTCATTGGCTTATGCGTTGAGGGGGCGGGGCTAGGAGCGGCGAGGAACCGCGTGGTGTGTTCTTTTCGGCAGGGCTCCTCGATCGTGGTGGACGTGTTTTAGCGGCAGTGTGTGGCCTGCATTGGGATTCCGGCGGCAGCGGGTAGTGTGGGACAGCGGCATTGGATCAGCAGAGTGTCCAAGAGAGCCTTGTGAGGTAGGTGGGCAGTCCGGGGCTCTGCGGTGAGACCGGGTGAGTGTCGGCACCAGGGGGTAGAGTGAGGACCGTGTATCTGCGAAGCCGGGGGAGGTAGTGTGTGGGGGGGGGGGGAAGGCTAGTGGGGCCTAGGGAAGGCCGGGGTTGTACCACAAAAAACAACTGGAAGGAA
Organism: Ichthyophis bannanicus; assembly: GCA_033557465.1. Classification (NCBI taxonomy): domain Eukaryota; kingdom Metazoa; phylum Chordata; class Amphibia; order Gymnophiona; family Ichthyophiidae; genus Ichthyophis; species Ichthyophis bannanicus. The sequence continues at coordinate 369,375,066 of CM066035.1, forward strand.
GACGTCTTTCTTTATGGCATGGTTTGGGTGATATTGGGGACATGGTGTGATCAGGGAAGGGGCAAAGTGGGCAAAAGTGGTGTGGGGGCTCAGGTTTGTGGTCCGGGGGGGGGAGGCAGGTCTTGGGGAGCTGGGTCATCCAGGGGAGCCAGGGCAAGCGGGCAGGCAGCTCGGCGGGCAATAGGAGTGGCAAGGCAGAGTGGTCGTGGGGGGGGTAGGAGGGGTATGTCGGGGATTAGAAGGGGGTCTTCAGGTTTAGGGGTAGTCAGGGGTGCTGTTACAGAGGCCCTGCGCCTGGGGCAGGGAGGTCAGGGGTCTCTACTGGGGGGTGGGGTTGAGGGGAAGGAAATATCGATACATCGGGAAGATGTATTACAACTATTAGATAAACTGAAGAGTAGCAAATCACCTGGGCCGGATGGTATACATCCTAGGGTGTTGAAAGAACTGAAATATGAGATTGCAGACCTGCTATTAGTAATCTGTGAACTATCTTTAAAATCATCTCTAATACCTGAAGATTGGAGGATCGCCAATGTAACACCAATTTTTAAAAAGGGTTCCAGGGGTGATCTGGGAAACTACAGACCGGTGAGCCTGATGTCAGTACCGGGAAAAATGGTAGAAACCATCATAAAGAATAAAATTACTCAGCATGTAGATAGTCATGGTCTAATGGGAGACAGCCAACATGGCTTTAGACAAGGAAGATCTTGTCTTACTAATCTGTTATGTTTTGTTGAAGGTGTGAATAAACAAGTGGACAAAGGTGAGTCAGTTGATATAGTGTAACTGGACTTTCAGAAAGCCTTTGACAAGGTCCCTCATCAGAGACTTTTGGCAAAACTAAAGAGTCATGGGATAGGAGGCAGTGTACCACTGTGGATCAGGAACTGGTTAAAAGATAGAAAGCAGAGGGTAGGGCTAAATGGCCAATTTTCCCAATGGAGAAAGGTGAATAGTGGTGTACCCCAGGGATTTGTGCTGGCGTCATTGTGGATAACATGTTAAAACCCTCTGCCCAGTGTGCAGCGGCGGCCAAGAGAACAAATAGAATGCTAGGTATCATAAGGAAAGGAATGGAAAATAAAACAAAAGATATTATAATGCCTCTATATCGTTCCATGGTGACACAGCACCTTGAATATTGTGTGCAATTCTGGTCGCCGTATCTTAAAAAGGATATAGCGATATTAGAAAAGGTTCAGAGAAGAGCCACCAAAATTGTAAAGGGGATGGAAGGATACTCCTATGAAGAAAGGCTAAAAAGGTTATGGCTCTTTAACCTGGAAAAGAGACGGCTGAGGGGAGATATGATAGAAGTCTATAAATTAATGAACAGAGTGGAACGGGTAAATGTAGATCGATTGTTTACGTTATCAGAATATAGAAAGACTAGGGGACATGCAATGAAGCTACAGGGTAAACTATTTAAGACTAATAAAAAAAAATATTTTTTCACTCAATGTGTAATCAAACTCTGGAATTTGTTACCGGAGGATGTAGTAAAGGCTGTTAGTGTAGCTGGGTTTAAAAAAGGTTTGGACAAGTTCCTGGAGGAAAGGTCCATAAACCATTCACAGGTCTGCAAAAAACATTTTTTCGAGAGCTGTTTTGGTTATTCCATGTAATCTTTATGTGTTTTGGTGCGCTGAATCCGAAAATGACCTCCATTTTGTCATAGGACATCACATTTCCTGACAATTTAGGTAACTATGTTAAATAAGGCAATACCTCAAAATAAATGGAAATAGACTTATAAAATTAAAGTTTTACTACAATATTTTCATGAAAATCCTTTTTTGAACTGAAATGAGCTCACCTACACACACCAAACTCGATTCTTCTTCCTTGTGAGGCTCCTCTTGGTGCATTTACGCTTGTGAGTAGCATCTGGAATGTCTCTCTGAAGCATCCAACAGTAGTCTGCCATCATTGTAATGCTCCATTTTTCCTGGTATCTCCTTTCCATCTCTTTAATGTCTTGGTGGAATCATTCACCTTGTTCCTCACGCACAGCTCCCAAATTTTCAGGAAAGTAGTCAAGGTGGGACTGGAGGAAATGCACTTTCAAACTCATCAGGCAACCTAAAGCTTGAAATGCTTTCAGCATTCGTCTGACGATCTTTTTGTAGTGAGGATCTTTGTTATTGCCTAAAAATTTCTGTACGACTTCTTAAAATGCAATCCACCCTTCTTTTTGAGGATCCGTCATGGTATTGACAAACTCTTGATCAACTATAAGCCTTCTAATGTCTGGTCCGACGAACACACCTTCCTTCAATTTTTCCTCCGACAGGCCTGGAAACTTGGTGACCAAGTATTTGAAGCATTCTCCATCTCTTGGAAGTGATTTTACAAATTGTTTCATCAATCCCAATTTTTATGTGGAGAGGTGGTAGAAGAACTTTATGGGAAGGTACCAAAGTTTCTCGGAGGACATTTTTTTCACCGACTGTTAGCACCCTCGGCTACCAACTCTTCTTGGTCCAGTGATTTTGTCGGTATCGACTGTCCCATAGACACAGAAAACAAGGATATTTGGTATACCCAGCTTGTTGCCCAAGCAGCATGCACAAGACCTTCAAGTCCCCACACACTTGCCAACCATGGTCTTCATATTTAAGTTTACGAAGAACCAATTCGAAGTTCTCGTAGGTTTCCTTCAAGTGTACGGAATGACCTACAGGTATGGAGTAGCCTAGTGGTTGGGGCAAGGTACTTCAGGCCGGAAGGTCAGGGGTTCAAATCCCACTAGAGGACAGCAACCTTGGGCCGGAAGGACTGGGGTTTCTAGTCCCACAGGTGCTCCTTGTGGTCTTGGGCAAGCCACTTAACCCTCCATAGCCCATGTTCCCTGTAAAATAGTTATCTCCAAGTTATAATACCCTGTTCAATGTAATTTCAGTTTGTTCAATGTAAACCGCACTGATGCAGAATAGCGCGGTATATAAGAGAATATAAATAAATAAAATAAAAATAAATAAAATAAATAAATGGAAGCGTAAAAACCGTTGTGGAGTAAAACTGCTTTGAGACTTCTTTTTTGAAGAATCTATAAAAAGATGCCATTGCTCTGAATCATATTGGATTTTAAATTGACCCATCAGACTTTCGACATCGATGCAATAAACCAACTTGTCTTCCTGGGCGAAGTAAGGAATGAACTCCTTTTCACGTTGTCTGTACCATGAAGATGACACTCCTGGCAACAATAAATTCCTGCTTTTCAGCCTTGATCCGACTAACTCAGCGGCATCTTTGGGACGATTCAAGTCTCTTACCAAATCATTCATCTCCTCCTGAGAAAACAATTTTGGTCTTGTATCATCTTCAAAGTCAGAACGTGATTCATCATCTAGTTCAGGTATGACTTCACCTTCATCGGAGCTAGGTATCTCTTCCAAGGTAGCAGGGGGCTTGGGTACTGGTATATCTGTGCCATGGGGGATGGGACGAATTGCCGAGTGAAGATTGGGTTATGAAATGGAATGCTTCCATCTGGAATTAAACCCTTTCACATCGCATGAACAAAAGTAACAGTCGTCACTATGATTCTTTTGCTCTCACCATACCATAGGAATCCCATAACGGAAAGATTTTTTCTTACCCTTGAACCAGTTTCAGAGGTCCTCAACACACCGTTTGCACACTTTATGAGGCGCCCAGACTTTATCTTGATCTCCAATTTTTAGTCCAAAGTATGCAAAGTATACTTTTTTTCACAAAGTCTGTAATATTCTGCTGTTGCTTCAACACTGTATATTCACCACAGATGAAACAGAAACTGTCTGGCGAATTAATACACTTTCACGGAGCAATAACATAACGGTTGAAGAATGACGAGCTAACACGAATTGGGATGAAAAAGTGTGAACAGCCTAGAACCAAGAACCTGATGATGATTCGTGCACAAGTGTGGCATGCAGGAGAGAGTAGCTCTGTGTCTGTACAAGAGACCTCACAGTGCTGGACACGCCCCCTGCACTGACCGGAGCTGCTGCTATCTGCCCTGTGTCTCCCTCTCACTGGATTCTTCAGGAAAGATTAATCCCTTCTACCATTAGAAGCATGGACGTAAAACTTGCTTAGCTTATGTATATATTGCTGACCATCAGATTTACAGTGCTATATTATTTTTTACATAACTCGGACAACCCCTTTAAGGTTTTTTTGGCATTTTATATCTTAAATGCACTTATATGAATTAATTAATAGTAATTTGAAAAAAATTGATAAATTTGAAGACAATTTTGCATGTTGTAGCAAATCATGACGTCTAGGAGTTTTTTCAATATTTTATTTGTTTTCAGCACACCAAAATACATGGAAATTAGATGAAAATAATCAAACAGCTTTTTAGTCGCAGACCTGTGAAGGGACCCAGGATATCAATGCTTGACCCAGTACAAGTATTGTGGAACCAGTGTCTTTTGGGGAAACTGCTAGGTACGTATGACCTAGATTGGCCACTGTTGGAAACAGGATACTGGGCTTGATGGACCTTGGTCTGACCCAGTATGGCATATCTTATGTTCTTATGTTGTTATGGCAGGTGCGCTTAGGCAGGTGGGTAGCATGAGGGAGATGGATGGAAGGGGGTAGGTTTGGGGGTTCACAGGAAGCGGGGTCAAGCCCAGTGGGGGTCCCAACCATTATGGCTGGGTCAGGCACTTATATTCCTTGGTGTCAGGGTGGGCCATTTATGCAGTATGCGCCGGGAGGCGGGCTGAGGAATTTGGCAAATGTGGCGGGTCAGCCTATGGGAGTGGCGCCCTGGGGGTATGGCTGGGGGGATTGGTATGGAGCAAGGTTTCCGGGTGTGGGGTCACCGCCAGCTTGGGGGGGGGGCTAGTTGTGCAGCTGGGGGTTTAGGTACTTCTGCATGGCATCAAGGGGGTGGACCAGATTGGGGGGTTGGGGGTGTGGGATGGGTGCTGCTGGTGTTGGTACTTCTCTCCCTATGCAGGTCCCGGTGAGAGGAGTTGCAACGACCAGGGGAGCGGATAGCAGTCGGACTGCGATGTCGCGGATCATGGAACAGGCCAGTCCGGTGTTGGCAGGGCCGGAGTCAGGTGAGCGAGTCATGGGCACGACTGCGGAAGGTGAGTGTGTTGGGGCTACGGGCAGCCTAGGCGGAGAGGTGGCATTGGGAGGGGAAGCCATTACGGTCGGACGCAAGGCCAAGGCAAAGAGAAAGCACGGGCGTCGCTGTCGGCATAGTTCATCGTCCTCTTCTTCCTCGGAGAGTTCTTCGGCTGGCTCAGCAGCGGCAGGGGTGAAGGGAGATAGGGCGGCATATTTGGTGGTTAGTTGTGCGGAATTGTGGGAGAGCGTCCCGCGCAAATTGAGGCGGCGTATTCAGAAGCGGAGATACATTGATATTTTCCGGCTATTGGAAGGGAGAAAGCGCTTGGGGGAGAGTAGGAAGAAGCGCAAAGAGGATGAGAAGGCCTGGAGGGTGCGGAAGGTTTCACGCAATACCTTAAATTGGACTCGGGCCTTTTTAAGATTAGCAAGTGTATGTGGGCATGTTGACCGGGTCAGTATGGGGCATTGTTGGCATATGCGGATGCCATATTGGCAGCGTCGCAGGCGCACGAAGGTTGGGTGTGGCTCAACTATGACGAAGAATTTGTGATATGATGGAGGAAAATACTCAATTGTCGTGGGGGATGAAAGATATTAATTTATGGCTTACGCAAATGTCCACCAAAAAAGGTAATGCGGGCGGGGCAGGTGGTCAGGCTAGGACAGTGGGGCAAGCATCGGTGACGGGCTTTCGGTCCTTTCGTGCGGCGGGCGCTGTACAAGGGTCGCCAAAAGTTGGGCCGGGGGGGACCTCTGCTGGCGATTTAACAAATCTTCCTGTCCCTTCCTGGACTGTAAGTTCCGGCATGCCTGCTCACTCTGCGGAGGGGGTCACCCGGCCACAAAGTGTAGTTGGAAGGGAGTGGCCGGGACAGTGGTCAGGGGCAAATAAAGGTGGGAGTTGGGGGTTGGAGCCTACCCCTATCAAAATCCAGTCGTTACGGACGTCGTTAGTGCGTTATGGTGGGAGTAGGCATGGCAAGGCATGGAGGATGTTGTGGTTGGGTTTTTCAGAGGGATTCCGTATTCCGTTTCAGGGTAAAGTGTCTGATGTGGTGGCCAGCAATTCCAGCTCTGTGCATCTCATGGGGGAGGTGGCTCGTGAGAAGATCGCGGCCGAATGTGCTTTGGGCAGAATAGCTGGCCCCTTTGACAACCCTCCATTTTCGCCTTTTATCATTTCACCTTTGGGGGTCATCCCTAAAAAAGAGCAAGGGCGTTTTAGGTTAATATACAACTTGTCCTTTCTGCTGGGGGGGCTCAGTGAATGACCATATTCCGTGAGAGTTGTGCTGTGTGCAGTATGCATTGTTTGATGCTGCAGTTGAGCTGGTGCAGCAGTGTGGGGAAGGTGCTCTGATGGCGAAGGTGGACATCGAATCGACATTTAGGCTGTTGCCGGTTCACCCGTCGGCATTTCCGTTGCTGGGATTTAAGTTTGACTCCCATTTTTATTTCGATAAATGTTTGCCAATGGGTTGTGCGATCTCCTGTGCCTATTTTGAGGCCTTTAGTTCCTTCTTGCAGTGGGTTATGGTACAGCGGTCAGGGTGCCAATTGATTTTTTGTTCGTTGGTCCAGCGCAGGCCGCAGCATCTGCAACTTTCCTGAGGTCTTTCCAGGAGATGGCCACTGAATTTGGGATTCCGTTAGTGGTAGAAAAGACAGTAGGGCCGGTGATGTGTCTTTCCTTTTTAGGAATTGAGATAGACTCAGTGGGATTGGTGGTCCATTTACTGGTGGATAAGGTGGAGTGGCTGAAGGAGTTGGTGGCGGCTGTGGGGTCTGCCTCAAAAGTAACAATTAAAGACCTGCAGTCTCTAGTGGGTCACCTTAATTTTGCATGCTGAGTTATCGCAATGGGGAGGCCGTTTGCGCGGCGTCTGTCGCTGGCAATGGTGGGGGTGCGACGACCGTATCATCACATTTGTGTATCGTCAGGGATGCGGGAGGACCTGCGGGTCTGGGATGCGTTCCCGTCGGAGTTTAATGGCTGCTCTGTGGTGCAATCTTCGGAGTTGTCGAGTGTAGACTTGCAGTTATTTTCTGATGCAGCGGGCAGTTCTGGGTTTGGCTTATACTGTCAGGGTTATGGTGTGCCGAGGCTTGGCCGCCATCCTGGACAGAGTGCAGGTTGACGCGTAATGTAGCATTTCTGGAGTTGTTCCCCATTGTGGTGGCATTTTAGGTGTGGCTTGAGAGGCTGAGGTATAGGAGGGTCGTGTTTTGGTGTGACAATGCAGCGGTAGTGCAGGTTATTAATAGACAATCACCCAGGTGTCCGAGGGTGGTGGCGCTAATGAGGGTATTTGTGGTAGCTTGTCTGCATCTCAATGTCATGGCCAGGGCGCGTCATGTGCCAGGTTTGCAAAATTCAACTGCTGATGCTTTGTCCCGTTTTCAGTGGGCGCAGTTCCGGGCGTTGGCCCCGGGGGTGGACAGAGCAGCGGCGGTGGTGCCGGAGCACCTTTGGCAGATTGGGACTCAGGAGTGATTGCGTTGTTGTGGTCCTTAGTGGCTCAAGGTACGTGGTCGTCGTACATGCATGGATATGCCAAGGTGCGGGATTTTCTATGGGAGAGGGGTTGGAGAGGGGGGAGAATAGGTGACCAGTTGGTGGGTTCATTCATAGTTTGGGCAAAAGAGGAAGGCTGGTCGAGGTCGACGGTGCGGGCGGCATTGGCGGGGTTCTCATTTTTCAGCAAGGTTGCGGGCTGGGGTAGTCCTCGCAGGTCTTTTTTGGTGAAGTGTCTTTTGGAGGGGTGGGCGAAAGAACGCCCCCAGTTGCGGGATTGGCGTCGCCCAGTATCTCATGAGTTGCTCACGCGGATATGGGGCGTATTGCCGATGGTGGCGGAGTCGGAGTTTGAGATGGTGTTGTTTTGTGCCCTGTTCGTTACTGTGTTTTTCGGGGCTTTTCGGGTCAGTGAGTTGGTTCCAAGGTCAAAAAAGTGAGGGGCTTTGGGAGGTTTGGAGGTTCAGCATGTGGTCCTAAAGGAGATGTTAGCGCGGATTTTTCTTAAGCGCTCTAAGACTGACCAGCACGGGACAGGTGGGTGGGTGTTGCTGAAATTGATTCCGGGGTTGTGTTCCTGCCCGGTGCGGAATTTGTTTTCATATTTGCATCGGCAACTGAAGGTGGCAGGCTATTTTTTTCGCCATGAGGATGGGAAACCTGTCAGGCAGTTTCAATTCACTGCGGTTCTGCGCTTGGCTTTATGGCAGTTGGGTTGTGAGGAGAGGCAGTTTGCGTCACATTCCTTCAGGATTGGGGTGGCAACGAGGGCAGCAGCAGCTGGGCTTGAAGGGGAGGTGATTCAAAGGATTGGTAGATGGCGGTCTGGGGCATATGCGGGTTATGTCCGACTTGAGAAGTTGTCAATGGTACCCCTAGGGAGTGCGAGGGGGGCGCAGGTGGTGTGTTGGGGGGGGGGTATTAATGATGTGCTTCATGTTGCTGGGTCGCAACCGGGTTTATACCCATGGAGCGGATGTGCAGGTGGTGGCCCAACTGGCGAATGGTGGATTGTAGGGCACTCCTTTGTGTACTGGGCAGAGCAGAGAGCATTGTTGTGCCCTCTAGGAGTGCACTTATTTATTTATTTATTTATTTATTTAACTGTATTTATATCCCGCTTTTCACCGGGTCAAAGCGGCGCTACATTTAAGGGTGGGGTAATTAAGTATAAGGATGGGGCCATCACTGGGTAGGCAACATTGATGATTTCGACATAGGACAGACTTTAGACATGGACAGTATAGTTCAGTTTTCAATCAGGGGTCCCTGATGGGTGATATCAGGGGTTGGTGCACTTTCTGGTGGGGATTGCTTCGAAGAATTCTTGGAATAGGATGGTTTTTAGCTGTTTTCTGAAGGACATTAGATCGTTGTTGTTTCTGAGGTGGCTTGGTAGAGAATTCCATAGGGATGGAGCATAAAGTTCAAAGGCTCGATTGCATGTCCGTTGAGAGCATTTGGTTCTTTTGTGAGGGACGGTGAGGGAGTTGCTGGAGGCCAGTCTGGTGGTTTTTCCATGGGCCGGACGAGACAGCAGGGTGCGGAGCTGTGTGTTCTGTGTTTGGTGGATGGCTTTGTGGGTGAGTAGGATGGATTTGTATTTAGTTCGTGCTTCGAAGGGGAGTATGTGCAAGTCTCAGGATTGGGGTGATGTGGTCGCTTTTCCTTGCTCTCTGAATAATTCTCACTGTGGTGTTCAATGCAGTTCGGAGGGGGTTGGTCTGTGTGGCTGGTAGTCCATGGTAGATTATGTTGCAGTAGTCCAGATGTGGGAGTGTCATAGTTTACATTACCGTCATGAGGTCTTGAGGTTCGAGGAGGGGTCTGAGATGTTGCACTGTTTTTGCTTTGTGGAATATAATTCTGGAGGTTTTAGTAATTTGTTGCTTGAGGGTTAGGGCTTGGTCAATGATAATGCCTAGATATCTTATTTGTGGATGTATTTGAATGCGTGTGGTTCCTATGTTAAGGTGTGTGGGCGGTGTGAAGTCTGGGTCTTTTGTCACTATGAGGGCTTCAGTTTTCTTTATGTTTATGGATAGGTTATTTTCTTGAAGCCAGTCGGTCACTTCGGTGAAACATGCTGATAGATGTATATTTGTTGGATTTGCGGTTGTAACTGGGGCGTAGAGCATGATATCATCAGCATATATATGAAAGTTGATGTTGTGGGAACGTATAACTGAGCAGAGTGGTTGAAGATAGATGTTGAAGAGCATGGCGGACAGCGTGGATCCTTGAGGTACTCCTTGGTGTTGTTGGAAGAGGGGCGAGGTCGAGGTGCTAGTGCGGATTAGTTGTTGTCTATTAGTTAAGTAGGATTGAAACCATTGAAGTACGTTGTCTTTGATCCCAATTGAGTGCAATCTGCATATGAGGATGTTGTGGGAAATGGTGTCGAAGGCTGCTGATATATCAAGGAAGATCATGGCATATCCAAAGTGTTTTTCTTGGGTTCCTATGATGAGGGTGATCATTAGTGTGGTCATGAGGGTCTCGACTCCATGTAGTGGGCGGAAGCCGTGTTGCTGTGGGTCCAGTATATTGTTGTTGTCCAGGTGTTCTTGAAGCTGCTGCTGGACTATCTTCTTGATTATCTTGGCGGTGAATGGCAGGTTTGCTATTGGTCTGTAGGATGCAGGGTCTAGGGGATCCAGGTTTTGTTTTTTTAGGGATAGTCGGATGATTGTAGTTTTGAGAATGTCTGGCATGTGACCTTGGGAGAAGGTTTCGTTGACAATATGGGTCAGTGGTGAGCTCAAGTCGTCTTTGGATTTCTTTATCCAGTCTGTGGGGCAGGGGTCCAGCGGAGAGGTGGTGGTGTTTAGGTGGGAGATGGTGGATGATATTTCTTCTGTGGTGGTTTCTTTAAAGGTTGTCCATTCACTGTGCATGTTGGGGTGGTGGTTTATTGTGGTTGCCTCGGCGTTCAGATGAGGGTTTTGTGGTTTTTGTAGCTGTTTGTATTGTCGGGCCAGTGACTCTGGTGGAATCTTTGGCAGCTGGTCAAAGTTATTGGGTGTTTTTGACAATTTTTTGACAATCTGAAAGAGTTCACGAGGTTTATTTATGGATGTGTTTATGATTTTCGTGTGGTAGGCTTTTTTTGCTTTGTCAGTCTCATAGTGGTATGCGTTGAGTTGATATAGGTATTTTGTTTTGTCAGTGTCATTTGGGTGTGCACTTGGGCCTGGTAACCTGCAACATTTGGTTGTTTTGGATGGGGGAGCAAGGCATGCGTTGGTGGCAGCTTCTTCCGTGGGTGCGACGACAGGCGGACCAGCAGCAGCGAACAGTGGGAGTGTTGCTACATTTGGGCGACAATGACCTCACCAATTGGACTTGTAGACAGCTCATTTGGGCTGTGCAGCGGGACATTCGAGTGCTGCAGGAGGACTGGCCAGGGGTGGCGATTGTCTGTTCGGACATTATCCCGAGGCCAGCCTGCCAGTCTCAACGGCGTTGGTCGCAGGGCCTGGTAAAGGTCAACCGGCAGATTGGGCGTTGGCTGCAGCAGGCTGGCGGCTGGCAGGTGCAGCACCCCTGGGCGGATGTGAAGTGTGCGGGGCTGTACCGTACGGATGGGGTTCACCTGTCTCCTGTGGGTCAGGATCTATTATTAAATGATTGGCAGGAGGCGCTGGAGGGGTGGGTTGGTCGCAGCTTTATGGGGGGTGGGGCAGTGCGAGGATAGGTAAACTACCTCGCGCTGGTGGCAGGATAGAGAGCCAGCGCTCGCCGAGGCGGCGGGGCTTTAACTGATTTAGGCGCAGTGGGGGGAGCGAAGGGCTCCCCGGGGTGGGGTGAGACATCCCGGTTGGGGGTCTCGGCCTAGTATAGGGGTGTGGGGGCCGGCCTTTGCTGCTAACATGGCAAGGCAGGCGGCGAGGTTTGGGTGAGGATGATGCTCCGCCTTGCTAATATGGCGAGTGGGGGCATTGTCCGGTGATGGGGGTGAAGGGGGGTTATGTTGGGATGTTGGATATGTTGGGCCTGTGTTGGGCCGGTCGTAATATGTGTTAAATAAAGCTGCAACCAAAGTTATACCATGATATGGTGTCTGGGTGTTTTGTATGCTGGAATGAGGAAAAGGAAGGGTTCCGGGAAAGAGGTGGGGTATGGAGGGCGAGGAGGGCCTCCGGGATACCCTGGTTACTACAATAAGGAGTGGAATGGAATGGATAAATATAGATTGGTTCTTTACTCTTTTAAAAAGTAAAAAGACTAGGGGACATGCAATGGAGCTACAATGTAGCACATTTAAAACTAATTGGAGAAAATTATTTCACTCAGTGAATAATCAAACACTAGAATTTGTGACCTAAACTCTAGACATAGCTGATTCCACAAAACTTGGCTCATTGCTGTAAAAATCCAAAAGTGGATCTGAAACCAAATGAGCAACTCTTATAAAGCGACACATCAGCAAGTCCTGATTACTAGAACATAAGGCATGATTGGATCTATACATTTTAAAAAGCTGACACAAATATTGAATGTCTCGCTTCCATAAACCTTGCCATAATAGACAATCAATCTTAAACTGAATTTGAAAATTCATTGGTAACCAGGGCAAGTCACACAAAAGAAGGATCACAAGGTCCCTCAGTGAGCTCCCCAAAACTAATCTTGTTTGCCATGTTCTGAGCTAGTTGCAGTGCTTTTAGAACAACAGCTGGCAATCCTAGATAAATTGCATCAGAATAATCCAGAAATGGAAAAAATAAGATTTGCAAGACTGACCTAAAGCCTCTTAACAGGTTAACGCACCTTTTAGCATATTCATAAATGACCTGGAAATGGGAATAATGAGTGAGATTATCATATTTGCTGATGACACAAAACTATTCAAAGTTGTTAAAACCCATGAGGATTGTGGAAAATTGCAAGAGGATCTTGATAAATTGGAAGACTGGGCATCCAAATGACAGATGAAATTTAATGTGGACAAGTGAAGAGTTATGCACCTAGGAAAGAACAACCCAAACTATGGTTACACGATGCAAGGTTCCACATTGGGAACCATTACCCAGGAAAAAGATGTAGGCATCATCGTGGATTACATGTTGAAACCCTCCGCCCAGTGTGCAGCGGTGGCCAAGAGAGCAAATGGAATGCTAGGTATCATAAGGAAAGAAATGGAAAATAAAACAAGGGATATTATAATGCCTCTATCATTCCATGGTGCGACTGCACCTTGAATATTGTGTGCAATTCTGGTTGCCATATCTTTAAAAGGATATAGCGTTATTATTAAAGGTACAGTAAAGTGGATGGAAGGATACCCCTCTGAAGAGAGGCTAAAAAGGTTAGGACTCTTCAACCTGTAAAAGAGATGGCTAAGGGGAGATATGATAAAGGTCTATAAATTAATGAATGGCGTGGAACTGGTAAACGTAGATCGATTGTTTACACCATCAAAATATAGAAAGACTAGGGGGCATGCAATGAAGCTACAGGGTAACCTATTTAAGACTAAGGGGTATGTTTACTAAACAGCGCTAACATCGCAGTGGCAAGTGATGTTATCGCGCGATAATGGAGCATTACCGTGCTATAACGTCACGTATCGCGCGATAACGTCTCCGGCGGAATTAAGGTGCACAGAGGGTGGAGTAAGCCTCCCCAGAGGGCGGAGATAAGGGGTCAATGGGCAGAGAGTGGGTGGGGAGAGGCTCCAGGCACACTAACGCTGTGAAATCAGGGTCTGAAAATTAGCGCCAGTGAAAACCTTGCGTTAGAGGCACATTTGTAGGAGAGAGAAATCAGTTAAGTCAGCAATGTACAGCAAAGGCATGGGAGACCCAGATAAGTGATAGTAGTGATACATGTGCAGTAAGAAAACATGCAAAAAACAGAGAGATAATGACCAGAACCAAAATAGAAATAAAAAACACCGAGCTGGCCAGTAGAAAAAACAATGATAAACGGTAATCAACACTACCCATAAAGAATAAAAAAGGAAGATGCCACTTTTGGAAGGGTCAATGCTGATTCTCCCTACAAAGTGAATGTTCCAACATTGATAGTGTTGATGAGAGTTTGCTGTGGTGTATATTGGGCAGCTTGCTCGAGTGGCTTTCACACGTAGGAAAGGGCACAATGGTGATGGTGGAAATGGGGTACAGGGGGCTGCAGGCGGCACATGCAGTGGGCCAGCTGGGGCACAGGGTGGACTAGGCAGATGCCTAGGTGGCACATAGGAACCCAGAAACTGCAAATCAGCAAGCCAGCAACTGACCATGGTCAAACATGCCCACGAGTGTGTGTCCCACGGTGTCCCAGGGGACATCACCCAGCAGGTACCCCAAAGGGCACATAACAGTGACAAACCGGTGCCGGGGGGGAAGTGCGGATGTCTATGTAGGCACCCCTATGCCAGATCCCACACCATAGGCAGCCACCTAAAGGCACACTGGATGGCCTGGGACTGCACACCACAAGCACCACCGGCATAAGGGCATGTCAGCATGGTGACAGAGGGGTGCTGGTGGCGGAGGGGACAGTGGCATCTACCCACAGCACACCAAGGCCAAGCCCTGTTCAGGTGGGTGGCGTGCAGTGCAACAGACAAGGGCTGTCTGATGAACAGTAATGGTATCCCCAGGGAATGACCTGCCTCTTTGGCAACAGTTTGGTGCAGTACACACAGCCAGTGTGTTCAGGGGCAGAAGGCCACAGGTTCATGCCCCAGATGTGGCTCTTGCAGACCATGTCCCTATATTTTACCCTACAGAGCACATACACCATAAACATGTGCACTCCCTAGAGCAGAGGTTCCCGGCTGCAGTCCTGGAGGGCCGAACGCCCTTCAGGATTTCATGCTGTTCCTAATAAATATGCATGGGATGCATTGGTATGCAGTGCCCCCCATTGTATGCAAATGTATCTCATGCATATTCATTAGGGACAGCCTGAAAACCTGAATTGTGCTTGGCCCACCAGGACCGGAGCTGGGAACCTCTGCACTAGAACAGGGGTGGGCAACTCCGGTCCTGGAGGGCCGCAGACCAGTCAGGTTTTCTGGATATCCCTAATGAATATGCATGAGATATATACGCATTAGAGATATCCTGCCAACCTGACTGGTTTGTGGCCCTCCAGGGCTGGATTTGGAGACCCCTGCCTTACACCACTTCTCACCACCACCAAAATATTTTCTATTAGACAACTTTTTGGTGGTGGTGAGAATTGAGGAGGAATGTGACACATTCTATATACCCTTTCGATGTCTAGGACATCTGTGCCTTGCCCACTCACAATCTTAAATGACAGAGGTGTAAGGCAGGGGTCTCCAAATCCAGCCCTGGAGGGCCACAAACCAGTCAGGTTGGCAGGATATCTCTAATGCATATATATCTCATGCATATCCATTAGGGATATCCTGAAAACCTGACTGGTCTGTGGCCCTCCAGGACCGGAGTTGCCCACCCCTGCCCTAGAACATCAGGGGCACGAACACCCACACCCACAGGCACCACTATCCAAAGCCTCATGGAAAGTCAGGCTGTTGGGCCCTGTGCGGGGCAACAGGTACCAATACTAGCACCTGCATACCTTAGTAATGCCCGCACTGTGCCCAGGACTAGTGTGGCGGCCAGGGCTGCCAACCACCTCTATCTTTGCACAATGCTGAAATAGGTGTGGGAGTGTGTGTATGTATACCCAGTGTTTTGTGGCTGACTACACCTTACTGAGCCCCCAATGCTTGCACTGTCTCCAGTGTTAGCCTGCCAATGTGCATAATGAGGAGCAAGGTATTGTGGGTATGGACCGGACACAGCGGTCTGGGCAGGATGCATCTGCACTGGGCATAGGGCAATGGCTGGGACATTGTAGTGCCTGACTACCACCTGCACAGACAGGGTCGCCACAGCATGTCATGCTGGGAGGTCACTCTCACCCTGACTGAGCAGTGACCATGGCATGGCTAGGTTCCCCCATAGTGCTATACAGTATTTCTCTCAAGTGATATCTATGAGTTCCCTTGTCTGAGGGCCAATCACTGACATACTTGCTTGGTGTTTGTGCTCACATCCCATTTTTGGGTGCACAGATTTCTATGTTGAACGATGCTGAGAAGATCAAGAAAAGATGGAAGGAATATACAGAGTTTTTATGATAAAGATCAAGTGGACCAACAGCCGTTTCAAACCTGTACCTTATGATCGGGAACCATTGGTGATGAAAGAAAAAGTTGAAGCAGCATTGAAAGCCTTATCAAAGAACAAAGCACCAGGCATTGATAGCATTCCCATAGAAGTATTACAGCAATCTGATGCAGCTGTTACCGTACTTACAAGGCTCTGCCAAGAAATATGGAAGATAACATCATGGACAACTGACTGGAAAAGATCTGTGTTTATACCAATACTAAAGGTGATCCAACTGACTGTGGAAATTATCGCACAATCGCTCTTATCCCACATGCCAGCAAGATTCTACTGAAGATTATTCAAAAGAAACTACAACCATACCTGGAACAAGAACTACCTGAAGTGCAAGCAGGGTTCAGGAAAGGATGAGGAACGAGAGACATCATTGCGGATGTGAGATGGGTCCTTGAAAAGACTAAAGAATATCAAAAGGATATCTATTTGTGCTTTATTGACTATAGCAATGCTTTTGACTGTGTAAACCATGAGAAACTCTGGGCCAAATTAAGAAGCATGGGTATACCAGAACACCTGATCGTACTCTTGCACAATCTGTACATTGATCAAGAAGCAACAGTTTGAATGGAACAAGGAGAAACAGAATGGTTTAAAATAAGCAAAGGTGTAAGACAAGGCTGCATACTTTCCCCTACCTGTTTAATTTATATGCAGAACAAATCATCAGAGAAGCAGGATTGTATGAAGACAACAGAGCTGTGAAGATTGGTGGAAGACTCATCAACAGCCTTCGCTGAAAGTGAAGATGATCTGAAACATTTGCTTCTCACAATCAAAGAACATAATCTCAAAATGGGCCTGCACCTTAATGTAAAGAAGACAAAGATAATGACAACTGGCATAATCAACAGGTTCATCGTTGAAGGAGAAGAAATTGAAATCGTGAGCAACTTTAAACTACTTGGATCAACTATCAATAAAGAAGCAACAAGCAGTCAAGAAATCAGACAACGCATTGCTCTTGGCAGAATGGCTATGAAAGACCTAGATAAGATTCTCAAGAGCAGAGATGTCTCTCTCCATACAAAGATTTGACTTGTTCAAGCCATGGTATTTTCAATAACATCATATGGATGTGAAAGCTGGACAGTGAAAAAGATAGACAGGAAGAAAACTGATGCCTTTGAATTATGGTGCTGGTGGCGAATACTGTGTATACCCTGTACTGCCCGAAGAACAAACCAGTCGGTACTAGAGGAGATCAAACCTAAGCTTTCTTTAGAAGCTCAGATGACAAGACTTCGACTTTCATACTTTGGACACATCATGCGAAGAGAGAGATCATTAGAGAAAGACATCATGCTTGGTAAGATAGAAGGTCAACGCAAAAGAGGAAGGCCAGCAATGAGATGGATCGATACAATAACAGCAGCTACGGGTACCAGTCTATCAACAATGAGCCACCTGACTGAAGACCGAACACAATTTAGGATAGCTATCTAGAGGGTCGCCATGAGTCGACTCCGACTCGACGGCACTTAACAACAACAACAACAACAACAACACAGTTTCTCCAGGAACATGCACTATGTACTAGCTAGCAGACTGTCTGCAGTTAGCATGTGTATGGCTGGAACACCTTGCAGGGTGCAGCGGGTGGAGACTGACTGTGCCCTCTGCTGGTGAATGTCAGATAGTGGTGGGGGGCAGCTGAGCTTTTCCAGGCCTATTGCCTGTCTGCCAGTGCCCTATGTGATGTGTATAACTCTGCATTGGCTGCCCTGTAAGGTGTCTATTCCCCAGCAGGACTGGGGTTGGTGGTCCCCTCTACTGTCACCATTGCAGAGATGTAGAATGTGGATCTGTTGGTGGGAGATCCTGTCCCCCACCCTGACCCACAGAGGGGTGGGTTGGGTGGTGCTACATAATCCGCTTTTGGGTCCCAACACCACCCTTCTCTTATAACATGTGACCATGGCAACCACACAGGATATGCACTATTCCGGGTGCATCATAGTCCACAAGGGCTAGACGTGACTGGGAAATACAGATGGACACAGGTGTGTCTGCAAGGACTACCTATCACACACTTAGCACTGATGGGGACCTGCAGCACAGCCTATCTCAGCCATGCCATGTGCTGCGGACCTGGTGCTGGGTGCCCCACCTCACCCTCAGGGCGGGCACAGGAATCGCACAATGTCACGGTCTGTAGCTACTCTGTGCCAGTTCCCCCTACCAGGCCGGGGTGCTATAGAGGCGCATACCCTATCTTGTGATCTGATGTAGGCTGCTGATCTGCATGTGCAGTGCATCATGGGTACAAGTGGGCTTACCCTATCCTGGTAACCACAGCAGACAGTTTGTGTGGTGACCTGTGGTCTTTCTGTAGCCAGCCAGCAGTGTGTTAGATGCCCTAGAGATGGAGCCCACTGGTTACTTCAGTGATTGTGGAGGCAGAGGTCATGGGTTTGATCCCACATTGGTGTTATTTAATAAGGCTGTCTGATGCTTTTCCTTTTAATTTGGATCAGCGCTGCTAGCAAAAACACCCTCACAGTGCCGTAACCTAAGGTGCCTCATAAGGCACCCTATCGGGCGCCCTATAAAGCGCCCTTTAGGGCTAATTATAAGGTGCCTTGGCGGCACCTTAGGTTACGGCACTGTGAGGGTGTTTTTGCTGGCAGCACTGATTTCAATTAAAAGGAAATGCCTCAGTCAGCCTTCTTAAATAACACCACTGCGGGATCAAACCCATGACCTCTGCCTTCACAGTCATTGCAGTAACCAGTGGGCTACATCTTTATAGCTTCTAACATTGCACTGGCATGAACTTAGGGTTAATGTGCATTAACGTGCCACAGCCCCACTATCGTGCGATACAGATTCTTCCAACCTTGCCGTCGGAACGCCCACTACCTTATATGGCATTCTTCACATTAATGATGCAACTAGTGCCGGTAACTTTAAGATGGTTTAGTAAACATACCCCTAAGAGAAAATATTTTTTCACTCAACATGTAATCAAAACTCTGGAATCTGCTACCGGATGATGTAGTAAAAGCTGTTAGTATAGCTGGGTTTAAAAAAGGTTTGGACAAGTTCTTGGAAGAAAAGTCCATAAACCATTATTAAAGTGGACCCAGAATATCCACTGCTTGCCCCAGGAAAAGCATTGTAGAATCTGTGTCTTTTGGGGAATCTGCTAGGTACGTATGACCTAGATTGGCCACTGTTGGAAACAGGATACTGGGCTTGATGGACCTTGGTCTGACCCAGTATAGCACATCTTATGTTCTTATGTTAGCATTCAACTGGCAGTCAGGAACACTAACACAAGTGTGTCCGCCACCAAACACTAAAACACATGTTAATCAGTAATCATGGGGTGGGGTGGGGTATAGGCATGGAAAGCGCATTACCACGAGTGTCAGGGCAATTGCTACACTCTCAGAGGCAATGTGGCTTTTAATGTGAGTTCATTTAATAACTCCTCTATGGGAGTTATTAAGTGAACCTGCCTTGATGGAGCACATGTTAAATTTGACCATTATGTATTAGCTGCTGGGAACATACTGGTCATGCCGTTTACAGCTAACGGGAAGGCTTTGCATTTAGCTTGTGTTTCTTTGGCATGTTAATTTTAAATACTTAACAAGCTTTAGTAAAAGTCTGTGTAACATCCAGAGATGAAAAGAACAGATTCTTAGCAGTCTTTTCATTTCATTTCAAAACTTAAAGCCAGAATCCATCAAAATCCCTAAGTATTTCACTTGTATAAAAAAATATCCTGCTCTTCAATCCTAATAGGACTTATAGAAAGTGATTTGAAAGGGGGCTGTGGTTTTCATGGGGAAAATTTAGAGTATGAGAACAGCTCTGTATATGCTGACAGTTTTTCAGGGGATATTTATATATAAATGAGACCGTAAAGCTTACATCTTGCAGGACAGGCAGCTCATGTTTGCAGGAAGCTATCCTGATTAAGTGTGAGCAATATGTTTATGCTTGGCTTGACCTGAAACATGTAGGGCCTGATATTCAAAAGGCATTTGCACAGTTAACAGCCAGTTAACCATGTAAATGCCGTGTTTATTAAGTTTATTAAGTTTTGTTCCTTGTAAAACAGATGTTCTCACACTGTTAGTTCTGAGTTCCCTGCAAACCATCTTGACTTGTAGAAAGATGGTATATAAAACCATTAAATAATTAAATTCCTGCTAACTGGATATTCGACGGCACATACACGGGTAGTGCTGTTGAATATCCTCGACTATGTCCCTTACACGCCCTAATGCTAGCCGGATAGCATTGGGGATGCTGGGGGTGTTCTGGAGTGGAATGGAGGCAGGGACTGGCACTAACCCTGCAGCACTGATATTGTAAGCAGCACGGTTAGCGCTCAGCGCCTATGAGATAGGCGAGGAAATCCCTCGCCTATCTTATAGGCACCGAGGCTAACCATGCAGTATCCAATATCGATGCTGAACGGTTAGCCTTGGTGGCTTCCAGGCAGCGCAGCCAGACCTGGATATTCACTTCCGTTGCTGCAGAAGTGAATATACGGGTTTGGGGATTGGTGGGCAGGGCTAAGTGTCTATGTCGCTTAGCCCTGCCCAGTTGAATATCGGGCCAGTACTGTTTAGCTTGATATGTAACATGTAGATATAGGCAAAGCAAAAAAGCATGACGCAGAGTGATAAGGCAAAGGTATGTATAATGAGACAGTTTTTTCCTAATAAAAGAAAGTGCTGTAGACAAGCAAGTTAAGGGATTATGGGAGACTGCTCGGGTTTGCGGGCAGACTTTGTTATGATATAATTCTGTATGTGTTGTGTTCTAATTTCATCTCACTTGCTTCTGGGACCAGAGATAGGAGACCAAGGGCAAGGAAGGATCCCTGTGTTTGTTTCCCTCAGCTAGGAATTCATTACACGCAATAGGAACTACTAGATTTACTATAGTGTTCACTGTTGAGCAATATTGTATACTATTGACAACAAAACACAATTTTGTTTTTTCCCTATCATTTTTGGTTAAAAACAATATGGAATGACATGGGAACTTGAATTATGGCAAATGAATGCATATCCCAATAGGTGTTATTCTTGAGGAAGGGCTGGGATGCTGTCTCTCCTAGGAAAAATGAACACGTCCTTAGCAGTATTCCCAACCCCATTTAACATAAGGAAATATAGAAGTATATGCTATGATGGCAGATCATTTTTTTTAAACTGCACAAACACAGTCAAGAAATCAGATTATTCAACTTCAAAAATAAATCATTAGAAAAAAAATAATGTAAATTCCTTATCTCTCATCAAAGGGATGAAAGAAGAGATTATTACTCAGCACTGAAAAGCAAAACAAATAAATAATAAATATATTGGACAATTCAAAACCACTGAGTAAAAATAAGAAAAGAAATATAGGAAAGGAGACTATAATACAATCCTCATTAAAAAAAATCTT
Organism: Ichthyophis bannanicus; assembly: GCA_033557465.1. NCBI lineage: Eukaryota > Metazoa > Chordata > Amphibia > Gymnophiona > Ichthyophiidae > Ichthyophis > Ichthyophis bannanicus. The sequence continues at coordinate 369,396,261 of CM066035.1, forward strand.
TACCCACTAAAAAAAATCTTTAGCTGATTAGGATCAACAAAAATGTAATTACATCCCTAATAAGAGAGCAAACACTTGCAAGGGAAGCAGAGGAAGAAGGTTGGACCAATAACCAGCACATGAATCTTCAAACAGAGAAAGCTTCTCCTATATGCTTGTGTTGCTCTAGGGACATCAGGAAAAATTACAACATTTTGACCAGAAAACATAGCGGTATGTTTACTAACTGGACCAGGGGTGGCTCTACCATGAGGCAGAGTGAGGTGGCTGCCTCAGGTGGCAAAGTTTTGGGAGCGGCAAAAAATGCCCCTAAAACATCCCACCTCACTCTGTCTTTGTTAAAAAATAAAATTGTTAGGAGAAGTGCTGCAGCTGCTACTGCTGTTTGGCCCAGTTTGTGGCAGCGGTGGCAACATCATCCCCCGGTCCTGCCACCATGCTGCCAATCCAGACCCAGTAAGAAGCGGCAGCATGACAACAGGCTGTCAGTAAAAAAAACCCCAAAACAACAAAAAAACATAAGGACGTGGTCTTTGCGACTTAAGCATGCATGGAGGTCCTTGCTGGCCCCGTCCCCTTCTGACTCAAAATGCATCAGAGGGAGCGGGGCCAGCAAGGCCTTCAGAGCACCCTGGAGTGAAAAGACTCTGTGCTTTTTTGGGATTGCCACTGCTACAGCTGAGAAGGGCGGCAGCAGCAGACTGGGGGGGGGGGAGGGGAGAAAGGGTAGGAAGGTGAAGGGCAGATGTTGGACATCAGGATTGGGGATGGGAGGTAGAGGACTGATACTGGAAATGAAGAGAGGGGAGAGGAGGAGAGAGGGCCAATGCTGGCATATAGGTGGCAAACTAGAGAGGGGGAGAGAGGGCCGATGCTGGACATTTGGGGTAGATACTGGAGAGGGGGACAAAAGCTGATGCTGGAAATGGGGGGGGGGGGGGAGACTGGAGAGGGAAAGAAAGGGCCAATGCTGGACATGTGGGGGGAGACTAGAAAGGGGAGGGAGGGCTGATGCTGGACATGTGGGGGAGGGGCAGATTGGAGAGGGAGAGAGAAAAATAAATGGAAGAAAGCTGAAAGGAAAAGAGCAATACCAGAAATGTAATGAAGTGAAAAAGACAGCAGAGGATAGAAGTGGCAGATAGACTGGCGATCCAGGAAAGCAAGTTAAAGAGACCAAAGAAAGCAGGAGCCAGAGACTGAGATCAGCATGATTAGAGAGTAAAATGTCAACAAAGGTAGAAAAATGCATTTTATTTTCAATTTAGAGATTTGGATATGTCAGTCTGGAATTTTATATGTTCTATCTTTATGTATTTTCACAGTACAGAACCATCTCTTCTTATTTCCTTGGTGCTGTACTGCATGCAAGGGTATAGCCAAGGGTTGGCCTTGGCATCAGGTCCGCCCAGTCAGCAGCAGCAGCAGTAGAAAAGTTGAATGTGAGGATAACTGGAAAAAGAGTCAGCATTTGCACTGCTTGGTGTCCACCCATGTTTTTCCCAAGCCTCACCACAATATGAGTCCAAGCTATGCCACTGATTCAGAGTCTGGCTTCCTGGGGTCTACTTATTTCGTGGATGTGGGAGGGGATATTCAACGGTGGTGGCTAATGCTGAGAAAGCAGCTAGTCATCGCTATCGAACTTTGAACCTGGATATTCAGTGCCAGGAGTGGAGGAGTAGCCTATTGATTAGAGCACTGGTTTGGTAACCAAGAGATCAGGGTTCAGTTCCTACTATTTATTTATTTATTTAACATTTTTTACATACTGCCTTTCAGATTCTCAAGTCGGTTTACATGGAACAGAACTTGTTTACATAAAATGTTTTATTAGAACTATGTACAAAGCTGTTAACAGTGCTTACATTTAACTATTTAAAGTTCTGTCTGTGGTTATAGGCAATGTTTTAGATGGCTGGATGGTTATGTAAATGCTCGGTGAATAAGTGAGTCCTTAATAGTTTCCTGAAGTCTGTGGTGTCTATGGTGGCTCTCAGGAGGGGTGGAAGAGAGTTCCATAGCGAAGGGATGTAGAATTTGAATACTCTCTGTAGGGTATTCTGGGAGATGCCTATGTGTGAAGTGGTGCTTGCAAGAGAGTTTTGGTGCTGGTTCTCCTTGATCTGTTGTCAGGGGTTCTTCTGATTATGTTTTTTAGGCAGCTGGTGGATTAGTTGTGTTGAATCTTGAATGCCAACATTATGGATTTATATTTTATTCGAGAGCTGATGGGGAGCCAGAGTAGTGATTAAAGTATGGGAGTGATATGGTCATGTTTGCTGGATCTTGTGATTAGTCTGGCTGTTGCGTTTTGGGCTGGTTGTAAGGTTTGGATTGTGCGCTTGGGTACACCATGTAGAATTAGGTTGCAATAATCAAAGTGAGGTGTAATTAGCACCTGGCAGATGGACTGGAAGTGGTTCTGATCAAGTAAAGGTCAGAGGTTTTATAGGAGCTTCATTTTGTAATAGACCTTGGAGGTAGTCTTGCTAATGTGGGACTGGAAGTTGAGTCTCTGGTCAAGATGGATTCCCAGGTACTTTACCTTGTTTTTTTACTGGAATAGATCTGTTTCCAATTGCTATGTTTTCTGGAGGTTTGAATGTGAGGTCCCTTGTGATTATAAGGGCTTCCGATTTTTTGTAGTTGATCTTGAAGTTGTGTAGGTTTAGCCATTCGGTTATTGCTGACATGCATGAAGAGATGCTGGAGTAGTTGGGGTTCCTTGTGTCTAGGTTGGTGTATATAATTAGGTCGTCTGCGTATAGGTGGTAGTATATGTTGTGGTCTTGTAGAATTTTGCATACTGGCTGTAAGTAAAAGTTGAAGAGTAAGGTTGAAAGAGATGATCCTTGAGGAAGCCCTTGCTTTAAAGGGAAAGGTCTAGAAGTGTTGCCTTTTATTTTGACTTGAGAATTTCTGTCTGTTAGGAAGGAGTGAAACCATGCCAGAGGTGCACCACTTATTCCTATTTCACTTAGTCTATCCAGTATATGGAGTGGGTGATTGAATCGAAAGCGGATGTTATGTCTAGAAATAATAGGACAAAGCCTTTTTTGATGTATTCAAGTGCCTTGATTACTGTGTTCAGGAGGGATGTCAGTAAGGTTTCCTTGTGACCTTGAGCAAGTCACTTAACTCTCCATTGCCTCAGAAGAAAGGCCCGGCAATCTAGTTCAGTTCACACTGCCAAGAAAAACCCAGGAGTCAGCATTGACTCGAAGGCACACTTTGCATTCAATGCCAAAGCCATATCTACCCACGGGAATGGAATATCTGGGTTGGCTGGATAGGCATATTCAGCTACTGGCCAGATAGCTAAAGCAGTGAAATTTAGGTGAGCCTTTCAGGGGCTTAACATTAGCTGCTTTGGATAACCGGCTAGCGGCTGAATATCGCCACTAGTCTATTATCCCCAGGGAGCTGCCTCTACTCTTCCCCGGAACACCTAGCGCTAGCCGTTTAGCATCAGGGATATTCAGTGGCACTGTGTTGGCAAACCGCCCAAATAGATTTGAACCCCCCTGTCTATTTTTAGTTTGCGGTAATATGTTCCCTACTTGGTGAGGATCTATCTGTGTTCTGCATGTGTAACTGAGGCTATCTATTATTATTATTATTAAAGAATTATAAAGTGCCATAACATATGAAGCGCTCTACAAACATAGAAGAGAGACAGTCCCTGCTCATCAGAGCTCACAATCTAATAAGACAGAAAACAAAATAAGTTACATAATACAAATAACACAAATTTACAGGACAAAGGAAGCAAATGTTGGGTTAGTATGGATTTTCTAGGTAGAGATTGGTATTCATCTGGCTTGTTTGGTTTTCTGCATATGGATGTTCTAGGTCCCACTGCAGTATTCACTGTGTTGTTCTTTTCTGGATAGGCCCCTTGTATGAGCTTTGGAAGTTGATGCTATTATGGTATGACAGATTTTCTCTATAGGTCCTAGGTGTGTGATCACCTTGCATCTCCTTTGTCTTTTGCAGAATATGTATCTACATTAATGCCATGCTGATCCAGTGTTTAGTGTCAGGATTCAGTCTTTTATATTAGTTTTCCAGGCTACATAATTAAACTGCTCCAATTGTTGCTGCATATAAACATCATTGCAAAATTAAAAATAAATATTATATAACCTGGGAATATATTGTTTTCTTTATTCTTAGTACAGTCACCTGATTGATGTTCTGAGTGAGGGGACTGTCTGTTCCCTGACTAGAGGAGGCCCTTCTATTTTGGTTGCCAGGTTGGGTTGCCAGCTGGCTTCAGATGCGGCCAACAAGCTTCATTCAGTCCTGGGATCACCCCATTGCATGCAGGGATATGTAGTTCTGATTTCTTTCTTGCACTCCATAAGGAAAGGAGTAAATCCAGGACTGGATCAAGTCTTTTGGGTGCATCTGGAGCAGGTTGACGACCCTACACTTCCAGGTGGGGGGATGTGGGGTGTCAGCTCTCTTCTTGTCTCAAGCAGCAGATTGTCTTGAGCCGCTCTTGAGCTGGGCTAACGGTTAGCACAGGCTATTCGTTACTAGGTCCCATTGAATAACATGGGGCCTAGTTACAAATAGCATTAACCATTAGCCCAGCTTAGTAATTATACTCTATAGATTACTTATTAGAAAAATAAGCCTTGAAGATTAAAGTTTTGTCCATTTTGTAAAGCAACCTCATAACCAATGTGGCTCTAGAGGAGATCACATCTTGAGAATTTTTAAGGAAATTAATCAAATCCAAAGGAACAGAAGAGTTACCTACCTCATGTGCCAAATTAGGGATGGCCTCTCCAATGGACTGAGGTGTTAAATAATAAACATTTAAAATGATAACACTGGTCAACAAATTTTTAGAAAAGTCATGTTACTGAAGTAAAAATAGTAATTTCTTATCAATTTTTATATGCTGAACATGAATATGACAGTGAAATTGCAAAGTTGGCTCTAGTTTTTTGTAATCTACAAGAATTAATGTTTACATCGCGAAATGCATGTCAATAGTAAATATATAATAGGCCTTCGGTTAATACCTGTAAAAAACCAAGTCATAGACTACTTCTTAGATTTTTTTCGCCTGTTTCTTGTACAGCTGTTCGGGAGCTTCTCTGGGGAGTGTCCAGCAGTAGTCAGCCAGCATTGTAGTGGACCATTTTCCCTGCTATCTTTCCTCCATCGTTGCGCTATCCTGGTGAAAACGTTCGCCCTGTTCATCACTAACCATGCCACAGTTGTCAGGAAAAAAATCGAGATGGGAATCAAGGAAATGGATCTTTAGAGACATATTGCATCCAAGTTTCTGATACTGCATCAGCATGTCTTCTACTAGTTCCTTGTAGTTTTCTGCCCTAACATTCCCGAGAAAGTTTGTTGACACTAGGCGAAAAGCATTCCATGCTTGTTTCGCATCACCCTGAAGCAAGTTGTTGAAACGGTCATCTTTGAAGAGCTCTTGAATCTGAGAACCCACCAAAAACTCCCTCTTTAATCTTTGCTTCGCTGAGTCGAGGGAATTTTTCATGCAGGAATCAGAAAGCTGGCAAAGTGCGGTCCATGGCTTTCACGAAGTTTTCCATCAAACCTAGTTTAATGTGAAAGAGTGGTAGCAGGATTCTGTGAGCCTCAACCAGAACTGGGTGCTGGGATATTCTTCTCTCCAACTGTTACATTTTGTCTGCAATTCCATTCCTTACGCAAGTAGTGCCAATCCCTTGTTCGGCTATCCCACTCACATAAGAAACACATGTATTTTATATATCCCTGCTGCAGTCCCATTAAAAGGGCAAATACCTTCAAGTCACCACAGAGGTGCCAGCTGTACTTGTTATAGTTAATGGAAGTCAGTAGATGCTTTAAGTTATTGTATGTCTCTTTCATGTGGACGGCATGTGCTACTGGAATAGATGGAAGACGGTTTCCATTGTTCAAAAGCACAGCCTTCAGACTCAGTTTCGAAGAGTCTATAAATAGTCTCCAGTCTTATGGGTCATGAGTGATTTTTAAGGCATTCATGAGGCTTTCAATATCGGAACAGAATACCAGATTACTTTCCTTTCCGACTGCGTATAGTACACTGCTGACGTCAGCAGCTGTCTGGCAGTAGTATTGCATTGCATCAGAAAATGATGCAATCAACTCTGGATGATGTGTGCATGTTGGTATTATGCAATATTACATCATTCAAGGCTTATTTGGGATGTTGTTGATGTCCTACTGGATACATTTACACTGTGAAACGTCAAAAATGAACTACATGCATCTTCAAAACGAGAGCCAATAAAAGTTTTTTAATGTTACATTTGTGTTCAGCTCACCAAGATACTACAGATTAGGGCATTTTAAAGTCAGTAACAATTTCAATGTTGACCAGTGTAACAGCATTTGCAGTGGTTAATTTCAAACATTCTGGAAACTACTTTTCAAGCAAGATTCCAGGGGACAGAAGGTGAATCTTGGGGAAATTTAGAAACCTTAGATGACTCTTTTTTTAAGTGCCATCAAGTCAGTGTTGACTCATAGCAACCCAGCTACCTCTGGGGTTTCTTGGCAATGTATCACTGGAAGTAGATTGTCAGCCTTTTCTTCCAAAACAATGGAGGGTAAAGTGACTTGCCCAAGGTCACAAGGAGTACCAGTGGGAATTGAACCCTTTATCTTCTGGGTATCAGGCAGTTGCTCTAAACACTAGGCTACTCCTCCACTCCCTAGATGACTACTCCCAATTATATGTTCCAAAGATTTTGTCTGCCTTTGAAGATTGTTGTTAATAGGTGAAACATTAGCACACTGGACAGTTCCCAATTGAGTTTCACTTTTCTCCTGAGCGGAATACAAAGTAACACAAAATTTTGAAAAACAAATGTACAAAAAACAAAAACAAAACAAAACAAAAGTCAGGAGCCTATTTTCTTGCTTCTGTAACTTAACCAGTGTCTTGAGAAAAACAATTTAATTGATCAAGTATCCCTTTCAGGAAATTATTAGATTGAGAAGCAACTTTCCATATGCCCAAAAAAGTAATATTAGATGTAGACACAGTAGGCAAATCGGACGAGCTAGCCAAATCCAATGTGGGAATTAAAGTAGGCATAAGGACCAAAATACGGTCTGCTTGTGAAGTAGCACTTAAGGGGGTATTAGCTCCAACTACCCCAGATATCACCTAGGGGGAGGCTTTCTCTCCCAAAAATTGAGCCTGATTATCTCCTGGTGCAGGTGGTGGAGTCCAAACAATAGTGCTCAAGGAAGCACCGAATCGTCTTTCCCCACCTTAAAGAAAGGCCTAAAAACCTGGTTCTTCAACCAAGCCTTTCCCCAATTCCCTATCCCCTAATTCTTCTCTCCCCCAAATGGTCACCTGCTCTGTATTTTATTTTATTTATTTAACAGGTTTTCTATACCTCCGTATTCTTCAATCAAAGTGGTTTACAGGTCAAACAGATTACAGTGAAATGTAGGTGATGAAGACATGCGGGAATTGCTTGGAAGCTTAACTTATTTACAATGCAACTTATATACAATAACCTATCTCAGAATCTATCAGGGGAGCTATGGGCAGGGTGGGGGGGGGGGGGAAACAGGTATTAAGGGGTCACTTGGTATCCATATGTCCGGAGGGGTTAGTTCAGAAAATGGAGTGATAGGTGACATCCTGAAGTGGTCTGTGTAGAGGAAGGTTTTCAGCTTCTTCCAAAAGTCTTTTGAACCAGGTGTAGACCATGATGTCATCTGCATATATTCTATAATGAACATTAAGCCTTTTAAGGATGTCGCATATCGGCTGTATATAAAGGACATATTCATAAATGACCTGGAAAGTGGAATAACGAGAGAGGTTATCAAATTTGCAGATGACACAAAACTATTTAAAGTTGTTAAAACCCAAGAGGATTGTGGAAAATTGCAAGAGCATCTTGATAAATTGGAAGACTGGGCATCAAAATGGCAGACAAAATTTAATGTGGACAAGTGCAATGTTATGCACCTAGGGAAGAACAACCCAAACTATGGTTACACGATACAAGGTTCCACATTAGGAACCACCACCCAGGAAAAAGATTTAGGCATCATTGTGGATAACATGTTAAAACCCTCGGCCCAGTGTGCAGCGGCAGCCAAGAGAGCAAATAGAATGCTAGGTATCATAAGGAAAGGAATGGAAAATAAAACAAAAGATATTATAATGCCTCTATATCGTTCCATGGTGAGACCGCACCTTGAATATTGTGTGCAATTCTGGTCACCGTATCTTGAAAAGGATATAGCGTTATTAGAAAAGGTTCAGAGAAGAGCCACCAAAATGGTAAAGGGGATGGAAGGATACTCCTATGAAGAAAGGCTAAAAAGGTTAGGGCTCTTTAACCTGGAAAAGAGACGGCTGAGGGGGAGATATGATAGAAGTCTATAAATTAATGAACGGAGTGGAACGGGTAAACGTAGATCGATTGTTTACATTATCAGAATATAGAAAGACTAGGGGACATGCAGTGAAGCTACAGGGTAAACTATTTAAGACTAATAAAAGAAAATATTTTTTCACTCAACATGTAATCAAACTCTGGAATTTGTTACCGGAGTATGTAGTAAAGGCTGTTAGTGTAGCTGGGTTTAAAAAAGGTTTGGACAAGTTCCTGGAGGAAAGGTTCATAAACCATTATTAAGAAGGATATCATTGCTTGACCCAGTACAAGCATTGCGGAACCTGTCTTTTGGGGAAACTGCTGGGTACATATGACCTAATTGGCCACTGTTGGAAACAGGATACTGGGCTTGATGGACCTTGGTCCGACCCAGTATGGCATATCTTATGTTCTTAAGAGCAGCGCAGATAGTGAGGATCTCTGTGATATGCTCTGGACTGCTTTCGCCTACTTTAACTTGTTGTCGCTGGTCACTGAGGTAAGATTGAAACCATTTGAGCGTGAAGTTGTAGAGACCAATGTCTTTCAGTCTGTTTAGGAGGATGCTGTGGGACACTGTGCCGAATGCAGAGGAGATATTGATGAAGGGGATATATCTCTTTGGTCCTGTGCCCATTCAATCACACACCTGTGTCTGCACGTCCATGGCCTTGACATGGCAATGCTGATTATTAAAGTTCTCCAGCAGCCTCTGGTAGTGTCACTTCTTGGAGTGTGGGGCTGACAGCATCTCTTCTCCTAATGCTTTTCAAGCAAATCAGCAAGTCCAGGTGGGCTGCCGCTGTCACACTTTGTATGTTCCAGTGCAGGCACTGTTCCCTCTAAGCTGTGCGTGTGTGCGCGCACACACACCTCGCCAAGTGAGTGCACATACTTTACAAGAGAGCGCACAAAAATTACGGTTCTGATTCTGATAGAAAACAACACAGATGTTCTTAAAATTGAAAAGTTGTTGTGTATTTATGGTTTTCACAAGTTCTACAATATTTTCTAGTGCAATCAATGTGGTGTACATACTGTATTCTGACGTGTAGTCAAATTTTAAAGTATATAACTCTGAGTGTCGTTATGTGGCGCACAAAAATTTAACCTTCCTTCAAAAGCTGCACAGCTGATATTTTATGCGCATACAGCCTACAGAAAATTAGAGGGAACATTGAGTGCAGGTATTGCTTTTCAGGTCCCAGGACAGACTGACAACAATTAAAATATACAACACCACATTTAAAAATGGAAAATAAAATAACAGAAACAAGTAGGTCAGACAACTTTCAAAATCTGAGCCCAATCAAATCTCTAACCCCTATACTACACGTCAGAGCATGGGATTTGCCCTCCTTTCCAATAGGTGGAGATAGAGCAAATGTACTTGCTTTCCTTATATATCCTGGTGCAGCAAGGAAACATAGCAGTATTGCTCTGTCTCCAGCTGGTGGAAGACAGGTCTGGGGTAGCAAGACTGAAGAGGTTCTGGCAGGGCAGGCATGAGAGAGATCTGCATATACTGCATCCATTGTACGCAAAACTCTGTCATGCATATTCATTGTGGTTATTCTGAAAACCTGACCAGCCCGGTGTTTGCTGAGACTGGATTGAGAACCCCTGTTCTAAAGCTTTCTTAACTCTGAGAATGATTAGATTTTTTTTTGTATTATTTATGCCTTCAAATTATTTGATCATTTCTAGCATGTCCCTCTTGTGTCTCCTCTTCTTTAGAATGCCATTTAGGTACTTCCGACTTCTCTTATGACTTTTGATATAGATTTTGTGAGATTTTGGTAGCTTTGCCCTGCAGATTTTGGTAGCTTTGCCCTGCCTGTTGGTGTCTTTATAGAGGTATAGCCTCCAGAAATGGACACAACATTCTAGGTAATGCTCTGTCCAAAGGTATCATCACTGCCGTTTTCTATTGTCTATATGTCTTCCTATGGAGCTTAGCATTCCTTTAGCTTTAGCCACTGCCTTATCCCACTATCTCATTTCCTTGAGATCGTTAGACACAATCAGGCCAAAGTCTTTCTCCTGGTCAGTATATATCAACATCATATAAACCATCTTGGATTTTTTTGCACTTTGAATACACGCATAAGAAGCAAGAGCCAGGTCTGAGAACTGAACCTGGAACGCCCAGACAGCAGCATTGTTACTGGCCTAGAAAACCAAAATTTCTATTTCATTCTTTTCTTTTGCATTGTTAATGGATATTATATACTTGGAGCATTCAAAGCAAAGCACAGAAAGAGAAAAATTGAACAAAACCTTAAATGCTCAGAAGAAAAAAAGAAGTTTAGCACAAAATCAATCACACAACTAATGGGCTTTCTTCTCGGAACAAAAAGGTCAGACTTTTTTGTTACTTGTTTTTTGAGCTAACCTATTTAGCAAAGTTTTTAATTATTGCTGCAGAAGTAGGTCTTGTGTGGAGCTCCAAGACGATAAATATAAAACTCTCTCTTTTTTTTATGATGACTTTTACAGCCATCAGAATCTGATTGATTTTTGTCTCACAATCTAGGAAGAGCTCACTTGCATGTTCGTGTAGCTCAAGGCCAGTACATTAAAATAGTACATCAAGCCACTGTTACTCTTAGGGGCTTGTTTACAAAGCCGCGGTAGTGGTTCGCGATCGCGATCGCAGCCGCGGCCCCATTGAAATCAATGGGGCCGCGGCTCCGATTACGATCGCAAACCGCTACTGCGGCTTTGTAAACAAGCCCCTTAGTTTCTTCAACCTTCACTTTTTTCATTTTCAGTGTCAATCCCAACTTTTGGACATCAGCTATTCAAACAAATATATATGATCACATCACATTAGATATAATACAGCGAATAATTTCTGAGCAATAGTGAGCATTATGGATTGTTCCAGGTCAAGTGTACTAGAGCAACTACTGTTCTACTACTGCTCCTACTCCTACTACTACTTATTGTGTCTATAGACAAAAACACCACACACACATACATAAAATAGAGACATTGCCTGCTCCACGGAACTTAGAATCTAGTTGATATATAAAGACAAGACAAGAGAATTTGTTATAGTAAACATGTTTAACATGGGAGGGTCAAGATGAGGATGTCAGGATCTTTGGATTTAAAGGCAATCTGAAGAGGTGGATTTTTAAGCAGGACTTGAACATAGCCAGAGACGGAGCAAAATGCACCAGCTCAGAAGGCTGCAAATAGGAAATGTGGAGTCTGCAGTTAGCAAATGGAAGGGAATGAGACAAATAGATGCAGTTTGCCTGACGAATGGAAGTCATAAATAGGGATGTAGGGTGAGATAAGAGAGAAGAGGTAGTGAGGAGATGCTTAATGAAAGCACATCTAGGTTAAAAGAAGTAACCTCAATAAAATGTTAAAGCTCTGAGAAGGGGATAATATGGCCATAACAATATTGTAGGAAATTAAGTTTCAGAGTCAAATTAAGAATAGACTGTAGGGAAGAATGATGGCACAGCAGAAGACCTGTGGAGGAGGAATTTGCAGCAACCCAAGAGGGATGTAACAGCAGGGTGAATAGGGGTTTTGATAGTGTATTCAGAAAGATATTGTCTGATTTTGGTGATTGTACACAGAAATAAATGACACATTTCAGCAGTGGGATCAAGTTTCAGTTGGTGTGGGCTCTGGCACTTAAATTAATGTGTATATTTCCCTTTATCTGCCTAGGTAGCAGCACTAAATATAAGTGTAACATGATAGACCATGTTACCACTATCTATTTACAGTAGTTTGTGCCTGCTGAATATCCCTTCGAAACAAATCATTTTTAGGCCACCTTTGGCCCACCCCTATCTTGCTCAGAATTATATAGGTGGGGGCACATTCCAATGTGGGCGTCCAGGCCCCTGTGCAGCCAATCGGAATTGAGACACCCAGAGGTAGACCCAATTCTGATCCTGTGGGGGCTAGACAAGCCCGCAGGATCAGAATCGGGTTAGTGCCTGAATGTGCAGGTCAGGAACCGATTCTGTTCAGCCTGCATGCACAGCCATTTTCCTGGCAACCTCAGTCAGGCTCCTGAATGGAACCGCAGTGCCATGGTGTCCCATCGCCATGGCACCGCGGCTCTATTCAGGAGCCACGAATGCTGGCCACTGCTGATTCAATTCATTCCCCGCAGCCAGACCCTCGATCCAGCCTCCCATGGCCAGGTTCTGGCTTCAGGGAACTTCCTGAACCCCTCTACCTTTTGTTCCCAGCTGATGACAGGATCCCCCAATGTCTAGGTGGACTTATTCCACCTCTGTGGTGGAATAAGCCTCCCATCTAAGTTCACGGCCCTGGACATACAGGGCCAACCTCAGAATCGGCCCTGTATGTCCAGGGTCATGGACCGTCCATGCCCTGCCTTCACTCCGCATCTAAGCCTCCCCATACAAATGCATTGTTCATACGGGGAGGCTTTTGCCAGGGACGACGGGGGGGGGAGGGCGTGCAAATAGCAGGGATGGATGTCCCAACAGGACGCCCATCCCTGTTGTTCACAGGACAGAATGCCCCCCCCCCAAGTATCTGACAGTTTAATGATCTATATGGGCCATATTATCAGTATCATTTTTAAAATATATGGATGGGGGAGTTAGGTGTTAGCATAAATACCTTTGAATATTGAGTGGAATGTTTTTAATGTAAACAGTAATCCTAATGTCATCTGAGAAAGCTTTCAATACACTGAGTTGGTCTGCTTAGTAGACACAGGCAGTTCATTTCACTGTCCTTTAGCTCTGATTCACTACGCTTTCCCTCTCATTCTACATCTATGAGATAAAGGAAACTTGGTATATCAGGCCCTCTGTCTCAAAATTCAGCACAAAAGAGACCATTTTGTTCAAAGGAGGGAATAAGAAAGTGTGTAATGCCTCAAATAAGTTTATTCCTATTGTATCCCTGACATTTGTTTTCAAATGGAAGCTCTTTTCAAGGTGGCACCTGGTTTCTGTTTAAAGGGAAACAATTTGTCTTATGTTCTGAGGCATGTATGCTGGCTTTCCTGAAACTCCCTCCTTTGTGTGCCAAATTTCAGCAGTGATTGGTTTTACTGAATCTGATTCATTGTCTCTCTTTGATCAGTACCTCTGCACTTGGGAACAGGGTTTTCAGCTCCGACCTGTCCTTGAATCACTCTGCCTTTAAATATCCAGAGAATGATTTAAAATCCCTCGTAGAAACTAAAAAAACCCCCTGGTATATCACTTTTAGAAACACAACAAATTATAAATTCAGCTCTGGAAGAGGAGGAAACAGCTCAGATGCTACTGTGAAATCTGTCCCTCATTTTTGCATTTTTCTGTTACTACAGAAATCCACGTGCACTGTTTTTGTGTTTTTGAAACATTCATTATGATTTCTGTATGCAATTCTATTCGGACACCAAATACCAATGAGAATATATAGCATACTGTCTGTACTAATAGATGCAAGTGCGACACGTCAGTCAGCTTTTCAAACTGAAGTGTCTGAAAGGGTGCACATGCAGAAAATGACTGAATTAGCATGAGGTTCAAATCTGCAAATATCAACCCTAATTCTCAAGGCTTTAACATTAACTACTGTACTGTTCACACTTAGGAATGTGCAGTCATTTGATGCCGAAGTGTCTTAATGGAGAAGGGCAGTAGCTCATTTTGAACGTTGAGAAGAATGGACATTGTTAAAAGCCCCTGATGCAACTTTAAATCATAGCGAAACAGAGGCCTTTGTTGGGCAGCTTTGGGTTGTCGCCAACTTCAGATACTGCAAGTGCATCACTGCTTTATGTGAATGCGCATTTATTTCTACTTCATTTGTTAATTTAATGAACATAATGAAAGTCTGTACAAAAACAATGAAAAACGTCTACTGAAAAAAGAAAGTAATTTTGGAGTGAATTAATATTTGCTCTTTTGAGAGCTTACAATAGTTACTATAAATAATACAGGAGTGTTTTCCAGGATCAATGATGCTGGTCTTGTTGCCAGATACTGTTACAATATAATGTTTGGCTGATACTGAGGTCCTTTTTTCTCCTGTATTAAGAATTACTATAAAAAGGCATACAAGTGCAATCTGGGAAGTCTAGAAAAATGCCAGAACCTTCTGTTTCAGACCAGTTTTAGAAACACAGACATCCCTGACATGGATGCCAACTCCGGCATCCATATTGATGTCCCTGCTATAGAATCGTGGGCATAGACATCCATCTCAAACAAGGCTGCATACGCGAATGGTCAGTGACGTGGCACTATGAAAACATGGACCCCCATTCCCCGTCATTGTTTGTTGTCTAATTCTAAAATAAAGGGTCTATGAGTGTACCTCCTTCTCCATACCCTTCACACATTTGTTGGACAAAAAGAACACATTTCACATGCCTATTTATGTCTGGAGCAGGTATAACCTTTGATCTGACTTGCGACATAGAGGAAATTTTTGAAATTAGGCGAGGATGTACCAGTTCTTCGGAATACCCTGGCTACATCTCCACCATGCCCCCATTCTGACTTAGATATCTTTGTGCTGAGGACATCCATAGCTATGACTTCTAAAATGGCTACAGGGATGCCTCTGTGCTCTGCCCTTTTGCAGACATCGAAAGCATGAATAGAACTTCTAAAATTATCTCCATAATGCACTGTCAATTTGACAACAAGCACAGTGCACATAACGATATATGTCTATGGGTGGCATTAGGTGCACCTGGGTTAATTGTGCCTCATATTAAGGTACACATCCATGTGGTAATTCCTGGAAACATGCTTGTGATGCCACCAGAGGTTTGCTACTTAGAACACGTTAGTTTTTATGCCAAATGTACATTAAGTGTAACACTCTAATGGGCTTTACTTAAAGGGCACCTTAGAGTCATTAGTAATTATGAAGTATAGTGTGGCATAAAGCATTTGATGCCTGCCAAATTCACTATATCACAATCTCTCCTCAGCAATTTAATCTGGTATATGTGGAGGAATATACCCTTATCAATCCTTTATGCTTTGTGTACAGGACCATTCCATTTCTAGCCTTAGCAGTAGGTGCCATGCTGTAACATCATCCTCTTGGGATGGCTGTTTGGTTCTTCCTGCTTTCTATATAACTCCAGTACATAGGATGTAAGGTATATTTTTTAGGTGAGGTTCTTGGTTTAATTTTGCTGTGTGCGCAGAAACTCAGCTCTGGGTTTTTATTTATTTATTTTTAATTTTGTGCTTTGTGTGTTCTCCATGGACAAGCAGGATGTGTCAGCCATACCAGGTGATATCCTTCTGATGGTGTCCCAGACAGATGTGTTCTCCTAGAGCTCAGAAAGGCAAGTCTTTTTGAGCATGTGCCAAGGTGCCCCTCCTCAGAGCCCGCCCCTACCTACCTCAGTCTTTTTTCTTCAGCCTTTCCAGAAGGACATAAATTTCAGCTCCTCTCAGGCAATTAAAAAAAAAAAGAGAAGAAGAAGAATTGAAGATGAAAAGCAAACCAGAGATCAAGATCCTGAAGAATGTGCTCCAAATACAGGTCCAAGTAGTGCCCAAAGTGTGGTAAGAAGATGAATTCCATTGATGCCCCTGACCATTGTGTCTGGAGCCTCGTGGCCACCCACTGCAAGGAAGACTGCCCTCACTGTCCCCCCGCATCCATATCTTGCAGGAGTTTTTCACACCCATCATTAAAACACCAGATCAGGGCTCTTCTCCCCCTCACCACATGGCCAAGAAGAAGAAGAAGAAGAAGGAAAAGATGACTGCCAGAGAGATCACATCAGCAGACTCCCCTGTGGCACGAGATGTGCCCAAGATGGCCTCCATTCCTGGCCCAGGGTTGAGTGCGGCACAAATTCTGCCTCTTCAGATCACTACCGGGTCTCTGGCAGAACCATGACTCCACCTCCCACAATGATTGCACCTATTCTCAGGGCCAGATAGCACCAGGCAGCGCCTCCCCCTGAGTTGCAATTGGTTGGTGCAATGATTCAAATTGTGCCGAGGGTATTTCCTCTTTTATCATGTATCTTTTATGCTTGTTCCTCTAAATATTCTATGTAACTTAAGTTCCATTGTGTTCAATGTAAACCGCCTTGATACTCTTGAAAGGCGGTATATAAGAAATGTTAAATAAATAAATTTCCCCTCATCAGCAATGGCTCCACCTCCATGGTGCTGAAACTCTGAGCTCGGACTGCCCCATCAGATCTGGAGCTGACAGGAGCTCTCCCACATGGCACGAAAGGAGCCAAAGCAATTTTTAAAAAAGTCATTGGTGCCGGGGCTCCCAAGCCAGGCACAAATGACATAAAGAGCTACAGCTCTGATCACAGATAGACCAAGAAATGGCCATCATCCAGCTCCACAATGTAAAAACACCCCAAAAAAGCCTGGATTCCAAAAGTGAACAATCTTCAGTATTTATAGATCCACTAAAAATAGCCTCAAACTCCAAGAACCACCTGCATTTACTTGAAAAAAAGATATATTTAAAGAAATATATATCTCATTCACTACTAAGCATTAAGGGAGCTCAACTCATGGATTTAGCGGCCTCATATTGCTGTGATTGATTGGTCTCAGCTGTTACGACAGCAAAAACATGTGATAAGAGCAGATCTCCATGTTGAGACATTGAAAGAATATTGCAGAGAAAATAAGATTCCTAGTGACCTTTGACTTTATAAGGCTTCTCATATGTTCTTGGATAATTCTGTATTTGTTCGTAAATGGAATGCCATATTGAGTAAGTGTTCAATAGATTTAATGTTGCTGTTGACTGAAACATCTAGTAATTCAACTGCAGAATTTAAGCGTAATATAGATCAAAGTTTGACATCTCTAGCAACAACTGATCAACAAGTTACTGCAGGTAATCAAGATTTTCTAGATCAATCTGAGAAGTCTAATCAGGAATTATTGGCTAAGAAACTCAAGAAATTTCAACAGGACTTGGACGATTACAAGCAAGGATATGTCTATTATTGGATGGTACCGAGAGAGTCTTCTATGAATGGAAGAAGGGTGACTTTTGATAGTTCTACAGGAGATTCTTCAGATCCATCTGATTATGATTCATCTTCCTCTTTGTCTTTTTGTCCTGAGAAGCCCAGTGCCTTGATGGAGCAGGGGCAGATACTTCAGATGCCAGCGAAACCGGGGGTCACCACAACAGTCATATCAACAACAACAACTGCAATGGAATCAATAGCGGTGAAGGCTTCAACATCTTTCATTTTCAATTTATCAGATCGAATTTTGTCTACACAAGAAATTTCATTGTTAATAGGGGATTGTCTTTTGTACCTAGCAATGTATTTGATCTATTTGATGTTCAAAAGTATCTTCACAAGTTTTTTAGGCTCCTTCATCTTGCCTCGTTTTTTCAAGATCAGCAAGATGACACAGGGGAGTTATCACAGTTTGCTACCCATTCCTCTTGGGTTCCCCCAGGGCCTATTGATTCCATCATTCAGGCCTTTATAAAGTTAGTGATGCTGGAAGTAGTAGGGATGCCGTCTATGACACAATGTCACTGTGAAGGAATGTAGGGCTTTATGCTCTTTAATGGAGGATTCCTCCATAGTGATATGGCCTGCTGATAAGTGGGGGTATTGTGGTCCTACATAAAATTATGATATAGAGGTAACGACACAGTTAGGTGATACATGTTTTTACTGTCCCTTATTGCAGGACCCTACCACTGACATCCAAGCTGAGGTATTTGTGGTTCTGGAGTCAGCTTTGGATCAGGGTCTTACAGCTGATTGGTTATTTAAGTTCCTTTGGACGTCGCAACCAAAGATTCCTAGCTTCTACATTGTGCCAAAGATTCTTAAGGATCCTTTGAGACCACCAGGACGACCCATAGTCTCTTGAAGAGAGTCAATTTTGGAACCTTTGCCCAAATACTTGAATCATTTTCTTTATCCTTTGGTTAAAGAGGCTTTTTCATATATTTGAGACTCAGAAGATTTGTTTACTAAATTGCAAGATAATAGGTTAGAAGCTACATGGTATCTTTTAACTATGGATATAGTTGCATTGTATACACATATTCCGCAATCTTCAACTATAACTACCACCACATGCTATTTACAGCAGGTGGATATTACAGACAAGTTAAGAATCCTTTTGGTTCAACTTTTGCATCTAGTATTAGAATGGAATTATTTTGTTTTTGAAGGTCAGTTTTACCATCAAGTACACATGGTAGCTATGGGGGCTACAGTGGCACTCTGAGGCTTGCCTTTTTGTCAGGGCCTTTGAAGAGGATAAGGTAAGGTGATCTGAGTTCTGGCCTGAGGTGGCTTTATGGACACGATTCATAGATGGCATCTTTTTTATTTGACGGGGAACTGAGACGAGGTTAGAATGATTTTTTATTTGTTTAAATACAGTTCATGAAAATTTAAAATGTATGCCCGAATATTCTCAACAAAGGGATGGAACGGAATCCATTGAATATTCTCAGGGAGATCCAAGATGAATGCATGCACAAGTTTACAAATGGGAAAGCGAAAGGTGAGATCAGCTAAAAAGCTGGATAGCCAGTTACCCTCAGCTGCTTTACCTGCGGGGTCTTTGGTTGCCTTTTTCCTTCCTCATGAGTTGCCGCAGCCATCTTTTGTGGGAGGGGTGTTAACCCCGGCTGTTGAGATGTCGGAGCGGGATGCCGGGTGTCCTCTGAGGTTGGTGAAGTCTGTTGGAGGTGTGACGAGTCAGAGTCTGGTCGTTGCCATTGTTGGTGATCTGGTGGACTTGTGGGGCAGGCTACAGGTGATGACATGGGGAGTGGTGACTCCTCGTGGGAATATCGAGCCGGCAGCATCCACTTAAAGGTGATGAGGATACGAGGAGCTGCAGAGCCGGAGTGTGAGCAGGAGAGAATGGCAGAGCTGGGGATTTCCTTTGCTGTAATATCACTGGAGATTTTCCTTCTACGCCCAGAGCACATTACCCTCAAAACTATATGGGGAGCCATTAAACAGCTCGGTGAGGTACTTTTGCTGCAAGTGCACAAGTTGGCAGCCTAGTTCCAGGTTACACAAGATCAGTGTGCTATTAACACTTCAGAGATCTCTAAAGTGCAAGTATTTTTGAGTGAAGTCTCTGCTCATGTTGAGCAAGTAGAGCACTGTACGGAATCTGTGGTTAAGGATATGAGACATGCCAAGGCTAGACTTGAACATTTGGAAAACGTTTCAAGGATGGCAAATATATGTTTGTTTAATTTTCCTAAATCCCAGTTGATATCACCTCGGGAAATCTTTAAATCCTACTTGGTAGACGTGTTGGTTGTTCCAATTGAGACTCATCTGCCAGTTATTAAAGTATATTATTTGCCACAGGGGAAGAAGGTTCCCTCTGTTGTGGAGGGACTGGATCCCCAGCAGTTTGATGTACTGGATGTACCTGTGATTTTGGAAAGTTCTATTATAGGTCAGGTTTTACCTGCTACATGTTTGGCTCAGTTTGCTTTGTCATCTGACAGGGACTGGTTTATGAGGATGTTCTTTAGGAAAAGGGACATTCGGTTTCAAGATTATTTAGTTCGGGCATTTCCTGACCTGGCTAGGGAGACCCAATGCCGAAGGAGGGAGTTTCTTCTTCTCCGGCCTAGGGTCTCCCAGCTAGGAGCTTTATTTTTTCTGAAGTATCCATGCAAATGTTTAGTTAAATATATGCTAACTCATATGTTTTTCTCTATATTTCTCCACTTTAGTCTTTTTTAAATGCTTACCCGGTTCCTAATTCTCCTATTGTAGAACCGTCCGCAGTAGAGTGATATCAACTGTGTAGAAGCTGCTATATTCCTTCATGTTTGGTTATATTAAAAGTTTGCTTTGGAATTCTCCCTGTATAGTACGTTGGGGTAGGATGCTGAATGTTTTCTTTCTAATTCCTCAATAGAGTGTTTTTCCTTTTTGTCTTTATTTCATTCAGTATCCTGGTTTTCCACAGATGATATTTGTATGCACTTGTTTTTTGTTAAAATGTATAAATAAAAAATAAAAAAAATTTTTCTCAAGGGTCCATTTTTTGGATTTGCTAATTTTTCAGTCTCACTCTTTATCATAAGCCAACGAACCTGAATAGTCTCCTTAATTATGGTAGATATTATTTGCGGCATTTATGGGATAATATTCCAATAGGTCAATTCCTAAGATTGTGATGGATATGATCCAGGGAAGATTTCCAGATTCAAGCGTCCATTATGCAACATCACTTTAAGCAGAAAAACTATCCCTTGAAAGTAATCAAGCAGGCACATACTCAAGTTGAATATGCTAATAGGGAATTATTATTCATGCCTACAGAAGATGCTCCTTTTAAAGGACAGATATGTGTACTTCTGTATTCATCATGTTTAGGGTTAAAACAATTATCCATAAATATTGGCATTTATTACGGACACATTCAGTTTTTAATTCGGGTTTGCAGTTTGCATTTAGTAGGGGTCGCAATCTTAGGAACCAGTTGGTTAAAACACATCCCAGTACCCCTAGAGAAGAATTTATGAGTGGCCAAGTTAAATGTCGCTGCTGTGTAATTTGCCAATATACATTGAGACTTCAGTTTTTGAACATCCAACTTTAGGATGGCCTTATATTTTACATCATTGTACGTCCTGCATTAGTGAGGGGATTATTTATGTGGTATTGTGCCCATGTATTATGATATACATTGGGCAAACATGCATAAATTCAAAATTAGGATTATAGAACACCTTTCGGCCATTAGGAGGGGCATAGTGACTGCACCCTTAGTGGAACACTGGTTGGCCAAGGGCCATCAGTTACATGACCTTCATTTTTGTATCATCGATCAGTCTTCAGTGGTGGGTGGAGGGAACTTATCATTACATTTATTACAGCAGGAACAAAAGATTATTTATAGTTGGAGGATTTTTGATCCTGGTGGTCTCAATGGTCCTTTAGAATGGCACTGGTTCTATTAAACCCAGGGGTCTTCCTTCCCTGTTTGTCAGTGGCAGCTTTGATTTGCTTTAATGTAGTGGTGATTCCCATATATATTCAGCAGTGTGTAGATCTGCATTCAATTTAGAATGGGGATAATTAGTGTTTGTATGATTGGGTGAAGATTGGAATGGGAGTGGTTTACGTTAGGTATGAATGAAGTGTAGCGTAGATTTGAGGTTTTGATTGGATGAGGGAGTGAATGGAATGGATTTGATTAGTTGTTTTTAGAGGACTGGCTAAGTGATTGGTTTAGAGTGTTGTGAGTTTTTAGCGGATTGGACCAGGAGTGAGTGGAGTCTTTCTTTCCAGCTGAAAACTTAAAGTTTAAATTGAATAAGTTTGTATTGGAAAGTTAAAGCCATGGTGCTTTGCAATACATTCACTCAGTTGTATATGAATTGGGAAGTGATGATGAAGTAATATCAATGGTTGGCTCACAATATTGGGCCAGTAAATCCATGAGTTGAACTCCTTTAACGCTTAGTAGAAAAAGAGATATACATTTCTTTAAATATGTTTTTTCAAGTAAATGCAAGTGGCTCGGAGTCTGAGGCCATTATTAGTGTATCCATAAATATTGAACATTATCTAGCTCCTGCAGCTCTATTTTGACCAGTCCCCTGCAAATACTCCCGCAGCAACGCTAAGCTCAGGTAATGCAGTCCGCCCCAGACGACTGCTTCCTCACAGTTTGATGTGCCACCACCTGCAGACATCCTAGCTCTCCTCGCCTGCTTCCTGGTGTAACACTCACAGAAGCAGACTACTACCTCTACAGCTCCCCCTTCACATACACTCCTGACACCGACAGCAACGTTTCCACCATGCTTCTCACGGCAACCTTGGCATCAGACTGCAAGGGGGAACAGACAGCCACCCTTGGCCTAATGAGAGGATCAACATGTTCCACAGAATTGCCACGCTCCCCTTGATGAAAACCACCTCTCCACCACCACCACTGACACCCTAACCTCTGGAGGATGTCACATACCACAGGTTCCTCCAGAAACTTGTGGCACAACTCTTCCTCACCCCAACAATGCACCTGAACACAGGAATGAAGTCCTTGATATTCTGAAGTATCTGGACATCCCATGAACGCTAGTGCCCATACATCTACATAAGTTCCTGAAGGAACGTTTGCTAGGAATCTGGAAGACCCCGGCATCAGCACAACCACTTCCTGAAATCTCAAGGTCAAGTACCACATACAGCCATCCCCAGGATTCGAGAAGACTCAGCTTCTTCGCCATTCCATCATCATGGAATTGTCAAATTGGCATTGAAACGCGTGAAGAGCTCCCGCTTGCATGCAAACACTCCACAAGGATTGGACCACAAGATCTTGGACAAGTGGGGAAAGAAGGTCTTCCAGAGCACCATGCTGAGCCCTAAAATAACCGCTTACCAATTCCAGCAGATACTGTTCCATGACACACTGCTGAAAAAGCTCAAGAGTGCTGTGGACGCACTACTGCAGGAAGCTAGGATGATGATATCTGCCACCTGGTGGACCTGAGTGAATGCGATAACATCTCATCCGACCAGCCTTTGATGCATTCAACACTACTGTCAGATGGATGGCCTGGCTTTGAGCCTCTGGTCTGAGAGGACACTCATGAGAGAATGATGCCTCTTGCTGTGGAGACAACCTCTTCAGTGACACTATGCACAACACAGTTAATGAACTATAGGACCACTGCATGATACTCCAGATGCTCGCTTTGGAAAGCCTGGAATGCAGCTTCATCCACTGCAGATCCCAGGGTGCATAGTCCTACAAATTCTACTCCTTGTCACGGTACTACAATCCCTACCATTATTGGCAACTGCAATGTTCCAAGAAGCAGCTGGCGTACCAATGAACCTACCAACAGAAGCCATGCCAGAAGAAGTGCAGACCACCAGAAGCAGACTGCCCCCTCATTGAGAAAGAACATGCCCTCCTTTTGACGTCATTCTTAACTGAAGCCCAATTGTAGGTCCACCAATGCAAAGACGACTCTTCCTTCAAGAGTGTCTTGGAGAAGATCATGATAGACAAATGGGTCCTGGAGATCATTGTTAGGGGCTACCACATCAGTTTCTCCTCTGAGTCTCATCTGTGTGTCATCCCCTCTAGCGAGACCCCATCGCACGTGCTTCCCCTCATGGCTTCAGAGATACACTCCCTCCTGAAGTCATGAGCCATAGAGCTCATTTCTTCAGAAAACAGAAAACAGAGATTTTACTTCAGGTGCTTTCTAATCCCCAAGAAATATGGAAGCATCTGCCCTTTATTCATTTATTTATTTAACAATTTTTCTATACCGCCTTATCTTAAAATCAAGGCGGTTTACAGTAAAACTTCAATTTACAGAGAACTTTAAAGAGAAACAATTAAAATCTTTTTCCCATTACAGAATGACTTTCTTAGCAAACATAGGGAGGGGGAGAACTGGGAATGCTAACATATAACTTATGTAAAATGTGATGTATATGTAATTGTTCATGAGGGGGAGCATCAGAATTCATTGAAGTGCTCAATGAAAAGAAGGGTCTTGACCTTTCTTGGACCTGTGCTGCCTCAATAAACACATTTGAAGAGAGACGTTCTGCATGTACTCCCTGGGCTCCATCTTTCCTCTATTACTGGATAGCATCTCTGGATTAGCAGGATGCCTATACCCACATTCCCATCTACCAGGCCCACGGGTGGTACCTGTGCTTCTGTGTCCTGGTAAGCCACTACCAGTACAGGGTGCTCCTTTTTGGCTTTGGCCTATTCCCTGCACCAAGGGTTTTCATCAAATGCATTATAGGAGCTGCAGCATGCCTCCATAAACTTGGGGTGTGAATCTTACCATACTTGGACAACAGGCTCTTGGCAGCATCCTCGCAGCAGGAGGTCGAGGCAGCTATCCAGAGGACTGTTATGCTACTATCTTTGCTGGGCTTCCTCATCAATTATGAAAGGTCACATCTTCACCCCACACAGTCCTTGGAACCATCAGAGCAGACATATGAACAGCCCTGTCAAAGGCACTACTGCCAGTGCAGCAAGTGAACACCATCACCACTTTTGCCAAAAGAGTATCGGCCTCCAACTGTGTCACTGCCAGAACAATGCCACATCTTTTGGGACACATGGCAGCTACAATGCATGTGCTTCCCCATGCCAAGCTACACATGAGGTACCTTCAGTGGTTCCTGTGGAGTTACTGGAACCAACACTCTCAGTCACTATCAAGTCGGATTCCTATTATCCCTGCAACGTGTGAGGCACTCGCCTGGTAGACACAATGGGCAAATATCTCCCAGGTTTGGCATCTCCAGTAGCCTCACCATCATCTGACTATCACAATGGATGCCACCACAGTGGTTTGGGGAGCCCACCTACTCCACCTCCAAACTCAAGGCTTTGGGACACAGGAGGAACACCACCACCATATCAATCTTCTGGAACTGTGTGCGATCAAGCCTTCGAACAATGGATAACCAACAAGTCCTTCTGGATCCAGACAGGCAAATGAGTAGCCATATTCTACATCAACAAGCAAGGAGGAATGGGTTCCCTTCTACCTGGGTCTAGAGACAGACCGAAGAGTTGGCTTGCCACCCAAGCTTAACCAATGAAGAGAGATTGGAGAAGCTGGCTTGCTACCCAAGCCTAACAGAGGTGTTTGTTGTATCAGTGGAGAGCTTCCTGCTGGAAGAAATATGGTGGGGTGACTGCTTACAAGGTATACAAAGAGGATTAGAGGAATAGAGTCCTCGTGAGGAGGGATAAAGAACAGTGCAATTTGCAAAGGGCATAGAAACCCTAACCCAGGATCCTTTTGTCAGCAGTAGCAGAACCGGTAAGTATTTAAACTAGGAATGCAGACACAAATAATTCAAAGGAACACAACCTGTAATACTGAACATTGCAGATAGATGGAGGCACATTTAAATCAGGCCATCTAGCCCCCTGCGTGGCCGATCAGAAGTGGGACTCCCAGAGGTAGACCCGATTCTGATCCTGTGTGGGCTAGATGTGCCCACAGGATTAGAATTGGGTCTATGGCCTTAACGTGCAGGCTGGGCCCAAATTCTGACTGGCCTGCATGCCAGCCACATACCCAGCTAGCTCAGTCAAACTCCTGAATGGAGCTGCAGTGCTATGGCATCCCATTGCCATGGCACTACGGCTCCATTCAGGAGCTGCGAATGCTGGTCGCCACCAAAACCCTCCTTTCTCCACAGCTGGACCCTTGATACGGCCTCCCATGGCCAGGGTCCAGGTGTGGGGAACTTACTGCACCCCTTACCTGTTTTTGCAGGCCCGGCTGCATCATCCCCCAATGTCCTGGGGGACTTATTCCACCTCTCCGGTGGAATAAGTTCATGGCCCCGGACCTACAGGGCCGACCTCTTAATCGGCCTTGTACATCTGGGGTTGTGGCCTGCCCATGCCCCGCCCTTGCTCCACCTCTGGAATGCCCCCTTCTGGCTGCATTTAGGCCTCCCCATACAAATGCGCTATTCGTACAGGGAGGCTAGCAGGGGGGTGAATAGCGGAGATGAATGTCCAAACAGGACATCCATCCCCACTATTCACGGGACAGAATGACCCCCTTACAGTTTGAATTGGGTGTTTTATTTGTAGTAAAGAGAATTGTAGCTCCCACTTCAGAGTTTATGTGCTAAGAGCCTTGAAGGGCTTCTCTTCTCCTCACAGAGATTGTACATCTTTAGAGCTGAAGGAGAACTAGGACTCATAGAAACACATGCAGAACTACTATCATAGGCCTTCAGGTCTACTTAACTGCATCCTCAGATCCAAAATACACAAAAAGTGTTGAAATATGACAGTATACATCCAGAATCTATCTCCATCAAACTTGGACAAGCATTACGACGACTAGAAGGAATGAGTGAAAATCCACAAGCATGCACAGGGAAGGCAGTAACAGTATTTGCAAAACAAGAGAAAAAAAACTCTACAAGGGATTAGATCAACAAACAAGGAAAAACAAGTGGCAAATACAATGGGAAATACTGAATATTACTCAAGGAACCCTTTGTCGGTTAAAATGGGGTGAATTGAAACCAAAGGATGAAAGGTTGATAGTTGTAGCCCAGGACAGTGGCTTATGGATGAGATGGTTTATGGCATGCATTGAAAAAACAGGCAACACAGACATAGGTCGATTTTGTAAGAAAGATTTGGAAACGGTGATTCACATCATAGCTGGCTGTGAAGTTCTGATGGCAGAAAATTTCTATACAAAAAGACATACAAAAATAGTGTGTCTCATCCATTGGAAACTCTGTGAGCAGTACAACATCACTGTGCCTGAAAAGCACTGGGATCATGACCCTAAGAGAATTACAGAGAATAAGGAGGTTATGATCACTTGGGATACTCCCATTCCGACCGATAAAAAACTGGATGCGATGAAGCCAGAATGGCATTAATAATAGAGGTGTCAGTCCCAAGCAATTACTCTGAGTTGCGTGGAGAGACAGAAGATCCTGAAATACCAGGAAATGCAGTTAGAGACCAAGAAAATGTGTCAGAAAGATACAGAAATATTTCCCATTGTGTTAGGTACCACAGGCTTGATAAAGAAGAATTTCCAAACATACCTTGACAAACTACCCATACATGTTCCATCTTACGAACACCAGCAGGAGGCTCTCTTTGGCATGATGCAAGTATTACATTGAGCATTAGCAGTAAATTTGAGAGGCTGAGGCCCTATTCCCTATGCTCTGTCTTAGAAGTGAGGTTCACGACTATTATGGTATCCACAAAACTAACCCATTAGCAGAAACTGGTCCCTGTTAGAGAATAGCCAGGGTGGGTCAAAAATATCCATGCACATTTTCTATTTGATATGGGAAATAAATGTATCTGACAAAAAATGTCCACATTGGAATATACACCTGCTCTCTAGCTTGTTTAGGTTTTTAAAAAATGCTTGTTTTAACCAGTCCTTTACTGGGGAGGGGGGGGGGGGGGGGAGGAAGGATTAAGACTATTACGAGTATTCTCCTTAATCCTCTGTTGCTTATTTGTCCCTCCATATTGAAATTAGAAAAAGATAGCAGTAGTCAACAGCCATCTTTAACACATGTAGACTTGCAAAATGACTCACATACACATGTAATGTGTGCCTCCTACTGTAGAAGATGCAAACTATTGGCCTACACATATAGGTGTATGTAAATGTGTTTTCTCTGCTGTTTTTCCCTATGTGCAGGTTTGTAAAATGGCTGCCATGCTGTATATGGATACACTCTTGCACTTCCATTTTGATATTTTAGAAAGAGCTCCATGTTTAGCAGATTCCTTTCTAGGATACTGTAGGAACTATAAACTCTAAACAAATCATCAGAGAAGCAGGATTGTATGAAGACAACAGAGGTGTGAAGATTGGTGGAAGACTCATTAACAACCTTCGCTATGCTGATGATACCACATTACTGGCTGAAAGTGAAGATCACGATCAAAGAACATAGTCTCAAAATGGGCCTGCACCTTAATACCTTAATGCAAAGAAGACAAAGATCATGACAACTGGCAAAATCAACAAGTTCATCGTTGAAGGAGAAGAAATTGAAATCGTGGACAACTTTAACCTACTTGGATCAACTATCAATAAAGAAGCAACAAGCAATCAAGAAATCCGACGACGCATTGCTCTTGGCACAATGGCTATGAAAGACCTAGACAAGATTCTCAAGCGCAGAGATGTCTCTTTCCATACAAAGATTTGACTTGTTCAAGCTATGGTATTTTCAATAACATCATATGGATGTGAAAGCTGGACAATTAAAAAGATAGATAGGAAGAAAATTGATGCCTTTGAATTATGGTGCTGGCGGCGAATACTGCGTATACCATGGACTGCCCGAAGAACAAACCAGTCAGTACCAGAGGAGATCAAACCTAAGCTTTCTTTAGAAGCTCAGATGACAAGACTTCGACTTTCATACTTTGGACACATCATGCGAAGAGAGAGATCATTAGAGAAAAACATCATGCTTGGCAAGATAGAGGGTCAACGCAAAAGAGGAAGGCCAGCAATGAGATGGATTGCTACAATAACAGCAGCTACAGGTACCAGTCTGTCAACAATGAGCTGCCTGACTGAAGACCGAACACAATTTAGGACAACTATCCAGAGGGTCGCCATGAATCGACACCGACTTGACGGCATTTAACAACAACAACATATATGTCACAACCTCACTATCTCAATTCTGATCTTCACGTCTTTTCTAAATCATGCCTCTTTATGAGGGTGTTCATCCCTAACATAAGTTGTCTTACATGTCATGACGTCCATTTTTAGTTTTTCCAACTATCCACATTTGGGAGATCAAAATATTGGTAACAGAATATTATTTGTGTTTTTATGTATGTATTGTATCGATGATTCAATTTTTAAGTATGCTCTATTTATTTAACTTTTTAATGCAGACTATTTGTTAATGATATTATATGGTATCAATTTAATTTATTTAACTGTCTCTATTAATTATTTTATCTATTTATTTTACATGGTATTTATTGTTTATTGGCTATTTTTATTCATTTTAGTGACAAATGCACTTTATTTGACAGAAGCCTTTTGCAGCGAAGGTATCGGTAGACATATTTATGTTTTATTTATGTCCTCCTCATCTCATTTTTGTATTTTAAGGTATATATAGTGTCATGAGGTGGACAGCACAGAGTCTAAAACTTTAATAGGGAAAACAAAGGAAGGGCTTACTGGTCATGAGATAGACAGTACACAGCTTGAAATAACCAGAGAGGCTCTAAAAGGAGAGCTTATTTCTTATGAGGGAGACAGCATAGAACCTGAAGTATTAAAAGGGTTTAGAAATCAAGAGCTTACCTCACAGTCACAGGGTCAGTGGAGACATTCACTGTGCAAGGGGGCAGGGAGTGAAGAAACAAACATTCCTCAGCTCTGCAGGGACGCAGAAAGAATTCAGAGCTCTAATCAGGCTCACCTGTGGGAACAGTCACGTTCCACGTTCAATAGGCAGCTCAATAAAACCAGGAGAAAATCAAGTGAGAGAGAGAGAAGGGAACTCACAAGCCAAGAGGGTGAACTCACAAGCAAGGAGGGTGAGCTCACAAGCAGAGAGGCTGAGTTGGAAAATCCATACCAAACAGCAAGAGACCCACTGCCTTGGAGATCCAGGTTTGAACAGAAGCAGTCTGATGAACCCGAGTGGATCAGGGGAGATAGAGCTAAGGTCTTCCCAACCAGAGGGGTCCTCGCTCCCAGGCAAGCAGACAGATCTCCAGAGAGCAAAGGTCACACTCTGAGAGTCTCACAGGAAGCAGGAAGCAAGTTCTACCCAGCTAGACCCGGCAACAGATACTGCCGGAGTCAAGCAGCCTGCAGCTCTGAGAGAAAACCCTGGCTAGAGGAAGAAGGGCTAGATGCCATATTCTCTCGTGGGAAAGATAAGTACCCGCTGTATTATAAGGGGAGTGGAAGAGATTGGGGGAGAAAGGGCCAAGCACATAGGAAACAAGAGAGCCCTCAATGGCTTAGGGACTGGGAAGAATTCCCCAGCCCAGCTTGTATTGCCTCTGACCCCCAGCAGCAGCAACTGTACCTCCCAAGGACAGGATTTACCCCAGGGCAGAGATCTGAGCGCAGGTTTGCAGACACTCAGAGATCCTACACAGACCCAGCCCAAGAGGGGATGCAGTGGGAAAGCACTATCCCAGAGAATACTCAGGAGCCGATGGATTGTAATCTGGGAGTAACTGTTGATTTTGAATCTCTGCGGTAAAGAGAAGAAAAGGAAGTGTTTGTGATTTCTTTGAAAGAAGATAATACTTTTGTGTGTTTTGGGGAAAGCAAAGAAGAAGCTTGGTTTTTGTTAAAGTGTTCTTTTGCCTGTGATGTAACAGCTTTATTTG
The DNA here is from genome assembly GCA_033557465.1 of Ichthyophis bannanicus. Classification (NCBI taxonomy): domain Eukaryota; kingdom Metazoa; phylum Chordata; class Amphibia; order Gymnophiona; family Ichthyophiidae; genus Ichthyophis; species Ichthyophis bannanicus. Next base: position 369,426,544 of record CM066035.1, read on the forward strand.
TGTTATCCTTATCTGAAAGTCATCCATACGGGACAGGGAATAAAGCCCATCCTTAATTCCACTTGGACACGACTCTTGAGTCATCATTATAATTCCACAACTCAAACTGGGTCCCATCTAGGCAGCTGCCTAGGGCGACACAGTCAGCCAACAGGCTTACAATAGATTCAGAGCACGTTTTACATTTGTGTTCTTTATTTTTGTGATTATTATTTAATGAATGTGGATGTTAGCGGCATTGTTTTCTAGTTGCTATACTACTATTTATGATTTTATTTATTGCATGTTTTATTTATTTTAATTAATTTTAATTTTGATATTATTTATTTAATTTGTTTTAATTGTGATTGTTTGTCTTTTTGAGGTTCGCACCTTCAAAATATCCCTCTGAAGAAGGCCGGGAGGCTGAAACACGTAGGGGACAATAAAAGGGGTTTCTCCAAACCTGAAAAAACTGCCAGTCTGGGTATCTGTTCCTTTCTCCAGTGAAAAAGATAGACAGGAAGAAAATTGATGCCTTTGAATTATGGTGCTGGCGGCAAATACTGCGTATACCATGGACTGCCCAAAGAACAAACCAGTCAGTACTAGAGGAGATCAAACCTAAGCTTTCTTTAGAAGCTCAGATGACAAGACTTTGACTTTCATACTTTGGACACATCATGCGAAGAGAGAGATCATTAGAGAAAGACATCATGCTTGGCAAGGTAGAAGGTCAACACAAAAGAGGAAGGCCAGCAATGAGATGGATCAATACAATAACAGCAGCTACAGGTACCAGTCTGTCAACAATGGGCCACCTGACTGAAGACTGAACACAATTTAGGACAATTATCCAGTGGGTCGCCTTGAGTCGACACGACTCGACAGCACTTAACAACAACAACATAAATGTCACAACCTCACTATCTCAATTCTGATCTTCACGTCTTTTCTAAATCATGCCTCATATATTTACTTATTGATGTTGATCCTGTACCATGCTTTGAGGTGTTTGTAGGCATGCAATAAATACATTGGTAAACTGCTACTTTCTTTTCCTAATAGGTTCATGATCAATGCACAGTTAAGAATTAATAAACCAGATTTCATGCCATTAACAACCTTTCCATAATAAAAGTATTCTAGGTAGGTCATATTAACAAAGGGGTCTTTTACTAAAAGGGAATTAGGAATAAGATGATATGACCAATATTCGTAATAAAGATGCTCCAGTATAACAATTCCGTGGTATTCAAAACAAATTGTGTGTGTGTCAATCATTTGTCATACCACCAGGGGGTCTCAGACTTTTTAGCGCAACAGTCAAACAGTATAAAAATACCGTCAATAGCGCTCTTAGCATCAATGACTCCTCTGGGGTTTATTTTTTCATCAATTCTTAAGATGATATGCGGCAGGGAATGAGTGGTTTATAGGTAGGAAATGGGCATATCATAAGATGATATGAGGCAGGGAATGAGTAGTTTATAGGTAGGAAATGGGCATGTGCACTGCACTTGGTCACTTAGGGGTTGCTTTACTAAACTGCTGTAGTTGCTAGCACAGCAGATATCACATGCTGTGTGACCAAGGTACCAGTTAACATGGGGCAACTACAGATATTGCAGTTGAGTTTTCGTCCAGACTACTGAAAGGTTTGAAGGAAATTAATTCGGTCTTAGTGTTCCGGAAGAAACTTAAGACCACTGTTCCCTCTAAGCTGTGCGCGTGTGCACGCGCACACACCTCGTCGAGTGAGCGCACATACTTTACAACAGAGCGCACAAAAATTACGGTTCTGATTCTGATAGAAAACAACACAGACGTTCTTAAAATTGAAAAGTTGTTGTGTATTTATGGTTTTCACAAGTTCTACAATATTTTCTAGTGCAATCAATGTGGTGTACATACTGTATTCTGATGTATAGTCAAATTTTAAAGTATATAACTCCGAGTGTTGTTATGTGGCGCACAAAAATTTAACCTTCCTTCAAAAGCTGCACAGCTGATATTTTATGCGCACACAGCCTACAGAAAATTAGAGGGAATATTGCTTAAGACCTGGTTATTTTCTGATGGAGTAATTTTACTGTAACGGATTAATGATGTGTCTTTGTAAACCGCGCTGATCCAGTGAGTAGTTAGGAGTGCTGTGGTATAAAAGTATTTTAAATAAATAAATAATGCAGGGATTTTCCTTTGCTATCTGCAGAAAACGCAAAGTGGCCGTGTCTGCAACATATGGTTACCGTGGGCCTCAACAGCGTGCGGTAACCATCAGGTTTGCCGTCAGTATGGGTGTGGCTGACACCGCCTCATTGGGAGATGCTAGCTGCATCCACGATGCCACCCAACTGCATTCTCTGCACTTACGATGCATTATTTGCTGGAGAAATGCTGCACCCCCCTCCCCCCAATAGAGAACGCATGGCTTTTTGCAGGAAAGCTGCACTCTCTGTACTTTTCTGGTGTGTTAGCTACAAAAGCCTAATGTAGTTTAAACCGACCCCTTGCTAGATGCTGCCACTGGTGTGGATAGTATGGATACACTTCAAAAGGAGACAGAAGGGCATGTTTATTAAAGGTTTTAATGCGCATTTCTGAAATTTACGCGTGTTGAGTGCCCAAAGTCCTTTTACTTCTCTGGGCACAGTGACACTAAATGCATGTTCATTTCATTAATGTGCATTCATCTTTAGTAAACATGCCCCATTAAGTGCATCTGCACTGTCAGTACGCTTACCACATGATAAAGAGTATTTCTGTGTGACAACTGTATGAGAACAAGCTGGGAACACCTCCAACAGTTAGCCACGCAGGCTTTGCACTTACCACCCATTCTTTATATCTAACACGTAATCAGTACAAAACTTCACTTTAGTAAAAGGGCCCCTACTGAATCTGCATCTATATTTCTTTGTTGTTCATGTAAATGTATACACATAAGGCTAGTAGCAGAATTCTGTAGAACTGGTCCTTAGGGCCCAATAACCAAAGAAGACCAAATGGAAAAAGCAGGGGGTTTCGCTGCTGCAGCTACTGCTGTATCTCAGCCAAACAATGATGATATTTCAGGCATAAATGGTAGAACCATGGGCTTGTATATGGATATAAGAAATGTAAAGGACCTTTGCCCTCTTATTGCAGTTCAATCAATCTGAATATGATTATGAATTCATGAGTCTTAGAAGGTAAAATTTACTTCCCCCTAAACTTCTATTTCATTTTTTCTTTTAACTATTTTTATTTTTGTGGACTAATACGTTTCCCCCTTTCTACCTCTTTGAATCTCTGCTGATACGAACCAGCATATCATAATACCTTTCTTTAACCCAAGATCACAGGAAACAGAGATGTGAGTGACTTTTCTTGGATAAACATGTTCCATTGGTTTGGCAAAGCTCCTAACTGGAATCCAACATGAGGTGCTGAAGTGCCTTTTCCTCCCCTTGATGAGCACTTAACATGCAATTTACTGTTGCTTTCAATTACTGGGTATTCCACATGTGTTTACTGTTTGGGGTGTGCTGCATCCTAACAGCCAAATGATGAATAATGAATATAATGATCTGTTCTATTTTAACAGAAATCTAGTGTTAAAGCAAAATAGGATATTTAGACTAATCAGCCTGACTCCTGCGTGAAACTAACAAACTGTTTGGAAAATGTGCTAATGCTACACTAAAAGATGTTTCAGAATTTATTCTGAAAGTTCTGTTATTTACTTAGAGAAAAAAATGCATGGATCAAATATGTGTTACTTGAATTAATTATACATTACACACTACTTGGACGTGAAATTTCAACCTACATGGCATCAACGATAATACATGAGATTGAGTGACTCAGAAGGGCCCTAACTGGTTATTGTTTCTCGCACATTTCTCTCATACTTATTTTGGAAAGGTATAAGGCACAGGAACTTCATTAGTCATTAACATTGTCAGTTATAATAATAATAATAATAATTGTTGGAGTTTTATAGGTCGCTGACTCACAACCTAGTTGTGTTTTGCAGTCTGAGCAACAGCAATTTTGTTGTTTTGACATCTGAGGGGGTGATTTTCAATAGCTTGTGGTTTCACATGATAAATGTGAAGTTGGTTATGCACGGGCCTTCTTGATGCAGTGTATGCAAGTCAAAAATACATTTGCTTTATTTTAGACTTCTATCCTATTACCACCCTTTCTCCAAAAAGAACCAAGGGTAGCCTCCAACTTATCAATTATAATGTCAAATATAATATAAATTTTACCCCCTATCACTTTTGGTTAATTACACAGGTACACTACCAAAAAACTGCCTCCAGTTTTGCAACTGATTCCTATAGATTTTGGGGTGCTGAATCCAGGAAAAATAGCCAAAATGTTCCATCATGTCACGTTTTCTTGCAAAATTAGAATTCTTACCCATATAAGGAATGTTCACATAATTTCTTTTTAGCCGACTGCAGTTTATTTTCTTGGCCCAAAATAGAGGTTGTAATGGTTAACTAACTAGAAACACTCCCTCATGATATTTTAGAGTGTTTTTGTATTCATTTTATACATTAACAGGACAATTGGGAGGCGGGGGGCTAAATCCAGTACTCGCGCTGGCGCATGTTCTTTCCTGTTTGCCTCGCCTCGTTCGCTCGCTCAAACACGGTGGTTGCGACATGAACGTTCCTGTCAAATTTCAGTTTCTTGCAAGTTCATTATTACCTTTTGTTTGCTCAGTCGTAATCCAGCTTTATTCCGAAGTGGTTCACTACAGTTGTAGTTTGCAGTGCTGTGTATTTGTGATGGCTCACAGAGCCAGAGGTTGCGTCAACTCTCCGGACAGTTTTTGTTTTATTTGTGGGGAATATACCATGAAAAAGCGGCAGAGGAACATTTCTGCATTTATTAAAAAAGTATATTTCGCCTATTTCGGTTTGAAGTTAGGCAATCAAGACAAACCGTGGGCTCCTCACAAAGTGTGCAAGACATGTGAGGAAGATCTACGCTTATGGATGAAAGGTAAAAAACAAGCATTTCGTTTCGGAATACCTATGATGTGGCGTGAACAAAGAGACCACAGCAGTGACTGCTATTTTTGCTCTTGCATTGTGAAGGGATACAACTTAAAAAATAAGAACGTAATAAGTTACCCCAACCTTCCCTCAGCAATTAGGCCTATGCCTCATAGCAACGAAGTACCTGTGCCTGAACCACCAAAATCTTTGGATCATATTTGTGTGGACGGTTCTGATCATGATGAGACTCATCAGATGGCTTTTCCCGATGAGTCCAGTACTTCCGAGTTTGAAATTGAACCAGATCCGAAACCTGAACTTTTCTCTCAAGCTGAATTGAATGATTTAGTCCGGGATTTAGGACTCCCAAAAGATGCTGCCCAACTGCTAGGTTCTCGGCTTAAACAGAAAAATCTATTGTCACCAGGAACAACTTTTTATTGGTACCGCAACCGCGAGACACAATTTTTGAAGTATTTCAGCAAAGAGGAAGATTTGGTATTTTGCAACGATATATACGGAGTGATGGAAAAGTTTAAACTCAAGTATGATCCTGCTGAATGGCGGCTGTTCATTGATTTTTCAAAAGACAGCATAAAAGGTGTTCTTCTTCATAATGGCAACACATTCGCTTCAGTTCCTATTGCTCACTCTGTTATTCTCCAAGAAAAATATGAGAATTTGGCCCTGATTCTTCAGAATATTCGTTATGATGAGCATAAGTGGATGATTTGTGGAGACTTTAAAATTCTATCCATGCTATTAGGGCAGCAATCCGGTTTCACCAAATATCCCTGCTTCCTTTGCTTGTGGGATAGCCGGGCCTGCGACCTACACTGGGGGAAAAAAAGACTGGCCAATTCGGGAGTATTTGAGACCCGGTGAGAAAAATGTTCTTCATGAGAGCTTGGTACCTCGTGATAAAATTCTATTACCACCTCTCCACATTAAGTTGGGTCTCATTAAGCAATTCATCAAGTCCCTTCCAAAAGATGGTGAGTGCTTTCGGTACCTTTGCTCAAAGTTCCCCCGACTTTCTGAAGCAAAGCTAAAGGAAGGAGTGTTTGTTGGCCCTGATATAAGGAAACTCATTTCAGATGGAGCATTCGCTGAAACGAGAGAAGGAAAAAGAAGGAAAAAGAAGCCTGGGATTCCTTCAAGGATGTTGTTCTCAAATTCTTGGGGAACAGGCGGGATGAGAACTATAAGGATATTGTTGCCAGGATGCTCAATGCCTTCAAAGAACAAGGCTGTAACATGAGCCTGAAAGTCCATTTCTTGCACTCCCATGTGAACTACTTTCCCAAAAACCTGGGGGCGTACAGTGAAGAACAAGGTGAAAGGTTTCACCAGGACATCAAGGACGCAGAGAGAAGGTACCAAGGAAGATGGAACACCACTATGATGGCTGATTTCTGCTGGTTGCTGCTGCGGGAAACCCCAGATGAAAAATACGCCAAGCAGCGCACCAAGAGAAGCATTCGGGGGAAGAAGAAACGGGCCCACCAGGAGATTGATTGACCCAAGAATGACTTTAAAATCTAAACTGTGTTGACAAATATCGTGTTTTTACTAAACTTTGAAATAAAAATTTGCTAGTTATTACCACAGTGTCGGATCTCATTTATTAGAATTTTATTTTCACACCATCGGGTGTTTGTCTTCATGTATTGCAATGGTGCGGTTTGCGTTTTCTATTCTTACATACATACCTGTACAACATTTTTTGCACATTTCTTTGCTTTGCTTTGTGTCTAACCTCGCTCTTATATGCTCAATGTTTGTGCACATGTATGTGGCTGTTTTAAGTGCAGACAATTTTGCTACCATCACAGTGTGTTTTGTTGACATTACTCTATTCTTATGTGCTGCCTTGTTACAATTTTCTTTATTCTTATTTGAATAACTACTAAACAATTAGTATAAAGAATTAATCCAAGAAACTTTTATCTCGATCGCACTCAATCTGAAACGTTCACCTCAAACTGCTAACCCAATGTAGCAAACAATCTGTACGTGATGGAGCAAATTGGTTACCAGATTTGGATTCAGCGCACCAAAAAACGTAAAAATCAATCGAAACATTAGAGGCAGTTTAAAAAAATTTTTTTTAGTGTACCTGTGTTATTTTTCTTTTAGCTAATTTTATACTGGGTGGCCTTGTATGTTATTCCATATCTGCATTTTGAATCTCTTCAGCATAATGCAGTGCATGTTTATGTTTATGTTTTATTGCACTTGATATACCGCTATTACATTTAGAACATAGCGGTGTACAGTAAAGCAGAACCTTATACAGAGAGACCAGTAGGTCGGAGAAAAAAAAAAGAAAAAGAAAGGAAGTTACAATATAAGACAGGAAAGCACCCAAGACATTTAAATAGACGAGACTACAGGTAAGAGAGGAGAGGGAGGGCAGGGAGGGGGAGAGGCTTGTCACGTAAGAGGCAGGGGGAGGTCAAAAGCAGCAGAAAAAAAGTGCGTTTTTAAGTCTTTTTTGAATGTGGGATAATGTTGTTCTAACCTGAGGGAAAGGGGTAGTGAATTCCAGTAGGCTGGACCAATAAAGAAAAAGGCAGAAGAACGTGTGGACTGTAAGTGAGCGAGGGATGGAGAGGGGAGGTGAAGGCGATTTATGTGGACGGAGCGGAGGGAGCGGGTGGGGATGTGAAAATGGAGTAAATCTGCTAGGTATTGGGGGGTATGGGTGTATAAAACTTGGTGAACCAGTGTAAGGATTTTGTAACGAATGCGGAATTGTAGAGGCAGCCAGTGTAAGTGAGAGAGAAGTGGAGTAACATGATCGCGGGGGGAGGAGTGGAAAATAAGATGTGCAGCAGTATTCTGAATGCGTTGAAGCCGATGAAGTTGTGAAAGGGGGAGTCCAGCAAAGAGTGTATCCTAAAGACTCCATCACAAAGCATTTCTTTAGCCTAAGCATCAAAGGAAAGATGGAATGCGAGTGAGCTTTCATGGATCAAAATATTCCATTGATTTGGCAACCTAATTGTGTGCATCAGCAGCAAGCTAGCATGGAGCAGATGTGATAGTGTTGCAAATCATGGTCCTAGGAAAAGAGACAGACAGCATCAAAGATAGTGACATTGAAGAAATGATTGGCCTGAATCACCAGCCCTTGAAGTGGTCGAGAATGTGAGATTTAAGGGGTTCCATCACCAGTGTGCACTTAGGCAATAGCACGACACAAGTTTTACAGCGGGTGTTAGCTGTAAATGTGAGAGACTAAGATCATACTCAACATACCCTAGCTTAGGAGTGAGGTTTGTGACTGTCGCTGTATGCACAAAACTAACTCATTTGCAAAATCTGCCCCAGGGTATTTAGAAAAAAAAAGAGAGAGAGAAATAGGAGACCTAGCTGGAAAAAAAACATAACAACGGTATATGCAGAAAAAGAAAAGGCCAACAGAAGAAAACCTGGTGCAGAAACAGAGAGAAGATTTGGAAAGGGGCATAGGGAGAAGAAGGGGATTAGGAAAAGAGTAAACAAGTAGAAGTAGAACTGCAACAGTAAAAGAAAGAAGGGGACTCAAAAAGAATACCAGAAAAAAAGGTTAAATAGGAAAAAGAAAGAAGAGGTTTAAAACAGAATACTAAAAGGAAGGCTGAGGTACAGATAGAGACAGGAGATCCAGAAATATGGGAGAATAGAAAAAAACTGAAGAACAGGTCAAGAAGTCAACTGAAGAGGTAGAGGAAAGGCAAGAGAAGGACCCAGAGATGGAGGAATTAATGATTGGCTCATGACCTGTAACAAAATAGATGAGTATGCTGGGTTATAAGAAAGGGAAAAATTAACAAAGCTGAATTTAATATAAGCAATTAAGAGTACAAGAAGCAAGATGAATAAGGCCACAACCAATGTTCCCTCTAATTTTCTGTAGGTTGTGTGTGCATAAAATATCAGCTGTGCAACTTTTGAAGGAAGGTTAAATTTTTGTGCGCCATATAACGACACTCGGAGTTATATACTTTAAAATTTGACTACACGTCAGAATACAGTATGTACACCACATTGATTTTAATCAAAGTAAATGAAAATAGATGATTACTAAATGAAGCGGAAAATTTCTAGTAATTGCAATCACAACTTTTACATTTTAAGACATCTGTGGTGTTTTCTATCAGAATCAGAACAGTAATTTTTGTGCGCTCTGTTGTAAAGTATGTGCGCTCACTCGACGAGGTGTGTGCGCGCGCACACGCGCACAGCTTAGAGGGAACAGTGGCCACAACCTATGGGGGTCATCCTGAGCCATGAACAGCGGGGATGTACTCCCTGCCTGGAATTACATCCCCGCCATTTGTCCCCTTACCGATCCCGCATAAAGGCTCCCCGCGCAAATAGCGGAGTTGTACAGATGTACAGGTCCCCGTATACAGAGGCGGAATAAGTCCCTCTGGACATGGCGTTTCAGCGGTGGCTGGCGGAGAAAGATGAGGTAGGGATGCAGGAAGTTCCCCAAAGCTGGACCCTGGCGATGGGAGGCTGGTTTGAGGGTCACTATGGCTCTGCAGCTCCATTCAGGAGCCTGACTGAGCTAGTCAGTTGTGTCTGGGCATGCAACCAGTCAGAATCAGGGCCTGGCCTGCATGTCCAGGTGCTAGACCTGATTCTTATCCCGTGGTAGTCACGGGATCAGAATTGGATCTAACTTTGTACGGCCCGATTCTGCCCAGCTGTTCAGGGGCTGCACGGCCTGAATGGAATAGGCCTCTATATGAAGAGAGTATCTATTGACGTAACAAAAATAAACGGAATAAAATATTGTGCTGTAGAATCATTACTGAAAGGATTCTACCAAAGAAAATACAGGGCAAGAAGAAAAAGTGAATGATTAAGAACCCCTTCTTAGAAAAAGTACATTGAAGGGAAAATAAAGTCATTGCATGCAGAGGTATCTTTGAAAGATGACTATCTAAAATGTAGTCTTGAAGGACTACAAAAAGGGACTGCTACGTCTGGAGAGCGATCTGCAATTCTTAGTATTTTGTTCTGGGAATTTTTCTTCATCTTGATGAAAAAGGAATTCTTTAGATGTGTATTTGTTAAATCAGTCAGGGCCTAGTATTAGCAAAGAGCTTTTAGTTAAATTAAAAACTCAACAGGTAGTTTTCAGTTTAAGTTTGAAACCCAGCAGAGAGTTTTTAGTTTAAATTTAATACTCAATCAGGGCCTAGTAGCACCACAGAGCTTTCAGTTTAAATTTAAAAATTTTCAACAAAGGAATTGCATGATGAAGTGCCAGGGGTTACACTGGGCTTGAAACATGGTGCTATGTAGCACTCTAATCCGTATGCTGAGAATCTACAGCCTGGAAATGGAAGTGTTTCTAAGCAGCCCGCATTGCTGAAGCCTCCCTCACAGCATCTCAGATGTTAAATCCGTTTACAGATAAGTTTGACAAGTTTGATACATTTCCGTTATGTATTGGACCTTTTCTGCAACATTTTTGGTTTTAGGGGCTTGCTTGAAGCACTTCCCTTATTATAATTTCACAGATAGAACTGTTTGTTGGCTTGTAAAAATGAGTAAAAAGGAACTTATTACTTCAAGAGGTTTCCTCACAGTAACTGTTCTGACAAAAACAATTTAGGTGAGGGGATAATTTAGTATCAAAGGAGGTTCCATAGTGTGTTAAGATTTTTTGTCCTTTGAATGGTAATTTTTGTTATCTTAAATTTAAAACAGAGCATAGAGCTTTCTGGTTAAATTTAGAACCCAAGACTCCCTCAATCCAAGCAAGGGCTGTGTGAATCACCCAGGAAATTGGTCACAGATTACCTTAGAAGCACAGGACAGGAGTGTAGCAGTGAGTTTTTAATAAGTCTTCTTTCCTTCCCTCCCTCCTCAATAACTACCCACCCCTGGGATAATTGTAGCTTTATATGTGTTAAATCTCATAGAGGAAAGGAGGTGCCATATTCACTCTCAGGTGCAGCTGTTTATCCTCATCAGGCATACATTAAGGATCTGAGATTATTTAAGCTTCAGCTGAATAAAGTACATTAAACATATTAGGTATAGTTTTATTAGTATAAGTATCCCTAGCAACCCTTAATAAGTAAAGAACTTAAATACCTAAACACAACCTTAACACTAAGATGCAGACAGCAGTCCAGCAGCGAGATGGGGGTTTTCCAGTCTTTTGTATCGAGTGTCACATGTATGATTTTCTCCCAGTTGATGAGGGGTCTTACGTGTGTACTAGGTGCAAGGAGCTCTTTGCTCTTAGGGAATGAGTCCAATCTCTGGAGGCTGGAGTAGCAGACTTGGAGAACATAAGGAAGACAGAGAGGTACATAGACAAGACCTACAGGGATATAGTACTGAAGTCCCACTTCCAGTCTGGCAGCATCTCTGTTGCCATGGAGAAGAGAGGTCACGTGACAGTAGAGCATCACCCTGGTGTGGCAGGAAGTGACCCTGTATCTAGGACCATCCTCCAGGTGATGTAAAACCCTCTTGCACCGAGGAGGTTTCTCTAGGGCCATGTGCCCATGAGAGAAGGGTTAGGATAGCCATTATAGTTGGTGATTCAATCATTAGGCTTGTAGAAGCTGGGTGGCTGGTGTACGTGAGGATCAACTGGTAACATGCTTGCCTGGTGTGACCTCACGTGTCACCTAGACAAGGTCTTAGATAGTGCTGGGGAGGAGTCTGCTATTTTGGTACATGTCAGTATCAATGATGTAGAAAAGTGTGGTAGGGAGGTTCTGGAGGCTGAATTTAGGCTTTTAGGTAGGAAGTTGAAATCCAGAACTTCCAGAGTAGCATTCTCCGAAATGCTTCCTGTTCCACACGCAGGACCCAAAAGGCAGGCAGAACTCTGGGGTCTCAGTGCATGGATGAGACAATGGTGCAAGGATGAGGGTTTTGGATTTCTTAGGAACTAGGGAACATTCAGGGGAAAGGAGAGGCTCTTCCGAAGGGAGGGCTCCACCTTAACCAGAATGGAACCAGGCTGCTGGCATTAACCATTAAAAAGGAGATAGAGCAGCTTTTAAACTAGATAATAGGGGAAAGCTGACAGTCGCCCAGGAGCGCATGGTTTGGAGCAATGTATCCTTGAAAGATACTAGCAAAAGACTGAAGTTAGGGAATATCAGTAGAGAGGTTTCAGTAAAGACAAAAGTAGCCTGAATGCCCTTGAGTACATAGCAGACAGAGCTTAAAGATTACAAATTACCCCTGCCTACCAATAGCCAGCTTAATATGAATAAAATACAGCCTCTAAAATGCTTTTATGCAAATGCTAGAAGTCTAAAACATAGGATAGGAGAGTTACAATATATAGGACTAAATGAGAGGTTAGATATGATTGGTATCTCACAGAAATTGTGGAAGGAGGACAACCAGTGGGACACTGTGATACCTGAGTACAAACTATATCGTAATGATAGAGCAGATTAAATTGGTGGAGGGGTTGCGTTTTATGTTAGAGAGGGTATTCAGTCACAAAGGATTAAAGTTTTGCAGGAAATAAAATTCACTGTAGAATCTCTATGGATTGAAATTCCATGTAAAAAGGGGAAGGGGAAGGCAATGGCAATGGGGGTGTACTATCGACCACCTGGCCAGAATGAACAAATAGATTATGAAATGCTCAAAGAAATCAGGAACGCTAACAAAAGTTACAACACAGTAATAATAATGGGTGATTTCAATTACCCTGGTATTGACTGGGTCAGTGTCATGGCAAGACATGCTAGGGAGATAAAGTTTCTAGATGAAATAAATGACTGCTTCTTGGAGCAGCTGGTTCATGAACCAACCAGAGTGGAAGCCATTTTGGATCTAGTCCTTAGTGGAACATAAGATCTGGTGCAAGAGATACAAGGGTGTTGGGGCCACTTGGCAATAGTGATCACAGCATGATCGCATTTGATATAATAAATGAAGGACAGTAAAGAAATCCACAGTACTACCTTTTAACTTTCAAAAGGGAGACTATGATAAAATGAGGACAATAGTTAAGAAAAAACTAAAAGGAGCAGTTGCAAAGGTTAAAGATTTACATCAAGCTTGGGCATTGTTTAGAAATACTATCTTGGAAGCCCAGACCAGCTGTATTCCACGCTTTAAGAAAAGTGGAAGGAAGTCCAAAAAACTTCCAGCATGGTTTAAAAGTGAGGTCAGAGAGGCTGTTGTTGCCAAAAAAGCATCTTTCAGGAAATGGAAAAAGGAGCCAAATGACAAAAACACAAGCACTAGCAAGTTAGATGCAAGGCCTTCATAAGGCAGGCAAAGAGTTAATTTGAGAAGAAGTTTGCTGTGGAAGCAAAAACATATAATAAAGACTTTTTCAAGTACATTTGTAGAAAAAAGCCCTGTGAGTCAGTTGGATCATTAGATAATATAGGGGTAAAAGGGGCACTAAGAGGGGACAAGGCCATTGTGGAGAGACTGAATGAATTTTTTGCTTTGGTCTTTACTGAGGAAGATGTAAGAATGTTACCCTTGACTGAAATGGTATTTAAAGGAGATGCTGTAGAAGAATTGAAAGAAATATTGATACGCCGGGAAGATGCATTACAACTATTTGATAAACTGAAGAGTAGAAAGTCACCTGGACCAAATGGTATACATCCAAGGGTGTTGAAAGAACTGAAATATGAGACTGCAGACCTAATCTGTGAACTATCATTAAAATCATCTGTAATACCTGAAGATTGGAGGATGGCCAAAGTAACACCAATTTTTAAAAAGAGTTCCAGGGGTGATCTGGGAAACTACAGACCGGTGAGCCTGACATCAGTACCAGGAAAAACGGTGGAAGCCATCACAAAGAACAAAATTACTGAACATGTAGATTGTCAAGGCTTAATGGGAGACAGCCAACATGGCTTTAGCCAAGGAAGGTCTTGTCTTACTAATCTGTTATATTTTTTTGAAGGTATGAATAAACAGGTAGACAAAGGTGAGTTGATTGATATAGTGTATCTGGACTTTCAGAAAGCCTTTGACAAGATCCCTCATGAGAGACTTTTGGCAAAATTAAAAAGCCATGGGATAGGAGGCAGTGTACTATTGTGGATCAGGAACTGGTTAAAAGATAAAAAGCAGAGGGTAGGACCAAATGGCCAGTTTCCCCAATGAAGAGAGTAGTACCCCAAGGATCTATGCTGGCTCCGCTGCTTTTTAACATATTCCTAAATGACCTGAAAATGGGAATAACGAGTGAGGTTATCAGATTTGCAGATGACACAAAACTATTTAAAGTTGTTAAAACTCTCAAGAGGATTGTGAAAAATTGCAAGATTATCTTGATAAATTGGAAGACTGGCCATCCAAATGGCAGATGAAATTTAATGTGGACAACTGCAAAGTTATGCACCTAGGAAAAAACCCCCCAAACTATTGTTACATAATGCAAGGTTCCGCATTAGGAACCACCACCCAGGAAAAAGATTTAGGCTTCATTGGGGATAACATGTTAAAACCCTCCACCCAGTATGCAGCAGCGGCCAAAAGAGCAGGTAGAATGCTAGGTATCATAAGGAAAGGAATGGAGAATAAAACAAAGGATATTATTATACCTCTGTATCGTTCCATGGTGCGACCACACCTTGAATGTTTTGTGCAATTCTGGTTCCCGTATCTTAAAAAGGATATAGCGTTATTAGAAAAGGTACAGAGAAGAGCCACCAAAATGGTAAAGGGGATGGATGGATACCCCTATGAAGAGAAGCTAAAAAGGTTAGGGCTTTTTAACCTGGAAAAGAGACAGCTAAGTTGAGATATGATAGAGGTCTATAAATTAATGAATGGAGTGGAACGGGTAAAAATAGATTGATTGTTTATGCTATCAAAATATAGAAAGACTAGGGGGCATGCAATGAAGCTACAGGGTAACCTATTTTAGACTAATAAGAGAAAATATTTTTTCACTCAATGTGTAATCAAACTCTGGAATTTGCTACCGGAGGATGTAGTAAAAGCTGTTAGTGTAGCTGGGTTTAAAAAAAGGTTTGGACAAGTTCCTGGAGGAAAGGTCCATAAACCGTTATTTAAGTAGACCCAGAATAGCCACTGCTTGCCCCAATACAAGCATTGTGGAACCTGTGTATTTTGGGGAAACTGTTAGGTACTTGTGATCAAGATTGGCCACTGTTGGGAACAGGATACTGGGCCTGATGGACCTTGGTCTGACCCAATAAGGCATATATTGTTCTTATGATTGAGATCACCAAAGATAATGTGCAAGATTCATAACATAAAATTGAAACATGGTGAATTAACAGAAGACCTGAAATTCATATGCTCCAATAATAACTTGAAAATAATAACAAAGCAAAAAATTGTGGCGATATGAAGAATATTGAAAAAAGAGATATTAAAATAAACTATTTAGAGAGAACACAAAACAGTTCTATTGGGCACTGAGGAAGAGCATTCATATGGTGAAAATACTACTGGCAAAATCTGAAGCAGAAACATTCTGGAGAGACTTACATGAGGATCATGCAGAAATCTACTTCAATAACATTACGGCAATAGAGCAAAAGGGCAATAAAAAAAGAGATTGTGGAATCAAAGACCAGTTAATGCTGAATAAAGCTATCATGGCCAGTGCTAATAAAAGCAGAAATATCAGTGCAGCATGATTTGATTATAAGAAAGCTTTTGATAGCATTCCACATGCCCACTTGAACAAATATCCAACAAACCAATCC
The DNA here is from genome assembly GCA_033557465.1 of Ichthyophis bannanicus. Lineage (NCBI taxonomy): Eukaryota > Metazoa > Chordata > Amphibia > Gymnophiona > Ichthyophiidae > Ichthyophis > Ichthyophis bannanicus. The sequence continues at coordinate 369,442,220 of CM066035.1, forward strand.
ATAACACAAAACATTTGAAATGTGCCCGCAACAAATTTCCCATCCTAACAGACTATATTGACAACAATAATCTTGAACTCAGGTTCATAACAGAATCATGGCTAAATCTCAGTGATACAGTCATTTTAAACCAGCTGAAGCCAGATGACTATAACATCTTCATCTGACTTTGAAGCGAAAAGAGAGGAGGAGGGATATGTATTATAGCAAAAAGAGTTCACAAATTCCGAACAGTGACAGCAGAAAATACAGTGAGCATTGATATACTCATAATTGAAAACAGGCACATTGTATTCCTCAATATACAGACCACCATCATCAAATCAAAAAGACCCATCATTCATACTTGAAACTCTCTGCTTAAATACTCCACCTCATAAACAAATCCTTCTATTGGGTGATCTCAACCTCACAACAACTCCCTCAACACCAACACAAGCATTCCTTGATGCAATGGATGCACAAGGATATCAAGAAATTATACAGAAACCAACACATACAAAAGGAACCACATAGGACCTTTTATTCTTACTCAGAAAAATAGTGAACAAACAAACCTACCAGTCCATACAAACCTAGCCTGTCCCCTGGTTTGATCAACTTTACCATACAATACGAAGCTCAAACCATTAACAACCCAATTCCTGCTGCACCACAATGATTTTGCAAATTTGAAAAAAAGTCATTCCTGGACAGAGTTATGACACAGATTATAATTGACTCCACAGATCTTGACACCCTTATAGACAACTCGTATACAGTCATAAAGAACGCATCAACAGAGTCATTCAATACATAAACACCCAGAAGAAATAAGAGGAGTGCAATATGCTACACCCAAGACCTCAGAAACCAAAGAAAGCAGCTGCAAAAAATCAAAAGGACCCGGGGACAAACAAAGCAACATGATACTCAAATGGATTACATGAAAAAACTAGAGGAATATCATGAAGCCATCAACAGAAATAAGAATGACTTTCACACAAATGTCATCAATAAACAAACCTAGAGAACTCTTTTAAGTATTGTCAAATCCCTAGCCATACTCCAGGAACAAGAGGAGCCGAAGCTTACACCAGAAACAATAGCATGGTACTACATAGGAAAAACAGGAAAGGCCTCCACAACAACAGTTCTAAATGAAGATATTGACTCCATGATAATCACGGCATGAATAACATTCTCAACAACATACCCAAGTCAACAACATACCCAACTACAGAATATAATAACTAACCTTAATACAGCTATATCAGCCATCGATCCCTGCTCAGTAAGCTGGGTGAAAGCAACACGTGAAGAACTCTCCCCTGCAATACTCAAAATAGTACAGTCATCCCTCAAAAAAGGTTACACGCCTAAAGATCTAAAAACTACATTGATATGCCCTATCCTAAAAAACTCAACATTAAACAAATCAGACCCTAGCACCTACAGACCAATCTCTAGTCTACCACTGTTAGCAAAAATAATAGAAAAATAGTACAAATTCTATTACAGGAACACATTGACATGCACTCTCCACTAGACCCACAACAGCATGGCTTCCGGAACAACCATGGAGTAGAAACACTACTTACTACAGTCATGGACAACATAATAAGGGGGATTGACAAACAGAAAACAGCCTTCATACTGATATTTCTAAATATAGCCTCTGCTTTTGACTCCATATGTCATCTTCTACTACTTACCAGAGTGCAAGAAATTTTTTAAAAAAGTAACACCACAGCAATGCTTCAAATCTTATCTAACAGACAGGAAACCACAAGTAAAAATAGGTCCTAGCTCATCCAAGCCATACCCTCAACTACAAGAAATTCCGCAAGGATCTGCCCTATCAGCACTACTTTTTAATCTCTACATACAGCTCATCTGCAAAATTATCCAAAAACATAATGTCTGCTATCACATATATGTAGATGATACTATGTTATACACCCTTTAGACACTACCAACCCCGATCTGAACAGGATAGTGAAATGCTTCTGCAAAGTTACCTCATGTTTAGCTGAACATAACCTGAACATAAACTACAAAAAACCCCAGAGGTTCTTTACATATCAAAAGATGAAACATTCAACCCCCCCATCAACCCTGAAAATAAAAGACACATACCTCGAGGTAAAAAATGAAGTAAAGTACCTAGGCACCACAACTGATAGACAACTAAACATGACCACCCATATTAACAACACCACAAGCACCCATATTAACAACACCACAAGAGCAATGTACTCCAAGATTAAAACCTTGCAGCACCTACAACCCCTCCTATCCTCTAGTGATTTCCGCAAAACACTCCAAGCAATGGTGCTTCCCCATCTAGATTTCTGCAATAGCATTCTTACAGGCCTCCCAAAGTGAACCATACAGCGCCTCCAGTTGGTACAGATCATAGCTGCCCAAATCATCACCCAAACCCCAATATGAAAACCAATCACACCAATAATGCTAAAATTTCACTGGCTTCCAATAAACAGCAGAATTAAATATAAAAATCTACATATCATCTTCAAAATCTTGCATTCCGAACCCCCTACCTACTTAAGATCACTCCTACAGACCACTCTAGCAAATAGAGAAAGGAGAAACCAAGCCAGAAACTCTCTGACCACCCCAGCAGAATTCACCAAAAGTAATGCATCCCCATCCAGCAGAGCCTTCTCTCACTATGCACCAGGAGAATGGAACTTGCTCCCAGAGAAAATACAATCCACAAGAGACCCTCGGTTATTCTGTAAGCTCCTAAAAAACTGGTTATTCCATGAACACTTTCAAGAATCAATCACCTAACATCACACGGAATTCCACAAGTGTCTACTAGCTACCTGCCACCCACCTCACTAGCTAGAGAACACCAACCCATACTACCTTCAAAACACTTCCATCATTATGCATACCCTAAAAACTTTTATTGCAAATATGACCAGTACTGTAAATATAACTGCAATGAAAATAGATACTTGTTATGTAAAAGTTACATGTGAATATGGATTCACTTCTTGTAAAGTTACTTGTAGTAGTTATTTGTTCTGTGTAAACCATCTTGATTTAATGATGGGGTGATATATAAAACCACATAAATAAATCCCACACTCTTGGATAATAAGTTGCTTTGAAATATACAAAATAAACCACAAACTGACAGGGTATATCAAGTTTACCATGAAAAGTGGCAAACCACACTCCATTTGAAGTATGAAGAAGGGTATTTTGTTATTCCTAACATCAATATTCAGCAAAGAATATTTCAGAGAGACTCTTTGTTGTCAGTTCTCTTTTGTATGGTACTTAATCCACTGCATACTCTCATCATTTCTTTGAGATACAGATTTAGCTTAATCCTAAAGATGGTAAGAATCCAGAAATAATATCATACTTACAGTAGGGGCCCTTTTACTAAAGGGCAGTATGGTTTTGCACCTACTGTGAGTGTTTAATTGGAAAACCCGTGCAGTAGGTGCAAAGTATGTGTGGTAAATGCAGGGGATGGGCCCTGCATGAAGTGAACAGGGCTGCCAAATAGCACAGAGGCCCACGAACCCTGTCCTGGCAGGGAACACAGGATGACTCACACAGGTCCCTGTCAAAGCAAGGGATACAGACCTCCGGGCCGATCAGTGCTCCCCAATGATCAGCCCCCCACAATCCATTCTCCTCCACTACATTCGCCCTCAACATTCCCCCTAATCTCTCCCCCCATGACAACCCTCCAATTGGGACCACCTTTTAGGACCACCATGGCCAGAAAGCAATCAAGCCCCTGCAAAAGGGCCCAACAACTGCCTGGAAGCAAGCCCCCCCCCCCCAAAAAAGAAAAACATACCTGTACCCTCCCCCTCCCACTCAGCACATACCTGATGCCCAACTGGGTATTCCCTGGTGCTCTAGTGGTTATTGGGGCAGGAGTGCCTCCCCTCCACTCCTGCCCTGGCTCTGACAGCCTTCAAAATGGCACCGGGGTCATCTCAAGCTAGTCTTGTGGCTTCACCAGTAGGGATTGCAAGACTAGCATGACCTGCTATTGACAGTCATGACAGCTAGCGCATGCCATTGCAAAGCGCACTAACTGCCACTGGCTGACGTGCCCCCTTTGGGCCCAGAACTTGTCCTGATCCTGCCTTCCTTCAGAACATGCAGACAGTGTGGTTATTGACAGATAACTGTCTGCAATTGGCCCGTGGTGGCAGTTACCGTGGTGGTTTAATGCACGTTAAACCCATGGTAACCGCTTACTGCAGATTAGTAAAATATCCCCTTACGTTTTGTGGATGACCTGAAGATCTAGAGCTCCAGTGACCAAGCTTCTGAGATGACATCAAGATGAGCTTTAGCCCTGATAAATTTGCTAAAGCAACTTTCTTTAAAGGAAAATTGAGCAAAATGGAAAACATCTCCCTGACTGAGGATTGTGACATCAAAGAAGTTGACCAAGTAAGTGTATATAAATATCTAGGGACAGAGGAAGGAGCAACAATCTAGCAAAAATTACAGAGAGAAAAAAAATCAATAAAGAATAATACAGGAGATTAAAATCATTATTGAAAAGTGCTTAACATCATGGAATAAGATACAAGCCGTTAATCAGCTGGCAATTTCTGTACTCTTATATAGCTTTTAATTAAGGACATAAGATATGCCATACTGGGTCAGACCAAAGGTCCATCAAGCCCAGTATCCTGTTTCCAACAGCGGCCAGTTCAGGTCACAAGTATCTGTCAGGTTCCCAGAAAGGTAAACAGATCCCATGTTGCTTAATCCCAGGGGTAAGCAGTAGATTTCCCCAATCCATGTTAATAATGGTTTATGGACTTTTCCTCTAGGAACTTGTCCAACCCTCTTTTAAACCCAGCTTTATTAACATCTTTTCCTACATCCTTCAACAATGAATTCCAGAGTCTGATTATGTGTTAAGTGAAAAAAATATTTTCTCTGATAAGTTTTAAATGTGCTATATTGTAGCTTCATTGTATGTACCCTAGTCTTTCTTTGTTTTGAGGAAGCAACCGTTCTATTTTTACCCGTTCTACTCCATTCATTAATTTATAGACCTCTATCATATCTCCCTTCAGCCACCTCTTTTCCAAGCTGAAGAGCTCTAAACCTTTAAGCCTTTCCTCATAGAGGTATCCTTTCATCCCCTTTATTATTTTGGTCAATCTTCTACGTAACTTTTCCAATTGCGCTATAACCTTGTTTAGATATGTCAATCAGAACTGCACACTGTATTCATGCTGTGGTTGCACTATGAAGCAAAACAGAGGCATTATAATACCCTTAGTTTTATTCACCATTCCATTCCTGGGAGTATGGATTACAGCAGACCCAGATCAAATGCACACAATTAACACCACAACACTACTTAGGGACTTGGAAACAAGACTTGGATGATGGAAAGACTTGCCACTATCACTAAGCAGTCGGATTGATATATATAAAATGATAATATTCCCTAGATGGCTATATGTGCTTCAGGTCCTGCTGGTGCTCTTGCGGCCTAAGGAGCAGAAACAACTCGACTGTGCAGTGGCCCTGTTCTTGTGGAAAGGCTGAAGAGCCCGAATACGAATAGGAGTGCAGAACGCAAGGAGGACTGGGCCTACCAGACATTATGAACTATAACTTGGCATGTGTGTGCAGACATCTGAAGGACTGACTGCATGCATCTGAGGATTATTCCCCTCTGAAGGCTGAAAAGACACTAGTGGTAGCACTCTCTCTCAAATACGTATTACATGCTCCACCTGCTAGCATGTTGGCCATCAATTCAAACAATACCATGATAGCATCAGTCTATAAAGGGTGGTGTATGCTTTGTTTTAAACTGTGGTGGATGTCGGAGACCACGTTCTATCTCCCATGGCAGGGAAACCTGACCTTCCAATTTGGCCTGACCGGACAGGCAAATCGCCACTGGCAAAAACACGAACTGAAAGGAGTGGAACAGGTGATGTCAGAAGCAGGAGAGATGATACCATTCTCTACACTACAGGAACGCTTTGGCCAGTCTATGAAAGATTTGTTCCCATATCTACAAGTGCGGAGTTATGTTCAATCACTACCAAGAGAGGTAATAAAACACTATATTATATCCCAAGTCAAAGAAGTGTTAATGGCCGGGAAATAAGGCCGAGCCTGCATTTCAGACATACGAAAAATTTAGTGGATTTAGAGCCATCGCCTGATTTGACTGGGATAGCAGGCCAGTGGGAAGTGGATTTGGACACCCCCTCAAAGGGGCTGAGATCCTCAATCCATTAGTCAAGATCCCTAAATTAACAACAAACACTAACTTCAGAGACACTCAGTTCTGCATACTCAGAAGACTCCATTTTACCCCTTCCAGGGCATATAGAGTTGGAATTACGGAATCTCCAAAATGCCCTCGATGCACTGCACCAAAAGCAACATTAGGCCATATATTCTGGAAATGCCCAGTAATAATGAAATTCTGGAGGCAGTTAAGTAAATATATGAGCCGAGTCATGAAGAACTCAGTACTTATGAATCCGCGAAGGGCGATTTTGGATCTTGAACAAAAAGAAAATGGAAACAGAGGATGGTGGGGAATAGGACATAGATGGATACGCCTCTCATGGCTGCTTTTGGAAGGTCCATCAATAAGACCCTGGAAACTAATCTTACATCAGCTTATGTTATACGAATGGGAACAAGCAAGGGGACGTACCCAACCATGGGAAGGTTTTTTTAAAGTATGGGAGCCGTATATCCAAATGTTACCTACCCAACTAAGAAGTCGAGTACTAAACCACTGCCCACTGGATCAATAAGAGAGGGTTTATAAACAGGAGTGACAAGCCTATAACCGAACTCTAGAACCATGCTAAACAGGAAGGAAAAGGGGGAGAGAAGAAAAACTGGAATAATAGAAAGGTCCTTGCTTTGTATTAGACAGAATATACATTTGTGTTCTGTTGATTCAGTGTTGGCTACTCAAAGCAAAATGTGACCATAATTGTATTACCATAGACAGATGATGTTATCCCAATAAAGAAAGTTGAACATATATAACAAAAATGTATAAAATAATGTACAATTGGAGGAATGTAAAGGATACTTGTTAATGCAGTTGACAAAAACAAGTTGCGTTGTGATTTGAGCAATGTTCATTTCGTTGGATTTGTGGATTAATAAACAAATTTAAACATAAATGTTGATTTTTATTAAGGTGAACCTCTATCTATTGAGTTTCCTAGAATTTCAATGCAAGTAGCAGAAGGATTGAGCACACAGCTACATTTTACATGTTTGGAGAATTCCTGCCCACTGAATATCCATGAGTAAGTCTTTGGGAGTTCTCTGAACTAATGTCCATTCTTTATGCCCTTGATACCTTATTGTATTGTTAGCACTGTTACTACTTCTACCCTGACTGCTCCTTCTTCCTTGCCCTTTTCTTGGTTTCACTGGAGTGTTTTTGATCTAAAAATAAAAATACCCCCCCCCCCTTAAATTAAAATAAAAAAAAAACATTAAAAACCCTTTTCTTTCTTTGTCTTCCTCTGGATGCCGTGGTATCTTGCCACTCTTCCTGCTACCAGTTACCTGGCTTTTTCTTGTTACCCTATTTAATCAGTCCAATAGAATGATTTTGCCTTCAGAGCAAAAATTAAACTTAAAAAATGAAAAAGAAAAAAGCCACCTCCTCACTTACTATTTTCTGGATACCTTGGGATTACGGAATATGGTTTATATTTATTTGTTATACCTCGTTTTGCATATACCCAAAGCGGTTTCCAAACCAAAAATGGGAAGAACATGAAAGGGACGCCATACTTTTGATAGGAAAGGAGAAGAGAAAGTGAGGAAAAGTTAACATCATTCAGTCTTCAGAAAAAGTATCATATATTCATGAAAAGCAGGTATAAACTCCTTCCTGACAAGGAGGAGGTCAGATCGTCCCACACTTTCCTGGAATATCAAATGCCTGTTTAAAAAGGTACGATTTTAGATCAGTCTTAAATCCTTTGTCAGTATCTTGGCGATGGAGCTGAGGGGAAAGACTAATCCATAACATAGGAGCCAAGAAAAAGAACGCAAACTGCCTAGTGGATTCATAATGAGCTCTAGATGGGGGTGATAAACACAGACAGTTTCCATGTAGGGAGCATAGAGAAAGGGTTGGATAATACGGGATAATCAATGATGAAAGGTAATCATGGGCATTCTGATGAAAAGCATTTTATAATGTATGTGGGCTCTGATTGGGAGCCCATAGTGATGAATTAGAAGGGAAGTCACATGGCCATATTTGTTAGTACAAGACAGAATACAGACAGCAGTGTTCTCGATAGATTGTAGATGTTTTGGTTCAAAACTGGGTAAACCGGCATAAGTGGAGTTATAATAATAATTACAGCATATAGCCCAGCTGAGGATGATGGCAATTTGAATGGGCACATCAAGAAAAGAATGGATTGTGCAAAGGTGTCTCATAGCATTGAAGGAAGATTTAACCACAAAACTCATTTTTTTAGAGAAGGAAAGATCAGAGTCCAGAAATATATCTAAGTATTTGAAAGATGGAGTTAATGCAATGGGGCTACCATAAAGAACTGATAAAATACTAGGGGATGATGACCCTCCAGTAACCAAGTGACTGTGGACTTTTTGGGATTCCGTTGGAGACAGTTATAGAACTAGTCTGAAACCATGAAAAGACAATGATTAATAGATGAAAGATTTGGACTGATAATGTCAGTGTAGGATACAAAAATAATATCATCTGCATACATGTATGCTGAGATCCTAGTATTTTTGAATTAAAGTAATCAGTGGTCTTAAGAAAATATTAACAAGAATGGGGGCAAGAACAGAGCCCTTGGGGACCCTGCATAAAGTGACTGCACCTCTAAAGGCTCTTCATCAACATAAACAGAAAACGTGCGACTCGAGAGAAAAGATTGAAACTACTGAAAGACCTGACCGTGGATGCCAATTGAGTATAGACAAGATAATAAGAGGTTGTGATTAGCAAGATCAAATGCACAGGAAAGACCTAAAGATACTACTAGTGTGAATTTTCCAGAATCAAGTGCACTATGAATCTGACTATGCCCTGGATGGAATCCGGATCGGTATGGGGGAAATTCATGGGTATTCTTGATATGATCAGATAACTGAGAAAAGACCAGATGTTCTGCTAATTTGGACATAAATTGTAGATTAGAAACAGTGATAATTATAATTAGAGGGATCCTGGGGATCCAAGTTTGATTTCTTCAAGAATGGATCTTCTCTCTAAAGATGTTGTCTTCTCTTGCTGCTCGGTCTCTCGCTTGATTTCACTGGGATGCTTTTACCTCTGAAAGAAAAGAAAAAGGAAAAAAATACTCTTACTGCTTATTCTAAGACTTTAAGTAATGATGAAACTTTTCTTACTTCCTTGTTCTGCACCAGTGACTTGGGGTGTTCATACCATTGTTGTTGATGCTGCTTTGTTCCTTTTATGGTACATCAGGCTGCTCATTTCTATGCTTTGCCCCTTTCACAGTGCCTTGGGGTGTTTACACCACTGCTGTTGGTGTTGCTTTGCCTTTCTTGTCATGCCACTCTTGTTGATGCCACTTTACCCTTTGATCATGCCACTTTTGTTTGTGACAATTTGCTATGGCACTACAAGAGAAGCAAATTGTCACAAACAAAATTAGTACGACCAAAGGATGGAGTCAGTGCAGAGGGTGGCTGCTAAAATGGTCAGTGGTCCTCATTATAAGGCATATTCATAAATGCAAAGGAGGAGAGCTTCTTTCAATTGAAAGAAAGCTCTGCAAAGAGGGGATACAGGATGAAGGTGAAAGGGGGTAGGAGGAAATATTTCTTCATGGAAGGAGTGAAAGATGAGAGGAACATTGGAGGTGGTGGAGAAGAGAACTCTGAATTCAAAAAAGCATGGGACAAACACAAAGGATCTCAAGGTTAAAAGGGGACTGTGAAGCCTAGTAGTTGGAATGGAAGGGCAGAATAGATAGGCCATATGGTCTTTATCTGTCATCGTTTTTTCTTTGTTTCTATGCTTCTATGAAATGAACTAATGATGCAAAATGAAAGTTTTCTCCATACATATCCATAGCTGATAGCCACATAATGCCAATCCAGCTGAAATCTGCAATCAAATTCCTGTTTCTAACCATGAGGGACACCATAATGCTTTGTGCTTCAAATCACAACTGCAGTTCAGAGTTAGAGAGAAAGAGTATATGGGCCAGGAGCCGCTACCCACCTTTTCCTGCTAGCCAGCTGAAGAGATTGTCAAGGAGAGGAAGGAAGGCGTTTCCCATGCTTGTGCTCAGCTAACCTCTCCAGATTTCCTAGAATTCCAAAAGGACTGGGCAATTCTGCAGCAAGGGCGGGATTATGGAGTGAGAGCCTCAGAGCATGAGAAGAGGGAGGAAATTCAGTTGTAGGATACCTGACCATTAATGACGACATTCATTTGACTTGAAGAAATTGAGAAATAAGATGATAGATGTAAACACTTCTAAGTGGGTAACAGTTAAACATTTGAAATAATTATACCACTTTGTAGGAATTAGTCTGTGTAATGGGTTATATATCCTGTCACTCAAAACAAGAAGTTAGCAGGGGAGCAACAGCCGGAGAATTAACTTTTGCATTCAACAGGAGGAATGAATGAGGGAGTCACAACCAGAAAATAATTCCCCACACTCTTGGGAACAGGAAAGGTGGGCCTGGAAGGGGTTGATCACCAGAAGTATGAAACAGAAGAGAAAGCCTGAGAGCTGTCTTTCCAAGGGAAGACCAAAGGCAGAGAAGACTGCAGCCTGCACACACAACAGCAAGGCAAAACATTTTTTTTATTATTTTTTATAAACTGAACTTTTACTAATTTTATCTGCCAAAGGGTGATGGTGACTTCAAGTGTTAGAGAGAATTTAAGAAGTCATATGAGCGGTGGCAAAAAAAGAGGCTATTTTCTAGCCTTGCTATTTGTTTCTTTGTTTTGGAAGTTGTGGTTTGAAGGCTTTTATAAAGGAACTGAAAAGATGCTTGGCAACTTGGTTCTCTGAAAAGACAGCTTGAGACTTCTATTGAAGTTTGAAAGTTTTTCCTTTTTGGGTGGCAGTCAGAACCTGACCTGAAAAGTTACCTGAGGTTGGGAATGCTCCCTTCAACTGTTTTGAACAGAGGGAGTGAGGCTATCAGAAGGAATGGATTGCTCTGGGAGATGTGGAGCCTGATTCAGAGAGGGGCACGTCCAGGCCATCCGGATGGCCCCAAGGGTCTGTTTGGACCTGATTCTGGACCGCAGGAAAAAAACATTCCCACGGTGGCCAGAATTGGACCCGAAGACAGACAGACATGCCCCTGCCGCCTGCAGGTATGTCCTCCCCGCAGGCCCCCCCTGACTCCTGCAGCTCTGGTTCCCCATTCCCCCACCACATGACCCAAGGCTGGCCTGCTGTGGACTGGATCGGACAGTGGGGATCTCCCTGCATCTGGCCTCGGCCCCGGGGGAATCCCAGGCCCAATTGCTGTGTTTCCATTCCTTATTCCACTGTTGAGGTGGAATAAGCAGCTTGCCCGCATGGGCCCAGCAGGACATGACCTGAATCGGCCTGTATGTCCTGCCAGGCTGGCCCACCCCTGCTCCACCCCGATCCTGCCCCCTCCCGCCCCCCCCACCACTGGCTCTCCCCATCCTGAGCATCAGGACGTACAGGGAGAGTTGGAGGGGGAATTGGGTCCAGATGGCTTGTGGGACTGCACGTTCTGCTGGGACGTGCAGCCCTGCAACCCGTGTCCTGGAACCGGGCCCATAATTTTGGTTATAACACAAGGTCTAAACAGTTATTGGAGGTGCAGATGTAATGCACTCTCTAGGAAAACTTTATACTACACAAGTATTGATATTGATATTATACATATTCTATGGAATATATTGCAATATGCAAATAGAAAACCTCAACAACCTCAAACAAGCACCAGCAATGCTCCCCTATTGCTACATCTTCTCCTTTTACAAATGTGCAAGGTTGAGGATACTCAAGCTACAGATTTTGAGGTCAGAATCTATAAATAAACATGCAAAGTTGCCTAGCAAGGCCATTGAGGGCTTATATGTCATGTGTAGATGCCTTTAATTCATCAACTTGTATCATAGCACAAAGCATAGCTGATCTGTTAGTAGCAGCAACAGCAGTAGCAGAAGCACCACCATCACACTTATTACCGCTCCACCCTGGCCCAATGTCCTCCTTCTTCCCTTTCCCACTTTTTACATCTTTCCCCCTTCTTGCCTTTTATTTTCTTCTTTCCATCCATGGGCATTGTTTAAAAAAACTATCTTGGAAGCCCAGACTACATGTATTCCATGCTTTAAGAAAGATAGAAGAAAGGCCAAAAAACTGCCAGCATGGTTTAAAGGTGAGATCAGAGAGGCTGTTGTAGCCAAAAAGGTTTGGAGAGAAATGTACTAGCTAGTGTCAGAAAGCTAGGTCTGGGTCAAAGGTTATTGGTCCTGAAGCAGGACAATGACCCAAAACATACATCCAAAAGTACAAAAGAATGGTTATAAAGGAAAAAATGGACTGTTTTAAAACTGGCCAGCAATGTCTCAATCTAAATCCAATCGAGAACCTTTGGAAAGAGCTGAAATCTGCCATTGGTAAAAGGAATCCTGGAAGTGTTCATGAACAGGAACAAATCATAGTTAAAGAGTGATAGAAACTACCAGCAGACAGATGTATAAAACTTACAGATGGCTACAAGAAACGTTTGGAGGCTGTCATTACTGCCAAGGGTTGTGCAACCAAATATTATTTAAGGGTGCCATTAATCCAGTCCAGGTCACATTTGTTTTTTATTAGAAATTACTACATCTACATTGCACAGACATCTTTTTTTTTTTTTTGCTGTATACCTATAAACATACTATTCAAATATTTTGATGGCATACAGTTGGAATATTTTCAATTAAACAATTAAATATTTTCAATTAAACATGTCATAAACATGTTATCCAAGTTGTTACTCCTGTTCTATGTGAAGCCAAGCAGTTTGTTATGGTCATTTTGTTGTATGTAAACCGCGCTGACAATAGTGCGGTATATAAGAAATTGTAATAAAATAAATAAATAAATAAATAAAATTATTTCTGAAGATATTGTACACAACATACCTAAAATGCAAGGGTGCCAATAATGTTGACCACAGCTGTACATTGAAACCCTCTGCCCAGTGTGCAATGGCAGCCAAAAAAACCCAAATAGAATGCTAGGAATCATAAGGCAAGGAATGGAGAATACAACCAAGGATATTATAATGCCTCTGTATCGTTCCGTGGTGCGACCACACCTTGAATATTATGTGCAATTCTGGTCGCCGTATCTTAAAAAGGATATAACAGAATTAGAAATGCCACCAAAATGGTAAAGGGGATGGAAAAATACCCCTATGAGGAGAGGCTTAAAAGCTTAGGGCTTTTCAACTTGGAAAAAAGATGGCTGAGGGGAGATATAACAGAGGTCTATAAATGAATGAATGGAGTTGAATGGGTAAACGTAGCTCGGTTGTTTACTCCATTAAAAAGTAGAAAGACTAGTGGACATGCAACAAAGCTTCAATGTAATCCATGTAAGACTAATAAGAGAAAATATTTTTTCACTCAGTGCATAATCAAACTCTGGAATTCATTACCGGATGATGTAGTAGAAGCTGTTAGTGTAACTGGGTTTAAGAAAGGTTTGGACAAGTTCATGGAGGAAAGATCCATAAACCATTATTAAGGAGGACCCAGGAAATTGACTACTTACCCCCGGTACATTATACCCTGACCTGATATAAAATGTAAATTTATATTCTGCAAAAACAAATGAAAGGCGCTCATACACCAATGAGCAAAAGGAAAAAGTGAGACCCACAGCATAATTTATATCCCACAATAAAAATTATTATAACAAATTTTATTTTGGTATTATAAATTGCACTTTAGTTCTTGCTTTTTCTAAATAACATATATCTTATTATCAAAGAAATCCCTCTCCCATAAGTGGGTGCAGATTAGAAATAGAACTTTTCAGGATAGAACTCAACATACCAAAAATAATTTCTAATCCTGGGGCCATCTTACTGGTACTAGGCATATTAATACAAAACCCTACCAAAATTAATTACTCAGAGACTACAGTAAAAATCTACCATACTATCAGTATTAACCTCCAAAACTTACACGAGAAGCCTATCCAGAAAAGAGCAACACCATAAATATTACTGAGAGCCCTAGAACATCCATATACTGTATCTAATTGGAAAACCAGACAAGTCTAATAACATACATAAAAACTCTAAGCTAACAGAATACATGGCCTCCATCACACATGCAGAACACAGAATGACCCTTATCAAGTACAACTGAACATAAACTAAAAATAGAAAGATAGACACGAAAATTAAAGAAACCAGACTCTGCATGCAGTAAAACACCATGAAAATATAAAAACACGTAGACGCCTTTGTACTGTTCAAAATTCAAAGCCTGACATAGTCCAAGCACAAAACTGAAAATGAAAATAAAATAACACAGGTACACTAAAAAAAATTTTTTTTAAACTGCCTCTAATGTTTCGATTGATTTTTACGTTTTTTGGTGCGCTGAATCCAAATCTGGTAACCAATTTGCTCCATCACGTACAGATGTTTTGCTACATTGGGTTAGCAGTTTGAGGTGAACGTTTCAGATTGAGTGCGATCGAGATAAAAGTTTCTTGGATGAATTCTTTATACTAATTGTTTAGTAGTTATTCAAATAAGAATAAAGAAAATTGTAACAAGGCAGCACATAAGAATAGAGTAATGTCAACAAAACACACTGTAATGGTAGCAAAATTGTCTGCACTTAAAACAGCCACATACATGTGCACAAACATTGAGCATATAAGAGCGAGGTTAGACACAAAGCAAAGCAAAGAAATGTGCAAAAAATGTTGTACAGGTATGTATGTAAGAATAGAAAACGCAAACCGCACCATTGCAATACATGAAGACAAACACCCGATGGTGTGAAAATAAAATTCTAATAAATGAGATCCGACACTGTGGTAATAACTAGCAAATTTTTATTTCAAAGTTTAGTAAAAACACGATATTTGTCAACACAGTTTAGATTTTAAAGTCATTCTTGGGTCAATCAATCTCCTGGTGGGCCCGTTTCTTCTTCCCCCGAATGCTTCTCTTGGTGCGCTGCTTGGCGTATTTTTCATCTGGGGTTTCCCGCAGCAGCAACCAGCAGAAATCAGCCATCATAGTGGTGTTCCATCTTCCTTGGTACCTTCTCTCTGCGTCCTTGATGTCCTGGTGAAACCTTTCACCTTGTTCTTCACTGTACGCCCCCAAGTTTTCGGGAAAGTAGTTCACATGGGAGTGCAAGAAATGGACTTTCAGGCTCATGTTACAGCCTTGTTCTTTGAAGGCATTGAGCATCCTGGCAACAATATCCTTATAGTTCTCATCCCGCCTGTTCCCCAAGAATTTGAGAACAACATCTTGAAGGAATTCCAGGCTTCTTTTTCCTTCTCAGACATCGTTTCAGCGAATGCTCCATCTGAAATGAGTTTCCTTATATCAGGGCCAACAAACACTCCTTCCTTTAGCTTTGCTTCAGAAAGTCGGGGGAACTTTGAGCAAAGGTACCGAAAGCACTCACCATCTTTTGGAAGGGACTTGATGAATTGCTTAATGAGACCCAACTTAATGTGGAGAGGTGGTAATAGAATTTTATCACGAGGTACCAAGCTCTCATGAAGAACATTTTTCTCACCGGGTCTCAAATACTCCCGAATTGGCCAGTCTTTTTTCCCCCAGTGTAGGTCGCAGGCCCGGCTATCCCACAAGCAAAGGAAGCAGGGATATTTGGTGAAACCGGATTGCTGCCCTAATAGCATGGATAGAATTTTAAAGTCTCCACAAATCATCCACTTATGCTCATCATAACGAATCTTCTGAAGAATCAGGGCCAAATTCTCGTATTTTTCTTGGAGAATAACAGAGTGAGCAATAGGAACTGAAGCGAATGTGTTGCCATTATGAAGAAGAACACCTTTTATGCTGTCTTTTGACGAATCAATGAACAGCCGCCATTCAGCAGGATCATACTTGAGTTTAAACTTTTCCATCACTCCGTATATATCGTTGCAAAATACCAAATCTTCCTCTTTGCTGAAATACTTCAAAAATTGTGTCTCGCGGTTGCGGTACCAATAAAAAGTTGTTCCTGGTGACAATAGATTTTTCTGTTTAAGCCGAGAACCTAGCAGTTGGGCAGCATCTTTTGGGAGTCCTAAATCCCGGACTAAATCATTCTATTCAGCTTGAGAGAAAAGTTCAGGTTTCGGATCTGGTTCAGTTTCAAACTCGGAAGTACTGGACTCATCGGGAAAAGCCGTCTGATGAGTCTCATCATGATCAGAACCGTCCACACAAATATGATCCAAAGATTTTGGTGGTTCAGGCACAGGTACTTCGTTGCTATGAGGCATAGGCCTAATTGCTGAGGGAAGGTTGGGGTAACTTATTACGTTCTTATTTTTTAAGTTGTATCCCTTCACAATGCAAGAGCAAAAATAGCAGTCACTGCTGTGGTCTCTTTGTTCACGCCACATCATAGGTATTCCGAAACGAAATGCTTGTTTTTTACCTTTCATCCATAAGCGTAGATCTTCCTCACATGTCTTGCACACTTTGTGAGGAGCCCACGGTTTGTCTTGATCGCCTAACTTCAAACCGAAATAGGCGAAATATACTTTTTTAATAAATGCAGAAATGTTCCTCTGCCGCTTTTTCACGGTATATTCCCCACAAATAAAACAAAAACTGTCCGGAGAGTTGACGCAACCTCTGGCTCTGTGAGCCATCACAAATACACAGCACTGCAAACTACAACTGTAGTGAACCACTTCGGAATAAAGCTGGATTACGACTGAGCAAACAAAAGGAAATAATGAACTTGCAAGAAACTGAAATTTGACAGGAACGTTCATGTCGCAACCACCGTGTTTGAGCGAGCGAACGAGGCGAGGCGAACAGGAAAGAACATGCGCCAGCGCGAGTACTGGATTTAGCCCCCCACCTCCCAATTGTCCTGTTAATGTATAAAATGAATACAAAACACTCTAAAATATCATGAGGGAGTGTTTCTAGTTAGTTAACCATTACAACCTCTATTTTGGGCCAAGAAAATAAACTGCAGTCGGCTAAAAAGAAATTATGTGAACATTCCTTATATGGGTAAGAAATCTAATTTTGCAAGAAAACGTGACATGATGGAACATTTTGGCTATTTTTCCTGGATTCAGCACCCCAAAATCTATAGGAATCAGTTGCAAAACTGGAGGCAGTTTTTTGGTAGTGTACTTGTGTAATTTTTCTACCTTTGTTGTCTGGTCTTAGTTTCTGTTTTTTGCTTTCATCTGTCTTCTATTAACTCACTTTTGCTTTCTAGGGTTTTCAGTCCATCTGCTACTTCTCTCTTCTGCCTTCTTTACTTCCTTCACTCTGACTGATTTTTTTCCTTTCAACTTTCCTTCCTGTACTTTTCTCTCTAACAACTCATTGTCACTCCTCCTTCTTACTATCCAGTCCTCAATGTTCCTTTTTCTACTGCTTCTACCAACCACTTTCAACTCTTAACATGGTCTTCCCATTCCCTATTTCTCTCTCCTTCCCCAGTCTTTAAGTAATTCTCCTCTTTCTCTCTTCAATGTTCCTCATTTTTCTCCTTCTCTTCTCCCTGTTCAATGTCCCTCCATCCAAGAAATCCCTCTCTTTTCTGACTTCATCCCCTAACGTCCAACATCTCTCCCTCCCTCTCCCTTATCCCACACCTATGTCCATCATCTCCTCACTTTCTTCCCCTATTCCTGCCATGTCTAGCATCCCCCTCTGTCTCCCTTTGGACCTCTCCCATGTCCAACATCCCCTATTTCCCTCTGGTCCCCTCCCATGACTAGAATCCTCCATCCATCTCCCAATGGCGCACTTCTGTGTCCAGCCTCTCCCTCCATCTGTCCTCCACCTGCTCCTACCCCTGTGTCCAACATCCCCCTCCATCTCCTTATGGCTTCCTTCCATGTCCAACATCTTCCCTCCAACTTCCCAAGGCAATGTGCAGCATCCTCCCCCATCTCTCTATGGTTTTCTCCTGTGTCCAGCATCCCTATCTTCCTCCGGCCCCCTCCCATGTCAGCATCCTCCCACCATCTTCCTATGTCTTCCTGCTGTGTCCAGCATCCCTTTATCTCCTTGTGACCCCCCTCCCATCTCCCTAAGGTCCCCTCTCATGTCTAGCATCACCCATATCCCTATGGCCCCTTCCATGTCCAGCATCCCCATTTCCCTCTGACACTCTCTTTTGCCAGTCAGTATCTTCCCGCCCATTTTCCTATGACTCCCTCCATCACCTATGGCTAAGGTCCCCCTTAAGTGTGCCCCCCTTGTCCAGAATACCCCCCTGCTCAATCTGCCCCTTTTGCTCCCCATATCTAACATCTCCATGACCCCCCCCCCCACAATGGCCTGTCAGGTCCATAATGCCCCCCTTCACCCCATTGCCGCTTCTGAGATTTTTGGCATCGGCAGCGGGAGCCTGAAAGTAAGACTTAAGCACCGGGTCTTTCAGAGACTTGTGAGCTTCTAAAGCCTTAAAGGGTCTCACCTCCTTCTGATGCAGAATGCATGTATTAGAGGGAGTGTAACCAGCAGGGCTTCGGAAGCATGTGAGTCTCCGAAAGAGCCTGTGCTTTGGATTTAGCTTCTTGCTGCCACATCTCCCGATATTTGTGGCAAGAAGCTAAATTCTAAGCAGAGACTCTTTCAGAGACTTGTGCGCTTCCGAGGTCCTGATTCTACCCCCTCCTCTGTTGCACACTTTTTGCATCAGAGGGAGGTGGGCCCCGAAAGAGCCCATGCTTAAGATTTAGTTTCATGCTGCCACCGCCGTAGATCTTGGGAAAAGCAGCTGTGGCAGCGGCGGCAGTGGGGAAAGGGTGGATAGCAGTGCAGCTACATATGTGTCCCGGCACCTCTGTGCCCACTATTGCAGTTGGGGACAAGAGGCTGCCAAAAACTTAGGAGTCGGGGACATAGCCCTAAATTCGGGGACAATCCCCAAAAATTGGGGGTGTCTGTTAACCCAATGTCAGAGAGCTCATCAGAGAGCAATGACACATCAGCAAGCATCCGAGCATGGCATGCACCATCCATTGGAGCAGTAAGAGGATGGCAAAGGCAGAAGGGAAGGGGAAGGGGCAAGAAATAGGGAACGATATCACGTATGGGGAGAGGGAATGGCCAGGTGATCCACTTGATTCACTTCATTGAGCTCAGGGGTGGGGGAAAGGGCATGAGGGGTTGGGGCTGAGGTGGAGGGGTGGCCAGAGGGATAGGGTCAAGGCCACAGTGTGGTGGAAGGGGGAAGGCAATATCAGACTGGTGTCACCATTTGTTACAATTAATGTATTTACTTTCCCTGAAAAAGCCTATGTATAAGTTCATTCTTGCCTCCCATTGCTTGGGTGGTTCAATGGCTTCTCTTGTGGTTATTCTTCTGGCATCTTCTCTTCTATATTTCTATATTTTCAGTGTATGTTCTCAGGGCCAGTCCAAGGGTTACTGCTGTCCTAGGCAGAAACCCCGGTCTTGCTGCTCTGCTCCCCCCTCCGCTGACACTGCCCTCCCCATTGATGCCGCTGTCTCCTCCAGGGAGAGCATCCTCATTGCAAGCCTCTGCTAACCTGTATGCTCTATTCAGTCATCTTCTTGTGCCTATTTAGAATTTAGCTTGTTATTTATTTATATATTGCTCTTTCTATATTTTCAGTGTATATCTGTCCTTTACCCAGCTTCTGCTCTCTGGAATTCTGTGTTTCCCTTCTTGATACTTTAATGTATTAGCCATCCCTGGCTTGCCATTCTTTCATAGCCTTCCTCTGCTCATTGACCCAAATACTCAGAACCCACCAGGACCACTCTCCTCCGTCTCTACCCGTATCTCCTCTGATTTGCATTCTTTTCTCTTCTCCCTTTGTTTTTGATGTCAATTCTCCTTCTTCTTTTCCCCTCAGTCTAGCAATTCCATGACCCTACTTCTCAATACCCACTCCTTACTGTCTCCACCTCCTCTGCCCTTGCTTCTTCTATATTATCATCTGCCCTTGAACTTCACCATTTTCTTCCTCTCATTCAGCCATCTCTTCTCTCACTGAGGGAGCCTCACCCTTGCTTCCGTCATGCTAACTCCTCTCTCCCCCATTCTCTTCTGATCCTTTTCCTTCTCTGATCTGGAGAAATCAAGCCCAACCCTGGCCTCCCTTGACTTTTTTCATACTCCCAAGGCAGATCCATACATATACACTCAAATCTGGTTCATAGCCATCTCCCTTCTCCTTCTCTTCCTTTTTCATCTGTCTTGTGCAATACACATTCTGTCTCCAATAAACTTGCCTTCGTTCATGACCTCTTTATCTCTAATGATCTCCTGGCTCTTACTGAAACTTGGCTTTTGCCTGAAGACTCTGTTTCAGTCATTGCCCTCTCACGGAGGCTACCTTTTTTACCATATACCTCAGTCCATTGGCCATGGTGGCTGTTTTGGGTTTCTACTCTCTCAGTACTGCCAATTTCAGCTCGTCCTGAGTCTGTCTAATTCCTTTGCTGCTTTTGAAGTCCATGCCTTCTGCCTATTTACTCCACTACTTATCTGGGTAGCTGTCATTTATTGACCCCCACCTCTACCTTTCTCACAGACTTTAACTCTTAGTTCTCCTCCTTTCTGGATGTATCTTCCCTTTCTCTTATTCTTGGGGATTTAATATCCACGTTGATTACCTTTCTGACTCTTATGCCTTAAAGCTCCTTTCCCAAACATCCTAATTCAACCTCCAGTTATGCTCTACCACTCCTACTCACAAGCATGGTTACTGCCTTGACCTTGTTTTCTTCTCCAACTGCTCACCCTCAGATTTCTCCACCTCAATTCTGCCTTTATCCGACCATCACCTGCTATCCTTCATCCTTAGCCATCCCCCATCCTAGTCTGGCCTAATCTCCACCAATATGTTTAGGAATCTTCATACTATCGACCCTTCAGCTATTTTCACTGCCGTCTTATTACCTCTTTTCTCCACTATGTCATCTGAGTCTGTTGATGAGGCAGTATCTTCCTATAGCACTATTCTCTCCTCTGCTCTGGATGCACTTGCTCCTCCCATTCCACACCTTGTGAAGCATACAGTACCTCAACCCTGGCTGTCTTCAACAACCCTCTACCTACATTCCTGTGCCCAATCAGCTGAGTGCTTTTGGCTTAAATAACGTACCCTTGCTGATTACCTACATTTCAAATTCCTGCTAACCTCTTTTCAGTCAGCCATAGCACTCGCCAAGCAAGAGTATTGTGTCCATCTGACCTTTGACCCTCTTTGTTATGCTTGGCTCTCTCCTCAAGATCCCTCTTCCCCCAGTCCTTCCTACACTTTCTGCCCAGACCTTAGTTGACTACTTCCATGACAAAGTCCAAAAGATTAGCCTTGAATTCTCTACAGGTTCACCTTCCCCTCCCCATCCCCCCTCTTGAATCCCAAATTCTTCCCTTACCTTCTGTCACTCTTGCTTTCTTTTCTGAAATCACTGAAGAGTAAATTGCAAATCTTCTCTCCTCCTCCAAATTGACTACCTGCGCCTCTGATCCCATCCCCTCTCATCTACTAAGCTCTATCATCCCTTCCTTCTGTCAGGTCCTTAATTTATTGCTTTCCACTGCAACTGTTCTTGTGGTCTTCAAGCATGATCTGGTCACACCTCTCCTCAGAAAGCCCTCACTAGACCCTTCCTGTCCTTATAGCTATTACCCTCTTCTCTCTCCCCACCTTTGCTTCAAAACTACTTGAATGAGCGGTTCACCACCACTGTCTTGACTTTCTTTCCTCACAAGTCCTTCTGGATCCACTGCAGTTTGGCTTTCATCCTATAAATTCCACAGAAACAGCTTTTGCCAAAGTCTCCAGTGACTTGTTCCTCACCAAATCCAAGGGCCTTTACTCAATCCTCATTCTTCTTGACCTTTCTGCTGTCTTTGACACTGTTGATCTTCATCTTCTCAATACCCTCCATCTTCTCCTCAATATCCTTGCTTGGATTTAGGGGCTCTGTTCTGTCCTTGTTTTCTCCTTATCTCTCCCAGCGCACTTTTAGTGTATATTCTGGTGGATCCTCCTCTATTGCCATCCTGCTTTCAGTCGGTGTACCTCAGAGCTCTGTCTTAGGACTTCTACTTTTCTCTCTCTGCACTCAGTCTCTTGGTACACTTATTTTCTCCCATGGTTTTCAGTACCATCTTTATGCTGATGACTCAAGTCTACCTCTCTGCGCCTGAAATCTCTCTAGGAATCCAGTCCCAGATTTCTGCCTGCTTATCCGTCATTGCCGCCTGGATGTCTCACCACCATCTGAAACTGAACATGGCCAAAACTGAATTCCTTATCTTTCTCCCTAAACCCACCTCCCATCTTTTTCCCTTCTCTATTTCTGTGGATGACACTTATACTCCTCCCTGTTTCCTCAGTTCACACCTTGGGGTAATCTTTTACTCTCTTTTTCTCTGGGCACATCCAATAGATGGCTAAAACCTCCCACTTCTTTCTCTATAAGATCAGGAAAATTTGTCCCTTCCTTTCTATTCACACAACTAAGACCCTTATTCACTCACTAGCCACCTCCTGCCTTGACTATTGTAACCTGCTCCTTGCTAGCCTCCCTCTGAATCATCTCTCTCCCCTTCAATCTGTTCAAAACTTAGCTGCATGGCTTATCTTCCTCCAGTATTGCTATGCTCATGTAACCCCTATTTTCAAGTCACTTCACTAGCTCCCTATCAGTTTCCACATCCAATTCAGACTTCTTCTACTGACCTACAAGTGCATTCATTCTGTGGCTCCTCACTATCTTTCCTCTTATCTCACTCTACACCCCTCCTCGGGAACTCTGCTCATCTTTCAGATCTCTTTTATCTGTGCCCTTCTCAGCCACTGCCAATTCCAGACTTCGTTCATTACATCTTGCTCCTCCATATAGCTGGGACAAACTACCTGAGTCTGCGCATGAGGCTCCTTCTCTAGCCCTATGGAAGTCCAGGCTAAAACCCCACCTCTTTAAAGCCACTTCTGGATCCTGATGCTTCTCAATCTCTTGTCCACTACTTATGTGTATCTTACCATACTCTAGTCCCCAGTTTCACTATGGGGGTGTAGTGATCAGTCCCTGCAGAGCCAGAAGGGCCATGGATTTGGGATAATGCAAGCTCCCTTGCAGCCTTGCAGGGAACCTAGAGGTAACAAGCATAGGGAAGACCCGGCCTGGATCCCCGAAGGGAAGGCCCACACCAACCCCATTCCTGTTAGGAGGGAGCAGTTCCAATCCACTCATCCATCTCGGGATTCTACCCTGGATGAGCTTCCCTGGCTCACCAGGAAATACTCCTTGGATCCAGAAGGAGGTGGAGAGGGAGAGGGCTCAGGTAGTTTGGGCCTAGAAAAACTCCCACAGTTCCCAAGAAATGGGGAGAACTACCCTGACAAAGAGGAGGAGGACATGGAAACCCAACCCTGTGAAGACAAGGAGAACCCTGAACCCATGGAGGTACAAGGAATGGAATACTAAAAGCTCTAGCTCTGGGGCAGGTTCCGTTAAGAATTAATGAAACCTGAAGGGAGGCAGGGTGGGACAGCTGCACAGCTTCTAATCATGCAGCTGAGCTTTGTAGTTCATTCTATGAAAGACTTTGTGTTGAACTGAACTGATTTGCGAAGCAGTATTAATTGTTTTTCTTATAATTTTGTGTTGTGAACTGGAGAGATTGGAGCTAGCGGCCAGTCTCTACTGTATCTCTGCTGTTGAACTCCAGTGCCCTGGTGATAGAGCTGCCGCTCATGGGGCTTTGCTGGCCCATTCTCCTGCCGTGAGTGGGGAAAGGAAGGGCCACTCCAGGCCTGGTGGCAAAAGAAATCTAGGGGACTGAACTTGAAGCAAGAGGGTTGTGTGCTGTACTGTGCATGGATCTTATAGGGCATCCTTAAGAAGGCCCAGATTGTATTAGCTCGCTGCCCCTACCAAGGAGTTTCATCTTTCGCGCTACAGGGGTCATTTTGATCGCTGAATAGTAGTGTTGGACATCCAACCCGCAGTCAATTCTGGGACCATATTCTGAGCCTTTGGCTCCCCACATGTGCATAGCCATTGTGTGGGGAGCGCTGGACAGGGCAGGAGGGAGCAGCGCTGGGTCGGAGTGAGGGTGTGGCCAGGCACCGGGAAGTACAGAGGCTATTCAGTTCAGGCCTCTGTACATCCCCTGGCATTGACTTGTATGACTGGCTTATGCCACCTTGAAGGTGGAATAAGTGCTGGGCACCACGCTGATTGCAGACTGCAGCCCCCTCTACCCCATCATGCCACCATGGGGGTGAAGACGCTGCCCGATCCCAGCTTTTGGGGTCTCCCTGAGGCCCAGATGGTGGAGTGAAGGGGTGGTTCAGGGTCTGGGCATTGTGAGACTCTGGCTGGATGTGCTGGTGCCATGGCAATGGGACGCTGCTGCACCACACACCAGCCAGAGCATTGGGAGGGCTGGCCGGGCAATGCACAGGGCATCTCCCTGCTCTGAATTGGGTGCACACTGGGCCATCTATGTGCTCGATTCATAGAAACATAGAAATTTGACGACAGAAAAAGACCACATGGCCTATCTAGTCTGTCCTTCCATATCAACAATAGAAATATCCAGCTCCCGCAGTTGCGGATTCGGGTACATATTGATGCCGGCCATCTTTTGGATGTCTGGACGGCCTGGAATTTCAGGTATCAGAATTGGCCTCTATGTGTTTTGTTTTCATTAAATTGTAAGTTCTGATGAGCAGGGATTGTGTCTTATATCTATATGTACAGTGCTGCATGTACCTTGTAGCGCTATACAAATGATTAGTAGTAGTTGTAGAAGCCTGCTTCTTTGAGTGAAATCATGCAATATGCAGCAGGCAAGGAGTATTTGGCACACCTTGGCTGGGTTGGGCATGAGTTCTCCCCTTGATCTTTCCAGGCACCTGGAAGGTCTTTTTAGCAGCCCAAAATTCTACTCAGTTATGGCTCTTAGCTGGCAGTGAGCCTTCTTGTAGTGCTCTACTGCTTCAGCATGGGGGGTGACAAAAGTGGTCAGAAGCCATCCTCTGAGAGGGTACCCTCTATTGCCTGTGTGGGGGAGAAAAGAGCATACAAGAGGAATATGATGAGATGCTAGCTGATACCTGTGGTGGGGGGTACTGTTATTATCCTTCCAAATTTGTGTTTGTGGCTTTCAGAGGGGCCAGGACTTACCAGCATGTGCATTTCTAGTGCAGGGCTTACATAACAGTCAAACAGAGAGGAGCAGGCAACACAAAACACCATAGAATACTTGTAAAACCATCTTTATTAAAGTGCCAATAGGTCTGTCCCAACACGTGTTTCGGCACTAGGTCTTCATCAGGGGCACATGACCTTAATTAAAAACAGAAAGACAACAAAATAATAAACACAATTAAAAACAAATGAACATATGTATGTAAAAAAAAAAGGGGGGGGAGCAATGCACGCACAATATCAAATAATAAAACCACATATCTAAACAATGTGAAACAATGTCTAAGACCACAAATATTATAGGTAAAACTGAATAACAAATATTCAAACCTATAAAAAGGTCAAATTAACAAGTGCTAACAGAAAAATAAAATAATACAAATGATAAATAGATGGATAAATACTGTACATGATCAAGTGATTAAATAAACCCTGAACACCGGTTAGAGGGTCTGGACATCCGATCTGGACATCCAGATCCAGTAAATGTCTGGGCAGCCTGCCAGGGACAGAGCTCCTCATACAAACAGGCAATTTGTATGGGAAGCTCTGTTCATGGGAGGGAGGGTGCGGGACAGAGGTGGACCGAGGGCAGGCGGTGGGCGGAGAGCAACCCTGGATGTACAGGGCTGATTCCGAGGTCAACCCTGTATGTCCGGGGTCGACCACGTAGACGGGGGAATTATTTCATCTTGGAGGTGGAATAAGTCCCCCTGGATGGAGCCAAATGATGCGGCCAAGCCCAGTAAGGAGGGCGAGGGGGTGCAGGGGGTTCTCCGCAGCCCGACCTTGGCCATGGGAGGCCAAATAAGGGATCAGACTGTGGGGAAAGAAGGGTCTTGACTGCAGCCAGAGATCTCGGCTCCTGAATGGAGCCACAGGGCCATGGTGACAGGATGCCATGGCACTGCGGCTCCATTCAGGAGCCTGGCTTATTCAACTGGGTATATGGGCTGTAGACCCGATTCTGATCTCATGGCCATGTCTAACCCACCACAGTCAGAATTGGGTCTACCTCTGTAAGGCCCGATTTTGATCGGCCGTACAGGGGAAGATGGCCAGCATAGAATGTCCCTTATAACTAAAAAGAGGAGGGGTACAAAGTATATAAACATCCACGAGACACATCTGGTAAACCAATTTGATAAAATTATTCACAACAGGGTATCAACCCTCTAGAGAGGCACATAGCAAGTGTATAGGGTGAAGGGTTAGCTGTGATTGAATTGAAACATAGAAACATAGAAATATGAAGACAGAAAAAGACCACATGGCCTATCTAGTCTGTTCTTCCATATCAACAACTATAACAGTCCCCTTTTTTCCTTTAGAGATCCTCTGTTTGCCCATGCTTTTTTGAATTCAGATACTGTCCTCATCTCTACCTCCTCCACTAGGAGACTATTCCATGGATCCACCACTCTTCCCGTAAAGAAATATTTCCGCTTATTACTCCTGAATATATCCCACTTCACCCTCATCCCATGTCCCCTCATAGCAGAACTTGCTTTCAATTGAAAGAGGCTCTCCCCCTGTACATTTATGCCATGGAGGTATTTAAACATCTCAATCATATCACCTCTATCCCACCTTTCCTCTAAGGTGTACATATTAAGATCCTTAAGACTGTCCTCATATGCTTTATAATGAAGACCACTAACCATTCTGTTTATATCCTTTTGAAGGTGCGGTCTCCAGAATTGCACACTATACTCCAAAGAAGGTCGCACCAAAGACTTATACAGAGGCACTATCACCTCCTTTTTTCTGCTAGCCATTCCTCTCCGTATGCACCCAAGCATCCTTCTAGCTTTTGCCGTCATCTTTTCTACCTGTTTAGCTACTCTAAGATCATCAGACACAACCATGCCTACGTCCCGCTCTTCTTTAGTGGACAAAAGTACTTCACCCCCTGTACTATTATGCTCCCTTGGATTTCTGCAGCCCAAAGGCATGACCTTACATTTTTTAACATTAAATACCAGCTGCCAAATTCTAGACCATTCTTCAAGCTTAGCTAGATCCCTCCTCATGTTATCTATACCTTCCTGGATGTCTACTCTATTGCAGATTTTGGTATCATCCACAAAGAGGCAAACCTTACCCGACAGCCCTTCCGCTATATCACTAACAAAGATGTTAAAAAGAATCAGACCAAGGACAGATCCCTGGGGCACACCACTGGTAACATCCTTCTCCTCAGAGTGAGCTCCATTTGCCTATACTCTTTGTCGCCTCCCACCCAACCAATTTCTAACCCAAGCAGTAATTTTAGGGTCCATCCCTAGGGTGCTCAGTTTGTTTATAGGTCACCTGTGAGGAACAGTGTCAAAGGCTTTACTGAAATCTAAATACACCACATCTAGGGATCTCCCTTGGTCCAACTCCCTGGTCACCCAGTCAAAGAAATCAATCAGATTTGTCTGACAAGACCTGCCTTAGATGAATCCATGCTGCCTCTGATTCTGTAATCTGCTGGACTCCAGAAACTTGCTATTATCTCTTTCAGCAGCGTTTCCAATAATTTACTCACCACCGAAGTTAAACTAACCAGCCTGTAGTTTTCAACCACATCCTTACTTCCGCTTTTGTGTAAAGGCACCATATGAGCCTCTCTCCGGTCCTTTGGCACCACTCCTGACTCCAACGAGGCATTGAAAAGGTCAGTCAGTGGAGCTGCTAGAACGTCCCCAGGTTCCTTCAGTATTCTAGGGTATATCCCATCCGGTCCCATCGCTTTGTCTACTTTAAGTTGAGCTAGTTTCTCACGAACAGTCTTCTGAAAATTCTTCAAGATGTCCCTCGCTTCTCTTCCTGTTTGGGGGTGTTTTCTGAGGTCCTGCTCCTTGTTCTTCATCTGTGAACACAGAACAGAAATAATTTCTTAAGCAATTCCGCTTTATCCTCATCAGCTTCTACATATTCCTCCCCTTCACCCTTGAGTCTGACAATACCACTTTTGCCCTTCCTCTTCTCACTAACATATCTGAAAAATGTCTTATCCCCCCCATTTTTTTTAATCTTTTATTTATGATTTTTAACAATACAACCAAACCGACACACTCAAAACAAAATAACACCCCCCCCCCCTTGCCCCACCCCCCGGCTCTCTGAGGTTACAACAATTATGTATCATCCAGCCCAAATCTCTAGGTAAATAATCCTGTTAACAGTCCCACAAACTGCCCACGGAACAACCCTGCCCATCAAGGAGAATCCCCACTTATCTGAGCACGAGCAGCAAAATCCATTTATTTAAGCTACTTTTAGCTTTATCAGGAAAATGGAGTTTACTGTACAACTTCTCATACCTGGCATATTGACAGATTAGATTCTACCACATTTCAAAGCACAGCCTATTCGCGTCTTTCCAATTTACAAAAATAACTTTTAAAGCAATGGCAATCATAAAATTAAATAAAAAGCAGTTTGCTTTAGTTAAGCCAGGAACTTGCACTGCCGCTCTTAAACAGACCATACTCCAAGATAATGTACCTGAAATATTTAAAATAGCCTGCATTCTTACCCATATGGATTCCCAAAATCTCTGAACGTAATAGCAATCAAACATCATGTGCTTGAGAGTACCATCAAACAGCTGACAAGACCAACATTTACCCGTCACTGACTTATCCCATTTGGCCAGCTTAACAGGGGTAATATGGGCACGATGCATGAAAAAATATAAAGATTGAGTGATCGCAGCAGACTTAGAAACTCTAGACACAGGGCCCCATATGGATCACCAAACTCTACTAGATATAGAACCCGGAACCGCCAGTTCCCAACTTTTTACTAGGCCCTTTGAGCAGAACGGGCTTCTATCCCTCCAATACGCATAAATTTTAGAAGCAATCCCCCCCGATCCAATCATCTCCGTCAATTGCTGGAAGGTACGGTCCTCAGCAACCAAATCTGCAGCTTTAATTTTAGCCGCTTTAACACTGTGTTGAAGCTGCAGCCAATAAAAAAGGCAGAGTCAGGTAATGAAAACTCTTGCTGCAAAGCTTTAAAGTCCTTCCAATTGGAGTTGTCAAACAGCTGTCCTAAACTCCAAATCCCACACGCTTGCCATCTTTTCCATGCATACATCCTACCCTCAATTCTAAACTTAGGGTTCCACCACAACGGTAGCCTCCTGCCCAGAGATCCGTCAGCCTCCACAAGCTGGACCAAAGCCAAGTACGCCTCTTGCGTCGCAGAGACCACCCTCCCAACCTGCGACTTTACAGGGTGCTTCATTCCAAGGAGCACTCCTACTAGGCAGGGGTGGACAATCCGCTTCTCCACTTCTAACCATACTGGCTTAGACGTCAGAACCTCTTCAGAGGCCCACAGCGCCCCTTGCTTTAGAAGGAACGCCTGATGATAGCCCCTAAAATCGGGAAACTGAACGCCTCCTTCATCCTTGGAAGCTTTCAACTTTTTAAGAGCTATCCTAGGCTGCCGGCCACCCCATAGGAATCTGCTCAAACATCTTTCTACTTCTGCATAAAATCCTAAATCCAGCGGAACCGGTAGCATGCCCAACACATAATTAATCTTGGGGGTCAACGTCATTTTAATGGTCTCCAGCCTCCCCCACCAGGAGAGATGAAGGGGGGACCAAGCTATTATGGAATGCTTTATGTTCTGCAACAAATCCTCCACGTTCTCTTTAATGGCTTGCTCTAGGGGAACCCCATATTTAACTCCCAAATACTTGATGATACCTGTTTCCCACCGAAACGGAAAAGAAGCCAGGTGCTCTGCTGTGGCTTTGCTATTCATAGGAAACGCCACTGACTTAGACCAATTGATTTTATACCCGGACAGCCCTGAGTAACGCTCTATCAAGCTCAAAATTGAGGGAATGTCCGACGGTTGAGTGAACAACAGCAGGTCATCTGCATATGCAGAAACTTTAATCTGCCAATCACCAATAACAAAGCCTGTGATATCCTTAGTTTGCCTTATTGCTATGGCTAGCGGTTCGAAAGCCAAATTAAAAAGCAGAGGTGAAAGAGGGCAACCCTGACGGGTGCCCCGATGTAGAGAGAAGGAACGCGACAAGGCACCGTTTGCCGAAATCCGGGCTGTGGGGTTCGCGTACAGGCTACGAGTCATGTTAATGAACTTCCGACCTATACCAAACTACTCTAACGTTCTAAATAAAAAGACCCATTCCAACCTATTGAAGGCCTTTTCCGCGTCCAGGGAAATACCCACATGGGAAGCGTCAAGAAAATTAGCTCTTTCCAACAAGTTACAGAAAAGCCTAGCATTATCAGAGGTTGCCCTACCCGGAATAAAACCACACTGATCCAGATGGATCAGCTACTCCATAACT
Organism: Ichthyophis bannanicus; assembly: GCA_033557465.1. Taxonomy (NCBI): domain Eukaryota; kingdom Metazoa; phylum Chordata; class Amphibia; order Gymnophiona; family Ichthyophiidae; genus Ichthyophis; species Ichthyophis bannanicus. The sequence goes on from CM066035.1 coordinate 369,472,974, forward strand.
TTGGCGAGCCTCTTCGCTAGAACCGTGGCATAGATTTTATAATCAGCATTCAGAAGAGAGATAGGCCTGTAATTCGAGACTAATGTTGGATCCCTCCCGGGTTTTTCTACTACAATTACTGTTGCCTCCGCAAAGTTACCCACATGCGCTGAAAGTTCACCCAAATCTTTATAATAGATCAACAAGTAGGGCAAAAGATCTTTCTTAAAAACTTTCAAGAATTCTGCAGGAATGCCATCTGGGCCCACCGCCTTGCCCGATGGCATACCGGCTATTGCACTACATATCTCCTCCCCCGAAAATGGCTTATCCAACTCATCCGCCTGCTGTTCTGATAGCTTCTGATGCGCTAAACTACTTAAAAGGTCCCCAACTGCTTCTGGTTCCGGCATACATTTCACAGAGTAAAGCTTACGATAATACTCCGTAAATACCTCTAGGATCTGCTCCGTGCCAGCCAGACTTCCACGGTTCTGATCGACAATAGTCGTGATTCTTGCCTTCTCCTGCTTCCTTTTTAAAGCGTTGGCAAGCAACCTGCTCTCTTTGTTATTTTCCACGTAATACCGAGATTGCTGTTTCAGTAACACCTGTTCTACCTCTGAACTCAAAATCTCATTGTACTGAAACCGAAGTCTCTGCAACCGGAGCATGATACTTGGATCCGCCTGCCTACATAAGAGCCTCTCCCCGGCCTTAATCTGTTTCTCTAACACAAGCAATTTGGCTTTTTTCCATTTAGACTCTTTAATGGAAAAGCTGGTAATCCTTGCCCGTAGGAAAGCCTTAAAGGCCTCCCACCAGGCCCAACTAGATGTCTCTCCCCAGTGATTAGAATCATAATAGCCCTTTATGGCAGCCCTCATCTCCTCCTGGAACATAGGGTCCGCCAGGAGAGACCTATTAAAGGACCACGCCCACGGCTGGTTGATCCCGTCACCCCAGTCTACATGTAAAGAGATGGCAGCGTGATCGGAAATAAGGATACCCAAAATTTCTGCGCTACGTAGACCTGGTATCAGACTTTTGGAGAGAAGAAAAAAGTCAATCTGTGACCAAGAATGGTGCAGAGGCGAAAAAAAAGTGAAGTCCCTGTCCCTGGGATGCAGAAGCCTCCAAGCATCTGATAGCCCAAGGGCAGCACTCAAAGCCGCCAATGCAACTCTTGCCCTGGAAGACCTCTCCACTCTTCCCGGCTGCTTATCCAAAAGGGGGTCAGGAGAAACATTAAAATCCCCTCCAACAACCAACGGAGACGTAGAGTGCTCCTGCAGCACCCTAGATAAGTCCATATAAAACCCTGGATCATCAGAATTTGGCCCGTAAACATTGGCAATGGTAAAAGTATCTTCCCCACATTCTACAGATACTAGCACCCATCGGCCCTCTGCATCACTGCGAACACTCAATACTTTAAAACCTAAGGATTTCCGCCCCAAAATGACCACCCCATTTCTTTTATGTGGGCCAGGAGACGCACCTAGTAGCAAAAACTGCTTATCCTCCAGTTTTCTCGTCCCCGCCAAATTTAAATGGGTTTCTTGTAATAAAATCAGGTCCGCCTGCTGATGTTTACAATATGCAAGTATTTTTTTTTCTTTTAATAGGACTTCTAATCCCTTTCACGTTCAGAGAAAGGAAATGCACCACTCTAGCTACACTCCCTGGCTAGGCCATGATACCCGATTAAGACTGTATGGATTTTACACATTGAGACCACTATTTTACCCCCCTCAGAGAGCCAATTAGAACCCCTACAAACTAAACATAAACCCCACATACCCCTGGCTGGGTGAGTCAGCAATTGGCCCAGCATGCCGCAATCAGACCATCCACCAAAGCTAACATCAAACCCTCCCTGCGTGCTACTAACCCACAAAACCCACCCGCTTGGATACTTTAACTACATCTTGCAAGTGTATACACTGCCGAGGGCTTCCTTGCACCTCTACGTGCCTAGCACATTGTGAGCCCTGGAACAAATTAAAAAAAAAACATACAAAAAGTCCCACAGAGTCCAGGCCCACACGAAGGGAGAGAAGGTACTCCATCTCCAAACTTCCACTCTCTTATTGCATTTGGAGCGCTTCTTGATCAACAATGAAACTCTCAAGTGCAGCCGGATCCTCAAAGTTCTTGGTCACGTTGTTGAGGGTGATGCGAAAACGAGCAGGGTAAAACAGCCCGTATTGCGCCTGGAGACGTTGGAGCCTTTGCCTGAGCGCCAAAAATTGTTTTCTCTTTTCCACCATGGCCTTGCTGAAGTCAGGGAAAAAGGAGATTTTATGGCCTTCAAACTGCAGGTTAGTACAGGCTTTTGCGGCCTGCATGATCTGTACAACCTGTTGGTGCCTTAGAACACATAAGATCAGCGGCCTGGGGACCTTAGACTGCAGGTTTAAAGCCGAGGGCACCCGATGCGCCCACTCAATCTCAAATGGGCGGGTCAAGTCCGGCTTAAGCAGTTTAGGAATCCAATCCTCCAGAAACGCAATAGAGTTTTTCCCTTCGGCTCCCTCCGGGATTCCAACAATGCGGATATTATTTCTCCGAGCCCTGCTGCTCATGTCCTCCAGACTGCGATCCAACAGCTCCAGTCTCCTCGTGGTCTTACTTAGCTGCACCATTCTCTCTTCATACTGCGCTGCGTTAATCTCAATTTTCTCCACCCTTGATGCCAGTGACAGCAATTGCTCTCGCAACTCTTTAGTAGTCGACTGTAGATATGATAAGCATTCCCCGTTGGTATCCACGCGACTGAGAATCGCCCGGACTTCGTTCAAAATCTCTCGCAGCCCGTCCTCCTGCTCACGCTGCGGCGCCATCTTGAGAGGGGATAACGGGTCCGCTTTCGATCGCTTAACTCTGGGGTTCGAGGGGTTAGAAAATTCCAACCTCGTCTGTTTAATGCAAGCCATATTCCACTGTCGCTTGGCACTAATCAAACACATCAAATGCAAAACCACGCAAGGAGGGACAGGATTCTTCTGTTAGGTCTGCGGGAGCTCTCCCTTAAGCGTCCATGCGGATCGCCAGCTGGCTCCGCCTCCCCTATCCACCCCCCCCCCACACATTTTATTGCATTGGCTATTTCCTCCTCTTTTTGAATCTTTGCTTTCCTGGCTACTTTACTAGCTTACCTAAGTTTTTCCAAATATAGATGCCTGTCTTCCTCTCTCTGTGATCTCTGGTATTTCATGAAGGCCTCCCTCTTTTTCTTCACCTTTACAGCTACTTCTTTCGAAAGCCATAGCAGTCTCCTTTTCCTTTTACCTTTATTTACCATTTTAACAAAAAGGTTGGTTGCCCTTGAAAAACAGTGGGCAAAACTGAAAGGGGATATTTTTACATCCCCCAGTTGTTCCCATCCCGCTAACGACTCCCTGAGGTATTGGCCCATCTTGGCAAAGTTAGTCTTCCTAAAATCTAAGACCCTCACCTTTGAATGGATTCTAAGAGCCCTAGTCCAAATACTGAACCACACCATCTGGTGATCACTGGATGCAAAATGATCTCCCACTATAACATCAGAAACACTTTCACCATTGGTAAGTTATTATTGTTAACACTGTTATATGTAAAAACAGCATGATGTTTACTGCCGTTCCTTGTAAAACAGCCTTGCTTGTTCATTGTTGTTCATTGTAAACCGCAACTGATCTATGGAAGTTGCGGTATATAAAAACCTGCTAATTAAATTAAATTAAATTAAATTAAGCACCAAGTCCAGTATGGCCCCTTGACATGTGGGGTCTGTTACCAATTCCCTGAATAGTTCTCCCTGTAGAGAATCCAGAATCTCTTTACTTCTAGATGATACTGCAGCAGGAATGTGCAAATCAACATCTGGCATATTGAAATCCCCTATCAGAAGCACTTCCCTTTCCTAGCAATGCTGAATATGTCTTCAATTAACTCTCTGTCCACCTCTTCCTCTTGTGAGGGAGGTCTGTATATCACGCCGATGCAAATAGATTTCTCTTTCCCTCTTTTCTAGTTTAACCCACAATGCCTCCTCTCTCCCTTTTAAGCTCTGTAATTCCAAAGCTTTAATAGTATTTTTACATATAGTGCCACTCTTCCTCCCCTTCTTCCTACCCTGTCCTTTCTGAATAAAGTAGAGCCAAATATAGTTACATTCCAGTCATGGTTTCTGTAAACCATGTTTCTGTAACTGCCACTAAATCCAAGTCCCTCTAATATGTGGTCAATTTAACAGAGGGTAATTATCCACAGAAAAATTGAAAATATCCCTCCAATAAATTAATTGGCTATGTGCCAACAAAAATTGCTATTTTTTCTTAAATAATTTTTAATAAAATATTTTATAAAAACTCTTATTCCAGGTGTATATCTTCTTGAGGTCTCAGACTTAAACCAGCGCTGGCTACAACGGACTCAGTCCTTAGCCTCAGCGTGAAGTTGCATCAACGACCTCTAGAGAGTGGTGTAATGTTGATATAACTGCTTATCCACCATTTGACGTGAGGAGAAATGTAGTAGTATAAAGAATTAAGTGCTAGCGCAAAGGTTAAGAAGATTTTGGATTGAGTGCTTGATCTTTTCACTTCCCCTGAAGAAACCCACATTGGTGAAACGCACACACGGGCCAGGAAGGTGGCGTCGGGTATTTTTGAAAATCAGATAAGCACATTTCCTTATTATAAGCATCGCACTGAATTTCAATATGAATATACTTAAGTAGATAAGACTGTCAAATGGTGGATAAGCAGTTATATCAACATTACACTACTCTCTAGAGGTCGTTGATGCAACTTCACGCTGAGGCTAAGGACTGAGTCCGTTGTAGCCAGCGCTGGTTTAAGTCTGAGACCTCAAGAAGATATACACCTGGAATAAGAGTTTTTATAAAAATTTTTATAAAAAATTATTTAAGAAAAAATAGCAATTTTTTTTGGCACATAGCCAATTAATTTATTGGAGGGACATTTTCAATTTTTCTGTGGACTAAATCCAAGTCGGCCACTCCCACCAAAGTTTCAACATCAGGGATCTTATTTCCCATGCTACGGGCATTTATACACACTGCTTTCCATACGTTACCCCTGTTACCCATTTCCATAAAGGTATTTAATGTATCACTTACCTGGGGGCTATCACTTACCTGGGGGCTTTCTTCACCCATCCCCAATGAATCTAGTTTAAAGCCCTCTTCAGTAGATTAGCCAGTCTACTACTGAAGACGCGTCAACCTTTCTTGGACAGATGGATGTCATCTATGCTCTGCAACCCTTGGAAAAGTATCCCATGGTCTAGGAAACCAAAATGCTCTCGATGACACCATCCACGCAGCCATGCATTTATCTCCAGGATGCGAGCCTCTCTGCCTTGGCCTTTACCCTCAACAGGGAGGATTGAAGAGAACATCACCTGTGCACCTAACTGCTTCACCCTCTGTCCCAGAGCCATGAAGTCACTTTTGATATGCTCAGAGGGATACCTGGCAGTATCATTTGTTCCGACATGGATTAGCAATATTGGGTAATAGTCATGAGGCTTGATGAGTCTCGGCAAACTCTCCATAACATCTTGGATTTTGGCACCAGGAAGACAGCATACCTCTCTGGACATCAAGTCTGGTCGGCAGATGGACGCTTCAGTACCCCTCAGAAAAGAGTCTCCAACCACCACTACTCTTCGCTTCCTTGTGGTCACTGATTCTGCAACTTTAGGGTACTTGAGCTCTGGTTCTTCTCTTTCCAGGGATGCTTTCATCTCCTCCACTTCCAGGGCTGCATAATGGTTCTTCAATTCAAGGGCTGGAGAAGTTGGATTGGTGATTCTGCAGGCCCTGGTAACTTGTGTCCAACCTTCGTCATTCTGTCGGCACCCATCTTCTCTGCTGGAGAGCTTGGTTTCTGCAAGAAACATCTCATCAATGTACTTCTCACTGTCTTGAATGCTCCTCAGCCTCGCCACCTCCTCTCTGAGTTCCTCCACTTGTTTCCTCAGAGCTTCAGCATGCAAGCACCCTGCACATGGAACCGGTCCTTCAACTGGCATTGGGACCTTTGTCTGGACAGAGGCAGAAGCTGTAACGGGGGCAACAGCTTTAGCGATATGATTTTTCCCAGCCATTGTTCAGTTCGTGGAGCTTAGGTATCTGTTAAAGCAAAAGAGAGAGATCTACCAAAGAACCAGCCAGTTTCCCAGCTGTCCTTTCAGAGAAAAAACAGTTAAATCTCTTTAATTACATTCAAAATGTGCTGTTCCAAGTCCCTGTGTTTTGTTAAATGGGGAGGTGCCCTATAAAGCAAAACTGCTCACTAGGGGTGGGTGGGAGTTGGGGGGGGGTGTAGGGAGGGAATTAACACCTAATTAGGTGTCAGAAGTTCCCAAGAACTGAGAAAGTTACCATAGCAGAGTTTTAAACCTACCCACTAAAGAAAATATGTCTACTAAAGCACCAAAAAGAATGTAACTTTGTTTTAAAAATATACCAAAACCCTTTTAAGAACTCCCAGTCAGAGAGCTAGCAATTTAAAAAAAATAAACCCTCAAATTCTTACCGCTGTTTGAACTCTATAACCCCTGTTAGGAATGCCTCAACAGGACAGGGCTCTGAAGCCTTTTATGCAGGCCTCAGCTGCTCTCAGTTCATTCACAGGCTAATCAGGCCCACTAACTCCTGATTAGGTGTCAGCCATTCCCAAGAGCTGAGAAAGTTACCAAAGCAGAATTTTAAACCTACCCCACTAAAGAAAATATGTCTACTAAAGCACCAAAAAGAATATAACTTTGTTTTAAAAATATACCAAAACCCTTTTAAGAGCTCCCAGTCAGAGAGCTAGCAATTAAAAAAAATAAAACCTCAAATTCTTACCATCATTTGAACTGTATAACCCCTGTTAGGAATTGCCTTTTCAATGATCTTGGCTATGAATGGAATACTGGATATAGGTCTGTAAGATGTTGAGTTTGTTGGGTCGAGGGTGGGCTTCTTGAGTATGGGTCATATGGAGGATTGTTTGAGGTCAGGCAGTAGATTTCCATATTTTAGGGAGTCATTGACCATGATGAATATGAAAGGTATGAGGAGGTTTCTTGCTGCTTTGATTCAAGCCACTGGACAGGGGTTGAGAGGGGAGGTGGTGGTATTCAGAGTGGATATAATGTTATCGGTTGGTGTTGATGGGATTGAATGATGTCCATTGGTTGATGCTTTCATTGTGTGTGTCTATATATTGGAGGTCTGTTTCACTGCTGCGTTCTTTTTATTTGCTTGTAGATGAAGTGCCATGATGTGTGGGGTGAGTGCTTTATCTATAGGTTTTGTGTCAGGGTTTTTTATGACGGAGTTAACTATATCGAAAAGCTCTCTTGGTTTGTTGATTGATTTTTTGATGAGGTTTGAGTAGTATTCATTTTTGGCTTTGTTGGTGATGCTGTAGTATTTGCTTAACTCTTGTATGTAGTGTGCCTGTGTTTGCTTGTCTGGGTTGCGTCTCCACTTTCTCTCCAGGAGGCGTAGTTCACCTTTCAACTGCTTCAGTTCTGATGAATACCAGGGTGCAATTCTGTTGCATTTGGAAGATTGAGTAGTTGTTGGGTTTGAGCGGCGTCTGTCATTGTCGAATGTCAGGTCTTTATGAGAATATCTATGTCATCTGAGGGATTGTGGTCTGTCAATTGGGGTGTAATTTTGCAGGTGAAGTCATGCACATCTATTGATAAGAACTTTCTCCTGGTGAGTTTGTTTCCCGTTCTTCTTGTCAGTCTATGATGGTGAGGTAGTCTGAATGATATCAGGTGATGGTCTGACCATGGCACGGGTGTGATGTGTGGTTGTAGTGGTTTCAGGTCATTGTTTGTTGCATTTGGGATGAAGGTCCAATGTGCCTCCTTTGTTGTGTGTGGCGTTTTTGATGACTTGTGAGACTTGTAAGTCGCTCATGGCTTCTAAGAATGCTGATGATTGCTGTTTGTTTACAGAGGGCAGGTTGAAGTCACCCAACAATAGGAAAGTGTTTAGTTTGGTAGAGTGTGTGCAGACGACTTTCAGGATGTTTGATAGTTCATCGGGGTTAGATGTGGGAATTCTGTAGGCTAGGCAAATGGTGTATTGCTTGTTTATGATGGTTATGAGGTCCAGGTTACATATAGATAAGGTGTCAACTTCGGCGAAGCTTAGCTATTTGTTGATAAGGATGCATACTCCTCCACCTCTTCCAGATGTTCTTGGGCAGCTCTGGATGTTGTGTGTATCAGTGTTTAGTTGGTTTAGGAGAAGATTATCTGTTTGTGCAAACCAAGTTTCAGTTATCAGCATGATGTCTATTTTGTGATCTGCAATGTGGTCATGTATTGTTTGCAATTTGTTGCAGGCTGATCTGGCAATGATTAAGGCACATGTTATTTCTTTGGTGTTGTTGGTGAAGCATTGCAGCGAGGTACTGCTGTTTATTAATGGAATCCTGATAAGGTTGTTATGGTTAATGGATCTTAAAGGTTGCAGTGGCCCCATTTGTATGTTTGCCTTAGATGCCTTGGGTTGTATATTATGTGGACAGCATTATGACAGGAGTAAGGGGTTGCTTTGCTTCTTAAGAAGGAGTGTAGTAGGGCTAGGATGAGCAGCCAAATGATCCATTGGTTCATGGTTCCGGTGGTATAGATCCGTTGCAGTTTTCTGCATTTGTTGGGCTGACTGAGTATGGAGGACTCTCTGTTTCTGTGTTTGCTGCTGTGGCTCACTGTGTTTGATTTTCTCTGCTGTGGTGCTGTGTGTAGTTCATTTTGGCTCTTGTAGAGTTGGCTTTTGTCTTGTTGTTTGAGGTAGACACTGTTGTTGGTTAGCTGGTGTGTTGTATAGAACTGGCGTGGAGCTTTACCTTGTGTTACAGAACTTTATCAAGTTTCATGCTGTAGCTTTGTACATACCGCTTTTGGTGAAGCTGCAGCTATCTCTGCTTGGGAGTTCCTGGTTAGGACTGTATTGTTGGTTGCAGTGCTTATGTTGTTATTGCCCTCATCTACAGTCCTCGCCTAAGGGCCATGCCAAAAGGCCCTCTGGTGAGGCTCTCAGGTGCAGGCCCACCAGGTGTGGGCATGCCTGGAGGCACTTGCAATTTCTGTTGAGGCTCTCCTGCACCCAATAGGGCCTGATTAGCTTTATGGAGATGATCAGGGAGGGGGTCTCTCTCCTGCTCATCTCCCCGATGTTCATCAGGCTGTTGGAGGCTGGCCGGCATCTTTCCGCACCTGGAGATGCTTGCAGCTTTTGTTGAGGCTCTCCTGCACCCGATAGGGCCTGATCGGACTTGAGGACGTGATCGGGGAAGGGCTCTCTCTCCTGTTCACCTCCCCAATGCTGATTGGGCTGCTGTATTCCACGGTGTTCCACTGTGTATTCCACTGTATTCCATGGTGCTTTGTGTTGCCTGCTTCTCTCTGCTTCTATGTTTCTGTGGGTTGCTGTGCTTCTTGTGGTTCCTCTAACCTAACAGTTAGCCTCTTGTGATCTGAGCACTTTCAAATCTTTGGTAGATTCCTGTGTGTATAAGGATGTAGGAATTGTAGCAGGTGCATAGGAAGTTGGGGAAGACATCTGTAATTTTGCCCTCGGGCATTGCAGGCTACTTGCATTTTGAGGAGGTGGAATGCTTTCCTGTTGCAGTAGGTGACCACCTTTCATGGTAGCCTGTTGGCCACATGAGTGCAGTCTATGACCTCTAACACACTGGGAGAATCAGGCAACATCAAAAATTGGAGCATGGTTAGCTGCCTCTTCTGCACAGTCTGTGGGAAGGCTACACAATCAGAAATTGTGAGATGCACCATGAAACTGGCTGAGGCCTTTGGTAACAATTAACACAGACTGGAAACTGCCCGTGGCAAAAAAGACAAGTATCATGGTGACTTGGCATGGGCTGCCCCTATGTGTGGTGGATTGGAAAAGAGAAGCTGAATAGCAGCCTTTTCGAAGCCAAACCTTGTGAGGCACTGGTCTTCTATAAGGTATAGGAATGAGTTCTGGGTCTGCATATATCTGCTGATAGGGATGACTCCTCATGGGCCACCTTCATGCCCTATGTGCCTCATGCTACATACCCTCCAAAATCAGTCATTCAGGCCACTCCTGGCTCCTGCCTCCACCAACACTCTGTGAGACCAAACACATGCACTCACCCAAAAACATAATTCACACACACACAGACACACACTACAATCTCATTTCACCTAGGTTGCTACACAGCATTAATGGCCTGATGTAATAACGTGCACTATTGTGTTAGCATTAAGCATTGTGCAGGGTGTATTTTGGATCGCGTTCTACATAATGGGACCCATGATATGTATCGCATGTTGCCACGCACTAACATGGTAGTACAGGTTATTACAGTGTGTTGCAGCAGCATAACGATATATTCACTTATTAGCACCTTAGCCTGGATTTGTCCTGACCTCATAGTTAAACTCTAGAGGTCTGGTTTGAAAAGAATTTTCTCCCATTTTGTGATTATAGTAAAATATCCTCTTAGGTACCCCAACATAAAGTTCACTATGGAGATTGAGATCAATAGATATCTCCCCTTTCTTGATGCAATGATCAAAAATTGAACAGATGGAAGCCTGAGCCACACTGTATACAGGAAAGTCACCCATACCAACCATTATCTACATGTGGCTGTTCCATCACCAACCATCCACTGAAGAGGCATCCTGTGCACATTAGTAACCAAGAGACTAAGAGACTGCCACCTGACTACAATAAAATGGCTGTCTCTTAAGTATTGAAACCTTTGGACAAACCAATCCACAAGAATAGCAACCAGCAATAACCACGGATGACAACCCCATGACAGAACAAAGATTTGTGGTGTTCCTCTATGTCCAAGAAGTATCAGACTGCATAGGCAAGCTGCATAAAAGAATAACATCAGAACAGTGCATAGTGCTTGAGTGAAGGATCGCATCCCCTCATTTCAAACCATTGAGTCTATGAAATTCCATGCAGCAGTGGCCAGTTGTATATAGGAGAACTGGCAGTGCCATAGAAGAAAAACTACAAGAGCACAAAAGACATTATAAACTCAGCAACACAGAGAAATGTGCCGTAGTCCTCCATACAATGGGAACTGGCCATACACTGCTGGAACACCCTTCCACACAGTATCCGTGATATCACCAATCTAACCCAGTTCAGAAAAGCTGTGAAACATTACCTCTTCCTCTTACATTACCCGGATGACAGCACCACTGATCACTCACTATCCAGCTAGGCAAATCTACGCAAATGTCCGATCAATTCGCATTGTACAGATGTAAATAGTTACCCCTGTTTCTTTCCAAGTTCCTATTCCTGTTATTTGTAAACAAATCAAGTCATTTGAAATGTGTATGTAAAATGTTCCATGTAAACCGCACTGATGGAAAGAACATAAGAACATAAGATATGCCATACTGGGTCAGACCAAGTTCCATCAAGCCCAGTATCCTGTTTCCAGCAGTGGCCAATCTAGGTCATATGTACCTAGCAGTTTCCCCAAAAGACACAGGTTCTGCAATGCATGTACTAGGTCAAGCATTGATATCCTGGGTCCCTTCTTAATAATGGTTTATGGACCTTTCCTCCAGGAACTTGTCCAAACCTTTTTTAAACCCAGCTACACTAACAGCCTTTACTACATCCTCCGGTAACAAATTCCAGAGTTTGATTACACGTTGAGTGAAAAAATATATTCTTTTATTAGTCTTAAATAGTTTACCCTGTAGCTTTATTGCATGTCCCCTAGTCTTCCTATATTCTGATAACATAAACAGGCGATCTATGTTTACCCGTTCCACTCCGTTCATTAATTTATAGACTTCTATCATATCTCCCCTCAGCCATCTCTTTTCCAGGTTAAAGAGCCCTAATCTTTTTAGCCTTTCTTCATAGGAGTATCCTTCCATCCCCTTTACCATTTTGGTGGCTCTTCTCTGAACCTTTTCTAATAATGCTATATTCTTTTTAAGATACGGCGACCAGAATTGCACACAATATTCAAGGTGCGGTCTCACCATGGAACGGTATAGAGGCATTATAATATCTTTTGTTTTATTTTCCATTCCTTTCCTTATGATACCTAGCATTCTATTTGCTCTCTTGGCTGCCGCTGCACACTGGGCCGAGGGTTTTAACATGTTATCCACAATGACGCCTAAATCTTTTTCCTGGGTGGTGGTTCCTAATGTGGAACCTTGCATCGTGTAACCATAGTTTGGGTTGTTCTTCCCTAGGTGCATAACTTTGCACTTGTCCACATTAAATTTCATCTGCCATTTTGATGCCCAGTCTTCCAGTTTATCAAGATCCTCTTGCAATTTTCCACAATCCTCTTGGGTTTTAACAACTTTAAATAGTTTTGTGTCATCTGCAAATTTGATAACCTCACTCGTTATTCCAATTTCCAGGTCATTTATGAATATGTCAAAAAGCAGCGGACCCAGAGCAGATCCCTGGGGTACACCACTATTCACCTTTCTCCATTGGGAAAATTGGCCATTTATCCCAACCCTCTGCTTTCTATCTTTTAACCGCGGTATATAATAGCGGTTATAATAGCGTGGTATATAAGAACATGTAAATAAATAAATAAATACACTCAAATTTGTTGATATAAGAATCCTGGAAAAAGAAGAATGCTGGTGGCCAAGGAAGATCAAAGAGGCAGCAGAGATTGCAAGACATTTAGAGAACTTCAATGGGAGGAAAGGACTCAACATCAATAAAGCATTGCAATCCCTGTTTCACAGAAGGTTTAGTGCTACAAGGTCTGGTGCAAAGGACCAATGATTTTTTCCGCCTTCCAGAATCTGAGATTGGCACAAAATTCCCTGCTTCCAGGATCCCTACTTGTACTGTCTCCGTCCTTTATCCAATGGACATTCCCTCCAAAATTCAAATTCCCCACTTCAAACCCACCAATCTGGTTTGAAAGCCACTATATATAAGAACAGACATCCACTCCATATCCTCTTCACCCTGAAGAAAGGCACAACATGATGGCTGAAACGTCAGTCCCACTTACTAAGACATGGCATGACCTGGAAAACTGCAAAGACCATTCAAGGGGAAATCTCTTATAGATCAGTATCTACATTCAAGATTTTGTTTCAATCCACTGATCACAGTCATGTAAACAGGGATTCCTTTATTGTAATTGCATGGTTTTGATACTGGGCAATTGACAATTGGATTCTAGCTAAATCCATATAGAAAGACCTTTGGGCCAGTCCTCATGCATTTTTAATGCTCTGAAATGTCCTCCTTGTCAAAATCATTGATAATTTTAAATCTTTCATTCATTCCGATCAGGACATAAGCAACATGTGCTACTGCTAGAGAAAGAACTGCAATAGTCAGTTTCGTTTGGAGTAATTTTCATAGAACTACTGCTAGAGAAAGAACAAAATAACTTCCTTTTGTTCTCTTGCTTTCATCTTGTTTATAGCAAAGATTGTTCTCTGAATCTAATTCCATTCATGAATATCCTTTAGTCGCTTGTACTAGGAGGACACAGTATAAAAGCATTACTATTGAAATGCTAATTCCTCGGCATTCTTTTCTATTTGCTGAATGTTTTTCTTTTGCAATTTTTCCATCAGTTTAATCCTTGCGTGCTTGTTTTTCTTCAGGAAAGAATGTCTGAAAGCAGTCATATCTACGTATTTATTTCAAGCTTTTATTACAGTTCAAAGTTTGTTGCAGCAAGTTCAATATAAAAAAGAACAACCTGTTCTCCCTAACAGGAAGCATCAAATACGAACAACTCTGTTGAGTTCCCTTAAAAAAAGTCCTTTTGCTGTCTTTTAATTGTAAATCCTGTTGTACTCGCAGGCATCATGATACTTCCCTCAGTTTATGGTGACTTGAAAGTCTCAGATTCTCAGTATCTAAGGCCTTTGTTCACATAATGGCTCTAAAGAACAAGAAACCACATTCTAAAATTCTGGAATGTCAGACTGATATGATGGATGCTGACACGTGTCAATTCTATTACTGAGCAATCATAAAAAAATTATATTGCTTCCTTGTTTGAAAGTGTCTAATGTATAATGCAGCATGCTTAAGTTACTGATAATATACCGAGAGCGAACATTTCTATATGCTGGTGATAAAATAGTGTGCTAGCCATGTTAATCCACTTCAATGCTCAGAAATAAGGATTAACAACTGAAAATAACTAAAAAAAATATAAGCTGATACCTTTTATTGGACTAGCCATACGTTTTGGGGTTATTTTATAAGGAGCTGACTAGATCTAGGTAGCAAGACTGTGAGGGGGAAAAGAACAACCAGATAAGCCTAACACAAGCTCAGAACGCTACACAAACTCAAACCACTACTCACCGACAACGACTTCCGAACAGTATGCCAAGCCATAATAGCACCCATAATAGATTTTTGTAATGTAATTTACCATGGCCTTCCAAAGAAAACAACTCTCCCCCTACAACTGGTACAAAACACTGCTGCAAGAATCATTACTAGAACAGCAAAATACAGTCATATAACCTCTACACTCCACCAGCTACACTGGCTCCCTGTCACTGTACGCACTAAGTACAAGAACATAATAATAATTTTCAAAATATTAAACAACCTCTCTCCAGCAACTCTCCAACCAGGAAGACACCCCCAACCAGAACAAGAAGAGGAGCAGACAACAACATCCTGGAGACCCCACCAAACTTCAGACCAGCAAATCAATCCACCTGCAGTAGAGCCTTCTCCCTGTACGCACCCCAGCTGTGGAACGATCTCCCCCCCCCCTCAACATGTGCAATCAAAGACCTAGTGGATTTTAGGAAAGACATAAAAACTCATCTTTTCCTAGAACATTTTGGCCCTACCTCAGAAGATCATGATCTATAACGAAATGTACCTCATCACACTGCAACAATTTGTTTGTATATAGTTAGCAATAGTTAATTACCAGTTGTACCTCAACTAATCCCCAAGTTGTATTCCCCTGTTCTATTTAAGCTGGTTGCTGTAACTGTTCTATGTAAAAGGCTTTGAATGTATGATAAGGCGGTATAGAAGACTCGTTAAATAAATAAATAAAATATATGCATAACTGGCCATTTACATGTGTAAATGAAAGCACTTGAACTGCACGCCATTCTGTAAAATATGCACTTAAATGTAATGATGTGTACTTTTACTGTGGGCATGCACAGGTGTGGAGTTTAGGCCAAGCATGGGTGGGGCACAAAGTTATGTGCATAAAGTCTAAAATACTAAAATCTATGCATGCTCCTTAGTAATCTAGGTATGGATATTTACACCAGCTCTAAGGCTGGTTTAAGGGATTGCGCCTTAAATTTATGTGCATTTTTGGCCACTTATGCTAGTGTTTTATAAAGACAAGTAGGTGCCTACTTTTGTTTTAAAATATGACCCAATCAGGTGCCTACTTTCAGGCATAAAGTAGTTGCCTGCTTATAAAATTATCCCCTAAAATTATCTTCCATTTTGCTTAGGGTGAACTTGGAAAATGGGATGACCAAGTTAGGACGTTTCCCTGGTATTTTACAAAAGGTTCTACCGAACGCGGAGCCTTTTCTAAAATATATATGACTGCTGGCAAATACTTGTGTATTTCTGGTATCTACAGTGGAGGAGTAGCCTAATGGTTAGATCGCTGGCTTGGGGGGAAATGAGACCAGGGTTCAATTCCACTAGCTCTCCTTGTGGTCTTGGGCAAGTCACTTAATCCTCCATTGCCTTAGAACAGAGCTACTCAATTCCAGTCCTGGTGGCCCGCAACCCTGCAGGTTTGTGGGATATCCCTAATGATATGCATGAGATATATATGCATTAGAGATAGCCTGCCAACCTGACTGGTTTGTGGCCCTCCAGGGCTGGATTTGGAGACTCTTGCCTTACACCTCTGTCATTTAAGATTGTGAGTGGGCAAGGTACAGATGTTCTAGACATCAAAAGGGTAGATAGAATGTGTCACATTCCTCCTAGATTCTCAACACCACCAAAAAGTTGTCTAATAGACAATATTTTGGTGGTGGTGAGAAGCAAGGAGGAATGTGACAAATTCTAACCTTTTTGATGTCTTGGACATCTGCACCTTGCCCACTTACAATCTTAAATGACAGAGGTGTAAGGCAGGGGTCTCCAAATCCAGCCCTGGAGGGCCAAACACCAGTCAGGTTGGCAGGCTATCTCTAATGCATATATATCTCATGCATATCATTAGGGATATCCCAAAAACCTGCAGGGTTGCGGGCCACCAGGACTGGAATTGAGTAGCTCTGCCTTAGAAAGATCCAAGTCATCAATGTTGCTGTATAATATACATTACCAAGTTTAAGTTACAATGTAAACTGCTTTGACTGAAATGATAAAGCAGCAGAAAAAGCAATTATGAAAATGCAGCAGAAAAAGTGATTTTGCAAAAGTCTATGCAGAAAAAAACAAAAGAAAACAGCATCATCACACGGCAGCTTCCACTTACGAGTGCCAGAATTTATACTGTACATATAGTAAAATACACACATATGTGCTGCCAATTAACAAAAAACTCTTCAGTGTTTTTAGCTTTAAAGACAGCAGTAATACACAGGATATTAATGGAATTAACCCCCTCAATCCCTCGTACTAAGCCTTGGCTGAAACAAGCACCTTTCTAAAAGTTGTGCCTGTGTAGATAGTGACAGTCTGAAATTGCTATTCAAATATGTAGAGGCTATTAAAATGATCTCCTTGTTGACAGGCTTTTAGAGTAAAACCCCTTTTGTGTGCTCGGAGCTAAAATGATACAATGTACACACCCACAAAATAAAGAAAAACAAACAAAAAAATCCCAATTTGATTAAGCGAAAGCCCTGAATCCTCCCAAAATCAAACAAAACAAAAATAATGCGCACACCTAGCCTTTTTCCCTCATCTTCGCTGAAATGTCAGTAGCTTTTAATCTTTTCTTATCTTAGTTATTCCTGACCACGACAGGTATCCAGCATCGCATCCGCACCACTCTCACACATACTGCTTGATCTTCTTTCTCACTCACCAACCCTCTTGTCTGTAGATTTTTAATGGTTTAAATACCATCTTGCACACTTTACCTTTTAGACAGACCAGGATTTCCTTATCACAGCTAATGCCGCTCATGTCTCTTTACTTTAGCCTTCTGGCTGTAGTCCTTGCTCTTATCTCTCTGGAAGAAGATCCATGTGCACTTATTGTTCTTGCTCGGTGTCTAACTCCTGACCTTTCTGCAATTGCTTTACTTCAGTTTTCAACTCATTACTCTCATCAATCAATTTTGTCACTGTGTGTTCTATTTTCATTCTGATGATCCTTAGTCATCCTTCATCTATACATTAGGACCCTCTTTCCAGCTCTTTCTCGACTTCTTTTTTTGCTCTTTGCACCTAGCACAATATTGTTGGTAAATAGCACCAAGGGGATCCTTCATCACTGCATCAAATAGTAATATGAAGAAAAAGGGGCTCAGGACTAATCCTTGACGTCCAAGCACTTTTCATCTAGATGTTCCTAATCTACTACATGTCATTCACCAGCTGTATATATATTTCTGGTATATTACACTACTGAATCTGTTTGCTGGCACCCTGTCATTTTTAAGATGGACAAAGAACATTGGCAGGATCTTCTCTTATAGAATCTGCGTTGGATTTTACTGATTCTTACAGGGTATCTTAGCCCTCGAGTCCTTTCCCACGGTCTCTTTGAATGGTTATCTCTCTAATTATTGCAGTTCTGTACAGTTCCTTTTTCTCATGAAGAAACTGTCCACTCATTCCGCATTTGTTTTCCATTGCAATGTTGCTAATACATCTCTTGACCATTCCTTTGCTTCACTGGACTAACACAACAACCAAACTACTAATTCCTAGACTAAAGAAGAGAATATCTTGGCTGAATTGTGCTTCGTAGCACTGGAGAAGCTAGACAGAGATCTGCTAGTTACTCACGTTTTTCACTTTAGATTTATTAAAGGTTATTGCATACAAAATAAAAAATAAACGAAGGTTAACCAAAAAATTCTAGAGAAACAATTGCACTACCAAGAATTGCAGACTGGAGAACCGTAATACGTACAAGCAAGAAAAGAGAAAATAAAATACAGCTATATAAACTAGCCATCATCAGACCTAAGATAATTTATTACCTGTAAAGTGAAGAGGAAAATGCCTCCTTACTACCCCAATACTATTAGCACCTTCCAAACAACATGTTAGTAAGAAAAAAAGGCTCCAGCCCCGCTGCATGTCTTTGTTTGCAAAACGGCAGGCCAGGATGTGTTGGGGTAAGATATACATGGGCACATTCTGAAATTGGGCTGCAGGCATGTCTATGGACCTGATATTCAGAGGCCCTTACATGGGTAACTTCCTTAGTTGCCCATGTAAGGGCCGTATCTGGGATATTTGAAGGGTATCTACACAGGTAGTGCCTTTCGAATATCCCAGCTAAGTCCCTAACGCGCTCAGATGCTATCCGCATAGCATCGGGATGTGTTAGGTGCGTTCTGGGGTGGAGTGGGGGCGGAGGAAGGGGCTACACGGTTAGCAGCGATTTTTTTCAATGCTACCCTCATAGCCTTCTGCGCCTTAAAGATAAGCGAGGAAAAACCTTGCTTATCTTTAAGGTGCAGAGGTCTGTGCAGGTAGCTTTGAAAATCACTGCTAACCTTGTAGACTCTGCGGCTGCCAGGGTGTGCAGGCTAACCTGGATTTTTACTTCCGCCGGTGCGGAAGTGAAAACCGGGTTAAGGAGGTTGGTGGGCAGGCTATGTGCCGTGGCAGCGCTTAGCCTGCACAACTCAATATGGGCTCTATGTACCTAAGATGGCAGATGCCCATATCTGACACATGCAAGTTTCTGAAATCGGCTGAAAATCTGCCCATGTTCAACCCCTTACTTTGTATGTCCCCGTTTTTCATTTTATATAGTGGACATGTTTATCTTTTACAGTAATGGCAGGCTCATTTTACAAGGTACTTACACATGCCTACCTTCTCAGCTGCTCTTTATACTGAATTTTGAATGTTTATACTTGGACATCCCAAAATTCACCTACACAGCCTTTCTAAAATGTGCCTTCACACAGGCCATGCTGTTAGTGTGGGGTCCTGAGATAAAAATCTCATGTTAACTGGTTAGCATGCAATGAAGTGTGGCCTAGGCAGATTAGGGAGTAATATGGGCATTGATGGTGCATCACAGTGAGTGCAGGTGTTATGGGCATGCGCGAACAGCCAATGTTGGCATAAGCATGAGTAAACTTAATATCGCCTCAAGGGGTGGTAGTAAGTGCACCAACATGTCAGTTAGTGTAGTGTGGCATGTTACCAGTGTACTAATGGTAGGGGAACAAAAGTTAGTCTGGACCTCTGTACTAATTTTGCAGTTCAAACATGTGCTAGCAACATGCCCTGTAGTAAACATGCCCCTAAGTTATTTAAAATTCATTGCTTCTTGCATATCTGACCTCTTCTGACTGAATTAACTCTTCTAACTGAGAAGGTTAAAAAAATATCATCATTATCAAAAAATCTGATTATACAATTCATTGAATACTTAAAAAATGGACATGCCAAGAGCTTAGGCTTTAGAACACAACCTAAGAAGCTCTCCCAATCTCTTTTCCAATGAGATCAGGGTAAACATAAATCCTATGTGAGTGGAAAACTGTCATAGACTTTTTATAGAAAAATACAATACTTGCAGAAATCCTTCTCGCCTCCACATTCGGCTCCAAAGGGGCATCCCCTTTGGTCACATCCCTTCAGGCATGCAGCTGTAGGCACGTGGCAATAGGCTGCATATTGCAGCATACCGATCCTTAAATAGGGAGGGGCTTCCAGTCACACTACTGATGTCTCTGTGTAACATGGGAGGTGAGTCAGCTGGTCCAAATCTCACTCCCTTATGCTTGTGTTTGCCCCAAAAGGCTCCAGTACAATTTTCCTCAGACCACTGCAGCACAATGATCTTTAAACAGAGAGGGCTTTCAGTTGCGCTGCTGATGTCACCTGCCTGATTTTGGAGTTGGGTCAGCTGGTCCAGAGACAAATCTCATTCCCTCTTGCTCCTGTTCATCCTAAAAGGCTCAGGTACAGTCCTCCAGCTTACTCAAATTATAGACATATCATGCAATTAACATGAACACCCTCCTCCCCTCTGGACTCTGTCTTAACTCCCCTCTTCTTTAACGTTTTCCTTGCTCCACATGCCCTTATTGTCCAGCAGTTTGGGATTTCCGGTTACCATTATGCAGATGATATTATCCTTCTGCTCCACACTAGCCCTCTTGCTCTTGATCTCACTCCGCTGGATGCCTGCCTTTTTCGTGTCTTCTCCTGGCTTAAGGATAATTTTCTATACATTAACCCATACAAGTCTGCCGCTATTTGGTTCTACTATAGTGCTCCCTGCCCTTTCTTTGCTCCCATGCTGTGTGATACCCCAATAACCCTTGTATCAACTTTCAAGTACCTTGGAGACACCCTGGACTCCTCCATCACATTCCATCAGCACATCGCTTCCCATGTTCGCAGTTCCTTTCTCTCTTTGCACTAAATTCGTGCTGTCCGTCCTTTTCTGTCACTCTCTTTACTAACCACCCTCGCTCTGTCCCTCATTATGACCAAGCTAGGTTACCGTAATGTTGTCCTCGCCGGCCTACCATAATACCAACTCCGATGGTTACACCTCATCCAGAACCCTGAGGCTAGTCTCCTTACCCATTCCTCCCAATCTGATCATGTTCCACCTCTGCTTATACATCTACACTGGCTTCCCCTCAACTCCAGGTTCAAATATAAAATTCTCACCATCATCCACAAGGTCATCCATACAGGCACCCCTCAATATCTGGGTGATCAGCTCCATCTTCATGCTCCCCCGTGTCTATTCCGGTCCCTACATGCCAATCGTCTTTCCCTTCCTTCCCCTACTCAAGTACACCTTGAGATCACCCGCCATTCTGCTTTGTTTTTCCTGGGCCTCTGCACTCTGGAACTCATTACTACCCATGCTTCAGACTGAACTCTTCCCCCCCCCCCCCCAATTTAAAGCAATGCTCAAAACCCACCTCTTCCATCTCACCTTTGACCTTCCCCCACTCTTCCTTGATTACTCCCTACCCACCCACCTGATACTCCTTCTTTCTTCTAATGTGTAGCATCCTGTCTACTCCCTCTTTTCCACCTACTCTCCCCTCCCCCCTTGTTCTCTTTCCCTTTCCTATCTACTAATGGAGTTCTTTTCTTTTTCAATACTTACAGCCACTTTGATTTTGTAAACTTCTCTGACACTGTTGCTTGGGCACTATATCAAATGTTGAAATAAAGAATAAAGAACTTTAAAATGTGCACAATGCAGGTCAATATTGAAAAGTATTTATGTGTTCATTGGTAATACACACCACATAAGTGATTTTTTATTAATTCTGAGGCTGTTGGGCAGATAATTTTGGACATATAAATTGATATATGCCCAACATGAACAAGAAAAGCAAGTCTACAGTCAGGGCATATATTAAGCATTCTAAAGTGGAGGCCCTCTAGGAAACACATTAGCTGAGTCCATCTCCCTTCAGCATCAGACCTCTGGGAAAGGATCATATTTATTTACATTCTCGTATATACCGCGCTATTCTGCATCAGTGCGGTTTACATTGAACAAACTGAAATTACATTGAATAGGGCATTATAACTTGGAGATAACTATTTTACAGGGAACATGGGCTATGGAGGGTTAAGTGGCTATACATAATGGACTTTTTAAACAATATTTTAACTCCACCTTTGTTTCCATTGTGGCGTTCTGGGGTCAGAGCAGGGGCAGAGAAATAGTTTAGCTGGTCAGTGGCGATATTCAGCCATTAACCAGCTAACCTAAACTGGCTATGCTGAAAAAAGGTTCCTTTTCGGCCCTCTAGTCCAGTCCTGGTACCATAGAGTTTAGAACTTCCTCCAGCAGCTTTGGAGACTGAAACATGTCATCGCTTTGATGACACCCGTATAAATAGGCAAGGACTGCCCCTCTCCTTCAGTAGTTTCAGTCTCCAAGCAGCAGGAGAAGGTTCTGAGCTTAGGGCTCATTCAGCAGCAAATAAGCAGAGCTAGCTGGGCAAATAGTTTTAATTAGTTATTACCTTGTAAATCGGGTTCAGTTTTGATTGTTAGATTAGAGTAATTGTAGTTTTTGTTTTGTTCCAGGGGGTCTGCTGCCTGAGGCGTCCTTTCTGCGGCTGCTGGCAGATTCAGTGTATGATTCTCCCCCCCTCCCCTCCCCTCCCGTTTTAATTTCTTTTCTTCTTCCCCGGCACAATAACGAGCATCGGGGGGCTGTCAAGACGCCTATGCCTCCCTGCTCCTGAACCGGCTTAAACGGGTGAGGAGCAGGTAGTAGGCTCGCAGCACAGCTCGCAGCACAACTCCGAGGGGGGGCCACTGCTCCAGGAGAGGAGCGTGAACTGACAGGCGTGCTTTGCAGCGTGGGAGCCGAAGCCGCTGTTCGGCTGAGCTCCGGCGAGGATCCCCCCCTCCTCCTCCTCTCTTCCGTCTCTTCAGACGACAGTGCGTGAGTCTCTATTTTGGGGCACACAGTTTGTTGGGCGCGGAGGAGAGCGGAGGACGAGAGACCGCGGTGGAGCGCACCCTCGGATCGCATGCAGCTAGGCCGGGCTGCCAGATTTGAGTGGGAAACGCGGCAGTGGCCATTTTGAATGCTACAGAATTGAAAAGGGGTTTATTTGAGATCCAGTAGGCTTAGAAAGGCTCGGTTTTGGGTTTGCTGACTGGGAAACAGAGCCTAGCCTGGTGTTGGTGTTTTACCTTATTTTAAAAAAAAAATTTCAGCTTTGACTTCACATTTATTATGCCGGCTACGCCTCATTGTTTGGTCTGTGGCACGAGGCGCGGCGTAATTTTAGAGTCCGGTGTGTGTAGGAGTTGCACTCTCGAAGCAGCGGGCATGGAAAAGGAGCTGGACTTGGGAACCGAGGGTCAAGGGCCGTTCTCTCAGGGGGAGGGGGATGTTCTCCCTTCACCATTAGTCCCCTCGGAACTGGTAGCAGGGCCATCTTCTGTGCCAGGACCCTGTCCCTCTCTGGGACTGGCGGGGGGATCGGTGGGGCTTCTGCCAAAATGTTTCTCCCTTATGCAGCAGGCTTTTACCTTGTTGCAGCCTGGGGTTTCGCCATCTCCTCCGATTGGGCGAGGGGAGAAGCGGGTCAGATCTTCGTTGCATTCTGATGAAGTGTCGGCTCCGGCCAAGAAGAGTAAAGTGGCAGGGATTGAGAGCCAGGCATCTCCGTTGGGAGGAGAGTTGCAGGTGGAGGACGATGAGTTAGAGGATATCTCTGAGGCTGAGTTGGAAGACGGTGAGTTGCCAAATGCGGAACAACAGTCTAGAGTAGTCAGGGTGTTTCAATGTGAGGAACTGCCAGCCTTGATTGCCGAAACCCTGAAATCGCTGAACATGCCCTCGGCGGCGCCTTCTGCGGACGAGGCGTTAGAGGATCCGCTGTTGCAGGCAGTGCGCATGATTCAGCGAGTATTTCCTGTTCATAGAGTTTTCAGGAATATGATTCAGGAGGAGTGGGATTTGCCGGAGTTGGCTCTGAGAGGTTCTAGGGCAATAGCTCGACTGTATCCACTTTCTGACCAAGATAGGGAGCTTTTTCGTTCTCCTAAGGTTGATGCGGCAGTATCGGCAGTCACTAAGAAGACTACTATTCCGGTTGAGGGTGCCGCAGCTTTGAAGGATGTGCAGGACAGGAAATTGGATACCCTGCTGAAGCAGGTGTTTGATATAAGCGCCCTTTCCATGCAGGCCTCGATAGCGGGGTCTTGGGTGGCGAGGGGCTGTCTAAGATGGTCCCAACATTTACAAGCAGATCAGTTGGGGGAGCAGGTTGAGGAGGTAATGCGACTGGAATCAGGAACCGCCTATTTGGCCGATATCCGTTATGATCTCATCCGGGGACTGGCAAAGAGTATGTCTTCCGTGGTGGCGGCACAGAGGTATTTGTAGTTGAGACATTGGTCGGCTGACGGTTCTTCCAAGGCTCGTCTCATTAAGCTTCCGTTTAGGGGGAAGCTTTTGTTTGACGACGATTTGGATAAATTGGTCAAAGATCTTGGGGAATCCAAGGGGGGTCGGTTGCCTGAGGATAAGCCTAAGCAGAGCCGTTCTGCGCCGGGGTCCAAAGGGCCCCAGAGAGAGTTTCATAGGTTTCGTTCCTCGCGCTTCAGCCAAGCGCAGCGAGGAAGGTTTCCAGGGTGAGGACAGGGTTTTCGAGGATTCCGGGGAGCGGTTAGAGGTTTTGCCCCATTACAGTCCTCAAACCTTAAAAAGTCACAATGAGATAGAGCGGGCTCAGGTGGGGTTAGTACCCGTGGGAGGAAGGTTGAGGGAATTTTACCCTGCCTGGGTCCACATTACGTCAGACCAGTGGGTGTTGGAGGTCATTCAAGAAGGCTATGTGCTGGAGCTCCATTGGCTGGTGTTGTACTCTTTTGTCCAGTCACCTTGCAGGGCACCACACAAGGTCCGGGAGGTGCGGGATACACTGCAGCGGCTGCTGCAGCTAAGAGCAGTGGTTCCCCTTCCATCGGACTAGTGCGGGTGCGGTCGATACTCCATCTATTTCATGGTACCAAAAAAGGAGGGTACTTTTCGGCCAATTCTGGATTTAAAAAGAGTGAATCGTTGTCTCCGGGTGACTCATTTCTGTATGGAGATGCTGCGTTCCGTGATTGCAGCGGTCAGGAAGGGAGAGTTCCTGACGTCGTTGGACCTCACGGAGGCTTATCTGCATATCCCCGTTCGGCGGGAGCATCAGAGGTTTCAGAGGTTTGCGATGCCCATGGGACACTTTCAATTTCAGGCATTACCCTTTGGCCTAGCGACGGCGCCTCGAACGTTCACCAAGATCATGGTGGTGGTAGCGGCAGCGCTGCGCAAGAACGGAGTGCTGGTGCATCCGTATTTGGACGATTGGCTGATTCGGTCGAAGTCCAGAGAGGAGAGCGTCGCAGCCACTGCCCAGGTAGTGCAGATGTTGGAGAGCCTGGGTTGGGTGGTCTACTATGCGAAGAACAGGCTGGTACCCTCACAGTCTCTGGAATATTTGGGAGCGCGTTTCGACACGGAGCTGGGAGCAGTATTCCTTCTGGATCAGCGAGCGCATGGATTGAGAGAATTAGTGAGGACATATCGTTCCCGACAGGTGCCAACAGCGTGGCAGTATCTGCAATTGCTCGGAACGATGGCGGCAACGATCAAGGTGGTGCCGTGGGCCAGAGCTCATATGAGACCGTTGCAGAGAGCTCTGCTTCGGCGATGGTCGCATCAGTCAGATGCGTTATCTCAGCGACTGGTCTGCCCACTGGAGGTAAGGCAGGAACTTCTCTGGTGGCTGCGGGCGGAGAGTTTGGTAAGGGGCATGCCGCTAGAGCCTCCATCCTGGAGACTTTTGACGACAGATGTGAGTCTATTGGGATGGGGAGCGCACTGTGAAGGAAGGCTAGCCCAAGGTCGGTGGTCTCCGGTGGAGAGAGAATGGTCGATCAACAGATTGGAGATGCGGGCAGTGTATTTGGCCCTCCAGGAGTTTCGGTCATGGTTGAGAGAGACGGCTGTACGGGTGCTGTCCGACAATGCGACGACAGTAACATACATCAATCGACAGGGCGGCACTGGGAGTGCAGCGTTAGAGGAAGAGGCGAGTCAGTTATTGGAGTGAGCCGAGCGCAATCTGAAGGCTCTGTCGGCCCAGCATGTGGCCGGAGTGGACAATGTTGAGGCGGATTTTCTAAGTCGTCGCAGAGTAGATCCCGGGGAGTGGGTACTTCACCCGGACGTGTTTGCTCTGCTCGTGCGACGCTGGGGTCCTCCGATCATGGATCTAATGGTGACCTTTGACTCAGCAAAGGCAGTTCGATTTTTCAGCAGAAGGCGAGAGTGGATGTCGGAAGGCCTCGATGCGTTGGCGCAGAGGTGGCCGGTGGGGGGGTCTCCTTTATGTCTTTCCACCTTGGGCTCTCATTGGTCAAGTGATTCAGCGCATAGAGAGGCACAAGGGCCTAGTGGTGTTGGTGGCTCCCAATTGGCCCAGGAGGCCTTGGTATGCGGACTTGGTATGGCTGCTGGCGGACAAGCCGTGGAAACTTCCTCAGAGGCGGGACCTGTTGCTTCAGGGTCCGTTAAGTATGCCCCAGGTGAATCGGTTCTCGCTTATGGCATGGCTCTTGAAAGGGCTAGGATGAAGGCCAAGGGCTATTCCGCAGCGGTAATTTCTACATTATTAAAGGCGCGGAGGTGGTCTACTTCGCTTGCATACATTAGGGTGTGGCGTATTTTTGAGGCCTGGTGTGCAGAGTGGCAGCTGCGGCCCCTAGGAGCGTCTATTCCACAGATTCTTTCCTTTCTGCAGGATGGTGTGGAGAAGGGCCTCGGGGCTAGTTCTTTGACAGTGCAGTTAGCAGCGACTTCTTGTTTCCGGGGTAAGATTCAGGGTCAACTGTTAGGGGCGCATGCGGACGTGCAAAGATTTTTGCGTGCTGTGCTGCTCATGCAGCCTCCTCGGAGATGTTCAGTTCTGCCTTGGGATCTAAACTTGGTGTTGGACGCTTTGGTCCGGGAGCCTTTTGAGCCATTGGACAAGGCTTCCCTGAAGGATCTGACATTGAAGACAATTTTTATGGTGGCTATTTGCTCCGCTCACAGGACTTTGGAGTTGCAGGCCTTATCCTGTAAGGAACCGTATCTTTCTTTCTTCGATCACAAGGTGGTGTTGCGTACAGTGCCGGCATTGTTGCCTAAGGTGGTTTCCGTATTTCATGTGAACCAGGTTGTATCACTCCCGGTGTTTTCGGGAGTGCAGAAGGAGGCAGCGAAAGGTAGGTTGCACCTTCTTGATGTTCGTCGAGCTCTCAAGAGGTACCTCCGCGGGACAGCGTCCTTTTGTAGGTCAGACAGACTGTGGCGTTTGGAGGTCTGCGGAAGGGGGAGGCGAAGTTGTCCATTTCTAGATGGTTGTAGGAAGCAGTCACGGTTGCGTATATTTTAAAAGGCAAGGTAGTGCCGGAGGGTCTGCGAGCGCATTCTACTAGGGCGCAAGCGGCGTCTTGGGCGGAGTTCAGTTTGGTGCCGGCTGTGGACATTTATAGGGCAGCGACATGGTCCTCGTTGCATTCCTTTGCTAAGCATTATCGGCTCGATGTGCAGGCGGCTGGTGATGGTCGATTTGGAGCAGCGGTGCTTCAGGCTGGACTTGCAGGGCCCTCCCGTTGATGTTCACTGCTCTGTTACATCCTCTATGGTACCAGGGCTGGACTAGAGGGCCGAAAAGGAAGCTGAAATTAGACTTACCAGCTACTTGTTGTTCCTTAAGGAACTCTAGTCCAGTCCCGGAGCCCGCCCGTTATATGAAGGGTTTTTTTTTCAGCCTGAAGTCCGGATTCTGCAATGGAGTTTTGGTGGGGAAGGTCCTTAGAAGAGCTCAGAAGTAAGGAGAGCAAGGGATCCTTTCGCAGCAGTATGTCCTTTGTATGTGCCTTACGGGTGCGAGTTGGCACAGTTTGAGAAAAAAAAAAGATATTTTAGTAGGTTGGTGTAGACTTATTTATTCATTAACTACTTATTTGTTGCTCTGCTGAGTCTGCTTTGTCAATAGGTACTGAAGGAGAGGGGCGGTCCTTTCCTATTTATACAGGTGTCATCAAAACGATGACGTGTTTCAGTTTCCAAAGCTGCTGGAGGAGGTTCTAAACTCTATGGTACCGGGACTGGACTAGAGTTCCTTAAGGAACAACAATTAGCAGGTAAGTCTAATTTCACCTTGTCATAAATTTAGCTGATTTAGCTATACAGTCACCAATTGATGCTAACTGGTTAGCAAAAACTCTAACTGGGCAACCTGAATATTCAGTGCTAGTGGCTGGATATTAGCCCAGCAGTGAATATCCGGGATTATTTAAAGCAGGGATAGCCTGCCGCTTTAACAGTGCTGGCTGCCTCTGTTCAATATGCCCCCCCCCCTAAGTGTGTATTCTGGAGGAACACCATTTCTAACTACTTTTTCTTAAGATACGATAGTACTTCCTTTAATGGCATTGTTTAGACCCTTTATATTCAGCAAGACAAATTTACACACAACCCTCATATCATTAGAATTTATACAGGATCATAGGAAAGAAACTACCATCAAAGTGCAGCCTATCGTCTCATATATATCATGTCAAGGCTAATTATATTCTTTGTATATGAATCAATTGCTCATAATAATTATTCTGATATAGCGGAAGGGCTGTCAGGTAAGGTTTGCCTCTTTGCGGATGATACCAAAATCTGCAATAGAGTAGTCACGCCCCCCTGCATTGACTGGAGCTGCTGCTATCTGCCATGTGTCTCCCTCCCACTGGATTCTTCAGGAAAGATTAACCCCTTCTACCATTAGAAGCACAGACTTAAAACTTGCTTAGCTTATGTATATATTGCTGAACATCAGATTTACAGTGCTATATTTTTTTTTACATAACTCTGACAACCCCTTTAAGGGTTTTTTTGCCATTTTTTATCTTAAATGCACTTATGTGAATTAATTAATAGTAATTTGAATTAATTAATAGTAATTTGAAAAAATTTGATAAATTTGAAGAAAATTTTGCATGTTGTGGCAAATCATGACGTCTAGGAGTTTTTTCAATATTTTATTTGTTTTCAGCACACCAAAATACATGGAAATTAGATGAAAATTCCATTCTTTGAAAATTCTTTTTGACATCTTTGTTAGTGATATAGCGGAAGGGCTGTCGGGTAAGGTTTGCCTCTTTGCGGATGATACCAAAATCTGCAATAGAGCAGACACCCAGGAAGGTGTAGATAACATGAGGAGGGATCTAGCTAAGCTTGAAAAATGGTCTAGAATTTGGCAGCTGGGATTTAATGTTAAAAAATGTAAGGTCATGCATTTGGGCTGCAGCAATCCAAGGGAGCAATATAGTATAGGAGGTGAAGTACTTTTGTCCACTAAAGAAGAGCGGGACCTAGGCGTGGTTAAAGTGATCTTAAAGTAGCTAAACAGGTAGAAAAGGCGACAGCGAAAGCTAGAAGGATACTTGGGTACATGCGGAGAGGAATGGCTAGCAGAAGAAAGGAGGTGATAATGCCTCTGTATGTCTTTGGTGCAACCTCATTTGGAGTATTGTGTAAAATTCTGGAGACCGGTGCGGATATAAAGAAGGATATAAACAGGCTGGAGTCGCTACAGGGGGTGGCTACTAAAATGGTTAGTGGTCTTCATTATAAAGCATATGAAGAGACTTAAGGATCTTAATATGTACACCTTAGAGGAAAGGCGGGATAGAGGTGATATGATTGAGACATTTAAATACCTCCGTGGCATAAATGCACATGGGGAGAGCCTCTTTCGATTGAAAGCAAGTTCTGCTACGAGGGGACATGGGATGAGGGTGAAAGGGGATAGATTCAGGAGTGATATGCAGAAATATTTATTTACGGAAAGAGTGGTGGATCTGTGGAATAGTCTCCTAGTGGAGGTGGTAGAGATGAGGACAGTATCTGAATTCAAAAAAGCATGGGACAAACACAGAATCTCTAAAGGAAAAAAAAGGGGACTGTTGTAGTTATTGATATGGAAGAACAGACTAGATAGGCCATGTGGTCTTTTTCTGTTGTCATTTTTCTATGTTTCTATGATGTAGCCAACAATAAACAAACAATCCATCTTCTTTCTGCAACATCCCCAAACATATTAAGTGTGTCTTAATCAGCATGTCCAATAGAGCTCCATCGACCCCATCCCCCACTGTGACATGACAAAAAAGGAATTGACATCCACTTGAGTCACATGCCATCAGAATAGTATTATTAAAAGACTTGTAAAGCACAAGTTGTTGCCTCAGGCCATCCAGAAATTCAAGTTTGTTTCCATACTCCAGTTAGGCACTGTTTGCTAATGATATCACTAGGATAAGAATCAGGATCATTAGATACTCCCAAATCTGCTTCTGCACAGAACATTGTGTTTACTGAGCTTCTGAAAATGTAGTTGATCAAGCCATAATTCCAGCAACACTTTGCATATTCTGTCAATCTATTCAGTAAGTCAGAGGCCCTCCATACTCCTCACCTCTGGTCTTTTCCTCATTCCATCAGTCTCCCATAAAAGCCCCTGATGCCAGACACTTTGTTACCCCTTGTCTATATCAGTCCTGCCCCCTGTGCTGCTGAATTCTCCTTTGGTCTCCAAACACCATTATTAAAGAGGACCCCAGAAATCCACACCTTACCCCAGGACAAGCACTGTGGAACCTGTGTACCTTTTTGGGAACCTGCCAGGTACTTGTGACCTAGATTGGCCACTGCTGGCAACAGGATACTGGGCTTGATGGACCTTGGTCTGACCCAGTAGGCATTTCTTATGTTCTCTTATATGTAGTATGGGTCTTAGAGCACGCCAAGTGTGCCACAGTAGAAAGTACCACTTGCTGGAAATGTAGCCACAGTAAAAATACCACGCTACCTGACTAGCATGGGTTGTGTGAAGAGTGGGCAGTTCTGGAGTAGAATGTCCATATCCTGGGTAGGGTGGGTGTTTGATGTACATGCTTCCTGGCAAATGTAGCACTTGGTGCGCGTACAATTACTGCTGTTTCTGTGCATGACATTAAGTGTATCCACGCTGATTTCACCAAAGATAATGAGAGTGGGACAGCATGATACCTTTGCTAGCAACATAGGCACATATTGGGCATGCATTTATATTTTTGGCTCGGGTTGAGCGCCACCTCCATGCTTGTTTTCAGGGCTGATCACATGCTTGCAGCACAACTCTTAGGGGTATTTTTACTGAGGTACTCTAGATGGGTTTTGGCACATACCAAGGGCCTGTGATAATAGAGTATACGCTAAGCAGTGTGGGGTTCATTCCACGCTATCCACTTAGTGCTCGACAGGGAGAGAAATTTGTGGATAGGGGAAAAGTGAGGCATTTCTATAAGAACAGACCTTTCTCCAATGCTCCCAAAAATCATCTACTCCTCACTCTCTCGAGGATACATGTCTCCCATACTGAAGAAAGCCTCAATCAGACCAATCCTAAAAAAAGTCTTTACTTGACCCAACAACAAACAGCTCTTTCAGACCTATCTCTAGCATGCCTTTTATCGCCAAGATAATCAAAAAAAGCAGCACAACAGCAACTCCAAGTACACACTGCTACTCATGTGCCCCTAGACCCCCAACAACATGCCTTCTACCCCTTCCACACACTGCTGACAGACCTATTTGACACCCTAATCAGATGGATCACAAAATCTTGGCAAGGGTTCATCATGATATTTACAGGTTTTTTATACTGCTTTATGATTTCAGTCAAAGTGGTTTACATTATAACTTAAACTTGGTAATGTACATTAAATAGGAACATTGATAACTTGGATTCTTCTGAGGTAACAGAAGGTTAAGTGACTTGCCCAAGGCCACAAGGCATGCTAGTGAGAATCAAACCCTAGTCTCGTGGTTCCCAAGCCAGTGCTCTAACCATTAGGCTACTCTTCCATTCCTTGTCATTACTATTCCTTTATATTACTGCAGCATTCAACTCCACTAACCACCATATTTTCCTATCCAGGCTACAGAAACCTGGCCTCTATAACACAACTCTGGGCTGGTTTAAATCATTCCTAACAGAGCAACAGCAATGGATCAAAGTAGGTACACAGGTTTCAAATCCTTTCAAGCAGCAACAAGGGGTACCTTAGAGGTCTGCTCTGTCTGTATTACTCTTCAACATTTATATCCAACCAATATGCAGAGTAATAAGAAAACACCACATTGTTTTCCATATCTATGCAGATAACATAGGGATCTACAGCCCCTTCTCCACAAAATCCTTGACTACATAACCATAACATCATGTTTCAGTGCCATCACACAATACCTTGCAAACCTTAATCTCTCAGTAAACTACAATATAATAAATCTGACGTCATTCACATTACAATAGATTCAACCTTCACTCTTCCAGCACACAGAATTGGACATCAAAAGAGAAGTCAAATATTTGATTATCACATTAGACCAGAACTTTAACATGCTCTCATGCATCAAAACAATGACTAGCTTTGCATACCATAAGCTGAGGACATTAGAAAACTTATGCCCACTCCTGAACACAAGTGATTTCAGAACCGTCTGTCAAGGCATAATTACACCACATCACACTACACTATTGTAATATCTTCTACCAAGGTCTCCCAAAACAAACACTATATCCCTACAGATAGCCCAGAATACAGCTGCCAGGATTATATAGGGCTCATCCAGATATGATCGCATTACATCCATTTTAAAGACTCTCCACTGGCTACCAGTATCACAAAGAATAATATACAAAGCGGTTATCACCATTTTCAAACTCCTAAAAAAACAATTGGCCTACAAACTTTAATAAGCAAAGTCCCAGACACAAGATCACGAAAATGCAACAGTCAGAGACTACTCTCCATCCCAGTTCTTAAGGCAAAAAGCACTCAACAGACATGTAATAGAGCCTTCACCCTGCTTGCACCCACCATCTGGAACTCTCTCCCTGGACCCTTAAGATCTGCTGAAACTGTATCCAAGCTATGCAAAAATCTCAAAACACACCTGTTTGTCTAATTCTTTGGGTCTGATGATAATGAATAGCTCCTCACCAATCAAATGTACAACAGCTGTATAATCCACCTGTTTATAATACTAATCTGTTAAGTTAATTGACCCTTCCCTAGTTATTTGTAACTTGTTTAATTTGTTAATGTTTAATGTTAAATGTAAACTGCTTTGACCAATGATAAAGTGGTATATAAAACCTGTTAAATAAATAAAAAATAAATACATATTGCAGTTAGCATAGGCATTGACAGAGCGCATTCACCATCAATGTTGCAGGTAGCATGGGTACACTTAATGCCACTTCAATGAGTGGCCTTAAGTGCATCTGTATTGCCATGGATGAGCATTAGTATCCGAGTCATTGCAATATCTTCTGGGGCCATACTGCCCCCAATAGGTACTGTACAACTTTTGCATGTGCTGTAAGTTGATATCTACCTGAAATGCATGATACCTGCAAACCTCAAGCACACTTTAGTAAACATACTGATAACAAACATGCACCTATATGCAATGCAATGTGTGCCTTTGAGTCAGTCCTGTCTCCTGGTGACCCAGAAGCTCCTGGGTTTTCTTGGCAGTGTCACTGGAAGTAGATTGCCAGGCCTTTCTTCTGAGGTAGTGGAGGGTTAAGTGACTTGCCCAAGGCCACAAGGAGTGCTAGTGGGAATTGAACCCTGGTTGCTTGGTTACCAAGCCAGTGTTCTAACCACTAGGCTACTCCTCCACTCTGCACCTATAGGCACAACATTTAAAAACGTTTTTTCTTCTGAATTCATTTAGGAGTTCCAGATCTACTATATTAAAGTTTTTTTCCCTTTTGTGTCTATGAAGAATGTTTAGTATATCAAGGTCACAATCCAGATAAATTCTTGGTCACGTTACTTTCCATCGTAAATACTTCACAGATTTGCAATGTAAACAAAAATAGCAAAATACTTTTTCAGTAGGTTACACAGAAGTAACTCAATAATATCTAATTCCATTATGGAAGTCATTGATGCAAATCTTTCAGTGCTATATTTGCTATCTTTTCCTTTCAACTGCATTACTGTAAATACCTTCTAGCTAGTCTTCCCAACTCTTATTGTTTCCTACTTCAGCTTTTACAAATTAAACTGCTCCTCCACTCAATTACTGATATTAATCTCATGCCACTCCCTCGTTCCACCATCTTCCCTTCTTTCCTGCTAAATAGTACACAATATTCACATATTTAAGCATTTATCTATCTGTTTTGACAATTAGTTTGTTCTCTATGGCTGTCATTTTAGAAGCCTTATTTGTGATTTGGAGTTTGGAAAACGTGCACATGAATGTCCAAATCATGAAGACATTCCCAGAGGCATTTTCTAAACCATGTCTGTAGACGTCTCTGGAGCAGGGACATCCCAGTAGACAGAAGGTGTGGCAGGGTGTATGACTGGGGCAGGGCAATGGAGTAGATGTTCCTGATCGATTTCAGAACCATTGGAGACATTTATGCCTGCATCCAACTTTAGACCTACTCCAGGCATGAATAGTGTCACCCCCTAACGTACCCAGAGGCTAAAAAGGGCTTGGGTCGTTTGATGGGGCAGTATTTTTATGGCTAGAGCTCCTATGAAGGTATTTTGCAAAGCCGTCTGGATCCTGTAGTTTTCACCATTAGCCAAAGAAGTGTAGTTGAAGCAGAGGGTAAGGTTAAACTCAGGCTTTATTCCCCGTCCGGGGTGGATTCATAACAGTGGAACTTAAAGCAGGTCAGACCCTTCGTCTGATAACACAATTAAAGAAAAATACTTTCAACAAAACTTAGCTTTCTTCAGCATTAAACCAGGAACAAAAAGTAACAGAAAACAGTTCCTTTTACTCACAGAACTCTGGCACCTGTTTCTTCTCATAAACAGTTCTGGCTGCTTTTAACATAGAGATGCTATACAATCAGATAATGTGTATGTGCAGTCCATCT
Source organism: Ichthyophis bannanicus (assembly GCA_033557465.1). Lineage (NCBI taxonomy): Eukaryota > Metazoa > Chordata > Amphibia > Gymnophiona > Ichthyophiidae > Ichthyophis > Ichthyophis bannanicus. The sequence goes on from CM066035.1 coordinate 369,507,614, forward strand.
CATTTTCCTCTAAAGATTCTCCAAGAGGTTCAATCTGCATCTCCTCTTCATCAGAGTAAACTTCTGGCTCCCAATTGCCGTTAAAGTTATAAGGTTCTTGTCGGGGAGTTAAAACACTCTCCTCCCCCACTATACTAGTGGCCCGTGGGTAACTACCGTATTTCCTGTAGTTGGGTTCCTGAGAACTACAGAGCTCTTGGTACGTGCATAGAAAGTCAGGGTATTGCAAACCTCTCTTATTAGGGTAAATACGCCTACCTTTAGGCACTGCTGTTTCCTGCTCTCTCGGATAAGCACAGCTCTGCTTGAAAGCCCCTTTTCCACGGTGTTTCTCTGACTCATTCAAATGTGCTTCAGGGTAAAAGTTTTCCCCTTCTGCATTTCTGATGTTAGGTAATTTATATCTTAAAGCCTTGGCTGTTGGACTGCCTTCTCTGCTTGCCTCACAGCAACGCTCCTGGGAATATTGAGAGGCTGTGCACTGCTGTTCCCAACAGCTTCTCTGAGAATCACCAACCTCCTGTGCTCTGTATAATCCCCTTGGCTCCGTCCTCACAGCTCCACGGACACTGCTCTCAAGCTCAGCAGTTCCTAACGGTTCTCGCGTAGTTCCAACTACAGCCCTTGTAGTTCCTACTACTTCTCTCTCTGTTCTATTTTCTCCTTCAGTTCCTTCTCTACCTCTCGGTAAGTGATTTTTAAGTATGTTCAAATTGGTGTTAGCCTGGGCTCCGCCCCCATGCAGGTGCTCTTCATTTTCTAATGAATTCTGTGCTCCCTTTCTGTTCGGGCGTTCCCTAACACCTCGTGGCTTTGTTTTCATCTGTTGCTCATAGCAGCCTTCCCCCATGTGTGAACCTGAGCTGTCAGTTTCCCTTACATTTTGCTCACAATCCCCTACTTCCATGGGTTCTGATGGCGCTACCTTATGACAATAGACATCGGGAAAGTGCTCATTTGGGCCCTAAAACATCTAGAGGGTGTAGAGAGGTTGGCATTTCATCATCCCTGGTACTCCCCACAATTACAATGATATATATAGTGTGATAGGGACAGACTAAAGATATATCCTCGCCAAGTATAGAATAAATTACAAACAAAAATTAAAATTATGTACACAAAATTAATTGAAATGCCAATAAACCAGACTTTAGATGCAATACAACTCCAGAGCAACAGAAATTACTGCATATGTCTCTGTATTGTGAAGCATATAAAGATAAAACATATATGTACAGCCCAATATTCAAAGGGGTTATCCAGGTAACAGGACCTAATAACCCAATAAATTCCGCTGAGAGGGATATGAGGTTGCACTAACCGGTCAATGCTGCTGAATATTTTCTCTAAACACCATGGCACTGTTTGGACAGTTCCAGGGTGTTCTGCTGTCTGGATAGCTGTGCCAGTCAGCGCTGAAACTAGATATTCAGCTCTAAATGAAATACAGATTTCGGCACTTAATATCTGGTTTTGTTAGTCTGTGGCAGTCAGGCACTTTAAAAATGCTGACTGCCGCAGGTTGAATACCAGGCCTGTGAAGTTCAAAGACAGACATATTCCAGTCACTAAACTAAAAATAAAGTTAATGTTTCTACCTTTTGCTTTCTGGTCATTTATTCTCTAATCATGTTGATCCCAGTCTCTGGTTTCTGCTTTCCTCATCTTCTCTTAACTCACTCTCCAGTGTCTCATGTCTATTTGCCACTTCTCTCCCCCTCTAGTCTTCTTTACTTTCTTCAATCTCTGACATTGATCTTTTTCCTTTCATCTTTCTTCTACTTATTTTTCTATCGACTCCAACTTCATTTTCTCCTTCTTACATCAAGTTCTCAATCCCCCTCTTTTTATTGGTTCTATCTACCACTTTTCAACCTATAACACAGCCCTCTCACCCCCTATCTCACTATCCTTCCCAGCCATTGATTCTCTCCTTTCTCTTTCTCTCTTCCACCCTCCCTGTGTTCAATATCTCTCCCCTTCTCTCCTGCCCTGTCTTGTTTCCCCCTCTCTCCCCAATCTCACGTCTCTCCCCTTTTTCTCATCCTATCCCTCCTATGTCCAACATCTCCCCATCTGACCTCCACTCCTATCCAACATCTGCCCTCTATTCCCTCATGTCCCTATCATGTGTCTGCTGTCTACCCCTCTACTCCTCCTTTGTGTCCATTATGTGCCCTCCATCCCCTATGACAACTACCCCATGTCCAGCATCTACCCTCCATACCCAATGCCCAGCCTCTGTTCCCCACTCCATGTCCACCATCTGCTCTCAACTCCCTATGCCCCAAGTCCAAGTCCAGTATCTGCTCTTCATTCCCCTATGCCCCTACCCCATGTCCATCTTTTGCCCTTTACCCAATATTCACTATCTGTTCCCCATCACCTTATACCCTCACACTGTGTTCAGCCTCTGTTTTCCACCCCATCTCCAGCATCTAACCCCCCACTTCTATCCATCCTCTGCCCTCTATCCCCTGTGTGTGCTCTGTAATCTTCCACCCCTTCCTTTGTGTTCTGCAACTGTCCTCTGTGCCCCCCACTTCCTATCCAGAACCTGTACCTGCACCAGCCTCTGCCACCCCCCCCAACATCTTCCAGCCCTGAGAACATGCTCACCTCTGTGCTGCTGCTGTCCATTACCACCATCACTTTTCCTATTCCAGTAGCAGCCTCCCCATGCTTTTTTTTTTTTTAAGTTGGAGATCCATTGCTGCTGCCAGAACAGGAAAAGCAGCACTGGGCTGTGGGAGAAAGCGCCAAATCAGCAATGCCCTTTCTCTCGCCGTCCTTTGGAGCCGCTGCCCTGTGCAAGTGTATAGCTTGCACAATGAGTTGTTCCAGAACTGTGCCTTGATGCATTTGGACAGCATTTCAGTAAATGCAACCAAACTTGGCAGGATGTAGCTTTTCATCCAATGGAAGATGATGGACTGCTTTTGACTCAAAATATCCAGTTTTTTTATAAATTAGAGGCTTAGAAATGTGACAATTTCTCTTGCTCTCTGAGAAACACACAGACATTTAAGGGGTTATTCCGAGGCATGAATAGCGGGGATGGATGTCCCATTGGGATTTCCATCCCTGCTATTCATGCCTTTTCCTGGTCCCATCTACCTTTCCCGTGTCTTGTACGGGGAAGGTAGATGGGGCGGGAAAGGGGCGGATCAGGAGCGGTGTTAGGATGGGCAGTGGGCGGTCATTGGCCCTGGACATACAGGGTCGATTCCAATGTCAGCCCTGTACGTCCAGGGCTGGCAGCTTGCACGGGGAACTTATTCCACCTCCGAGGTGGAATAGGTTCCCCTTGTCAGTGGGGGATGTTGGGCCCAGGGCACGGAAGGGGCAGGGGGGCAGAGGACATTCCTCGCAGCTTGACCCTGGCCTTAGGAGGCCAGATCGGGGGTCAAGTTGTGGGGAATGCACTTACAGAGCCGGTGACCAAAAATCACAGCTGTTCAATGGAGCCATAATGCTGCGGCTCCATTGAACTGCCCTGACTGAGTTAGCCGGGAAAGGCCTGTATGTGCAGGCTGGATGGAATTGGATTCCTGGTTTGCACTTACAGGCCTGTTCGCGATTCTGATGCCCCATGGGATCAGGATCAAAACTCCCTTTGTACGTCCACTTCCAGTCGGATGCACAGAGGGCCCGGACGTGCAGGATGGAATCGGGCCCTTGTTATTCAAGATGGCTTTTAATTTTGCTGTCATTTATTTTTGAGTCTTTGTTGTTTTAACTGTTTCGGTAGAGATTTGTTGTTGAATTTTTGCTTTATATGTAAATTTCTTATAGTCATTTATAGGAAATACATAAATTTCAATAAACAAATTAATATGTCTAATCTAAACTCTAATAGATCTATCATAACAAGTAGGTGTGCTGAATTAACAAACTGGGTCCTTTTATGCTGACCATCATCTCACATAAATCTGCAGTTAATATTTCTTGGAAAACCATGTTCCTGATTAGTCTCATCAATAAATGCAGAATTTGTCTTTACTCTGCTAATCACTCGTATTTCTCTTACCTTAATGGGGTACATGCTTTTCTGTGAAATATTCTCTCCAAAGCAAAATAAATTTCATCCTCAGATGTGCTTCAAAGATGTTTAATTCCTAGTTATATAAGCTTAGGTTGCTGTAACACACCCTAATCCAAATCCAAATAACTAAGGTTAAAGAAAATACCACGAGCATTTACCTAACAAACACATAGAACCTGATAGGAATGGAAATAAGGAAAAATAAAACCATACACAATTTATTTTCCCTTGTGGTCCAAATGATATTCCAAACTAGTTGTCTTTATGATAAAGTTATAAAGAGTCCTACATTTAAAATATTTTATTGAATATTCTTAGGGCCTGATATTCAAAGGACATGTTAAGCGGGTAAACACCCCCTGAGAGAAATAATAAATGCCTACATAAAGTTAGGTCATCTTAATACAGGCCTTGGCAAATTTTGTGCGTTTCTAGGAGCCAGGCCAAAATCTTAGGCGTCTGTGTCTGTGACCTCGTGCCCTCCCACCCCACTCCTAGCTGTCTCTCATGCTGGTCTCATGTTCTCAAGTCTCATGAGACCAGCACCAGAGTTCCTACACTGCATGGATAGCTTCAGATAGCAAGTGTCTATTTGGGTGTGTGGTGCAAGGTGGTATGCCAGTCTATGCTTGGGATGTGGAAGTGGGTGCCTTTGTGTGGATGGGGGCAGGGCTGTGGTGCATGTATGTGTGTGTGCTGCAAAGCGGGGAGCTTATGAATGTGATGTGCAGAGGTGAGGTGCCCGTGTCTATGTGTGAATATGAATGTGTGCGGTGCAGAGGCGAGGTGCCTATATGTATGTGTGTGTGTATGTGTGTATTTAGCATAGAGATGGGATGCATGTTTGTCCTATGGAGGTGAGTTGCCTCTGTGTGGGAGTGTGTGGTGTTAGGGCTTGTGTGTGTGTGTTCTGGGAAGAGTGGAATGCACCTATTAGCAAATACACATTGTGCTCTTTTGTCCCCGTGATTTCATCCTTTTAACATGGAAACATGACGGCAGAAAAAGACCACATGGCCTATCTAGTCTGCCCTTCCATATCAACTATTACAATAATCCCCTCTTTTCCCAGAGAGCTCTTCAACATTGTGCAGAGACTCACCAAGGACAACACACAGCATGATCACAAAAGCATAGACCCACAGTTATTCGCAAGTTCCATAGTCAGCAAGCTCAGGACTCTAGACACAACCCCCCCCCCCCCCACCAACGGGAACAACAAACCAACCACAGAAACCCAAAGAACCTGGAAAGAATTCACCACCCCCTCAGTACTACAGATCAAACAAATAACACAGGTACACTACCAAAAAACTGCCTCCAGTTTTGCAACTGATTCCTATAGATTTTGGGGTGCTGAATCCAGGAAAAATAGCCAAAATGTTCCATCACGTCACGTTTTCTTGCAAAATTAGATTTCTTACCCATATAAGGAATGTTCACATAATTTCTTTTTAGCCGACTGCAGTTTATTTTCTTGGCCCAAAATAGAGGTTGTAATGGTTAACTAACTAGAAACACTCCCTCATGATATTTTAGAGTGTTTTGTATTCATTTTATACATTAACAGGACAATTGGGAGGCGGGGGGCTAAATCCAGTACTCGCGCTGGCGCATGTTCTTTCCTGTTCGCCTCGCCTCGTTCGCTCGCTCAAACACGGTGGTTGCGACATGAACGTTCCTGTCAAATTTCAGTTTCTTGCAAGTTCATTATTACCTTTTGTTTGCTCAGTCGTAATCCAGCTTTATTCCGAAGTGGTTCACTACAGTTGTAGTTTGCAGTGCTGTGTATTTGTGATGGCTCACAGAGCCAGAGGTTGCATTAACTCTCCGGACAGTTTTTGTTTTATTTGTGGGGAATATACCGTGAAAAAGCGGCAGAGGAACATTTCTGCATTTATTAAAAAAGTATATTTCGCCTATTTCGGTTTGAAGTTAGGCGATCAAGACAAACCGTGGGCTCCTCACAAAGTGTGCAAGACATGTGAGGAAGATCTACGCTTATGGATGAAAGGTAAAAAACAAGCATTTCGTTTCGGAATACCTATGATGTGGCGTGAGCAAAGAGACCACAGCAGTGATTGCTATTTTTGCTCTTGCATTGTGAAGGGATACAACTTAAAAAATAAGAACGTAATAAGTTACCCCAACCTTCCCTCAGCAATTAGGCCTATGCCTCATAGCAACGAAGTACCTGTGCCTGAACCACCAAAATCTTTGGATCATATTTGCGTGGACGGTTCTGATCATGATGAGACTCATCAGATGGCTTTTCTCGATGAGTCCAGTACTTCCGAGTTTGAAACTGAACCAGATCCGAAACCTGAAGTTTTCTCTCAAGCTGAATTGAATGATTTAGTCCGGGATTTAGGACTCCCAAAAGATGCTGCCCAACTGCTAGGTTCTCGGCTTAAACAGAAAAATCTATTGTCACCAGGAACAACTTTTTATTGGTACCGCAACCGCGAGACACAATTTTTGAAGTATTTCAGCAAAGAGGAAGATTTGGTATTTTGCAACGATATATACGGAGTGATGGAAAAGTTTAAACTCAAGTATGATCCTGCTGAATGGCGGCTGTTCATGGATTCGTCAAAAGACAGCATAAAAGGTGTTCTTCTTCATAATGGCAACACATTCGCTTCAGTTCCTATTGCTCACTCTGTTATTCTCCAAGAAAAATATGAGAATTTGGCCCTGATTCTTCAGAAGATTCGTTATGATGAGCATAAGTGGATGATTTGTGGAGACTTTAAAATTCTATCCATGCTATTAGGGCAGCAATCCGGTTTCACCAAATATCCCTGCTTCCTTTGCTTGTGGGATAGCTGGGCCCGCGACCTACACTGGGGGAAAAAAGACTGGCCAATTCGGGAGTATTTGAGACCCGGTGAGAAAAATGTTCTTCATGAGAGCTTGGTACCTCGTGATAAAATTCTATTACCACCTCTCCACATTAAGTTGGGTCTCATTAAGCAATTCATCAAGTCCCTTCCAAAAGATGGTGAGTGCTTTCGGTACATTTGCTCAAAGTTCCCCCGACTTTCTGAAGCAAAGCTAAAGGAAGGAGTGTTTGTTGGCCCTGATATAAGGAAACTCATTTCAGATGCAGCATTCGCTGAAACGATGTCTGAGAAGGAAAAAGAAGCCTGGGATTCCTTCAAGGATGTTGTTCTCAAATTCTTGGGGAACAGGCGGGATGAGAACTATAAGGATATTGTTGCCAGGATGCTCAATGCCTTCAAAGAACAAGGCTGTAACATGAGCCTGAAAGTCCATTTCTTGCACTCCCATGTGAACTACTTTCCCGAAAGCTTGGGGGCATACAGTGAAGAACAAGGTGAAAGGTTTCACCAGGACATCAAGGACGCAGAGAGAAGGTACCAAGGAAGATGGAACACCACTATGATGGCTGATTTCTGCTGGTTGCTGCTGCGGGAAACCCCAGATGAAAAATACGCCAAGCAGCGCACCAAGAGAAGCATTCGGGGGAAGAAGAAACGGGCCCACCAGGAGATTGATTGACCCAAGAATGACTTTAAAATCTAAACTGTGTTGACAAATATCGTGTTTTTACTAAACTTTGAAATAAAAAGTTGCTAGTTATTACCACAGTGTCGGATCTCATTTATTAGAATTTTATTTTCACACCATCGGGTGTTTGTCTTCATGTATTGCAATGGTGCGGTTTGCATTTTCTATTCTTACATACATACCTGTACAACATTTTTTGCACATTTCTTTGCTTTGCTTTGTGTCTAACCTCGCTCTTATATGCTCAATGTTTGTGCACATGTATGTGGCTGTTTTAAGTGCAGACAATTTTGCTACCATCACAGTGTGTTTTGTTGACATTACTCTATTCTTATGTGCTGCCTTGTTACAATTTTCTTTATTCTTATTTGAATAACTACTAAACAATTAGTATAAAGAATTCATCCAAGAAACTTTTATCTCGATCGCACTCAATCTGAAACGTTCACCTCAAACTGCTAACCCAATGTAGCAAAAAATCTGTACGTGATGGAGCAAATTGGTTACCAGATTTGGATTCAGCGCACCAAAAAACGTAAAAATCAATCGAAACATTAGAGGCAGTTTAAAAAAAATTTTTTTTAGTGTACCTCTGTAATCGATTCTCTGAATACAACAACGTCAGCCACAGACCCATGCCTAGTAGCATGGATCAAAGACACCAAGGACCAGATAAGTCAGCACATCCAAAAAATAGTGGAAATCTCACTCCAACAAGGATATATGCCTGCACACCTCAAACAGTCCATCATTCGCCCGGTCCTGAAGAACACAGCCTTAAACCACATGGATCCCAGTGCCTACCACCCAATCTCCAGTCTCCCTATACTGGCAAAGATAATCAAAAAATCAGTACAAAAGCAGCTATAAGAACACATTGACCTGAATGCTCCTATGGACGAACACCAACATGGATTCAATCCTCACCACAATGTGGAAACACTGCTAACTTCCTTAATGAACAACCTCATAAGGGGGGTAGACAACATAAAAAAGGATTCCTCTTAGTCTTTATGGACCTGTCTGCTGCCTTCGACTCGGTCGCCCACAGCATAATGATACAACGGCTGTATGAAATTGGACTACGCAACACCACAATAGAATGGCTCAAATCCTACCTCACTAACCGAACACAACAGGTGAAATGTGGTGATAAGGTATCAGCACGTTGTGACATGCTACAGGTTGTACCCCAAGGATCCGCACTGTCATCCATCCTCTTCAACCTGTACATTCAACCCATCTGCAATATTCTCAAAAATCACAGGATGTTCTACCACATGTATGTGGATGACATCATGATATACACACCAATAAACATACAGACACCAGACCTAACCCCTATAACCAAATGCCTAGACAAAATAATCATGTGGTTCACTAACAACAACTTGTCAGTAAATTATAGCAACGGAAGCCATGTTTGTAACAAGAGGATCCAACTTTAACCCACCTCCTAGAATCAGCATCCAGGACAAATCCATCAATGTGAAGGATGAGGTAAAATACCTCGGAATCACCCTAGACAGCAAAATAAACCTCCACTCGCACATCAAAAAAACCGTGGCAAAGGCATACTACAAATTGAAGACCATAAGAAGACTCAAACCATTCCTAAGCCAAGACCACTTCAGAACAGTTTGCCAGGCACTCATCACGTCCATCCTAGACTATAGTAACCATCTATATATCGGCCTCCCTAAGCAAACCATGCACCCTCTTCAACTGGTGCAGAATACAGCAGCCAGAATCATCACAAACACACCAAGAAATGAACACATCACACCAGTACTCCAGAACTTCCACTGGTTGCCCATACAAACTCGGGCAAGATTCAAGGCGACGTTAAACATTTTCAAAATCATCAACAACATATCAGCAAATGTCCTCCAGAACATAATAACCAAATGCACCAGCGCAAGAGCACTGAGAAGCAGCATGGACATTAAGATAGCCACCCCACCTGAATACCAAAGAACTACACAGACAACATCCAGAAGGGCAGCATCGCTCTACACACCTGAATTATGGAACACCCTGCCTGACTGCATGAGATCCATGAGTGACGTAAAGGACTTCAAACGTATGCTTAAAACCATACTATTAATACAATACTATGGACCCTCCCAGAACCCACAAACTACTGTATGAGCATAACCGCAACCAAGCAAGTTGCAAACTACCCCCCAAGTACCGGTCCCCTTTTACCTTTCCCTATCCCCACCTAACCCAAATGTACACCTAGCAACATGTAAACCACTTTAATTGAAGGAAAAGGTGGGATATAAAAATTGGTTAAATAAATAAATTTAGAGATCCTCTGTGTTTGTCCCATGCTTTTTTTGAAGTCAGATACTGTTCTCATGTCTGCCTCCTCCACTGGGAGACTATTCCATGCATCTACCACTCTTTCCATAGAAAAATATTTCTGTATATTACTTCTGAGTCTATCCCCTTTCACCCTCATTATATGTCCCCTCATAGCAGAGTTTGCTTTCAATTGAAAGAGGCTCTTCTCCTTTGCATTAATGCCACAGAGATATTTAAACATCTCTATCATATCTCCTCTATCCCGCCTTTGTTTCCAGGGGGGGGGGGAGTATTATGTCAACAAGTGCATGCTCATGGGGTGTTCGGTGGCCTGCGCCTGTTTTGAGGCATTTTATTCCTTCCTCCATTGGGCATTTCAGCTGGCGACACATTTGGACTTGATGGTACACTATTTAGATGACTTCTTTGTGGTAGCCAGGGGGGGGGGGGGGGGAGTCACCGGAATGGAATGGATGGAATCTCAATTGCCGGTGAAGAAGGTTTCCAAACTGGTGGTCCTGATTCAGCAAGCACTGTCCTGTATTAAGTTGACATTGGGGCAGGTGAAGGAGCTTTTAGGGCATTTCAATTTTGCTTTCCAAAGAATCACGGTGGCTCACACTCCTGATCAAGGGAATGCAGAAGAAGCATCATTTTATGAGGATGAGTCAGGGGGTGAGGACAGATTTGGGCATTTAACTAGAATTCTTGCGAGACTTCAATGGGGTGTGTGTGTGTGGTAGTTGCCAGTGCTATTAAACCATGACCTGGAGCTCAGTACAGATGCCTCTGGGGGGACAGGCTTTGGGGTATATTTTGGAGAATCATGGTATGCAGTGGCTTGGCTGGATACTTGGTGGGAAGGGGTTGGTGCCAGAATATTACTCTGTTAGGTGGCATTGCAGCTGTGAGGTGAGTGCTTGGCAATCAGAATTTCATTAGAGCTCAAAAAAAAAAAAAGCTATTTTCCCAATATTTCGTGATTAAGGAAATAGGAAATAGCAATGCCCAGCATAAAGGCTAAAAGGAAGTAAGCCAATTTAGGAAGAGAGGGGATCCCCGCAGCTGAGCGGAGCCCCACAATCTTCCAAGAGAGGGGTTCCGGAAAATATAAAATAGAATGAAGACGACCCCAGACCCGACTCCAGTAATACTGTAATGCGGGACAATCATACTTAACAGGAGTTTAGTAAACCAAAGGCCACATGGCATGTCCAGCATCAAGTGCTCTGGATGGCATTCCAATTGGCTAACCTATCAGGAGTATATGTCCACTTGGGATAGCAGTACTGAGGAGATAAGAAAAAATCTGATCTAGATTGTGAGTGATGGGGGGGCTGAGAAAAGGTGAGCTCTAAGTCGGAGGGGTGAAGCAGCTTCCATATATCTACTCACGCAAAATCTTTCATCAGAGCTGGCAGGGTGTAGAGACTCTTGGGCGGACCACTCGTTCTAGGCGGCAGTCTATCCATCAAAGGATCAAATACTTGGTGGAAGTCACCGCCGAGTAACAGCAACAGGGCCATCCACATTCGGAGCATAAATACAAATACACATAAATTCACTATCTCCAACCCCAAAATATACACCGGCCCAGCTACCCTCCCCATCAGAGCTAGTATCCATTACAGTGGTTGGCAAAGATTTCTCAACCAAGATGGCTACCCCGCACCGCTTGGAAACGGCGGGAGAATAGGCAGCCACCATATAAGGTTTAGCAGTAAGTTTCAGTGGTTCAACGGAGGTGAAATGGGTTTCCTGAAGAAACACTAAATCAGTATGGTCAGGATTAAAATAACTAAGGATGGTCATTCTTTTGATTGGACTATTGATGCCTCTTACGTTCAGTGACAAGAGCTTACATAAGGCCATACAACAAAGTCAAACATTCTGAGAAAGAAACATGATGGCGCACCGAATTGCGCAATGTCACTCATATCAACTATAAATGACTGTACACACGATATGATAGAAAATAAGCCAATGAAAAATCATGAAGCGCCCTATATAACAGTAGAAGCACCGAAGTGCCTTAGAGAAGAAGCAAAACCCCAGAGATTACTGGTGACCTGATGTCTGCGGGGTGAAACCCCAGAGAAGGCCTAAATTGAAACATATAGCCGGTATAGCTGTGCGTGCTCCGAATCCAACCGAGGTGCACATCATGGAGGAAAAGGAGACCAAGAAAGGTAGATATAAAAGAAAGAAAGGTCCAGGCAGTCTCTATTCCAGGCAATGATCACCGCATCGGGCCATTCAAAATGGCGGGCAGTTCCAGCGGAGTCCATCCGAGTTGTTGACTTAGCGCATCTGGTCTGCTTCTTTGGAATCTAAAAATGTTGCTAGCAGAGCAGGATCTTCGAAGGTTCTAGTTTGGTTATGGAGAGTCACTCTGAGCTTCGCTGGATATAAGAGGCCAAAGCGAGCCTGTAACTGTTGAAGTCTAGGTCGAAAAGCAAGGAGTCCCTTCCGCCGGTCAACTGTGGGCTTTGCCAAGTCGGGGAAGAAAGAGACTTTATGATCTTCAAACTGCAGATGTTGAATCACCCGGGCAGCTTTGAAAATTTGCTCAACTTGCTGATACCTCAGTAAACGAAAGATAATGGGCCGGGGGGTCGTCCGATTGAGTGCGATGTTGGTAGGAGCACGATATGCTCGGTCAATTTCCAGATCTCTGCAAAAGGTAATCTTCAGCAAGGAGGGGAGAGTTTTGACCAGAAATTCTCTGATATCTCCTGCTTCCGCCCCCTCTGGTACTCCTATGAGCCTTACATTGTTGCGACGGGCTCGATTATTGCAATCCTCTAACTCTTTTTGAAGATTCTGTATCTGACGCTCAGCCTTGTCCAGGTTCACCAAGCGCACCGCGTGCGAATCGAGGACCCCCGCCATGTTGTCCAGCCGTAGTGAAAGACCTTCAAGCCGGTCCTGAAGCATACCAAAATCTTCTCGCATGGCTCGGAGCGCTTCTCCGTTGGACTGTACCAGTTCCTTCACACCACGTATTTCCTCCAAGATCTCCCGTTGCATTTCGGGGCTTACCCGAAGTGGAACCATCTTTGGTGGGGAAGACAACTCTGTTTTGGATCGTTTTCCATGTGAGGAAGAGGGAGACCCGAAGTCCAAGCGCACTGGTTTGTGGGCCGCCATTCCCCCCAAGGCACCCCGGTAAGTTCGGAGTAAAATATTAAGTTTATGCAGATATTAAGTCAGGATTCTGAGTAGGCCCCTCGGGAGCTTCAGCGCGAAGCGTCTAACCCGCTGGACATCAGGCTCCGCCCCCCCTTTATTTACCTTTCTAATAAAAAAGCTTGGTTGCCCTTAAAATATTCCCTTTCAGTTTTGCCCACTGTTTTACTACATCCCCCAGCTGTTTCCATCCCGCTAATGACTCCTTGAGGTATTGTTCCATCTTGGCAAAGTTAGTTTTCCTAAAATCTAAGCTCCTCGCTTTTGAATGGATTTTATGAGCCCTAGTCCTAATACTGAACCACACCATCTGGTGATCACTGAATGCGAGATGATCTCCCATGATAACATCAGAAACACTTTCACCATTGGTAAGCACCAAATCCAGTATGGCCCCTTTACATGTGGGTTCTGTTACCAGTTGCCTGAATAGTTCTCCCTGTAGAGAATCCAGGATCTCCTTACTTCTAGATGACACCACAAGCAGGGATGTGCCAATCAACATCTGGCATATTGAAATCACCTATCAGTAGCACTTCCCTTTTCCTGGCAATGCTGCATATGTCTTCTATTAAATCTCCATCCCATTCTTCTCCCTGTGAGGGAGGTCTGTATATCACATCAATGCAAATGGATTTATATTTCCCTCTTTCTAGTTTAACCCACAGTGCTTCCTCCCTCCCTTTTAAGCCCTGTAATTCTATAGCTTTAATATTGTATTTTACATATAGTGCCATTCCTCCTCCCCTATCCTTCCTGAATAAAGTATAGCCTTGTATAATTATATCCCAGCCATGGCTATCCATGAACCATGTTTCTGTAAACACCACTGAATCCAAGTTAGCCTTTTCATTTAAAGACTCAACATCTGGGATCTTATTTCCCATGCTATGGGCATTTATGCACACCACTTTTCAGATGTTGCCCTTTTTACCTATTTCTATAGAGGTATTTAATGTTTCATTTGCCTGGGGGCTTTCACTTACCTGGGAGCTTTCTTCACCCATCCCCAACGAATCTATTTTAAAGCCCAGTAGATTAGCCAGTCTGCAACTGAAGACACGCCAACCCTTCTTGGAAAGATGGACGCCATCTCTGCATCTAACACCTTGCAGTCTTCCTTCCCCCCCCCCCCACGACCCCCACCCACTTTCTGTTCCTCTTCCATTCTCCCTCTCATTCTCCCTCCCCCTAACACTTCCATCCCCCTGCTTTACATTCCACCATCATGTTTCCTTTGTTTCTTTGTTTTTGATACTGGCCTTTTAAGTTTTTGTACTTGTACTCCCCCTCTCCCGTCTAACCATTTTTTAAATTGCCAACCCCATCAGATCTCTTCTGCCTTCTATTTACTTATTTTTTTAGCTATTTTTCTATACCACTCTTTCTACAAGTCAAAGTGGTTTACATGATGAACAATATAGCTCAACAGAGCTTTATATGGAACAGAGCATTTATTATAGAAACAAAAACAAGCCTAATTAACTAAATGAACATATTAAGGTAGCTGGTAACATTGCACAGGAATTTTAAGTTGAGTTAGGAGTAGCCTAGTGGTTAGAACACTGGCTTGGTAATTAAGGAACCAGGGTTCAATTCCCACTAGCACTCCTTGTGGCCTTAGACAAGTCACTTAACCCTCCATTGCCTCAGAAGAAAGGCCTGTCAATCTACTTCCAGTGACACTGCCAAGAAAACCCAGGAGCTTCTGGGTCACCAGGAGTCAGGACTGACTCAAAGGCACACATTGCATTTGCAACATTGGGGTGAATGGAGGAGGGGTAAAAGATGGAGAGGGTAAGAGTATGTCATAAGGGCATAAGATATGCTATACTGGGTTAGACCAATGTCCATCAAGCCCAGTATCCTTTTTCCAAGATTGGCCAATCCAGGTCACAAGTACCTGACAGGTTCTCAAGAAGCACACAGGTTCCATGATGTTTGTATTGGAGCAAGCAGTAGATTTCCTGGGTCCTCTTTAATAATGGTTTATGGATCTTTCCTCCAGGAACTTGTCAAAACCTTTTTTAAACCCAGCTACACTAACAGCTTTTACTACATCCTCTAGTAACAAATTCCAGAGTTTTATTACACGTTGACTGAAAAAATATTTTCTCTTATTAGTCTTAAATAGGTTACCCTGTAGCTTCATTGCATGTCCCCTAGTCTTTCTATATTCTGATGATGTAAACAATCAATCTAGTTTACCCGTTCCACTCCATTCATTAATTTATAGACCTCCATCATACCTTCCCTTTGTTATCTCTTTTCCAAATTGAAAAGACCTAACTTTTTAAGCCTTTCCTCATGAGGTATGCTTCCATCCCGTTTATCATTTTGGTGGCTCTTCTCTGTACGTTTTCTAATTCTGCTATATCCTTTTAAGATATGGTGACCAGAATTGCACACAATATTCAAGGTGTGGTCACATTATGGAATGATACAGAGGCATTATAATATCCTTGGTTTTATTCTTCATTCTCTTCCTTATGATTCCTAGCATTCTATTAGCTTTCTTGGCTGCGACTGCACACTGGGCAGAGAGCTTTCAACATATTATACACGATGACACCTAAATCTTTTTCCTGGGTGGTGGTTCCTAATGTGGAACCTTGCATTGTTTAACCATTGCTTGGGATGTATTTTCCTAGATGCATAAGTTTGCACTTGTTCATATTAAATTTCATCTGCCATTTGAATGTCCAGTCTTCCAATTTATCAAGGTCCTCTTGCAATTTTTCACAATCCTCTTGCATTTTAAAGCTTTGAATAATTTTGTGTCATCTGCAGATTTGATCATCTCACTCATTATTCCCATTTGCAGGCCATTTATGTTAAAAAGCAGTGGGCCCAGCACTATTCACCTTTCTCCATTGAGAAAATTGGCCATTTTGCCCTACTCTGCTTTCTATCTTTAACCAGTTCCTGATCCACAATAATACGCTGCCTCCTATCCCATGATGTTTTAGTTTGGCCAAGAGTCTCTCATGAGGGACCTTATCAAAGGCTTTCTGAAAATCCAGGTACACTATCTCAACTGGCTCACCTCGGTCTGTAAGTTTATTCACACCTTCCATGTTGTCTTTCTCCCATTAAACCATGACTATCTACATGTTCAGTAATTTTATTCTTTATAATGGTTTCTACCATTTTGCTCAGTACCGATGTCAGGCTCACTACTCTGTAGTTTCCTGGATCACCCCTGGAACCCTTTTTAAAAATGGCATTGCATTGGTCATTCTCAAATCTTAAGGTACTACAAAAATTAAATGATAGTTTGCAGACCTACTATTAGTAATCTGTGATCTCATCTTTCAATTCATTCAGCACTCTCGGATGTATACCATCAGGTCCAGGTGATTTAATACTCCTCTGTTTATCAAGTACTTGCAACACATCTTCCCGGTTTATCAATATTTCTTTCAATTCTTCCAATATATCACCTTTAAATACCATTACAAACATGGGTAACCTCCCTATATCTTCTTCAGTAAAGACTGAAGCAAAGAATTCATTCATTCTATCTGCTATGGTCTTATCCTCACTTATCGTCCCTTTTATCCCTTTATCTTTTCTCACAGGTTGTTTGCTACAAATGTCCTTGAAATATTTTTTTATTATGCATTTTTAAGTTTTGGTCATTTGGTCTGTTTTCTTATAGTTTGCCATATTGTGTTCTGAGAGCCATTGTTTGATGGAACTGAAGCATTTCTTTATGGATGAGATTGTTGGATTGGTGGTGGTAAATGGGACATATCATTACATTGTTGGCGTATATGTGGTAGAATATGTTGTGTGCTTGGATAATTGCACAGATAGGTTGGAGGAAGATGTTGAAAAAGTAAAGAGGTACTCCTGATGTTGCATGTAGGGGGCTGATTTTTTGTACCCCATTTTTACTTGGAGTTGCTTTTCTGTAAGATAAGATTTGAACCACATTAGTATGATGCCTTGCAGCCCTATTGATTGCAGTCATTGGAGCATGAGATGATGAGAAACAGAGTCAAAAGCTGCCTTGATGTCAAGGAGATCAGAATGAATCCTTTCTGGGGGTTGTCAGTGCTTTTTAGTAGATTGTTGGCTATGAACCTGGCCTTCCCCATCTGATCTGTCTGTGGGGATTTGATCTCCCGCAGGCAGAAGAGAAGGGAATGGCTGTGATTGCAGCCCTGATGAGCAGACAGCTTGCACTGTGGCCGCAATTGCATCCATCCTTTTCTCTTCTGCCCATGGGGATCGATCTCCCTCAGGCCGACAGAAGGGTTATTGTCCTGTGATTAAGATTTTTTTAAGGTGAGGAGCAAGTAAATCCCATGTACCAGATGCAAATTTCTGGTTACCATGGTGACCTGACGCCTGTGATTTGTTGAGCCCTGTCTTAATAACTGTCCTAACTGTATATAGTTGGGCTCTTCGGAGAGCACATGAATATCTTCTCTGTCTAGACAGCCACATTGGTCAGTGTTGAAACCGGATATTCAGCATCAGAGGATATCCAGATTCTAGCGCTGAAAATCTGGTTTCACTTTTACCCACAGTGATCAGGTGCTTTAAAAATGCTGTCTGCCATGGGCTGAGTATCAGTCCTTTAGCCTATATCAAAAAAAGGAGTTATGGATGTGTTTATGTTAGTGCACAATCAGTTCATTAGCATGCCTTCAAAAATTAAGTGTGCAAAAAATTAATTTAATATATACTATATTAACCTATGAAATAGTGTGCATTAGTTTGATTTGCATGTTAACAATTTTTAAGTTCAGTTAAAGAAATGTTATTGCAGCAAATGTATGACCCAGAACAAAAACAATATCCAAAAATTAGAAAAATAGACCAAATGAACTGAAACCCCCCCAATAATTTTTGCTCTTTGCACATCCTTAATAGGAGTTTAAGAAATAAATAGCGAAAAGGCTCTTAGCTCCATTCTCCGGATGGACAGTTTTCGCGCATCCATGATGCCACAACCAAACACCAAATTCAGTAAAATTCATTGCTGTCCAAGGGAGTTTCCATCCGTGAAAATGCTGCGGCCTACACATTGCAAAGTAAGAAAAAGGAAAATTCAAGTCCATCAAGATGGCATCATGGCATTTCACAAGAATTTAGAAAACTGAAACCTCAACAGATAATAACATTGACATTCACACATAGCATCATTGAGTCCTCCTGCCATCCTGCCATACTAAAACTTAGCTCCAATAATAAACCAACTCCAAAGGTAATGACATTATATGGCCACAGCTTTATTTTTTCAACAACTTTTAATTCCATTAACATCTCCACAGAAAATAGACTTACCCAAACTAGCATTTGACTGGACTAGATGGTAACATCCTAGTCCCCTCTCATGCTCACTTCCTCTTGCATTCCTTCAACCTGCATTCCCTCCCACTTCCTTACTTGTGAGAGCTTTCGGCAACCTACTCCAACCACAACAATGACGCCTATGTCGCTGGATGCTAAGGTCCTCTATTCCCCTTCTCTCTCCACATGACATTCTGGGAGCCAACTGGCATTTTCCATAATTATTATTCCTGCTTTAATCTCCCTGTCCTCCCTTTTAACCATCCCCTCCTCTTCCTTTAGGCACTTTATTGGTGGGGCTCAGCTATGTTATGAGCCCACTTCCAACTTCACTAGGGAGATGGGCATATTAACATTGGCATTCACACATATCAGTGAACCCACCATATTACAACTAAACTCCAATAACAAACCATCTCCAATGGTGGTGGCAAAACATAGCTACAGCTTAATTTTTTCAACAACTTTGTAATTCCATAACATCGGAATTCACACTCTCTGCCATCCATTCGCCCCACAAGCACACCATAAAATAACAACTCCTGGAGAGGTTACTTGGAAAAACATTGGCCACAGATTTTAATGAGCATCTGAATATTTAACCATAACATATTATATATTACTGGAAGTATAACCACAACAGTCAGGCTAGATGGAAGTATAGCCCAATGGTCGGACTAGATGTTGTCACCATAGCCCGGCACTACTAATCCCTGCTTCCATACTCCACTCTCCCCCAACACCCCCCCCCCCAGCCTGCAGTGACACCATGCTGAGGCTTGCTTCTACCTGGGAGTTTTAATGTAACTGGAACTGCACATGGCAGTGACATTGATGCTGCAGGAAGCCCACCGTTGCTCCAATCCCCTGTCTTCCTCCCCGCCCTTCAATGGGGGGGGGGAAGACATTAACCCTAAGGGGCGGCCAGTCCCCTTCTAGATTCCATCTGCCCCAAGAGCTGTGACAACCCCCCCAACCCCACTCCTCAACCCCTTCTTCCTGCCTTCCCCTTAGGTAGAGTAGGGTGGGCAATCATGCTGAGCTCATTCCGCCTACCTCCTCAGCCATGAAGCCTGCAAAAATTAAGTCACCACGGTGAGTCTCCGCCACTATCTCCTCCTTTTTCTCCTCCCCCTAGCCTGACCCCTCCCCCTTTCCTTGCCACCAGCCTCATTCCCTTCCCCCTGGGCAAATGCCATGTTTACCCGCCCCACTCCCCATTTGCTCGGGGGGAGGGGGGGAGCTGGGGCACCATAACATTGGTATTCGCATTCTCCGCCATCGATTTACCCCACAACCAAACCATAAAATAACAACTTCTGTAGAAGTTGCTTGGCAAAACATTGGCTGCAGCTTTTAATTAACATATTACATATTACTGGAAGCATAATCCCAACAGTTAGGCTAGACGGTGCTGCCCTAGACTGACACGAATCCCTCCTTCCATACTCCACTCTCCCAGCAACCTCCCCACCTCCCCCAGTCTGCGGTGATGCTAGGCTGAGGCTTGCTTCCACCTGGGAGTCATAATGTAACTGGGACCATGCATGGTGGTGATGCCCATGCTGCGGGAAGCCCCCCATTGCTCCCATATCCTGTCTTCCTCCCTGCCCTTCTGCGTGGGAAAGAAATTTACCCTAAGGGGAGGTCAGTCCCTCTAGATTCTGCCATATGCAGAGACTGAAAGCTGCATGTTTCCACCACCCCACCAAAGATGCAGCCTGAAATGCCTTACTGCACCTCTCCAAAACATCCTGAATTGAACTAAGACAAATATCCTGACCAATATGCGACATATGCACCCCACCGGGGTGAAAAGGTCCCGGGCGATCAATGGAGATTAAGTCATGACCCAGCACCAGCCCCTGCAATAAATGGACAAATTTCGCAATCTCCACATTCACCTGCCTCCGCAGCTACTCCACCCCTTGTGGATCAAGACGTTTCACCAGTCATGCAATGCTCCTTCAGTGTAGCGGCTCCAGGTGATTGTCTCTAGCAAGTTGTGGAGGGAGCATGAGCAGGGCAGAGTCACAGGTCCCTTTGAACATCCTCCCCTGCCCAATCTGGTAGTGTCCCCTATGGGAGTTGTGCCAAAGAAAGAGCCCAACAAGTAGTGGCTAATTCATAATTTGTCCTAGCTAGTGGGGAGAAGTGTCAATGATTTTATTGACACTTTTTGTTTGGTACAATATGCGTCATTTGATTCGGTCATATGCCTGCTTCAGAATTGGGGTGACGGGACTCTGATGGCAAAGGTGGACATGAAATCTGCTCTTTGATTGCTCCTGATTCACTCCAGTTCCTTTTACCTGCCCTTTTTTTTGTTTCCAGGGGGGGGGGGGAGTATTATGTCAACAAGTGCATGCTCATGGGGTGTTCGGTGGCCTGCGCCTGTTTTGAGGCATTTTATTCCTTCCTCCATTGGGCATTTCAGCTGGCGACACATTTGGACTTGATGGTACACTATTTAGATGACTTCTTTGTGGTAGCCAGGGGGGGGGGGGAGTCACCGGAATGGAATGGATGGAATCTCAATTGCCGGTGAAGAAGGTTTCCAAACTGGTGGTCCTGATTCAGCAAGCACTGTCCTGTATTAAGTTGACATTGGGGCAGGTGAAGGAGCTTTTAGGGCATTTCAATTTTGCTTTCCAAAGAATCACGGTGGCTCACACTCCTGATCAAGGGAATGCAGAAGAAGCATCATTTTATGAGGATGAGTCAGGGGGTGAGGACAGATTTGGGCATTTAACTAGAATTCTTGCGAGACTTCAATGGGGTGTGTGTGTGTGGTAGTTGCCAGTGCTATTAAACCATGACCTGGAGCTCAGTACAGATGCCTCTGGGGGGACAGGCTTTGGGGTATATTTTGGAGAATCATGGTATGCAGTGGCTTGGCTGGATACTTGGTGGGAAGGGGTTGGTGCCAGAATATTACTCTGTTAGGTGGCATTGCAGCTGTGAGGTGAGTGCTTGGCAATCAGAATTTGCTGTTGCATTTGGACATCATGGCAGTGGTGATGGCGATCAACGGGCAGTCTGCTAGCTCCCCGTTAGTGGTGAAACTGCTCCGCCAAGTTGTTTTGCGGTGCTTGCACCTGAATGTATTTTGTTAGGGTCATTCCATTAGCATCTCAACAGAACATACATAGATTCCCCCAGTTTGGCATCCAATTGAACTAGATGGTAAAATCCTAGTCCACTCTCATGGACTCGCCTCCCCTTGCATTTTCTCACCCTGTGGTGATGCCAAACTAAGACCATCTTCCATATTTGTGGTAGCCTTTGGTGACAATTCTGCACACAGCAGTGATGCCTGTGTCACTGGAGGCTAAGGTTCTTTGCTCTCTTCTCTCCCCGTGCAGTGAGGGTGGCCCCCTTTCTTACTATTGCCATCACTGATGGGGACTTCCACCTGCATGTCACCATCACACCATCTATGGACTGCAGCCAGAAATACTTTACCACTCCTTTTGAACAAATCCTGAATAGTACTAATAAAGATATCTGACTAATGAATGCAGTCCGAGCAATACAAGCCAGGCCACTTAGTGGACATTCAGGTCATGGCATAGTGCCAGCCCCCCTAAAAACCCTAGAGATTTTGATATGTCTGCAATCACATACCTGCACAGCTTTTCAATTGCCTTAGGTTTGATGGCATTTTGCCAGAACTCACCTAGGAATAATTTACATACGGGAAAAAACAACAAACCCAAAAGAAATCATACTTCATTTGTCAAATCAGTTCTACACCCTTAATCTCACAGAGGTCATTCCCCCTAAGTGAATGTATATGCACTGTGGGCTGGATGTATTTCAAACCTCCAGAAGAAAAGGAAGACACTGAGACCATTGAATACTCTGCAGGTACATCCACTGCAGTTGCAAGCCTTCCATTGCCATACTGATATTCAGCGCCCAACTAGACTCTGCTGCGCTCTTCAGGGCCCAGAAAACTATGAATGGCTGCATATCCAGACTAGGAATTCTCATGTTGTTGCATCTGTAGAATAAACTGAACAAAGTCAACACAGACTAGTAATCGCCCCCATCCTCTGTTCAATGAAATGTTAAGATTCACACATTTTTCTCTTAATAAAATTGTTTAACCTGTTATCAACTACGTTGCATGTAAAGTTCTACACGTTCTTGTTCTCTGAACACTGCTGTGACTGATAGATACAGTGGTATAGAAATGTTGCTAAATAATATGTTATAACAGCCAGAGTGCCAGTTCCTGCCTGACTGCATGGCCTGCACTGAAAAACACTACACAGCAGTGAATGACGCTGCTCGTGTATAAAGGAATGTGTTCTAAAGGGATGCGGTAGGAAATCTTTTGTTGCAAGCCTTTTCTTCAATATCGCTGCAAAGATCCTAGGTGTCATGACACAACCAAAATAAGCCCCCCTGGACTTTCATCTGCAAAGTGGCTTGCTAATAGTGAACTGGTCATGTGAGTAACCTGGCTGCACACCTCAGATTAACCCATGCTCCCTTTCCTAGCAGGTCCATCTTGCATCGCTATATTCTCAAACTCACTGCTCACTCATGCACCACTACATCATCCCATAGCAAGCCTGTTCCCTTTGCAAGGACTTTGCTGCTGTGACCAATTCACCGACTCAGTGCTGCAAAAAATGCAAATGAGAATGTCATCCAGAACAGCTGCGCTTTGTAAGGGATAAAGAACTTCTCCGGAAGGACTTGGAATAACTGAAGGAATATGTTATACAAGATGGCCTGCCACAGATTTTGCACCACTCTGGCCGCCCTATCTCTCATGAAACCATATACGAGCTTGCTCACCAGAAAGGATCCCATGGAATCCCTCTGACCGTGCACTTCAGAAACAAAGGCGACATTTGCAAGGGATCTAGAAAGAGCATGAGGTGATAGCATGAGCTCTGCCGCTTGCATTATGAACTGTAGCACTGCATCCTGCCCAATCAGACCTCCAAGGGATATACTCTCCCTCAACTAGGGCTGCCAACCAACTGGTTTTAGATGGTGCCACAGGTGAGAGGGGGTCAGAGGGCAGATGGTGGCCACAGGTTGGGGGAGTTAGATGACAGATGAATGACATGGGATAGGAGTAGAGAGCAGATGCTGGACATAAGGTGGAGATAGAGAAAGGGTAGATGCTGAACATGGGAGGTGGAGGGCAGATGCTGGGCATGGAAGGGAGATAGGCAAGATGGTGGACATGGGGAGGAAAAGAGAGTTGAGATGCTGGGCACAGGGGAAGGGAAAGAAAGAGGGATATATTGGATATGGGGATAGGAAGAGTGAGAGAAGGGGACTGGTGAACATGGGATGAAAAAAAAAGGGGCTGAGGGGCTGGATGGAGGAGAGAGACAGGAAAATGACACTGGATAGGTGAGGAGGGAAGGGGAAAGATTCTGGACATGGGGAGAGGAAGCGAGAAAGTAGAGAGTTAGTTAAAGACTGGAGAATAAGAGAAAGGGGAAGGAAAGAGATGGAGAAAGAGAGAGCTGTGTTACGGGATGAAAGTGGTAGATGCATTAACAAGAGGGAACTGGTTGGTAAGATGGAAGAGTAAAATTTGAGTTGATAGAAAAATAAATGGAAGAAAGCTGAAAGGAAAAGATAAATCCCTGAGATGTAAGTAAATAAAAAAGTCAGGATGTGAGAGATGTGGCAGATAGGCTGGAGACCCTAGAAAATGAGTTAAGAGAAGACAGAGAAGAGCAGAAACCAGTGACTGAGATCAACATGATTACAGCATAAAATGACCAGTCAACAAAGCTAGAAAAAATAATTTGATTTTCTTGTTTGAAACTTGAAAATGTCAGTTTTTGGAAAGTACATCTGTCAGGAGTAAGGATTGGTGTCAGACATGGTTGGGCCTAGCCCAAGGCGAAAATTTGAGAAGGGACCCTAAAGCCCACTAACAAACTGTACCTTTTTTGTTTCAGACAGGTCTGAGGCTCAGGGCAATTGCCTTAGTTGCTTTCCTCCTAATGCCAATCCTGACATCCATGGTCTTTTGTGCAAGTCAGGGAGAAATGCATTTCTTTTTCTTTCTCTGCTGTTGCACTACAGGCAGTGTCTGGCTTTCTGAGGTTTAATTTTTGTGTACATATTTCTATTTCCCTCCCTCCCTCCCTCCCTCCCCAATACCCACCCATCCCTGGGATAATCATAGCTTTATAGGTGCTTAAATCTCTTAAAGAAAAGGAGGTGCCATATTCACTCTCGGGTACAGCTGTTTATTCTCATCAGGCATATGTTAAGAACCTGAGATTAATTAAGCTTCTGTGAACAAAGTATATTAAACATATTAGATATACTTTTATTAGTATAATAATCCCTAGTAACCCTTAGTAAGTAAAGAACTTAAATACCTAAACACAACCTTAAAACTAAGATGCAGGCAGCAGTCCAGCAGCAAGATGGGTGCTTTCTAGTCTTTTGCATCGAGTGTCAAATGTATGATTTTCTCTCAGTTGGTGAGGGTCTTTGCTCTCAGGGAATGAGCATGATCTCTGGAAGCTAGAGTAGCACACTTGGAGGACATAAGGAAGACAGAGAGGTACATAGACGAGACCTACAGGGATGTAGTACTGAAGTCTCACCTCTAGTCTGGCAGCATCCCTGTTGCCATGGAGGAGAGAGGTCACGTGACTGGAGAGTATCACCCTGGTGTGGCAGGAAGTGACCCTGTAGCTAGGACCTGTCCTCCAGGTGATGTAAAACCCTCTTGCACCGAGGAGGATTCTCCAGGGCCATGTGCCCACAAGGGAAGGGTTAGGACAGCTGTTATAGTTGGTGATTCGATCATTAGGCATCTAGATAGCTGGGTACCTGGTGGACGTGAGGATCACTTGGTAACATGGCTGCCTGGTGTGAAGGTAGTGGATCTCACGCGCCATCTAGACAAGGGGATGAGTCTGCTGTCTTGGTACATGTCGGTACCAATGACATAGGAAAGTGTGGTAGGGAGGTTCTGTAGGCCAAATTTAGGCTTTTAGGTAGGAAGTTGAAATCCAGAACTTCCAGCGTAGCATTCTCCGAAATGCATTCCGTTCCACGCGCAGGACCCAAAAGGCAGGCAGAGCTCCGGAGTATCAATGCGTGGATGAGACGATGGTGCAAGGATGAGGGTTTTGGATTTGTTAGGAACTGGGGAACATTCTGGGGAAAGGAGGGGCTCTTCCGAAGGGATGTGCTCCACCTTAACAGGAATGGAACAAGGCTTCTGGCATTAACTTTAAAAAAGGGTATAGAGCAGCTTTTAAACTAGATAATAGGGGAAAGCTGACAGTCATCCAAGAGAGCATGATTCAGAACAATGTATCCTTGAAGGATACTACCAAAAAAATGAAGTTAGGGCATATCAGTAGAGAGGTTCCAATAAAGAGAAAAGTAGCCCAAATGCCCTTGAGTATAGAACAGACAGAGCTTAAAGATTCCAAATTACCCCTACCTACCGATAGCCAGATTAATATAAATAAAATACAGCCTCTAAAATGCTTGTATGCAAATGCTAGAAGTCTGAAAAATAAGATGGGAGAGTTAGAATATATAGCACTAAATGAGAGGTTAGATATGATTGGTATCTCAGAGATATGGTAGAAGGAGGACAACCAGTGGGACACTGTGATACCTGGGTACAAACTATATTGTAATGATAGAGAAGATCAAATTGGTGGAGGGGTTGTGCTCTATGTTGGAGAGGGCATTGAGTCACAAAGGATTACAGTTTTGCAGGAAACAAAATTCAATGTAGAATCTCTATGGATTGAAATTCCATGTAAAAAGGGGAAGGGGAAGGCAAAGGCAGTGGGGGTGTACTATCGACCACCTGGCCAGAATGAACAGATGGATGATGAAATGCTCAAAGAAATCAGAAATGCTAACAAAAGTAATAATAATGGGTGATTTCAATTGCCCTGGTATCGACTGGGTCAGTGTCATGGCAGGACATGCTAGGGAGATAACGTTTCTAGATGTAATAAATGACTGCTTCTTGGAGCAGCTGGTTCTTGAACCGACCAGAAGGGAAGCCATTTTGGACCTAGTCCTTAGTGGAACACAAGCTCTGGTAGAGATAAGGTTGTTGGGGCCAATTGGTAATGGTGATCATAGCATGATCACATTTATTTAATAAATGAAGGAAGAATGGTAAGGAAATCCACAGTACTACCTTTTAATTTTCAAAAGGGAGACTATGATAAAATGAAGAAAATAGTTAAGAAAAAACTAAAAGGAGCAGTTGTAAAGGTTAAAGATTTACATCAAGCTTAGGTGTTGTTTAAAAATACTATCTTGTAATCCCAGACCAGGGAAGAAAAGTGGAAGGAAGTCCAAAAAACTGCCAGCATGGTTTAAAGTTGAGATCAGAGAGGCTGTTGTTGCCAAAAAAGCATCTTTCAGGAAATGGAAAAAGGAGCCAAATGACGAAAACTGTAAACGACACAAGCACTGGAAAGTTAGATGCAAGGCATTGATAAGGCAGGCAAAGACAGAATTTGAGAAGAAGCTTGCAGTGGAAGCAAAAACGTATAATAAAAACTTTTTCAAGTACATTCAAATGAAAAAAACTGTGAGAAAGTCAATTGGACCATTAATAGAGGGTTAAAAGGGGCACTAAGTAGGGACAAGGCCATAGCGGAGAGTGAATGAATTCTTTGCTTTGGTCTTTACTGAGGAAGATGTAGGGATGTTACCCATGACTGAAATGGTATTTATAGGAGATGCTGCGGAAGAATTGAAAGAAATATCGATACACCGGGAAGATGTATAACAACTAATTGATAAACTGAAGAGTAGCAAATCACCTAGACCGGATGGTATACATCCAAGGGTGTTGAAAGATCTGAAATATGAGATTGCAGACCTACTATTAGTAATCTCTGAGCTATCATTAAAATAATCTTTAATACCTGAAGATTGGAAGATGGTCAATGTAACGCCTATTTCTAAAAAGGGCTCCAGGGGTGATCCAGGAAACTATAGACCGGTGAGCCTAATGTCAGTGCTGGGAAAAATATTGGAAACCATCATAAAGAAAAAAATTACCGAACATGTAGATAGTTTTGGCTTAATGGGAGACAGCCAACATGACTTTAGCCCAGGGGTTCTCAACCCTGTCCTCGGGACCCACCTAGCCAGTCAGGTTTTCAGGATAACCACAATGAATACGTATGAGAGAGATTTGCATACACTGCCTCCATTATATGCAAATGTATCCATGCATATTCATTGTGGTTATCCTGAAAACCCGACTGGCGAGGTGGGTCCCGAGGACAGGGTTGAGAACCCCTGCTTTAGCCAAAGAAGGTCTTGTTTTACTAATCTGTTATGTTTTTTTAAAGGTGTGAATAAAAAGGTGAGTTGGTTGATATAGTGTATCTGGACTTTCAGAAAGCCTTTGACAAGGTCCCTCATGAGAGATTTTTGGCAAAATTAAAAAGGTCATGGGATAGGAAGCAGTGTACTATTATGGATCAGGAAATGGTTAAAAGATAAAAATCAGAGGGTAGGGATAAATGGCCAATTTTCCCAGTGGAGAAAGGTGAATAACGGAGTACCCCAGGGATATGTGCTGGGTCCGCTGCTTTTTAGCATATTCATAAATGACCTAAAAATGGGAATAACGAGTGAGGTTATCAAATTTGCAGATGACACAAAGCTGTTCAAATTTGTTAAAACCCATGAGAATTGTGGAAAATTGCAAGAGGATCTTGATAAATTGGAAGACCGGGCATCCAAATGTCAGATGAAATTTAATGTGGATACGTGCAAGCTAATGCACCTAGGAAAGAAAAACCCAAACTATGGTTACACGATGCAAGATTCCACATTAGGAACCACCACCCAGGAAAAAGATTTAGGCGTCATCTTGGATAACATGTTAAAACCCTCCGCCCAGTGTGCAGTTGCGGCCAAGAGAGCAAATGGAATGCTAGGTATCATAAGGAAAGGATTGGAGAATAAAACAAAGCAAATTATAATGCCTCTGTAATAACAACATCGTTCCATGGTGCGACTGCACCTTGAATATTGTTTGCAATTATGGTCGCCGTATCTTAAAAAGGATATAGCGTTATTAGAAAAGGTACAGAGAAACACCATCAAAATGATAAAGGGGATGGAAGGATACCCCTATGAAGAGAGGCTAAAAAGGTTATGGCTCTTCAACCTGGAAAAGAGATGGCTGAGGGGAGATATGATAGAGGTCTATAGATTAATGAATGGAGTAGAACGGGTAAACGTAGATTGATTGTTTACGCCTTCAAAATATAGAAAGACTAGGGGACATGCAATAAAGCTACAAGATAACCTATTTAAGACTAATAAGAGAAAATATTTTTTCACTCAACGTGTAATCATACTCTGGAATTTGCTACCGGAGGATGTAGTAAAAGTTGTTAGTGTTGCCGGGTTTAAAAAAGGTTTGGACAAGTTCATGGAGGAAAGGTCCTTTAACCATTATTAAAGTGGACCCAGAATATCCACTGCTTGCCCCTGAAACAAGCATTCTGGAACCTGTGTCTTTTGGGGAACTAGGCACTTGTGACCTAGATTGGCCTCTATTGGAAACAGGATGCTGGGCTTGATGGACCTTGGTCTGATGCAGTATGGCATATCTTATGTTCTCATGTTCTTATTTTCTCTTTGTGATCACTTATTGCCTATTTGTAATGTGTGTGTATGTGTGTGTGTGTGTAACCAACACTGAGTATTTGTGAGCATGGAATTTCTGTTGAAGAATGTGTAGTAATCTGGCTTGTTCAGCTTTCTTAATAGGTTTATTGATATTTTTGGGCCCACTGCAATATTTATGGTGCTGCCTTTTCTAAGGAGGGTCCTTATGTGAGTTTTGAAAGTTAGTACTTGCGTGATAGATTTGCTCTTAGTCCCAAATGACTTTTTTAAAATTAAATTCCAGGGCTAGCCCAACCATCAGGCAACCTAGTTGATTGCTTCTAGGGGTTGGCAGAGAGTAGGGCATTCAAAGCTAAATAATAAATTCTAACAGCCAGGGGTAACATACGGGTTAAAATTTGCTTAGGGTTCCAAGCAAATCTGATTAATTCACCCTAATTAATTCATAATATGCTTGGTATTGAGAGAGATTTTTTCTTGTAGGCTAAGTTTTATGGTGAAGGTTCTAGCTCTTCTCTGCTCTGCACAGATTGTTGGAGAAGGGACCGGGGTCAGGGTTTGGTGGATGCAGAATATACATTTTGGAATTTAATGGCATATGGGAGAGCATATGTGTGTTCGAGGGGCCTGAGAAGGGTACTGGCTGAATAGGTGCTGAAGAGTTCAACCTTTTATACTAACCACCTCCCCCCCCTTGATATAGCCTGTAGATGCTAAAGCCTGCATCCTTGCCCTCTCTGCAGTTATTTTTTATGGGTGGGGCAGGGGGCAATCATGGACAGGGCATGGCTAACCATGGGTGGTGGGTTTTTCTCTTTCAAAATTTGGCAACCCTACACTCAGCACCAGTTCCACAAAATGGTTCCATCCTGCTTCATAGGTCTTCCAGGTACTTGAGGACCTTAGTAATCTCACAAGTGGTCCAGAACCACTGCCCAGAGGCTTCTTGGTATCTGTGATGGGAACTTGTCTGCTCCTGCTGTTAAAGCACTAAACTCGGACCAGTGGTGTGAATAAACAGGTAGATAAAGGAGAGCTGGTTGATACAGTGTATCATGATTTTCAGAAAATCTTTGACAAAGGTCCCTCATGAGATACTCATGTGGAAATTAAAAAGTCATGGAATAGGAGGCAGTGTACTATCGTGGATTAGGAATTGGTTAAAAGAAAACAGAGAGAAGGGCTAAATGGCTAGTTTTCTTAATGGAGAAAAGTAAATAGTGGATCTGTGCTGGGCCCACTGCTTTTTAACATATTTATAAATGATCTGGAAATGTGAATAATGAGTGAAGTGATCAAATTTGCAGATGACACAAAATTATTCAAAGCTGTTAAAACACAAGAGGATTGTGAAAAATTGCAAAAGGACCTTGATAAATTGGAAGACAGGGCGTCCAAATGGCAGATGAAATTTAATGTGGACAAAATGGTGCTTCCTTTCCATGCGTCTTGTCAACATGACTAATTTCTAAGGAAATCATTTTCTCATTGGAATTACTTGGCATGCAATGTTAAAATGTTACAACAATTCCTGTACTTAACCTCAGATTCATCACTTTATCGCTGAGCTGAGGAAGATCAGGGCCAATAGAGATCTTAGTAAAATCAGGATTTATTTCCAATCCAGCATTTTTCCTATGGGACCTGCCTATTTGTTGTTGCTTAATGTCTTGCCATCTAAAGCAGTCACCAAGTCCTTCAATGGTAGTTTGTCTGTGTGCAGTTTCCAGTTTCCTTTGCAGCTTCTCCTCAACATAATGCATTACTTCTCCCTCCCAACCAGTGTTTACATTACAGGAATCACCTCCAATAGCTTGAAGAGTTCTGTCTGCTCCTCTTTCTATCAGCCATGCAACCAAATTATCAACAATGATTTCTGCATGAGTCTTTTCTTTAGTTGCTCTTGCAGGAACAAAATGCCACAGATACCTGTCTCCTGGCTCCATACAAACTGTGCAATGTTCCTCTTTCACAATACTTGGATATATTTTGCCATTCTCTTCTGCCTTTAACATGAGCCTGGTATCATCATGACAACCATCAAAGAAAATGCAACCAATGCCATTCTGCTGCAGTTCCTCCTCAAACTGTACCTCCAATTTTTTTTTCATGATATTCGCCTGAGCCCTCTTCACCTTATTATGATTAATCACCAAAGCAGTGTCCAAGTGACTGATGAGACCTGCATCAATCCAGGCAGCAGCAGTAACCTCTGCTGTCTCTCTAAGTCCAGTATGGTGTCTTAAACTGGCAAGGGCTATGTTGGTTATATTCTCAGTATTATATTTTGGCTTCTTCCTAGCTTTCTCTAGACTAGAGCAACAGGAGCTTCCTCCATTGGTTCTTCCACCACGTTGTCTAAATCTCCCTGTTCTACTTCAAGCACAGATCTCTCCATCATCTCTTAGTCTTCTGCTGTTCTTTTTTCACTCTTCATTTTCCACTTTTCTTCATTCTCTTTCCCTTTTGCCTGCCTTTCCTTCTGTAGTTCTTATCTTCTGGTCTCAGGGAGGTCGACTAGTCCAATTTGATGAGGTCCAACACTCCCAACTTTCTCTCTTTGACCTTTTATAAAGGCTAACACAATCACAGGAATCTTCTTCTCTCTGCTGCAGTCACAAAGTATGTGCATTCCACTGACACAGGCAGAATTGCAACCCACATCAGTACAACTCTTCATTTCACACTTGCATTTATGTCCATCAGTCTGTCGAGCTTCTCCATAAATCTGTCTTTCTCCTCCAGTTTTGCTCTGCCCACAGAAACTTTGCCGGCTTGTTCCCACATGGATTTCAACTTTGCTCTGATACTGACGTGGCTGTTTATAATAGGACCACTGAATATTGGATTTACTTTGTACCACTGAGCAAGTAATCCAGTCGTTAGGTCATTGACCAGTTTATCAGTGCTGTAATTTTGTCTGTTTTGATTTCTGAGTTCTCTCAAATACAGCCCATATCTAATGAGATCTCTGACAGTTGGTAGTTCAGCTTCAGCTAGTTCTCTGCCTGATCCCACCAAATGATGTAAATGAGTCCAAACTTGCAATCTTGTTTTTCTATTGGACATTTTCAATATAAGATTATCTCTATAATGATGCTATGTTGAAAATCTCTGAATGAGAAAATGAAACTAATGTGTTAGTGTCAATATGGATAAATAAGTAAGATAAATTAATAATCGAGGCACAAAAGGCTTTAATATGCAAAGCCAACACATAAAAACTATTATCAGAGCACTTAAACACATTTCAGTAATTTGTGTGTCTTTGCATAATTTCCTAGAAATTTCAGGTAGGTAAATAACATATTACACAACATTTAAAGCCAGTTGTTGATTTGCAACATGAAATTGTACCAGTTTTTCCACTAATGCTTTTTAAAATTACATCTCCAAAATTGACACACCCTACTAGGGAAGTGCTAGGAACACTCTGGGTGTGGGGAAGAAAGGATACCAAAAGGTTAACTAGAGTTGCTGAACAAAGATGAATTACAGTCAGGTACAGTAGATATTTCTCTGGCCCTAGCACTTTTACAATTCACATTCATACCTGAGGCAATGGAGGGTTAAGTGGGCATTACTCTTCCACTTTGTCTTTCATTCTCTCTCTATTAGTTATAGCTAGTGCAGTTTTTGAAACTGAGGTTTGGTGTAAAATCCATGGGGATTTTTCTCTGTGGCGTTTCTGCTAGTTCTCAAAATAATGTGTAAACATAAACAGAGCATGTATAAACATACTTTTCCCTTAAAAAGGGCCCAAGGAAGATACACCTACCTATTTTTTTCTGCAGGTACTTTGAGCCAAAACAACATGCATAGTTTTTAAAATGGAATATTTTGTGCATTATTGCTTCCCTATTCCAGGATTACTTCCATGAAAATATTTGTAAAAGTATACGCATTGTAAAATATCAGGCCAATAGCCACCAGCTCTATGGCTTTTCAGAAATGCTCTAAGAGACCCTGTTTAGAAGGACTTATCTGGGTAATTGTGGGAGTTACCCCGATAAGTCTATACTTTTGAAAATTTCTCCATAGATCATATGATAAATTTTGGCCAAATATGTCAATGCTTGGTCAGATCTTATCTAGATAAATTACGAGGTACCATGGATGGTCAGGGGTAGGGTTTCAAGCTAGAAAGATATTGACAATATTTAGCTTTATCTGGATATCTCAGTCACATCCATGGGAGACCTAAAGATATCTGATTAAAGATATCCATATATCTCTGAGCAGTGATATTTAGTCACTCAGAAACTATCCACTTACAGCCTCATCTTCACTCACAATCCTCGAGGTTCACCATAGGTCAGGTTCTCAGGCTATCCTTAATGAACATGGATATGAAAGATTTGGATACAATAAAGATGGAGAGCATGTAAATCTCTCTTATGCATATTCGTCGGGGATAGCCTGAAAACTTGACCTGTTAGTGACCCATGAAGATCAAGGGGCCAATGCAGAAAGCCAGCACCGAAGTTGCACGCTATTAACTCTGTACGCCTCTATGCAGTGCACTGATAGCACACGACTTCATCGCCGGCATGCAGAAAGGGATGCATATGCAAATTAGCCATTTGTTAAACTGTGGCGCAAAGAGCAACGTTAAACTAGGAGAGAAAGCCAAACACAGGCACACAGAAGTCAGCACAAATTTGGCATGCACTCTCGGAGAAACAGGGACACCGTGTGGCTAATTTGCATGTGCACCCTGACAGTATTTTGATGGCATCGGGGGCTTTCCCTGATGCCTGGATCACTTGAGGTGAATTGTCAAACTTCCCCTCAGATGATACAAACATCAGAGAAAGCCCCCAATGCCATCAAAATACTGTCAAGGGTCCAATGCCCCTAATAGAAACCTAATTCCTAACAGTTCAGTGGCCTCGATCCCCCCCATCCTCCCACCCAATTAAAACTAACCCTGGTGGCCGAGCAGCCCCAACCCTCCCTCCCAGTACTTATACAAAGGAGCAGGAGCGTTGTCCATGTGCTCTTGCTCCTGCATCACCATCTTCAAAAATGACAGGGTCAGACTGCCATATAAGGTAGAAAATGCTTTAAATGGCCGTCTGGCTGCACCGCACAGGGACAGGCACTACCATTTTTCATGGGCAATGCTCCTGCTCCTTTGTAAAGGTACCGGGAGGGGACTGGGGGATTGGGGCCACTGACCACCAGGGTTATTTTTAGTTGAGTGGGTGGAGGGTTTAGGGCCACTGGGCCATAAGGGTTAGTTTTAATTGGGTGAGTGAGGGGATCAGGGCCGCTGGGCCACCAGGGATTTGGTTTCTGTCAGGAGCACCGGCCCCCTGAGAGTATTTTGATGGCATCTGGGGCTTTCCTCTGATACTTCACCTCAGATGATCCAGGTATCGGGGAAAGCCCCCAATGTCATCAAAATACTTCTGGGGGCATGTGCAGGACATTTAAGCCACCTCAGACCAGGAGTAGTGATATAGATGTTTCAACTGGTTACATAATCCTCTACACGTTTCTCTGCATTGGGCGCAGACAATATTAGCATGCTATTTTAATACCTGCAGCTCATTTGCCTATAATTTAAATACACAGCATTATTGTGTGTGTTTGCTTGTCCTTTGCTGTTTATGTGGGTGTCAGTCTCTTTTCTGCATTTGGTATGGCGGTAATTGTGTGTATAAGTTGTGTTATCTACGTGTAAAAGCTGCGCTAGTTTTCTGCATTAGCCCAGAAGGGCTTAATAATATCCAAGTGACTTATCTGGGCATCTTTAAGAGGATTCAGCCTTGGTAAATATCAGCCTCAAGGATTCTAAGGGCTGACATTTTTGAGATATTGGTTGAATACTTTCCAGAGGTGTTCTAAATAAAGAAATGGATTTATTATGTTTCCAGTCTGCTCTTATCTTTCATAATCAATGATTCAGCCTCTTTTATAGTATTCTCTGCATGGACATTTCAATAGCTCTGCAATCTGCATCACATATGATATATCCTTTAATCCGGTGAGAGTTTGTGATTGTTGAACAGAGCAAAATATTTCTAAAAGTATGTAGTTTTTAGTGCAAGATAAATACAATAGGTATGTAATTGTTATCTCATTTCTTGGTGGAAGATAAGTCTAAGTCTCAGGATATCCACAATAATATTCTTTAAGGGGGCAATCTTCAATAGCCTGTGATGTGTACAAAGTATCTGTCTATTCTTTAAGACATATATTGCACCACTTCTCAGAAGGATGCTACCTGTGTGTTTTCCCTCGAAAATAAGCAGTTGCAAATTAGCAATGCTAAACGAGTCTGCCTACTTTGCACTTGCCATCTGTGTGGAAGGCTGAGTAAACAGCACATTACCTTTGATGCAATGATATTTCCTCCCCTGACCTAAACACTCCCCAAGGAATATTCTTGACCTAGAATCATATTTCAATATAGATGGTGAAGGAAATTTCTGCTTTCCTGGTCAATCGAAAATTATTAGCCTCTGACACGGTCTGATGCGGGTGAAACTTGAAAGAACCTGTGATTGAGTTGAGGAGTTGATATGAAGAAGAGAGAGTAAACTGCATTAAACTCACATTATTGTAGTTGCTGCATTTATATAAAGGCACATTTTAGACAGCACATGGAGAACAGAACTGAGTGTCAAGGTTAGGATGTACTGAGGGCCGGCCCGTCCACTAGGAGAGCTAGGTGGCCACCTAGGGTAGCCGTACCGGGTGGGCGGTGGCAGCAACACACATGGGCGGTGGCACACATGCGTGGCCATGCCACCCCCCCCCCCCCCAGATGCTGCTGATTCCATCTGGGGGGAGGCGGGCAGCAGCTTTTGGAAATACAGCCATTGCCACTACCTACCTCCCCCCTCCCAAGATGAAATCGGTGGCAACTTGGGAGGGTGGCGAGGCCGGGGTTTCTGCCTAGGGCAGCAGGAACCCTTGGGACGGCCCTGGATGTACTTCATTTTGACAGTATTTTAGAAACAGCTCTTTGAAAGGTGGGGCCTTTTCTAAAATACACAGAAGGAAGTGCAGGAACGCATGGGGATTTCAGCTTGGAGGGGGACATAAATATTAGTGACTTAAGGGGAAATCCCCTTAATCTAGTGGTTCCCAAACTTGGGGTCGCATCATTAGTGGATGTGGTCACAGAAACATGGACATTTCCCCTCTCCCTGGACTTTCACTGGGATCTATGCCAAGTAGTGACAGTCAGCAGTCAGCAAGTGGCCTGTGAGTCCATGAATATTCATAGGCCTTTGCCCCCACCTGGGTAAATTTCTTATTAGTCTGGAAACCCATGCTGGGTACTGGGGTCTGTAAGCACACTCTTCCCACTGACACAAGGGACCTTGTGCTGACTGCTGCTTCTGTTGCCATTACTGTCGCTGCTGCCTTCCTGCTCTGGATGAGCAGTGGGAGAGGAAGGAGGCTGGAGCCCTGCTATTTTGATGTCATCATCATCTGGGGTCATATGAATTTTCAGTTCTTAAAATGGGGTCATAAAAGTTTGGAAAGCACTGCCTTAATCCCTCCTGTAAAGGGATGGCCAAAAGGAGCACTTTTTAAATCCCTATTTGTGCCAAGCAGTAGGTATAAATTTAGATGTGGACGATTTTGGGCTTACATGTGCATTCCCTGTGTGAAATGGGATTTTAGAAGGGACATCTGGAAAGTAGAATGTCCAAAAATCCAGGGGAGTGGCAGTGGTGAAGTGAGGAATGTATAAGCATCTGCTGGCTCTGCTTGGAATGCTGAATGTCCCAGTAACCAGTTCTAGTGAAGGGCCCCATGCAGATAGGCCGGGTACATGCACGGGTGTAGGTCATTCACAAATGTGGACGTTTCTGAATTGCATGATCCGCAGGACTGTGTACTTGGATGTGCTGGCCGAGGTATTTCAGAATTAGGGACAATTATGTTATGAGACTAGCAGGTCCCAGCAAGCCATTTCAGAAAATCAGACGTATGGTGGTGAGCCAATGATATGTTTGGCATATGTATTTACATGCTGGTTTCTTCAGCCAGGAAATATTTACGTAAGCGCCTTTTGCTCTTTCTCTTGGAAGCATAGTAGCCATGAAATCAGCACTTTTTTTTGCACCTCATTTGTGGTCCGGAGCAGGTATTGGAATGAACACGCCAGCCACTAGGGCCAGACATGCTTGTGCCATTCTGAAATTGCACTATGATGTTCATCGACTTTGCTCCACCCAGACCACAGCCCCGTGCTACATGAATCGCCTCAGCTCCACTTACCAGTCAACCCTTCGTTTCTCCAAGATCTGTCTCCAACCCAACATCAGCAGGTGATATCAGCTTAACTCCAGTTAAATTACAGCCTAATTTATGGCTTGAAGAGCAAGTCCTGCTCCTTTGGTGAGCTCCTTGGGACAACTCTATATTCCTCTTTCTTAGAGCTGCATCTCTCCTCTTGCTCTTTCCCCAATCCTCAGGGCTATCCTGTAGGTTTACTTGTTCGACTGATAATATGGCTGCTATACCAATTCTTACCAACTCCACTTTGCTCATCAGCTTTCTGCTGGCCAGGTAAGATACCTAATTCCCTGCTACCCTTTCCCTTCCTGCTTTACTCACACTGACTCCTGTTTGCATTGACCCGGGGACCTTCACATCTCTTTACTGAACTGCAGATCTCTTAAGTCTAAGGAGTATATTTACTAAACAGTGATAGCAGACTCCGTGCGATATCAGAGCCGCAGCCCCATTGATTTCAAGTATATGCCTGGCCAGCCCATGCCTCCACTGGGAGTTTTACGAGTGGGAGGGAGTTTTTAAAGAATTGATTTCAATGGAGCTGCGGCTCTGATATCACACAGAGTCTGCTACTGCCGTTTAATAAACATACCCCTGACAATTTTAATTCTGGATACTATTCAGAGCTACAGCCTAGACATTACTACTACTACAACTGAGCATTTATATAGCGCTACAAGTCATACGCAGCACTGCACAGACATGTAAGAGACAATCCCTGCTCATCAGAACTTCCAATCTAGTCAAGACAAACACAGAAGGTGTAGGCAGGGATAAAGCAAGGGGAAAGAAAAAAGGAGATCAGGTGAGTCAAGATCCAAAAGCAGCAGCGAAGAGGTGAGTTTTCAGCCTGGATATGAAGAGGGTTAGAGAAGGTGCCTGGCCTACAGACACAGGTAGTTTGTTCCAGGCGTAAGGCGCAGCAAAGTGAAAGGAGCGAAGTCTGGAGTTAGCAGTAGAAGAGAAGGGCACAGATAGAAGCAGCTTGCTAGAAGAGCGGAGTTCCCGAGGTGGGTTGTTAGGAGAGATAAGAGAAGAAAGGTAGTGAGGAGCCGCAGAGTGAATGCATTTATAGGTCAGCAGGAGAAGTTTGAACTGGATGCGGAAACGGATAGGGAGCCAATGAAGTGACTTGAGAAGAGGAGTAATATGGGCATGACGAGGCTGGCGGAAGATTAGCAGTGCAGCAGAGTGTTGAACAGATTGAAGGGGAGAGAGATGATTCAAAGGGAGACCAGCAAGGAGTAGGTTACAGTAGTCAAGATGGGAGGTGATTAAGGAGTGGATAAACGTTTTAGTAGTGTGTTCAGAAAGGAAAGGGCGGATTTTGCTGATGTTGTAGAGAAAGAAACATCCAAAAACAAAATAGAGTGAAAACTAGAAAAATAATCACTGAGCTTAAATGAATAAATAAATGTTGGAAGATTAGCCTTGAGGGGAATCCCCCTCTTGAAGCTTTCCTTCCTTTTAATCATGTAAATATCTCATGTATATAGTTACCCCTGTTATCCAAGTTTGATCACCTGTTCGATGTAAAACCAAACAGCATGTTGTTATGGTCGTTGTGTTATAATGTAAACCGCGCTGATGCCAAATAGCGCGGTATATAAGAGATTGTAATAAATAAATAAATAAATAAATAAAGTAATGGCTCTTAAAATTAGAACCTAAAATGTGTAAGAAAACACACCAACTTTAGTGCTCCTCACATTCAATAATGATAAATATGTCAATTTCAAACTATTCCAAACTAATATAGCCTTTAAGGACTGATTCAGTACTGGCAGAAAAACAGCAGAATAAGCGGCTGAAAGTACTTATCTGTATTGGCTTTAAACGAAGTCTCTCATAAACCTCAACAAACTTCGTAGAAACAGCTTGTTGAAAAATTTGCAGCTTGAAGAAAATCGAACACAGCACTGCATTTAGGGCAGCTTCCTCATAATGCCCTGTTTCAACGCTCTGATCGCTGCAATACAAAGATGGCTCCCAAAACGTCTAGGATGCCAAGGCATGCTCAATCAGATGTTATGCCCTAATTTGGTTTACCTACCTTATAGAGAAAGAAACGGCAGGTCTTAGCTATCAGATGGATATGTGTGGAGAAAGAGAGAGAGAGGAATCAAAGACAACCCCCAGATTGCGGGCTGAGGAAACAGGAAGGAGTACAGAGTTATACACAGAGACTGAGAAAGGAGGAAGAGGAGGGGAGGTTTTAGGGGGAAAGATAAGAAGTTCAGTCTTGGCCATGTTCAGTTTCAAGCGGTGGTGAGACATCCAGGCAGCAATGTCAGAAAGGCAGGCAGAGATCATGGTCTGGATTGCCGGAGAGATTTCAGGCGTAGAGAGGTAGATCTGGGCGTCATCAGCATACAGATGGTACTGAAAGCCATGGGAAGAGACAAGCACACCAAGGGACTGGTTGTAGAGAGAGAAAAGGAGCGGACCCAAGACATATCCTTGGGGTACACCAACTGGGAGTGGGGTAGCAGAGGAGGAGGAACCACCAGAATACACACTGAAAGAGCGATGGGAGAGATAGGAGGAGAACCAGGATAGTACAGAGCCCCTAAAACCAAGCGAGGAAAGGGTATCGAGGAGAAGGTTGTGGTCAACAGTGTCAAAAGCAGCAGAGAGGTCAAGAAGGATGAGGACAGAGTAAAGACCCTTGGATTTTGCCAGGAACAAGTCACTGGAGACTTTGGCAAGAGCTGTTTCAGTAGAGTGTAAAGGACGAAAGCTAGACTGTAAGGGATCCAGGAGGGCATGAGAGGAGAGGAAATCGAGACAGTGGCAGTGAACCACATGTTCAAGTAGTTTAGAAATGAAGGGAAGGCCTCAAAGAGTGAAGGTATAGAAACATAGAGATCCTCTGTGTATAGAAACATAGAAATATGATGACAGAAAAAGACCACATGGCCTATCTAGTCTGTCCTTCCATATCAACAACTGAAACAGTCCCCTTTTTACCTTATGGACAAACATCTAATAAGGCAGGTTTTGGAGGATCGTAGCCTGGATACATCAGCTTCTGTAAGTACTTCCTCACTATCTGCCTTATCCCCGATTGGGGGTTTAACCCTACCCCGCTCATCATTTGATCAGATTGCGTTGCTAGCGGAAGGTGGTGGAGGTTCCTCCTCTCCTTCTGCCCTCGCACCAGTTTCTGGACTAAATTTGGCTCGGGACTGTCCAGTTGTTAAACAGTTGCCGTTGCCTAAAGTGGTTCAGATCCCGTCGTTGGTGGGTAGTGCTTCTAGTCTTTCCTCGCCACTTCAGGACATGACATTGAAAGATATTTGGGCGGAATTTACCTGAACTGAAGCTGTGGAACCTTGGGACAAATTGAGGAATTTACTCGAGACTCTGTTGCTAAATTTGTTGAATATGATGCCCAATTTGCAGTGCAGGTTGAATGTCTAAGTCAGGTCGAAGCTAAAATGGGTACTGTCCAGGCAGTATCTGTAGCTTCTGTAAAGGATAGTCTGTGATAGTCAGGAAGGACAGGGTAGGAAGAAGAGGAGGAGGAGTGGCACTATATGTAAAAACTACTATTAAAGCTTTGGAATTACAGAGCTTAAAAGGGAGAGAGGAGGCATTGTGGGTTAAACTAGAAAGAGGGAAAGAGAAATCTATTTGCATTGGAGTGATATACAGACCTCCCTCACAAGAGGAAGAGGTGGACAGAGAGTTAATTGAAGACATACGCAGCATTGCTAAGAAAGGGGAAGTGCTACTGATAGGAGATTTCAATATGCCAGATGTTGATTGGCACATTCCTGCTGCAGTATCATCTAGAAGTAAGGAGATCCTGGATTCTCTACAGGGAGAACTATTCAGGCAATTGGTAACAGACCCCACAAGTGAAGGGGCCATACTGGACTTGGTGCTTACCAATGGTGAAAGTGTTTCTGATGTTGTAGTGGGAGATCATTTTGCTTCCAGTGATCACCAGATGGTGTGGTTCAGTATTAGGACTAGGGCTGTTAGAATCCATTCCAAGGTGAGGATCTTAGACTTTAGGAAGACTAACTTTGCAAAGATGGGCCAATACCTCAGGGAGTCGTTAGTGGGATGGAAACAGCTGGGGGATGTAGAAAAACAGTGGGCAAAACTGAAAGGGGGTATTTTAAGGGCAACCAACCTTTTTG
Source organism: Ichthyophis bannanicus (assembly GCA_033557465.1). Classification (NCBI taxonomy): domain Eukaryota; kingdom Metazoa; phylum Chordata; class Amphibia; order Gymnophiona; family Ichthyophiidae; genus Ichthyophis; species Ichthyophis bannanicus. The sequence continues at coordinate 369,549,047 of CM066035.1, forward strand.
TTAAAATGGTAAATAAAGGCAAAAGGAACAGGAGACCGCTATGGTTTTCAAAGGAAGTAGCTGAAAAAGTGAAGAAAAAGAGGGAGGCCTTCATGAAATACAAGAGATCACAGAGAGCAGAAGACAAGCATCTGTATTTGGAAAAACTTAGAGAAGCTAGCAAAGTAGTCAAGAAGGCAAAGATTCAAAAGGAGGAGGAAATAGCCAATGCAATAAAATGGGGGGATAAGACATTTTTCAGATATATTAGTGAGAAGAGGAAGAGCAAAAGTGGTATTGTCAGACTCAAGGGTGCAGGGGGGGAATATGTAGAAGCTGATAAGGATAAAGCGGAATTGCTTAACAAATATTTTTGTTCTGTGTTCACAGATGAAGAACCAGGAGCAGGACCTCAGAAAACACCCACAAATAAGAACAGAAGCGAGGGACATCTTGAACTATTTTCAGAAGACTGTGTTCGTGAGAAACTAGCTCAACTTAAAGTAGACAAAGCGATGGGACCGGATGGGATACACCCTAGAATACTGAGGGAACTTGGGGACGTTCTAGCAGCTCCACTGACTGACCTTTTCAATGCCTCGTTGGAGTCGGGAGTGGTGCCAAAGGACTGGAGAGAGGCTCATGTGGTGCCTTTACACAAAAGCGGAAGTAAGGATGTGGTTGAAAACTACAGGCCGGTTAGTTTAACTTCGGTGGTGAGTAAATTATTGGAAACGCTGCTGAAAGAGAAAATAGTGAGGTTTCTGGAGTCCAGCGGATTACAGGATCCGAGGCAGCATGGATTCACCAGAGGCAGGTCTTGTCAGACAAATCTGATTGATTTTTTTGACTGGGTGACCAGGGAGTTGGACCGAGGGAGAGCTCTAGATGTGGTGTATTTAGATTTCCGTAAAGCCTTTGACACTGTTCCTCACAGGCGACTGATAAACAAACTGAGCACCCTAGGGATGGACCCTAAAGTTACTGCTTGGGTTAGAAATTGGTTGGGTGGGAGGCGACAAAGAGTACAAGTAAATGGAGCTCACTCTGAGGAGAAGGATGTTACCAGTGGTGTGCCCCAGGGATCTGTCCTTGGTCCGATTCTTTTTAACATCTTTGTTAGTGATATAGCGGAAGGGCTGTCGGGTAAGGTTTGCCTCTTTGCGGATGATACCAAAATCTGCAATAGAGTAGACACCCAGGAAGGGGTAGATAACATGAGGAGGGATCTAGCTAAGCTTGAAGAATGGTCTAGAATTTGGCAGCTGGGATTTAATGTTAAAAAATGTAAGGTCATGCATTTGGGCTGCAGCAATCCAAGGGAGCAATACAGTATAGGAGGTGAAGTACTTTTGTCCACTAAAGAAGAGCGGGACCTAGGCGTGGTTGTGTCTGATGATCTTAAAGTAGCTAAACAGGTGGAAAAGGCGACAGCAAAAGCTAGAAGGATGCTTGGGTGCATACGGAGAGGAATGGCTAGCAGAAAAAAGGAGGTGATAATGCCTCTGTATAAGTCTTTGGTGCGACCTCATTTGGAGTATGGTGTGCAATTCTGGAGACCGCACCTTCAAAAGGATGTGAACAGGATGGAGTCGGTGCAGAGGGTTGCTACCAAAATGATTAATGGGCTTCATTATAAAGCATATGAGGACAGACTTAAGGATCTTAATATGTACACCTTAGAGGAAAGGCGGGATAGAGGTGATATGATTGAGATGTTTAAATACCTCCGTGGCATAAATGTTCAGGGAGAGAGCCTCTTTCAATTGAAAGCAAGTTCTGCTACGAGGGGACATGGGATGAGGGTGAAGGGAGATAGATTCAGGAGTGATATGCGGAAATATTTCTTTACGGAAAGAGTAGTGGATCCGTGGAATAGTCTCCCAGTGGAGGTGGTAGAGATGAGGACAGTAACTGAATTCAAGAAAGCATGGGACCAACACAGAGGATCTCTAAAGGCAAAAAGTGGACTGTTGTAGTTGTTATGGAAGGACAGACTAGATAGGCCATGTGGTCTTTTTCTGTCGTCATATTTCTATGTTTCTATGTTTCTATGTATTTTCATAGGCAATTTGAAATGTTCGAGAATTTTTCTTGTTCTAAGAATTTGAGATGTTTAAATTTTCCAGTTACACATCATCTTTCCCCTTTAATTTTATTTCATATTTGAAAGAGGTTTTGATGTTTGAGCAACCTGAGGATTTTAAAGTTGCCAATTTGTTTTCTGTTCCTAGGTTTAAGAAAGTAGTTAGTGATGTGGAAGGGGGGGAACCTGACCAGTTGATTTCCCCTCAAAGTTTAAATATATCTGAATTTCTTGAGTCCTCTACTGATAATATTTCAGCTCGAGTGACTTTGATTATTTTGTTCGTATCTGAATTGGACAAGAATTCTGTTTTGAGGACATATTTTCCTAAAAAAGATGTTCTTTTCTGTGGCCAGAAGGTTACTCTCTTCCCTGATGTGTCTTGTACAACCCAAATTCACCATAAGGCCTTTTTGGAGTTGAAAGATCGCACCTTAGCTATGGGGGCTACCTTTTTTTTAAAGTTCCCATGCAAGTGTGCAGTAGACCATCTTGGGAAGCATTATGGCTTTTTGGAACCTGATCAATTAGTGTTTTTTTCTTAATAGTAACGAGTCTCAATCTGTAGTGACGGGTTAGTATTACAAGGGTTTGTTTTTTTCTCACACTACCTGTGACTTTGTAAATGTTTCTTGAGAATTGTTTTCTTTAGTTGGTTTTCTACTCTCTCATAATGTGGACTTATGTGTATTTTCTAAGAATCCCATGAGTGGAGGGTTTTCTTAGTATTATATATTTGATTTGCAATTTCTTCATATTGCTTGATTTGCTTATTGTATGGAATAAGTTGAAATTTAATTAAAAAAAAAGAAATGAAGGGAAAGAGAGAGATGGGTCGATAATTAGAAGGACAGGTTGGATCAAGTGAGGGTTTCTTGAGGAGAGGTGTGACCACAGCATGCTTGAAGTCTGCAGGGACTGTTGCATTGGAGAGCGATAGGTTGAGAATATGAGAGATGGCAGGGACAACGGTGGAGGAGATGGGGCTTAGGAGATGGGTGGGGATAGGATCGGAGGAGCAGATAGTGAAGGATGGGGATGGAGCTTACCTACATCGCTGTCTGCCCCCAAGTTATTCTGCTGTTTCAATCCCTCAGTCTTCTTAGCTGGGTGGCAGGGTTGGCTGGGTGGCAGTCTTCTTGGCTGGGTGCCCTTATCTTTAAAAACTCCCTCCCACTCGTAGAACTCCCAGGGGAGAAATGGGTTGGACCTCAAAAATTACTTGTCAAGGTAGACTCGTCTTTTTACCTATTTCTCCTCTATTGTGCCCTTTCTCTCCAAGTTAAATAAATAAATGTCTACCAAACTCTTTTGGACCTTACATTGCCTTCCTCAACAGTTTAATCCTTGGAGACTTTAATATTCACTTTCATCCCCCTACTAAGTCCCATAAACACACTTTCATCCAATTCCTTGATGACCATGAGTTTCTCCAGCATGTTCCTTGTCCAACACATATGGCCAGCCATACACTTGATCTGATTCTTATGTAGCAGGACTTTCTTCTTCTCCTATCTGAAATTATCTCTTTCCCCCATCCCTGGATGGATGACTTTCTTATTAGGTTTCACTTTTCTGAGGCTACAATTGTTCCACCTAGACTCCTTCTCACCAGGGCTGGCCCAACCACTAGGCAAAATAGGCAGTTGCCTATGGCAGCAACCTCTGGATGGTAGCAAAAGCAGGCCATTCAAACCTAAATAAGAGATTTAGACAGCCAGAAGAGGTTCTCCTAGAGTTCCAACACTTTGGCCCAACTCTAAAAACATAGAAAAATGTTGACAGAAAAGGTCCACATGGCCTATCTAGTCTGTCCATCCATATCGACAACTACAACAGTCCCCTTTTTTTCTTTAAAGATCCTTTGTGTTCGTCCCATGCTTTTTTGAAATCAGATACTGTCCTCATTTCTACCACCTCCATTGGGAGACTATTCCACAGATTCACCACTCTTTCCGTAAAGAAATATTTCCGCATATCACTCCTGAATCTATCCCCTTTCACCCTCATCCCATGTCCCCTCATAGCAGAACTTGCTTTCAATCGAAAGAGGCTCTCCCCCTGTGCATTTATGCCACGGAGGTATTTAAACGTCTCAATCAAATCACCTCTATCCCGCCCTTCCTTTAAGGTGCACATATTAAGATCCTTAAGTATATCCTCATATGCTTTATAATGAAGACCACTAACCATTTTGTTAGCCACCCTCTGTACTGACTCCATCCTGTTTATATCCTTTTGAAGATGTGGTCTCCAGAATTGCAAACAATACTCCAAATGAGGTCGCACCAAAGACTTATACAGAGGCACTATCGCCTCCTTTTTTCTGCTAGCCATTCCTCTCCGTATGCACCCAAGCATCCTTCTAGCTTTTGCTGTCGCTTTTTCTACCTCTTTAGCTACTTTAAGATCATATGACACGACCACACCTAGGTCCCACTCTTCTTTAGAGGACAAAAGTACTTCACCCTCCTATACTATATTGCTCTTTTGGATTGCAGCAGCCCAAATGCATGACCTTGCATTTTTTAACATTAAATCCCAGCTGCCAAATTCTAGACCATTCTTCAAGCTTAGCTAGATCCCTCCTCATGTTATCTACACCTTCCTGGGTGTCTACTCTATTGAAGTTTTTGGTATCATCCACAAGAGGCAAACCTTACCCGACAGCCCTTCCGCTATATCACTAACAAAGATGTTAAACAGAATCGGACCAAGGACAGATCCCTGGGGCACACCACTGGTAACTTCCATCTCCTTAGAGTGAGCTCCATTTACCTGTATACTTTCTCGCCTCCCACTCAACCAATTTCTAACCCAAGCAGTAACTTTAGGGTCCATCCCTAGGGTGCTCAGTTTGTTTATAAGTCGTCTGTGAGGAATGGTGTCAAAGGCTTTTCTGAAATCTAAATATACCACATCAAGGGATCTCCCTCGGTCCAACTCCCTGGTCACCCAGTCAAAGAAATCAATCAGATTTGTCTGACAATACCTGCCTCTGGTGAATCCATGCTGCCTCGGATCCTGTAATCCTCTGGACTCCAGAAACCTCACTATTTTCTCTTTTAGCAGGGTTTCCAATAATTTACTCACCACCAAAGTTAAACTAACCGGCCTGTTGTTTTTAACCACATCCTTACTTCTGCTTTTGTGTAAAGGCACCACATGAGCCTCTCTCCAGTTCTTTGGCACCACTCCCGACTCCAATGAGGCATTGAAAAGGTCAGTCAGTGAACTGCTAGAACGTTCCCAAGTTCCCTCAGTATTCTAGAGTGTATCCAATCCAGTCCCATCGCTTTGTCTTCTTTAAGTTGAGCTAGTTTCTCATGAACACAGTCTTCTGAAAATTGTTCAAGATGTCCCTCACTTCTGTTCCTGTTTCTGGGTGTTTTCTGAGGTCCTGCTCCTGGTTCTTCAACTGTGAACACAGAACAGAAATATTTGTTAAGCAATTCCGCTTTATCCTCATCAGCTTCTACATATTCCTCCCCTTCACCCTTGAGTCTGACAATACCACTTTTGCCCTTCTTCTTCTCACTAACATATCTGAAAAAATGTCTTATTCCCCTATTTTATTGCATTGGCTATTTCTTCCTCTTTTTGATTCTTTGCCTTCCTGACTACTTTGCTAGCTTCGCTAAGTTTTTCCAAATATAGATGCCTATCTTCCTCTCTCTGTGATCTCTTGTATTTCATGAAGGCCTCCCTCTTTTTCTTCACCTTTTCAGCTACTTCTTTTGAAAGTCATAGTAGTCTTCTTTTCCTTTCACCTTTATTTACCATTTTAAGAAAAAGATTGGTTGCCCTTAAAATACCCCCTTTCAGTTTTGCGCACTGTTTTTCTACATCCCCAGTTGTTCCCATCCCACTAACGACTCCCTGAGGTATCGGCCCATCTTGGCAAAATTAGTTTTCCTAAAGTCTACGACCCTCATTTCTGAACGGATTCTAATAGCTCCAGTCCTGAACCACACTAATAGCCCCTAATACTGAACCACACCGTCTGCTGATCACTGGATGCAAAATGATCTCCCACTATAACATCAGAAATACTTTCACCATTGGTAAGCACCAAGTCCAGTACGGCCCCTTTACGTGTGGGGTCTGTTACCAATTGCCTGAATAATTCTCCCTGTAGTGAATACAGAATCTCCTTACTTCTAGATGATACTGCAGCAAGAATGTGCCAGTCAACATCTGGCATATTGAAATCCCCTATTAATATCACTTCCCCTTTCCTAGCAATACTGTATATGTCTTCAATTAACTCTCTGTCCACCTCTTCCTCTTGTGAAGGAGGTCTGTATATCATGCCAATGCAAATAGATTTCTCTTTCCCTTTTTCTAGTTTAACCCATAGTGTCTCCTCTCTCCCTTTAAGTTCTGTAATTCCAAGGCTTTAATATTATGTTTTACATATAGTGCCACTCCTCCTCCCCTTCTTCCTACCCTGTCCTTTCTGAATAAAGTATAGCCTGGTATAATTATATCCCAGTCGTGGTTTTCTGTGAACCATGTTTCTCTAACTGTCACTAAATCCAAGTTAGCCACTCCCATCAAAGCTTCAACATCAGGGATCTTATTTCCCATGCTATGGGCATTCATACACACTGCTTTCCATATGTTCCCCTTTTTACCCATTTCCATAAAGGTATTTAATGTTTCATTTACCTGGGAGCTTTCACTTACCTGGGGGCTGTCTTCAACCATCCCCAATGAATCTAGTTTAAATCCGTCTTCAGTAGATTAGCCAGTCTACTACTGAAGATGTGTCGACCTTTCTTGGACAGATGGATGCCATCTCTGCTCTGCAACCCTTGAAATAGCATCCCATGGTCCAGGAAACCAAAACACTCTCGATGACACCATCCACGCAGCCATGTATTCATCTCCAGGATGTGAGCCTCTCTGCCTTGGCCTTTACCCTCAACAGGGAGAATTGAAGAGAACACTATCCGCTTCACCCTCTGTCCCAGAGCCATGAAGTCCCTCTTGATATGCTCAGTGGGATACCTGGCAGGATCATTTGTTCCGACATGGATTAGCAACATTGGGTAATAGTCATTGGGCTTGATGAGTCTTGGCAAACTCTCTGTAATGTCTTGGATTTTGGCACCTGCCAGGCAGCATACCTCTCTGGACATCAAGTCTGGTAGGCAGATGGACGCCTCAGTACCCCTCAGAAGAGAGTCACCAACCACCACTACCCTTTGCTTCCTTGTGGTCATTGATTCTGCAACTTTAGGGTACTTGAGCTCTGGTTCTTCCCTTTCCAGGGATGCTTTCATCTCCTCCACTTCCAGGGCTGCATAATGGTTCTTCAGTTCAAGGGCTGGAGAAGTTGGATTGGTGATTCTGCAGGCCCTGGTGACTTGTGTCCAATCTTCGTCATTCTGTAGACCCCCATCTTCTCCTCTGCTGGAGAGCTTGGTTGTTGCAGGAAGCATCTCATCAATGTGCCTCTCACTGTTTTAAATGCTCCTCAGCCATGCCAACTCCTCTCTGAGTTCCTCCACATGTTTCCTTAGACCTTCAGCATGCAGGCACTCTGCACATGGAACCGGTCTTTCATCTGGCATTGGGACCTCTGTCTGGACAGAGGCAGAAGCTGTAATGGAGGCAACAGCTTTAGCAATACAATTTTTTCCCAGCCATTGTTCTGTTCGAGGAGCTTAGGTATCTGTTAAAGAAAAAGAGAGAGATCTACCAAAGTACCAGCTGGTTTCCCAGCTCTCCTTTCAGAGAAAAGCAGTTAACTCTCTTTAATTATATTGAGAATGTGCTGTTCCAAGTTCCTGTGTTGTGTTAATTGGGGAGGTGCCCTATAAAGCAAGACCACTCACTAGGTGTGGGTGGGTGTTGGGGGGGTAGGGAGGGAACTAACTCCTGATTAGGTGTCAGTGGCTTCAAAGATCTGAGAAAGTTACTAAAGCAGAGTTTTAAACCTACCCCTCTAAAGAAAAAATATTCCTCCCTTTAAACTAAAACACCACAAAGAATGTAACTTTGTTTTAAAAAATGTACTGTGGTACCGAAAGCAAGCCTGAGCAGATGGAATAGCAAAATAGTGAGCACTGCACCTTTAAAAGCCAGAGCAAGCCAGGTTTCCATGACAGCAGGAAGCTTTCAGAGAGAATGCAGCTCAGTCAGATTCATGACGTAAGAGCTGGAAGCAGCCCTAACGAGGTGCACCTGGATAGTCAGAAGGGCGTGCCTGAATAAGGGAGCCGTTTTAAACCAGCTTCAGGGCTAGTCTTTCAGAACAGCACGCAGTACCAGAACAGCCGACAGGATTGTCAGCAGAGAAGGAAACTGGATAGACAAGAAGGCAGGGAAAAGCCTTTACAAGTGTCTAAACCACTTCAACAAGGAAGGCAGCAACTGAGGAAGTCTTGGAACCAGGTCCAGGCAAGAGGGATTCTGGTGGGTCCAATCCCAGTTACCTTAAAGCTAAGTCAACACCGTCGTGGGAGCTACCTGAAGACAGGGACAAGCATTTTACCTGTGGAAGGGAAGAGAGCTCCAAGCACAGACCGGGCAGTGATAGCAGACAAGGTACGTTGGATTTTCTGCCTAATCAGAGTCTTGTTGAAGACATTGTAAACCAACTAAAAGCCAGTGCTAACAAGTGCCACGATAGCACGGCTGTAAAACTACCTAGCAAAAACACTTGGAATAAATGGTTTAATGCAGATGTAGAAACCATAAAGAAAAGCTTACGTACTAACCAAACTCCTGAGCTAGAGACGTCACGGCTAGTAAAGGAGGGAATCTTCTAGAGCAGCTACAAAAGGCTATTCCAGAATGCCAGCCTAGAAGTTCTCCTAGGCAGAGCTGTGAGAATGAAAGCAAGGACATGATCATTGACGCAGCAGATGTTCCTGAGTCCTCTGGTTCTTTTGAGATGGACTGTTCTATGTGTAATAGAGTGGACATGAACTTATGTTAAACAAGCTTTGGTAAGAAGAATTACAAAGTTGTTTGGAAGTTTTGTGCTGCTGTGAAGAAACAGTTTTTCCACTTTTATTTGATGCTTTTCATTTGCTCCTGTTTTTCTGTTTATTCTGGAAAAGAATTATATTGCTTTGCTTATTTGCCTGAGAACCTCTGTGAGGGGAAAAACCCAACAATAATAATAAATTTATCTGTTCCAAAAGACCCTTGTGCCACAACACATTTTTGTGAGAGTGAAACCAAAATCTACATATCCCAGCAACCCTTGCTGCTAGATAGTATAAAGGACACTCAGAAGCAAAACAGCGGTCACCCCTACTATAAAGCCTTCGGCCAGTAGCAGGGGAGCGTGACAGATTGGCGAGTTGCTACGGATCAAGGCAAAGGCGCATGCGCAGAAGAATTAAAGGGCAAGAAAAAGTTTTGAAAAATAAAGTTTTGGAAAAAAAATTTTTTTTTGAAAAAAAGAATCTTCAAGCAAGACTGCTTCTACAGAAGAAGAAGACGTGTCTGATACTGGAGAGACCACCGCATACACAAGGGCTTGATGCACCACAAGTATCAGGTAATTTGTACATAGCAGAGTTACCTGGGGATACTTGGTTTGGTATCAGAGCAGGAAGTGGGTGAAAGGTAAAAGTACCTCCTATCTGGTGATACTGCACTTGGTGGTTGTGTCTTGTGTTTTGTCTTTTCAGCATGACAATGGAAGTCAAAGAAGTCTTGACGTGGATGTCAGCCCAGTTTGAGCGCCAACGCGAGCTGGCCATGGAGGCTCTAAGAGACACTACAGCACGCATGGAAGCGCAGCAGCGGCCGCTCATACAGATGCTGGAGGCATGGATCCAATCCACGAAGAAGGAGCCCGAGCCTGCTTCATCTTCAACAGGTTTTGAACACTTAAGCCAAGCTCATGCTTCGGGACTTTGGTCTAAAGAGGCATGGAACTTTGGGAAGTTGTCTCAGTCTGATAATCTGGACGATTATTTAGAGACTTTTGAGCGAATTGCTTACCTGATGCATTGGCCAAAAGACCAATGGGCAGTCAGGCTGGCAATGTGTCTCAAAGGAGAAGCATTAACTGCTTATCAAACTGTACCACCTAATTTGTCAAATAGCTACGATGAAGTTAAAAAAGCGATTAAGGATAGAGTTGGTCTTACGTCTTCTGCATACCATCATTTGTTTAGAGATGCTAAACTTATGATTGGTGAGACGCCTAGAGCCCTACACTATCGCTTAAAAGCTTTGCTTAACAAGTGGTTAGAGCCTGAAGGCAAAGGTATTGAAACAATATTGGATACCATATTGTTAGAACAGTATATGAACGCTGTCCCTGAAAATGTCCGAACTTTCCTAACCTTGCAAGGTTGTAAAGACTCACAGGAAGCGATCATGCTCGCTGAGCGGTTCCTGGAAGCCGAGGGGAATGCTCAGGGTAAAAGCATGACTTCTGGGAGACTAACCGAGGCAAGCTCAGAAAAGAAGGAAAATGTTATGAAAGTAACTGCATTGTGTTTACCTGAATGTAAAGCCAGGTATGCTAAGAGAGTATGCTTTAAATGTGGCAGTAGTGACCATTTACAGCGTAGCTGCAGAGCGAAGGTAGCGCTGGTGACCACTAGCCCAGGACAGGTTAAGGAGGGATTCCTCATAGCCGTGACAGTCCAAGGGGTAAGTGCAAATGCCCTACTAGACTCTGGTTCCGATCAGAGTATGCTTTCATGCGGCCTCTGGAAAAGGATAGAAGCCCAGGGGAAAGCCATACCTGATCTTCCCAGTGGCTCTGTAAAAATTCGCTGTGTGCACGGCGCGTCCTCCTCCTACCCTATATACAAACTCCTTGTGAAAGGATGCGGAATAGGAAAGGAGATTCCGCTGGCCATTGTTCCTCACCTGCCACAGGAATTAGTACTAGGCCGGGATTGGCCGCAGTTTCAGAGAAGCATTCAGCAGGCTCTGCAGAAAAAGGAAAGCCTGGTAGCTGCAAGCAATCCGCCAGAAGTACTAAGTAAGAACACACGACAAATGATGGCGGTTCCAAATCCTCTATTTGGGAAGATGCAAAAGCCTTTGCGACCATTGCCAGAGGAAAAGGAAGCCAAAAAGCCTGTGTTTGTTTTGAAGTATTGCCGCATGAGTCCAGACGTGCACCCACCTAAGAGCGTCACCCCAGGCCGCTGGATTCGATTTATACAGCGCGGAAGAGGCGACTGTGCCAAAACATGGCAAAGCTTTGATAAACACGGCCCTGCAGTTGGAGTTGCTGCCTGGGTGTTACGGGCGCATCGCCCCGCGTTCCGGACTGGCCGTAAAATACACGATTGATGTGGGAGCCGGCGTCGTGGACCCGGACTACCGAGGAGCCGTGAAAGTCCTACTTTTCAACTTCGGGTCTGAAGACTTCAAAGTCCACACGGGTGATCGTATAGCACAACTAATATGTGAGAGGGTCGGGTTTCCACCTCTTGAAGAAGTACATGTGGTTTCCAGTACAGCCAGAGGAGCCCAAGGATTCGGGTCCACAGGTAGAGCTGACCTCCAGGGATTGGCGGCCGTAGTAGAGGAGCCGTCAGAAGAGGACTTGGGCCCCCAATTAAGTGACTGCCAAAAGACCCAGGAGCTAAGGATGGGAGAAGGGTTATCCTGGACGCAAAGGAAACAGCTGGAACAATTGGTGCAGAGTTTTCCCGACATCCTAACGCCTCTTCCTGGGTATACTCAGCTCGTTGCCCACGAGATCGTGACTCCCCCAGGAGAGGTAGTACGTCAGCGCCCATACCGGTTGCCGGAGGCTCGGCGGCAGGAAGTCATCAACCAAGTGCGGGAAATGTTGGACCTCGACATAATTGAGGAGTCTAAGAGCCCATGGAGCAGCCCGATAGTCCTAGTCCCTAAGCCTGATGGGACACTTCGATTTTGCATCGACTTTCGGAAGATCAATGCCATATCAAAATTCGATGCGTACCTGATGCCACGCATCGAAGAGCTCCTGGACCGCTTGGGAAGAGCCACGTACTTGACAACGTTGGACATGACCAAAGGTTATTGGCAGGTGCCATTAACTAGAGACCAAAGACGGCATTCAGCACTCTGGTAGGCCTCTACCAGTTTATACGTATGCCTTTCGACCTACACGGAGCAGCGGCTACATGCCAGAGACTGGTAGATGTGGTGCTCAGACCACATCAGGCGTATGCAACAGCCTATATGGATGACGTTATAGTCCACAGTACGGGTTGGGAAGATCATCTGTCAAGGCTAAGAGTGGTGTTGCAGGCTATGCGAGAGGCAGGCCTGACATTAAACCCCAACAAGTGCATGTTCGCAAGCCCAGAAGTAAAATACTTGGGACATCGTGTTGGACATGGCACCGTTAAACCCTTGATAGACAAGGTGGAAAGCGTGAAGACGTTCCCCCAGCCCACCAATAAGAAGCAACTTAGAAGCTTCTTGGGGTTAGTGGGCTACTATAGGTGCTTTCTGTCTAGATTTGCGGAGAAAAGCGCCCCATTGTCAGATATGTTAAAGAAGAGCCAGCCCAATCAACTACGTTGGACGCCAGAGGCACTCAAGGCGATGGAATGTCTAAAGGCCGAACTCTGCGCGGCCCCAGTGTTGAAAGGGGTCGGGTTTGACCTTCCGTTTATATTGCAAATGGATGCCTCAGACACCGGACTAGGGGCTGTCCTCTCCCAAAAGCACAATGGCATAGAGCACCCGGTGCTATTCTTGAGTAGAAAGCTATCGCCCGCCGAGAGGAACTACTCTACAATAGAGCGGGAGTGCCTCGCTATCAAGTGGGCCATTGAGTCATTAAAATTCTAACTAGCAGGTAGGAAGTTTCTCCTCATGACAGATCACGCCCCGTTAAAGTGGCTGGGGCAAATGAAGGACAGTAACCCCAGGCTAACATGCTGGTATATGGCGCTGCAAGCGTTCGATTTTAACATTGAACACAGAGCAGGACGTTTACACCAGAACGCGGACGCGTTATCTCGGATTCCATGCTGTGATGATAAGATCGACCCAGCCTGGAATATCTTAAGGGGGGAATATGTGGTACTGAAAGCAAGCCTGAGCAGATGGAATGGCAAAATAGCGAGCACTGCACCTTTAAAAGCCAGAGCAAGCCAAGTTTCCATGACAGCAGGAAGCTTTCAGAGAGAATGCAGCTCAGTCAGGTACGTTGGATTTTCTGCCTAATCAGAGTCTTGTTGAAGACATTGTAAAACAACTAAAAGCCAGTGCTAACAAGTGCCATGATAGCACGGCTGTAAAACCACCTAGCAAAAACACTTGGAATAAATGGTTTAATGCAGAAACCATAAAGAGAAGCTTATGTACTAACTAAACTCCTGAGCTAGAGGACGTCACGGCTAGTAGAGGAGGGAATCTTCTAGAGCAGCTGCAAAAGGCTATTCCAGAATGCCAGCCTAGAAGTTCTCCTAGGCAGAGCTGTGAGAATGAAAGCGAGGACATGATCATTGACGCAGCAGATGTTCCTGAGTCCTCTGGTTCTTTTGAGATGGACTGTTCTATGTGTAATAGAGTGGACATGAACTTATGTTAAACAAGCTTTGGTAAGAAGAATTACAAAGTTGTTTGGAAGTTTTGTGCTGCTGTGAAGAAAAAGTTTTTCCACTTTTATTTGATGCTTTTCATTTGCTCCTGTTTTTCTGTTTATTCTGGAAAAGAATTATATTGCTTTGCTTATTTGCCTGAGAACCTCTGTGAGGGGGAAAAACCCAACAATAATAATAAATTTATCTGTTCCAAAAGACCCTTGTGCCACAACACATTTTTGTGAGAGTGAAACCAAAAACTACATATCCCAGCAACCCTTGCTGCTAGATAGTATAAAGCAGGGGTCTCAAACTCAAATTGCTTTGAGGGCCAAATGAGGACTTGTAAAGTAACCCGGGGGCCGCATAAGACGTGGGGCCTCATTTGCATAAGGGGCCTCATTTGCATAAATATTTGCATAATGTTACCATACACTAACTTTTAGTAAACATGCCTCTTAATGAGTATGGATAAAGAAAGACTAAAAGATTCAGAAATAGGAAGACAATAATTAAACTGGGAACCCCAAAAGCCAAACTTGGAATGTACAACAACACTGTAGAAATAAAACTATAAATTAATTTCCTCTTGTACTAAACAAAGCGCAAACATTAATGATGCACATTTCCCAGAGCTGACATATTCCAGTTAATAAATTCAAAATAAAGAGATATTTTTCTACCTTTTGTGCATTTTTTTTCAGTTGCAATTGCTCCAGCCACTTCTGGTTTCTTCGTGTCTTCTGCTATCTCCATCGTCTGCTGTCCATTTGTCCTTTCTTCTCTCTTCTAGTTTTTTTCCATTCTCTCTCCCTACATCTGCTTTAACATACTAATCTTTCTCCTTTTGCTCTTTCCTCATTCCTATTTCATCCACTCAAATTTTACCCCTCCATCCTCAATCCCCACTTACTCTCCCAATACCTGGCCAATTGTAGATTTGTCTTCTCTTCCAGACAAAATATTTTTCCCCTCTCCATTTCACTTTCCCAGCTCCATCCCATTCTAATCCTCCCCCAACATCAGCTCCCTTCTAGTTCCAGCCCCACCCAGCATCTGCTCCTTTCTAGTCCCTGCATCAGTCCATTTCCAGTCCTATCCTAGCCTCACCATCAGCCCATTTCCAATCCTAGCCCCCCATCAGCCCATTTCCAATCCTAGCTCCCTCCCCTCACAGCCCATTTCCATTCCAAGCCCCCCTCCCCATCAGCCATTTGCAGTTCAAGCCCCCCTTCCACTCAGCCCATTTCCAGTCCTAGCAACCCCCCCAGCCCATTACCAGTCCTAGACCCCCCATAGCCCATTACCAGTCCTAACCTCCCCATAGCGCACTTCCAGTCTTACCCCCCCATCACCCCATTTTCAGTCTTACCCCCCCCATAGCCCATTACCAGTCCTAGTCCCCCCCATAGCCCACTTGCAGTCGTATCCCCCATCACCCCATTTTCAGTCTTACCTCCCCTCATAGGCCATTACCAGTCCTAACCCCCCAATCAGCCCACCTCCAGTCCTAACCCCCATCACCCCATTTTCAGTCCTAGCCCCCCCCATAGCCCATTTCCAGTCTTAACCCCCCCCCCCTGCCAATAGCCCACTTCCAGTCCTAACCCCCATCTGCCCATTTCCAGTCCTAGCCCCCACCATAGCCCATTACCAGTCATAACCCCCCCCCTGCCAATAGCCCACTTCCAGTCCTAACCCCCATCTGCCCATTTCCAGTCCTAGCTCCCACCATAGCCCATTACCAGTCATAACCCCCCCCTGCCAATAGCCCACTTCCAGTCCTAACCCCCATCTGCCCATTTCCAGTCCTAGCCCCCACCATAGCACATTACCAGTCATAACCCCCCCCTGCCAATAGCCCACTTCCAGTCCTAACCCCCATCTGCCCATTTCCAGTCCTAGCCCCCACCATAGTCCATTACCAGTCATAACCCCCCCCCTGCCAATAGCCCACTTCCAGTCCTAACCCCCATCTGCCCATTTCCAGTCCTAGCCCCCACCATAGCCCATTACCAGTCATAACCCCCCCCCTGCCAATAGCCCACTTCCAGTCCTAACCCCCATCTGCCCATTTCCAGTCCTAGCCCCCCCCATAGCCCATTACCAGTCATAACCCCCCCCCCCTGCCAATAGCCCACTTCCAGTCCTAACCCCCATCTGCCCATTTCCAGTCCTAGCCCCCACCATAGCCCATTACCAGTCATAACCCCCCCCCTGCCAATAGCCCACTTCCAGTCCTAACCCCCATCTGCCCATTTCCAATCATATACCCACCCCCCGACAGAGGGAAACAAAAAAACCCCAAAACCCTGACTTCTGCCGTTGCCGCCGTGGCAGCGGCAGAATCAATTGTCAAATTTAAAAAAAAAAGACTTCTGCTGCTCAAGCAGCAATATCACCTGTCCTGCGGCCTTTTCCCCTGTGCCCGGAGATCCGAATCTGCTCATCAGCGGCGTGCTTTTCAAGCCGCGAAGAGTATTCCCCTCTCGCGCGGTTTCAAAGCCGCGCGAGAGGGGAATACTCTTCGCGGCTTGAAAAGCACGCCGCTGATGAGCAGATTCGGATCTCCGGGCACAGGGGAAGGGGCCGCAGGACAGGTGATATTGCTGCTTGAGCAGCAGAAGTCTTTTTTTTTTTAATTTGACAATTGATTCTGCCGCTGCCACGGCGGCAACGGCAGAAGTCAGGGTTTTGGGGTTTTTTTGTTTTTCTCTTTCGCGGGCCGCACAAAGTTGTCTCGCGGGCCGCATGCGGCCCGCGGGCCGCGTGTTTGAGACCCCTGGTATAAAGGACACTCAGAAGCAAAACAGCGGTCACCCCTACTATAAAGCCTTCGGCCAGTAGCAGGGGAGCGTGACAGTACAAACCCCTTTTAAGAGCTCCCAGTCATAGAGCTAGCAATTAAAAAAATAAAAAAAAACAACACAAATGCTTAGCTTTGTTTGAAATGTGTAGCTCCTGTTAGGAATGCCTCAACAGTGCAGGGCTCCGAAGCCCTTTATGCAGGCCTCAGCTGCTCTCAGTTCTTTCACAGGCTAATCAGACCCACTAACTCCTGATTAGGTGTCAGTGGCTTCAAAGAGCTGAGAAAGTTACTAAAGCAGAGTTTTAAACTTACCCTACTAAAGAAAAAATATTCCTCCCTTTAAACTAAAACACCACAAAGAATGTAACTTTGTTTTAAAAATGTACCAAACCCCCTTTAAGAGCTCCCAGTTAGAGAGCTAGCAATTAAAACAAATAAAAAAACACAAATGCTTACCTTTGTTTGAAATGTGTAGCCCCTGTTAGGAATGCCGGCCGGCCCTACCTCTTACTTCTACGCAGTCCCCCCTCACTCCTTCCATCGACAATTCTCTCCAAATAGTCTCACTGCTTTCCCTAGTGCAGACAGTCTTTTCCATATCACTTCCCTTCTTTTCCTATTGAACAGCAGGTAGACTTATAGAACTCCACCCTCTGTCTCCATTTAGACTTAATTGTGCTAAGTAGCAATCTTCCCTAGGGCTGTCATTACTCCACCCCTTGGTATCATCCCGGTCTCCGTCTGCTGAAGTGACAATTCAGGGTTGCAAAAAGATTGTGGTGGAAATCACATGATGTAGCCTCTTTTCAGAGTTTCGAACAGCGCCACCACTACTACCAGGCACACATTTTAGCTGCTAAAAAGGAACATTTCTCATCTCTTATTAATATCTCCACCCACAACCCTAAGGTCACCTGCCTTTCGACTCTCAACACATCTCTCTGCCTCCACTGTGGATGGGCCCTCATCTAATTACTTGGCCACTTTATTTGCCATTGAGGTTTCTTCTGCTAGGCTTGGCCTACCAGTGGCCTCCCTCTTTTTGCCATCCATACCTTCTAGTGACATCTGTTAAAACCTTACCCACACTTGGAACAAGTTTTCCCCAGTTAGTATCACAGCAGTGACTAATGTCATGAGGTGGATCAAATAGTACCTATGGAAATAGGAAAATCTGAGCAGAGCAGTTCTAATAGTGACAGGTTAGAACAGCACATGGACCAGGGTTGCTATGGGCAACGAACACAAACTGAAGTACCAGGTGTAAGAGCACGCCCAAGCAGTAGATTACCTCATAGCCCATATGTAATGAGGGACAGCTGAGGGGAGGCGAGGCTCAGAGAAACACCAAGAGTGACGCAGTTAAAAATCACTCACCAGAAATCAGAGAGGGAGCAGAGGAAGGAGCTGGTTGGAGAGCTTATGAGAGAGTCCTGCTTAAAGGGTCCAAAGCCGTATCCTTCTAACCCAGTGCATTACCACCCCATTTCCAGTCTACAGCTTGTCTCTAAACTGGCAGAGTGTTCCATCTTGACACAGCTAACTGACCACCTGGAACACACTCTTGCATTACCCCCCCACCAGTCTGGCTTCCATGCTGTCCATAGCACAGAGACCATTGTAACCTCCATGCTCAATGATCTCCATTGTATACTTGACCAGGGAATGCTTGCACTAACCATCTCACTTGACATTATGGTTGCATTTGACCTGGTGGACCATAACCTCCTACTTTCTCGACTCTTTAATGTCTGTGATGATGTCCTTGCTTGGTTTTCCTCTTTCATCTCTGACAGGACCTATCAGGTAAGTATTCATCACACCACTTTTACCCCCTACTCCCTCCCTTGTGGAATTCCACAGGGTTCTGCTTTGTCCCCAATACTGTTTAATATTTTTCTCAGCCCTTTAAGTAACCTCATTCGGTCTTTAAGCGTTCTTTCCCATATGTATACAGACAACATCATCCTTATCACTCCAATTGATATCTCCTTTCCTGACCTTTCTATTGTCAATGCTGCTCTAGAGAGCATAGCCACCTGGCTTCATATGACTGCTTTCAAGCTCAATTCCTCTAAAACTACAGCCACATGGATCACCAGCTCGGGCCCAGTTCCGTTCTTAGCCCCATCCTTTGGTACCACTCCCATTGCTCTGCATCCTTCCTTTAAATACTTGTGTGTATACTATGATTCTGAACTTTCCTTTAGTGCACCTTTCCAAATCCACCTTCGCCTCCCTGTGTAGATTTCAAGCATTGCACCCCCTCTGCTGCCCAAGTATCCATCTTGATTAATACTGTAATCATGTGACTTGACTACTGCAATATCATTTTCACTGATCTCTCTAATTAGTTGAAAAGGCTCCAATCTATCTGAAATACTGACATTTGTGCACTAGCTCTAGCCAAGAAATTTGACTGTGACTCCGTTTTTTCTTCTGCACCACTGGCTCCCGCTCCCCTAATTATTCAATACAAGATCCTCACTCTAACACATAAAGCCCTTCAAAATACTGCTCCCCAGTACCTATCACGTCTCACTATCCATATGTCCCTCCCCGCTCCCTATGCTCTCTCCATGATGACGGGTATCTGCCTTGAGCTATCTTTCTGTAAGTTTAAATCTCTCTTAAAAACATACCTGTTTGAGCAGGTTTTTAACCTTGTGCCAGGCTAGGAGAGCTGTAAGTGTGGGTACACTTATATTTCTGTATGTGCCTCTTCCTGTGTGGGTGTGTTTGTGTGCCTCATTTCCTTCCTTTCCTGTAGTACAATGATGTTCCTTTCTGTTTTCTATCTTTTTTTTAAACTGATTTGTAAACCACCCTGTATGCCTTGCAAAAGGTGACATACCAAGACCCAATAAACGATAAATGATGTGCTCGTGCAGGGGACATCTATATGCCAAGTTTTCTAAAATGGCTCTGGGGACCTCTGTGATTTCCATTTCTGAATGCCCATTTTCAGATGCCCAGCTCACAAATAGGACTTCTAAAATGACCCCAAAGAGTTTTATTCTACCTAAACTATACCCCTAGCAGGCTCCATTGCAATTTCAACATGGTATGAAGATCCATGTGTAAAATGTGCATCTTCTATAATGGCCATTTATACATGGATGCAATTTATACATGTAGGTGGTTGTATGTACACATGTACATTTTGAATAAGGCTTCTAAAATGCCCCCCCCCCCATAATGTATAGGGTAAATGTTTGAGTAAGAGGAATAGCCTAGTTGTTAGAGCACTAGCTTGATAACCAAGAGACCAGGGTTTAATTCCCACTGACACTCCTTGTGGCATTGGGCAAGTCTCGTAACCCTCCATTGCCTTGGAAGAAAGGCCTTACAATTTACTTCCAGTTACACTGCCAAGAAAATCCAGCAGCTGCTGGATTGCCAGGAATCAGCACTGACGCGAAGGCACATATTGCATTTTTTATAAAGGCAACTTTGGTGTCTAGGTGTCTTTATAAAATAGATTGCTCCCATGGCCCTCAGTAGTACACAAAGAAGGTGTAAATACATGCATGCCCTCTATGGGCTTGATTTTATAGCAGGACATGTAAATGAGGTGTGATAAGAACATTAGAAAAGCTATGGTCCTCTGAGACCAGCATCAGGCCTCCGATAGTGGCCAGTCTAGGTAACAAGTACCCAGAAGATCACAAAAATTAAATAGCTCATTTAAGGGATGAGTAATGGCTATCAAAAGTCTAACTGTCTAATAATTTCTTATGAGAGAATGGACACCCGCTTACAGGCAAACTAGGGAACAGCAAGGAACAGAGCGGAAACAAACACCTCTTAAAGTCCAACACAGCTTTATTGACCCCTGACCCCTACACTCGCAGTGTTTCAGCACATATGTCTTCTTCAGGGAGTAGGATAACCCCCAACAAAAATAATAAAACAATAAATTAAGAGCTAAAATATAAAATCATTAGGAAACCCTCAGAAACCCTAAAGAAGCCCTTAGAGACGAGGAGGAAATAGTTACCATAGGAATATATCATATTTTTAGCGAGTACCTTAGGGTACTATCTAACTACAACACTTTGTTATTTCCAATATATTCACAGCCTCCATTGATATTGTATGATGATTTAATTTTACACTCCCTATTTATGTTTTTGAATGTGTTCATTTATTCTACTTCACACGTTCTAATTGACCCAAGGAGGTATTGCTTTTTAAATTATTTATTTTTTAATATACAAGTTTTATTGTGGATTTTCATTAATTATATATTATAAATCTTTCTATGATTTGTTTTCAGTCTAATGGTCCAAAAAAGATAACAAAGATATTTATGTGCTTTGATAAAATATGTGCCAAGAACTGGGCTGTATCAGGAGTTAAAAATCTTCTATGATTGTAAACAACTCATACTGCTGAACATGCAGCTTTATTTGCCTCATGACTGAGATATATCCCCATTGAGTTTCTGATTGTTTACTGTGTGGACAATTAATGCACAAGCAAATTTTCATTTTTAATTAATTTAGAATGCACAAGCAAATGAGTCTGTTAAAATCTGGAAACATTTTGCATAACGTAAGAACATTTTTGTACATTTTTATGGTGGTTTCTTGGCCTTTCCATTATGATACAACCATCTTCAACAACTAAGGTTCCAACACAAATTTGGACAGGGGTCTTTCATATTTCATAGATAGGAATTGTGCATAATTACTATATTCTTTCAATGGCATCAAAGAAAGGTAAAAATATAGTTTTGTGCAAATTGTTTCATCTGCAAAAAAATATAATGCACTCATCTTTCTGGATTTAAAATCTTGACATATCATATGAAAAATCTCACTCTTCAGGGTGGCAAATTTCACTTGTTGGGATGGTCTAGCCTTCATATTTCTGCTTTTGTTTTTAAATTAATTTTTCAAAACACACTCAGAACTGATTAAGAAATGAGTATCTCACCAACTGCCATTCTTACCATTCCTATAGAACTTCATGTAGTTTCAAATATCTTCTATATTTAACAACCCACTTTTTTCACAGAATTCTTTATGAAATTGTGATGGGGTTTATGTCCCCTCACAGGGGAAACCCTAGAGCAATGGGTCAGGAGAAGACTACACCCCGGTTCCCAAGCTTGTCCCCAAACCCAGAGTAACAACATTGATGGGAGGGTTTCCAATCACTGGGATGGGGGGGGGGGGGAAGAAGAGGGAAAGCCCCTTGGGACCAGATTGATGGGGTAGACCAGTTCAGAGGGGCATCGTGAGGACCAATAGAAATATACTTCTATAGCAGCTCCTAGAGCCTCCCCCACCTTGGGACTGTCAAATTAAATAATCTTAGATTTGCTTTATCAAATGGGAGCTCAGACAGCCATAAAAAAATAAACAATACCTGCAAATTTTATACTTCTGAAATGTGAGGAAAAGGTCATTTAGCTCATCTAGTTTGCTCAGTTATTCTGTCCACACTTCTGAGGAAAAAACATCGAGTGTTACTGCCACTTACTTCCCTTCAACATCCACTTCTCCTATTACTACTACTACTACTACTACTACTATTAATCATTTATATAATGCTACAGGGCGACGGCACAAAGCTCTGTAACATTACAAGCAACAGGCAAATTCGGTACAACCACTGATGGAGCATCTGCCAGACAGATCCAACTATGTGTTTCTGCTAGGACTTCAGGTTATGTAACAACTAGAAGTTGTAGTGGAAATAGAAAAATTAATGTAGCTGGGTCTCTTTATCCAAGGTATCTTGATGTGTCCTCATACTCATCAGCATTGCATAGCTGATTTGGGGGTTTTGGCACTACTTCGGCTTCACTTTTGGGTGATGGACTGAAGCTGCTTCTCTATGCTGCCTTGACTCTTCTCAGCTACTGCCAGATATCAAGTCTTGTGACCCTATGCTATATAAGTAAAACAAAAATTGAAAAGAGGTGCTGGAAAGGGGTGGGCCACATGGGCTCTAGCCCTACAAAAGCCTCACTGCCACAGTCTTAGGCCTTCCTCTTCTGTCTGTCTTTGGGGACTTGATTCCATCACTCTTCTGCCAACAGGCAATAGGATCCCCATGGGCAACCCACTGCGTGCCAAGTGGTAATCGTGGTAAAGACCCCTCCACAGATAGAGATAGTTGGTATTTTAAGCTACTATACAGCATAGAGCAGTAAGATCTTTGGGATTAATTAAGTGAAGTAAAGTGTTGACTAGTCAGTTGATTGGGTTTGATTGAGTCTGAGGGTGTGTGTGTGTGATCCTGTCTGCCCATGGGAGATTGGGTCTCTGCAGACAGACAGGAGGGGAAGGCCTTATTGAGTTTGGCTGGCCAAAGGGCAGAGCTTGACCTCCCCAATGGGAACAGCATTCCAGTGCCCCTGTTAAATAAAGATTTGAGCTACTGACTCACATTACAGTCTATCACTGTGGCATGATGGCCAGCAGTGAGGGTATTTTACCATAGCATAGAGATTCCCAATCTTTTTGATTGTGTGGACTCCTTATTAACCTCAAAAAAAAATTCTTCGTCTTCTGTCCAAGACTCCCTGTTGCTGCATCGTCATGATGAAATAGTTGAGAATGCATTACGAATGAAGAATCTTCGTCTGTTAAATTTCCCCTGAACTCACTACCTCTCTCCGAGTATCTTGTTTACTAAGTATTTGAAGAATGTATTAAAAATATCTGCTCCAGATGCTATAATTCTATCTAAATTGTACTATTTGCCTGGTGGAGTCAGAGAAAATCGGCCATTAGACTCGGAGTCAGGTGGTGGTGTTAACGGGGAAATGGATCAGTTAACTGTACAGAGCTTAGATTTATCCGCTTTTTTGGAGACCTCTGTTGAGGAAATTCCTACTCGGGCTACTTTGCTAGTAACCTTTTTGTTAGAAAAAGATAAGGAGTTGATTTTATGTTCTTATTTCAAATTTTGGCATGAGAAATTTTTTGGGCAGGCGATTCAGATTTTCCCAGATGTATGTCGTAGTACACAACTAAAAAGGAAAGCTTTTCTTGCACTTCGTTCTCGTGTTTTGGCGTTAGGGGCTTCTTTTGTGCTGAAATATCTGTGTAAATGTGTTGTAGCTTTTCAGGGTAAATCATATATTTTCTTTGATTCATCACAGTTGGAGACCTTTTTGAAGGGATCGATTTCGAAGTGACTTTAACTTTTGAGCTCTTGCTTAGTATGAAGGGGTCTGTTTAATTTTGACTGCACTCTGTATCGGGGTATTTCATTTACTTGTTTATTTCACACTCCGTGTTGTGGGCTGGGAGTTTAAGATAAGTGTGGTATATTTATTGTATAATGATTGTTTATTTTCTTTGTATTTCCTTGCTTTTCCTTAATAAAGAGGATTAAATTTAAAAAAAAAATATTCTTCATCCCTGCCATACTTCCCAGACCCTCCCCAGTCAGCACCAAGCCTCTCCACCCAGCCCTCTTTATCTTTCCTCCACTTCCTATCTCATCCTGCCTTTAAGAGTCTCTCCCTCCTTCCAGCCAGTTTTCTCCAGTCTCTCTCTTCACTCCCAGCCAGTCCCCACCAGCCTCTCTTTTTTTTCTCTTTTCTGTGTCCTATAGATCCACTGTAATGGCCGTATGGATCCCTAGGGGTCCACAGACCATGGGAAACCAATGCCCTATCTGAACCCTAGGAATACTGCTGAAAAACTGAGGATTTGAGAGGTTGTCATGCTGTTACTATTAAACACTTATATAGCACCAGGCACGCAGTGCTGTACAGACATACATACAAGAGACGGTCCCTGCTCATCCGAGCTTACAATCTAGTCAAGACAGTACAAAGCATTAGTTGATTCGATCGGTTTTACAGTTTGGTTATGAAAATGATGGCAGTAAGGTTAGGATGAAGGATATAAGTCAGGATCTGAACGCGACGATGAAGAGATGGGTTTTTAACCTGGATTTGAAGAGGGCCAGGGAGGGTGCCCGACATACAGCCACAGGTAAGCTGTTCCAGGCATAGGGTGCAACAAGGCGAAAGGAGCAAAGTCGGGAGCCAGTGGTATGAGTGAAGGGTCTAGATAAGCCTCCCAAGTCCCCTGCATGGAGCCTGGTTCCATGGCACTGGGACACCATGCAGGAGCACCGATTGCCCACAAGTTTTTTCCAAATTCCTTTTCCCTGCCGCCAGACCCCACACAGCGGCCCTATACATGCAGGAGCTTTGGACCAGAAATCTGGTCCCAGCAAATAGAGGGGGTTGGACGTCCACATGCCGGCCGTAGTGTTTAGCTTGATCTGTAAAGCAGAAGCATGAAGTAGAGTGATGAGAAGAAATTGTAGAATGTAGCAGTTTTTTTCTAACAAATGAAGTGCTATGGCCTAGCTAAGGTGAGGGATCACAGGAGGCTGCTCACGTTTGCAAGCCTGTGAGAGTCTCTCCCTTAAGTCCTTAAGTAGTACTGTTATTGATATAATTCTCTGTGTATGTGCATTTTCATTTCATTCCTTACTTGAATGAGAATTAGAGCCAAAGAACAGAGATTGGATTTTGCTACTTGGTGAACCCAGTCAGAAGTAGCTCACCCAAACACCTATGGCTGAACAGGTGCATTTAATTCTCCCTGGATGAAGTAAGGATTCTCCTCCATCAAAAATCAGCAAGACTCTAGCTCCTTTCTTAACTATGTGAAATCTCACTACATACTGATAAGATTCCTAAAACATTCTCCTCATCAGACATTTATCTTTTGGCCCAAGTATAATAAGCATTCTTTAAATAAAATATTCCTTACATATGTCAACACACACAAGTCTGGCACAAAATATGAATGTGAAAGCAATAAATAGCATTGCATAATGGTGTTTGATACAAGGGGGCCCTGGGCATAAACTACAGAGCAGGCCCAGCCAGTACCAGATGTCCTGAAGCTCTGCCTCCTCCTCATTAAAATGGCCCCGACAGCCATCAAAACACAATAGCACAAGATTCAAAAACAAAAAGTAGGAGAAGGGGGCTCTTTAGGAAGGAATGTAGAGTATACCAAGTCCTTGAGCAACTACACAAAAGGGCAGCCAGCAAGCTCATAGGCTGGATTGCAAGCTGCCATGCAGGAGATCTGGGTTGAACTCCTAGGTCGAGCAGTACCTGGTGCAGAGGCGCCACCCACAAAATTTGGCAAGAGATGTTCTCAGCTATAATGATAGCCTATTAGTAAACTATAAATAATGAAGTTTCAGTATGTGATTGGACATCATAATATTTTTACATATTATGGTAAATTTATAACAGAATATCTAGGTGAAGAGTCCAAAAAGTCACCTATTTTAAGTCTATTTGGTACAGGCCATGTAGGTGCCTATATACCGTTATAAACCTGATACCAAGTAACTGCCCACATAGAGCACAATTTACATACACAGTTTTCACCTGAATTGAAGATGGTATAAATTTATGCATATATTTTATGTCTGTGTCCACGTATTTTATAAAACATGTATGTGCATTGCAACTGTGACTTTGCTCTGCCCAAACAATTTCACCAGGAATGCCTATGTGTAGTCCACATATGCATGATTGTTCAGCCCATGTGCTTTTCACACGTGTATGCTTTTATAAAAGGCCTTTTCCACATGCAAAATGTGCTTTAGACATTGAAAACCCTTTATAAAATCACCCCATTAAGTTTATTTATATAGAAAGTAGTCAGAATAAATATACTCTCTGTCTCTCTGCTAGATGGATTGTACTTTAAAGTGTTATATAAATGATTAAAAACTGGAAAACAATGTTTTATTCATTGCCAGTTAGGTTTTATTGCCCTCCACAATGCTCATGATTATTTCCTTAGTGAACTGTAGTTTTGTCCAAGTTGTTTTCTTGCAAACTATGACAATATGGACCATTATTCTGGATTAATTAATGTGCAATAATAGCTTAATTGCACAAAATCAGTTTTTAGCAAAATATCATGCATTAAATATCACACATTCACATAACCATTATTGAAAAGTAAGTTGTTTGTGAATTTTGTGTATTTTTGCTCATTATTAGCTATGCAAGTATAGGTAATCATCTGATGTGCATCATTATGTAGCTCACTAATTAATTTGTCTAGAATTTGCAGTGAATGTCACACTAGCTAAGTAAAGTGTGAGAAACGGCAAATAATGAATACAAAATTTCACAAATGGAATAATACGCTATTTTCTCTTTTTTGTACATATTAATGCTTTGAGGTTTGCCACATTTTAATACATTGGTCTCTTTGGATGTGTAACAGGTGCTGGATTTGGTCTTGTATCCAATTTATTTCTTGATATGCCGATTATGGACAAGGTCATGGTTATCCTGATTTTGTGGTCAGATCACTGTGCAATTGTTTTCAATTTATTTGTAGTTATGAGAAATTTGAAATATTAGCACACTTAATTGATTTGGTTCTTGAAAAAATGTTTTCAGATACTTTCCTAAGTTCCCTGAAAAATAATGAGATGATTATTTTCTGGGGTTTCTACCTTCAGTCTGGCACCGGCAGTAGATTTTATTGCACCACAGAATGTCCTATTGGTAAAACATCTTTAACCTTGTCTTCGGTTTACTTTGTGACGTGTTCTTTGGGGAATATCTCTCTCTTAGTAGTACTAGATTTGCCTCAGATCATATGCATCATGCTGGCTGAATTTTCATTAATAAAATTCCTGTATTTTGTAAAGAGTTGTCATCCAGCATTGAAACACCAGAAGACTTGATTATGCTATTTTTCTGTTTGTTTTTTCTGTTGTATGCTTGTAAGTTTGCAATGCTTATCTTATTTGACATTGTATTTTAGAATGTCAGAAAGCATGTAGAGCAAGACAATGGGATTTTTCGGAACCTCTCTTTGCATGGGTGTGCGCGCTCACCCCTCCTGCCTGTATGTGTGTGCCTGCATGTGTCTTGTGTTTCTCTTTTGTCTAGGACCATAAGAACATAAGATGTACCATGCTGGGTCAGACCAAAGATCCATCAAGCCCAATATTCTGTTTCCAAAAGAATCCAATTCAAGTCACAAATACCTATTAGGGTCCCAAAAAGTTGACAGATTTCATGTTCCCTATGACAGTGGTAAATTGGGGATTTCCCCAGTCCACTTTACTAATGATTTATGGACTTTTCCTCCAGGAACTTGTTCAAATCTCTTTTAAACCCAGCTATACTAACAGTTTTTATTACATCCTCTGATAACAAAGTCCAGAGTTTGATTATGCGTTGAGTGAAAAAATATTTTCTACGATTAGTTTTTAAAAATGCTACATTTTAGCTTTCTTGCATGTCCTCTAGTCTTTTAATTTTGCCAACAGTCTCTCATGAAGGACATTGTCAAAGGCTTTCTGAAAATCCACATACACTATATCAACCAACTCACCTTGGTCTACTTGTTTATTCACACCTTCAAAAAATATAGCAAATTAGTGAGATAAGATTTCCCTTGGCTAAATCTATGTTGGCTTTGTCCTACTATACCATGAGTATCTTATTTGTACAGCAATTTTCTTCTTTATAATAGTTTCTATCTTTTTTTCCAGTACTGATATCAAGCTCACTGGTTGTATTTTCCCAGATCACCCCTGGAACCCTTTTAAAAAATGGCATTATGTTGGCTAGTCTCCAATCTTCAGGTTCTACAGATGATTTTAATTGTAGGTTACAGATTACTAATACACGCAGTAGGTCTGCAATCTCATTTTTAAGTTATTTTAGCAACTTGAGAAATATACCATCTGGTTCAGGTGATTTACTGCTTTTTAGTGTAACAAATTGCTTTATTGCATCTTCCAAGTTTATCAAGATTTGTTTCAATTCTTGCAATTCATCACCTTTAAATATCTGCATGAGTAACTTCTGTACTTCTTTTTCAGTAAAGACCATTGCAGAGAATTCATTCAGTCTCTCCCCTATGGCCCTTTCCTCCCTTACTGCCCCTTTTACCTCTCTATCTTCTAATGGTTCAACTGACTCCCTCACAGTTTTTTTGCTATGAATATACTTTGAATAGTTTTTATTTGAATTTTTCCTTCCAGAGCAAGCTTCTTTTCAAATTCTCTCTTTGCCTGTCTTGTCAGTGCCTTGCATCAGTGCTTATATTGTATCCAGTTTTTGTCATTTGGTTTCTTTTTCCATTTTCTGAAGGATGCTTTTTTGGCTAAAACAACCTCTCTGACCTCACCTTAAACCATGCCGGCAGTCGTTTGGCCTTCCTCCCATCTCTCCTAAAGCGTGGAATACGTTTATGTGTCTATATCTCTGCTTTGTATGTTTATCTGTTCTGTCTGTATGTGTATTTCTATATTTGTGTTTATTTGTGTGTCAGTACATGGGTGTCTGCATGCTTTCATATGTGTCTGTGCATGTATGGGCATGTTACTATGTGTATGTGTGTACATTTATATCTGAGTTGGTTCTCTGTGTATCTGTGCTAGTGAGAGGAGAAGGAAGTGGTGTTTGAAAGGTGCAATTCAATTTTTGCTGTGTTAGTGTGAATCAGTGTTACTTTGCTGTAGTTGTTGGAATTTCCTTTTCAATAAAAATACATCGAGGCATTTTTGGGGGCAGAGATCTTCATTTATTTTCCCTTTCTTGCCATATACAGAAAATTTGGTGGAATAGCAGAGAACCTTCTCTCAGCTCACCTCCTTCATTTCTCTGACTAGAGCAACTTTCCAGTGCTCCATCCCCAGAGGCTTCATATTGGCTGGATCTTACCCACAGATGTTGTAACTGGAGCTGACTTCCACTATCCTGCCTCCAGTAGCTTCCCGTTGGCTGGATCCTATCCACAGTTTCTGCTGCTATACAATGGAAGAAAAATGGGCAGGCTCACTTACGCAGAGGGAAGGATTGCAGAACTGCAAACAGAGGTTTTAAACTCTGGAAAATGTCCAGGCGCAATACCCATGCATCAAACATCTGAGCATTCACATAAAAATCTGTAAAATCCTGAAAAAAGCAACAGACAGTTGTCAATCCTTACTTCCTGAGTTCTGATCACATCTGACAAGGCCCCCTTCAACTTTGGACCCCATGGCAAGCGATATTAATGGCAGCAACTACTGAGAAAACTGTATGATTCAGTAACTAGTTTTCACAGTGGAATTTGTAATAACTGATCAATGTAAACCACCCTCGATCTTTGGGAGGGGCAATATAGAAAAACAAACAAATAAATAAATAATAAAATGCAATATACATCTGAATAACTTTAAAGGCAGCAGATTATATTTAGGGAATTATTTAGATTTCCTACGTGCAGGTGTGTGTGTGAGTGTGTGTGTATCTGTGTTTTGTGTGTTGAGAAAGCATTGTGAAAATGTGCAAGTGTTGCATGCGGAAAGTTGGGTGTGTAAGATATTTTCGGTAGTCATTAGAGGGGTGGGGCAGTTTGGTGGGGCAGAACAATTGCATGGCAGTAGTTCTGGGAGACTGGGGAGTATCTGGGTTAGTTTGGGGAGTATCAGGGTGTTGCAGGTGTAGATTTTGAGAGTGGGGCTGTTCACACAGTGTTGTGGCAGTTGTAGGGTGTATCTTTTGGGGGTGGCACATTTTCAAGGTGCTGGGGCAGTTGCAGGGATTATCATTTGAAGACTGAGTTAGTTTGTGGCATGATAGGGCAATTGTAAGGGTACATTTTAGGACTAGGGTAATTAGTGGGGGGGGGGGAGGTTGTGTGGAAGTGGAAGGGTAGTTTTTGAGAGTGATGACAGTTTGTGAGATGGTGGGAAAGTTGTGCACGGCAGGATGGTAGTATTTGGGACTGGATCAGTTTGGGATGGTGGGGTAGCTGCAGGCATAATTTTGGGGATTGAGGTAGTTAGCCGCGTGATACAGGAAAAGTCGCAGGGTAATTTTTTGGGATGGGGCAGTTGGGGGTGTTGGTGCAGCAGTTGTGGGAGTAGTTTTTGGGGGTGAGGCATTGTGCAGTGTAGTGTGGGACAGTTGCAGGAGTGAATTCTTGGGGCTAGGGGAAGTTTGCAGGGCTATGGTAGTATTGCGGGTAGGGGGGTATTTTGGGGTTGGTGAGAGTTGAGAACAAGAGAAAGGCAGTTTGAAAGGAGTAATTCCCTAATTGCTACAGTATGTTTCACTGTATACGTTTCTATACTACATCATCTGGAACTCATTCTCCCACAGAAATGCATTAGGTTGTGTTTGGGTTTTTTTTTTTTGAGGTGGGGCTTATTTCTCTGGAGCCCCCAGTCCAATCTGGTCCATTTTTAAACTTGAAATATCTTTTCATTGGTTTTGCTCCCATTCCATTTAATTTCAGAATGTTATTTTGCCCCAGACAGACAATTTCTCAATCCTTTTTTATAGTTCTATTCGATTTTCTTTGGGTTGGAAAGAACAAAGGAATGTGCTTCTATAGCAGGAAAAAGGAGGTGATACTGCTTCTGTATAGGTCTCTGGTAAGACCTCATTTGTGTACTGTGCATAGTTCTGGAGACCGCATCTCTAAAAAGATCTAAACAGGATGGAGTTGGTATAGAGAGTGGCTTTTAAAATGGTCACTGGTCTTTGCTATAAAGCATATGGTGACATGCTTGAAAATCTCAATATGTATGCTTAGGAAGAAAGACAGGAAATAGAAGATATGATAGAGATGTTAAAATACCTCTGTGGCATAAATGCACAGGTGGTGGGTGGGCCTCTTTCAATTAAAATAAAGCTCAGGCATGAGAGGGCATAAGATGAAGATGAAAGTGGATAGCCTCAGCATTCTAAGGAAATATGTCTTTATGAAGAGGTGGTGGATGAATGAAATAACCTCCAAACAAAGGTGGCAGAAGTGAAAAAGTCAAGAAAGCACAAGACAAGTACAAAGGATCTTTGAGGGAGAGGAAGGGACTGTAGAGTTTAGTACTTGGCATGGATAGACAGATGGAATAGGCCATATGGTCTTTACCTGCTGTCATTTTCTATATTTCTATGTTTCTAAGAAGCAATTATGAAATGTAATAAAATGAAAATGAAATGAATTGAGATGGACTATGCTCCATTCTTTAGAAATAGAGGACATTGATCAGCTGTTATCTGATCTGAAATTTAATACTGTCAGTGGGACTCCTGCCCATAGGCTAAAGTCTTCCATTTACTGGGAACTCTTTTCTACATAATGGTGAGCTACCTGATTGTTAACAAAGGCCATAGTGAAATGTAATCAGGATTCAGTGATCTTTATTAACTATCACCCAATTTCCATTGTAGAGCTTTTACTTACCTAAGTGAAATAATTCAAAAAGCTGTTCTCTCTCAACTAATGGATTTTTTGACAGCCACTTATGTCTTATACCAATTAGGTTTCAGGCCAAATAACAGCACTAGAACATGTTCAGTTAATCTGATAGATGATTCGCCACCATGTGTTGATAAATGTCAAAGATCCAGCTGGAACTCCTTTACTTATCTGAAGTATCTGAGACTATACCATTTATCTTGGTCTCTCACAAACGTGTTTTCTACAATAGGTCCCATAGTTTTTACAGAATCAGCCATTACAGCTTGTATTCTATCTATTATGCCATCTATTATGCCAGGTCTGCTCTTAAGATGGGCACTGTTTCTAGAGATCTCTGTTGTGAAGGTAAGGTTAATTGCGGTATTTTTGGTGCCTGTAGCGATTGATGTGCATAGTTTCTGCTATTTACAGCACATCAGTGGTCTTGACAGTGAAACCATGGCTGAATTTAGGAAAGCTTTGCCACAAAACTTCATTCTTTAATAGTGTTGAGTGCCTGCACTTCACCATGCAACTGTCCGATAGCTGTTGTCAAAATGGATAGTCCATGATGAAGTGGGAGGCCAGGGTATGTGGAGAATGATCTCTATCTCTCATATTTACTGCTAATGTTCAGGGTATTAATTTTGTCATGCCAAAGATGTAACATGCATAGGCATCTTGCCAAGGTGTGATTGGCAATTCCTCTTAATCAGGCCTGTAGCTCCCAATACGATGGAAAATATTTCTGTATATTTCTGACACATTTTCCTAGACACGGCCGGCTGGAATAGCAGTCGCTGGGCACAAGGGGGCAGGGATGCCAGACAGGGGCTAACAGGAGGCTGGGGCAGGGGGGGGGGAGGGTGGCTTTTAAATGGGCCTGAGGGCTGTGGTCGCCCTCTTGCCCCTCTGGTCCAGACCTGGGTGATTACAGGAGATGGAGTGTTCCTACAGGGGGGTATTGGGGTGGTGTATATATATTTTAAAAAAGAAGGAAGGCTTATTTATATATATGTTTAAAAAACAAAAGGGCTAATGGTGATAATGTTTATGGCAGGGAGCAAGGCAGAGGATAGAAAAAGAGGGGAATGGAGTTAGGTGCTGATGGTGTGCCCTCCTTCCCCCCAGGAAGGTAGAGACCTTCTGTCGGTAACTGATTGCTATTATTCCTCTGTAGCCAATTTCCCCACTACAGATATGCCCCAGAAGAGTAGTGGTATCCAAACTGGGTCATGAGACAGGCAACAGATGACACAACTTGGGTGTGGGACCACTGCAGGAGCATCGAATATGGTCATAGCCAGAGCATCGACCACGGCCATGGCAGCGAAGACAATGACTGTGAGCAGTACGGCTGCGACTCCAACATGGCATAGTGGGTGGGCAGTGCTGCCATAGCAGGTGAATGCGGCATCAAATTTGAGAACGAAATGGAGGAGCTCATACGCATGCTGCGGGAGCAAGTCAGCAGCATGCCCCAGGGGTCATCAGACAACACCTTGAGGCTGCAACACCCACAGTGGGTGAGGGAACACCCCTCACACAGGCAGAAGACTGTGACAACACAGCTGGGACTTCTTCCGGTGGTAAGTCTGTGTGGAGCTTGGGGGCGCCAGAGCTAACAACATCGACATCTGAAAGTTTGGCATCAGATAGTGACAGTGAACTCACGCTGGCGAGCATTATTTAAAATGCCCTAAAGAATTTTCAGAAGAGTAAGGCCCACCAAAAAAGCTCGGCATCAAAGGTCTGGTTGACCAGAGTGGCAGAAGGCAGCTCCGTGACTATAGCCACACAGACAGTGGCAGATCAGAGAGCTTGTTTGGCGTCCATGGCAAGCATGCCCTCGGGGGCCTCCAGTAATGACATGCGCTGTGGTGTCACCTCCTTGGCCAATTCAGTATCAAATAAAATAAAGAGGATTTGGAGGAGAGAGTTCATAGACATATTTTCATTGTTAATCAGGGACCAGGAAGGCGAGAATAAAGATAATAAAGAGAAAGAGAAATCTGGGGAGAGGGATAAGAAAGTAAAGATTCTCAAGTCTATTACTAACTGGGTTTCAGCATTCCATATATTCATGAGCATTATAGCATATCTTCATGAGCTTGGTAGAGCGCGAGCCTGAGCTGAGCCCTTATCTAATTCACTACCTTGACACTATCACCTGCATGCATAACTGCTTTGGTAGCTGGGCTTGGCTAAACTATTACATCAAGTTGAGGAAAAGTATGGCCAAAGATCACACCATTACATGGTAACATTTTCCTGTTAACTGTAAAACCCAGATATTTGTATGTTGTCTGAGGTCCTTTGTTCCATGTAAACCGCGCTGATAACGAATAGTGCGGTATATAAAAAATGTTAATAAATAAAATAAATAATAAACATAGAGATGTCCCCCAACAGGTGATGGAATCCGGATGGTGCACTTCAGTCCTTTCAGGTCTTCTCCATGTGACCTTCTGGGCAGGCAGAAGAACAGTGGTACTGTCACCAGTACAATAACAGTCACTGTAGATGGAACCCATGTAAATTCCGGAACAGATGTTCAGCTTGTGGAGCCAACCACTTGGTTGCCATGTGCAGATTCACTAAAGTGGGTAAGTCTTTCAGGCCTCAGCCTCAGCGTTCAAACAATGGATTTAGCCCCCTCACCCATCAATTTTGAGAACATGTGCCCATGTCTGCAGTCCTACCTCCATCAGGACAGGGCACGCAGCATTACTGATGGGTTCTCCCAAGGTTTCCGTTTTCCTTCTTCCGTTCTCACCACGATGCATGCAGTCTGCAATTTCCCTTCTATCCTCCAGCAACTTCAGGTGGTTAGAGAAAACATTTACCAAGGAACTCTGCCTGGGGAGGGTAAAAATCCCCTATCTGGACCCTCCCTTCCAGAGTTTGGTCTTATCCCTGCAGGGTATAGTCCCAAAGAAGGAGCCAGGCAAATTCTACCTCATACACAACCTGTTCTATCCTGAGGACCATTTGGTTAATGATCATATTGACCCTTATTTGTGTTTGCACCTATCGACCAGGTCATAGCGATCACCGGAAATTAGGTCCACGGGTGTAACTGGCCAAGGCTGACATAGAGATGGCCTTCTGCCTGCTCCTGGTGCATCTGAAGTCCTTTCATCTGCTTGGATTCCCCTTCGAGGGTAAATACTACTACAATAAATGTATGCCCATGGGCTGTTCAATTTCCTGTGCATATTTCAAACTCTTTAGCTCCTTCGTTCATTGGTTGGTGGAGGAAATATCTGGGCCGGGCTTGGTAGTTCATTACCTGGATGATTTCCTGTTTGTGGTTGCTGGATTTGAGGAGTGCCAAACAGTCTTCCGCTTCTTCGAGCTCATTGCACAGAGGTTTGGGATCCCGCTGGCAGTTGAAAAGACCGTGGGCCCCTCATCGACCATTACATTCCTCAGTATTGAACTTGATGTCCAGATGTCCAGGTGTCTCGACTATCCAGGGATAATGTTGATAAGTTAAAAACAACCATCAGCCTGATAAGGGGTCTTCGGAAAGCCACACTTGAGCGTTTCCAATCCCTGCTTGGTTTATTATGCTTTGCCTCTAGAGTAATTCCCATGGGATGCGTTTTTAGTTGAAATATAGCTTTGGTGACGAGGGGAATCAAAAAGCGATACCACCAAATCAGGGTTAGTAGGGACATATGGGAGGACCTATGCATCTGGGAGCATTTCCTTCAGTCTTTCGATGGCCTAGTGTTCCGGGAGGACTCACCTGTTTCAAGCGCCGGCCTGGAACTGTTCACAGATGCAGCCGGTGGGGCCAGCTTTGGTATATACTTCAAGGGGGCTTAGTGCTCAGAGCCTTGGCCGAGTGAGTGGCACCCCTTCAGCACCACTTTCCTGGAGTTATTCCCCATAATGGCAGCTCTGTTTATTTCGGCCCCACACCTGGCTAATAGGGCAATTACATTCTGCATTGACAATATGGCAGTAGTGCAGCCAGTGAACGGGATGCCAGAAAGGGAGGTGCGGGGCCATGTGCGGAGACTCGGTGCGGGGCCTCATTTGCATACATATTTGCATAATGTTAACATACACTAACTTTTAGTAAACATGCCTATTAACGAGTATGGATAAAGAAAGACTAAAAGATTTCTACATTGCTACAATCCAGTACCAACCGCTAAATGTGTTTGTAGTGCATTAGGAACTACTACAAACACATTTAGAACCCATAGCAACCCCCCCGTATCATAGCAGCACTACCAGGACTCACAAAGCACCATACTCTAACTATCATAAGGCAACACTGCAAATATTAAACCAATACATTTCAGAGGATAACAATACATGACCTACTGGGGAAAGAGAACAAGTGTCATTGTCAAATATAAACTTTATAAACAGAATACCTCAACTCAGTTACACATGCAGAACATAGACTATCACCAAACAAAGAACAAGGAATCACAATTTAGAAATAGGAAGACAATAATTTAACTGGAAACCCCAAAAGCCAAACTTGGAATGTACAACAACACTGTAGAAATAAAACTATAAATTAATTTCCTCTTGTACTAAACAAAGCACAGACGTTAATGATGCACATTTCCTAGAGCTGACATATTCCAGTTAATAAATTCAAAATAAAGAGATATTTTTCTACTTTTTTTGCATTTTTTTTTCAGTTGCAATTGCTCCAGCCACTTTCTTCTGGTTTCTTCGTGTCTTCTGCTAACTCTCCATCTTCTGCTGCCCATTTGTCCTTTCTTCTCTCTTCTAGTTTTTTTCCATTTTCTCTCTACATCTGCTTTAATATACTAATCTTTCTCCTTTTGCTCTTTCCTCCATCTCTTTCTTTATTCCTTTTTCATCCACTCAAATTTTACCCCTCCATCCTCAATCCCCACTTACTCTCCCAATACCCGGCCAATTGTAGATTTTTCTTCACTCCCACACAAAATATTTTTCCCCTCTCCATTTCACACTCCCAGCCCCATCTCATTCGAATCATTCCCCAACATCAGCTCCCTTCTATTTCCAGCCCCACCCAGCATCTGCTTCTTTCTAGTCCCCGCATCAGCCCATTTCCAGTCCTAGCTCCCCATCAGCCCATTTCCAATCCTACCCTACCATCAACCCATTTCCAGTCCTACATCCATTTCCAGTCCTATCCGAGCCCCTCCATCAGCTCATTTCTAGTCCTTTCCTAGCCCCACCATCAGCCCATTTCCAATCCTAGCTCCCCTCCACTCAGCCCATTTCCAATCCAAGCCACCCATGAGCGTATTTCCAGTCCTAGCCCCTCCATGAGTCCATTTCAATCCAAGCCCTCACCATAGCCCATTTCCAATCCTAGCCCTCCCAACAGCCAATTTCCAATCCTATCCTAGCCCCTCCATCAGCCCATTTCTAATCCCAGCCCCTCATCAGCCCATTTCCTGTCCTAGCTCCCCCCTCATTCAGCCCATTTCCAGACCTAGCTCCCTCCCCTCACAACCCATTTACATTCCAAGCCCCCTCCCCATCAGCTATTTGCAGTTCAAGCCCCCCTCCACTCAGCACATTTCTAGTCCTAGCAACCCCCCACAGCCCATTTCAAGTCCTAGTAACCCCCCAGCCCAACCCCCCACAGCCCATTTCCAGTTCTAGTAACCGACAGCCCAACCCCCCACAGCCCCCCAGCCCAACCCTCCACAGCCCATTTTCAGTCCAAGCCCCCCCTCTCCTCCCAAAGAGACCTGCGGCTTGCTAAGAGGGAGCCAGAGAGGCTCCGGCTCACCTCTACAGCTGCCGAAGTGAAGCGCGTCTTTTCCCTTCACTTTGGCAGCTGTACTGACGTTTAGAATGCTGCCGCGCTGAGGTCAAAGGGGACTTCCAGTTTCCCGGCGCTCAGTGTGGCAGCATTTTAAATTTCAGTACAGCTGCTGAAAAGACACGCTTCACTTTGGCAGCTGTTAGAGGGTGCCGGAGCCTCTCCGGCTCCCTCTAAAGCTGCCCTGCCTGCCGGTCTTCAATGGAGGATGTTGTTGGCGCGGGGACCCCTGAAATGCGGGGCACTGTGCAAACAACATTGTTGCTCAATGGACGGGCTGGCGCTGTCAGAAAGCTGGAGGTGGTGTTGCTTCTCTGGGAGACTGTTTTGCTCTGCTTATTGTATAACATCACCTTTAGGGCCGAGCACATTCCTGGTTACTATAATACTATTGCTGTCGTCCTTTCTTGTTTTAAGATGACATCATTTTGTGCCATCGCTCCTGTGGTGGATGCAGTCAAGACAATGATCCCAGAGGCAGCCTGGGCCCACCAGATCAGATGCCCAATTACCCATGAGGTGCTGAGGATGCTGATCGCTGCTACAAATGAGTTCTTTTATGATACATTCGAAGCATGCCTGTTCAGATGTGCTTCTTCCTTGGTGTTCTTCTGGTGCTCAGGGTAGGGAAGCTGGTTTTGTCTTCAAAATCCACACTGCATGTTCTGGCCTCTGGGTGGAGGATGTCATATTGAGCAGTGGCATGCTGGTGCTGCATATTCGCAGATCCAAGACGAATTTCATGGAAAAAGGGGCCAGGTTGTACTTGTCATTCCTGCCGGGAGACTCCACGTACCCAGTGTGGAGCAATTGCAGGTCCACGCAGATGGTGTACCACTGTCCTGCTTTCAGTTTGACAAGGTACTGAAATTGGTCATTGGTAAGGCTGGCCTAGAGGTGGACATTTATGGCACATACTACTTCTGCATTGGGGTGGCTTCCACTGCTGCAGGCCTGGACATTTCATGGCAACAGATCATGTCCCTGGGCAGGTGGCACTCTAATCATTATAAACTGTGCGTTTGCCTGGAGGCTAGAGAATGATGGCTCCCACGCCACTCTGTGGTACTAGTGGCTGACTATCCTGTCTTTTCTTCTGTTCTTCTTTTGGATGATTTTCCTAGGTGCTGGTGCTCCCCGAGGAGGTGTGGATATGTGGCCATTCCTATGTGCACTGACCCCAGAGGAGATTTTAGAATAGACCCCACGGTATCAACTTGGGCCTAAATACTGCAGAGGTTTCCATCGTCTGAATGGGGATTTGCAGTATGACCTGGGACCAGCTTCTGCCGACCCTTATGCACAAGAAGAGGGCAGGGAGGATCCCCTTGGTTTTGGTGGTGCATTTGGGGGGGAGGAATGATCAGGCAAATACACACAGTGTTGAGCTCACCAGAAAGATGCAGAGGAATCTCTAGGCACCCACTAATATCTTCCCTGGTGTGGTCCCATATCATGCTATGAAGTGTTTGGAGAGGAAAAAGATCACACTGGGTGGTCGAGAAAACAAGACACAAGGTTAGCACATAGATGGCCTGCTTCATGAAGGCAATCAGGGGTAGCTGTATTTTGCATAATCTCATAGAAGAAAGCTGCCCTGGCCTGTATTGCGCAGACGGCGTGCACCTGTCAGACACTGGCATGGATGTTTTCCTTGTGTGCAATACAGGACACGGTAGAGATACTTTTGGATAAGGAAAGGTTTGGCCGCAGCTGAGTGCCGGGTAGAACCCCCCCAACAAGTGAGGAATCGCTGTCAGTGGGGTGTGGCCAGGGTTGGAGGCACACCGGACCTAGTGCATAGCTGTACAATAGAGTATAGGGGGAGTGACCACAAGGAAATTTGTCTTTCTCCAGTTAGGGTCAATGGATTTGCAGCAGGATCAGCGGGCAATGTGCCTCTCCATGCTTGGATGGAGGGAAAAGGAGAGCTACATTTCTGTGCTATGTACCAAGTAAGCACGGTACCAACCTTTGATGGGATGGGACGGGATGGAAAACAGGAAGGTGTAACCCTACTGTGACCGGGATCAAGGGCACGCTTCAATGGCGAGCTTCCCCACATAGCGCCTTACAGAAAATGTGTATGGGTTTACGACAGTAATGGTAGAGGATTTGAGGAAAGGTGTGGACTTTGATGACATCACCCCATGCAAGTATGGGCTGTGCATCTTGAGGATAAAGTCAGTTAAGTTAAGGCAAGGTCCTGCTTTTGTATATATGTTGAGAATTGTACAGTATTATATGGTTATGTGTTGTACAGATTATGCTGTGGCCAAAATTACTCAATAAACTCTCTTTTGTTGTGGCAATATGACAGTCTGTGCATTATGACAGCAGTAAAGGAACGTCAACAAACACGGTGTCACGTGATAAGGGGGGGCCGGGCCATAAGGGGAAATGGGGTGGGAGGAGTATATTCTAAGCCTGGCTGCCACTTGCCCAGTTGAGTCTCTGGCTATATTTCTTGGTGCTTGAGAATCTTCTTCTTCTCA
The DNA here is from genome assembly GCA_033557465.1 of Ichthyophis bannanicus. Classification (NCBI taxonomy): domain Eukaryota; kingdom Metazoa; phylum Chordata; class Amphibia; order Gymnophiona; family Ichthyophiidae; genus Ichthyophis; species Ichthyophis bannanicus. The sequence continues at coordinate 369,588,947 of CM066035.1, forward strand.
CAATTCACAGAATCATCGCTTGGAACTGAAAACCCTTTAAGAACATAAAATATGTCATACTGGGTCAGACCAAAGGTCTATCAAATTGAGTATCCTGTTTCCAACAGTAGCATATTGGGGTCACAAGTACCTGTTAGGTTCCCAGAAGGTAAATCAATTTCAAGTTGCTTATTCCAAGGGTTAGCAGTGGATTTCCCCAGCCCACTTTAATAATGGTTTATTGTTTATTTTATTTATTTATTTAAGGATATTTCTATCTCGCGTTATCCTTCAATCAAGGCGGTGAACACATCAAACGATCATTAGCAATGTTGAGTATGTCGGGTGAGATTATGTACAGTGAGGGTGCATGGGTGCGGGTGTGCTGATTAGAGTGAGCTATTTACAGTGTGCGCTTTTTACAGTTATATACATGGGTTTGCTGGGTCCGTCGCTGGTTGTGACTGAACTTTAATTGAGTCCAAGGTTGGTCCAAGTCTGTAGATTCTGGCTATGCGCTTGGGCCGTAGTGCTCAGTGAAGAGTACAGTCTTTAGGTGCATTCGGAAGTCCTTCAGATCTTTAGTTGATCGTAGGTCATGTGGGAGTGTGTTCCATATTGTTGGGGCCGCCAGTGTTAGTGCTCTTTGTGCGGTGGATTTGCATGCTTTTGTGTAGTTGCTTGGGGTGCTGAGTGTGTCTGCTCTGGTTTTTCTTCTCGGTCTGTTGCTGGTTTCAGGGAGTATGACGGCTTGGAGGCTGAGTGCTGAGCTCTTGTGTCTGATTCTGAATATGTTTAATATCATCTTGTATTTGATGCGGTGGCTGATTGGGAGCCAGTGGAGGTCTTTTAGGATGGGGGTGATGTGGGCTTGTGTTGGAGAACCGGTGATTATTCTGGCTGCTGTGTTTTGAGCCATTTGAAGCGGTTTGAGTGATTGTTTCGGCATTCCGTTGTAGATCGGGTTGCAGAAATCAAGTATGGGGGTTATGAAGGCTTGGCAGACTGTGCGGAAGTGTTCATGTGAGAGTAGAGGCTTGAGGCGTCTAATAATTCTCATTTTGTAGTATGCATTTTTGGTGGTTCTTCTGATGTGTGATTGTAGGTTTAACTCTTTGTCAACTGTTATTCCGGGGTATTTCACTTCGTTCTTCAGTGGTATTACCGTGTTGTTGGTTTTGATGAAGGGTGGGGGGCTGAAGTTGGTGTTTCGTGTGATGATGAGTGCTTCTGTCTTGTTGTCGTTTATGGCTAGGTTGTTGTGCATGAGCCAATTGGACTTGCTGTCGAGACAGTTTGTTATCTTGGTGTAGTCGGGGCTGTCGAGGTTGATTGGCGTGTAAATCATGATGTCATCTGCATAGATTGTGTAGTTCATGATGTCGCAGATTGGTTGGATGTATAGGTTGAATAGTAGTGAGGATAGTGCGGATCCTTGTGGCACTCCTTACTTGATCTTTGCGGGTTGTGAGATTTTGGTTCCAATCTTGACTTGGAACTGTCTGTCTGTTAGGTACGAGTTGAACCAATTTAGTATGGTGCCGGTTATTCCAATGTTCTGTAGTCTGGTTAGGAGGATTCTGTGGTCCACTGTGTCGAATGCAGCTGAGATGTCTAGGAAGATCATTAGAGTTCCTTGTTTGTAGTTGTCTATGGTCTGGATGATGTCATTGAATAGGTATAGCAGAAGTGTTTCAACTCCGTGGTTTGGGCGGAAGCCATGTTGATGTATATCCAGTGGGGCATGTTCGCCAATGTGGTCCTGGAGCTGTTGTTGCACTGCCTTCTCTATAATTTTGGCCAGAAGCGGTATGCTGGAGATTGGTCTGTAGGCTGCTGGATTGCTTTTTTCTAGGTTGGTTTTCTTAGGGATTGGCCTTATTGTGGCTAGTTTCAGCTGGTCTGGCATGGTCGCTTGGGTCAGGGAGTTGCTTACCATGTTGTGTATGAGGCTGAGGAAGTTTTCCTTGGTTGTCTTGATCCATGGGACCGGGCATGGGTCTGTGGGTGCGGTGCTTGTGTTGAGAGCTGAGATGATATCTGAGATTTGCTTTGTGGAAGGAGTGTTGAACTTTTCCCAACTTGTGCTGGGTATGGTTGGGTTGTTGGTTCCTGTAGATGGTCGTAGTGGCGAGCGGCCTAGCTTCTCCTGAAGATAATCTGCGAAGATTTGTGGGTCGATCTGTATGTCTTTGTCGGAGCTTGGTTCGTTGGTTAGATTTTTTACTATCTTGAATAGTTCTCTGGGCTTGTTGTAGGCTTTTTAGATGGTGTTTGTGTGGTGCTTTCTTTTTGTTTCGTTGATAAGCTCATTGTATTTCTTTTGCTGAGTTAGGTATAAGGCCTATGTGGATGGAGATTTAGAGCGTCTCCAGTGGCGTTCTATCTTCCTCAGATCTCTTTTTGCATTGCGTATGCTTTTGGAGTACCATGGTGCGTGCTGTCTCTTGGTTTTTGTTGTTGTGCTTGCTTTGGTTTTGGCTGCTGCATTGATGATACTGTTCCAAGTGTCTACTTGTTTATCCAGATTGTGCGTTTTTGGGTTAAGGTAAGGTAGCGTGTCTTGTAGGAATTGGTCCTTGTTGAAAGCTTTGAATCTTCTTTGTTCATGTGTTGTGCTTTGTGTCTTGTTGTGTTTTTCCCTTTGATTTGTGATTTCTATTTTGATTCTGTGGTGATCTGACCAGGGCACTGGTGTGACTGTGGGTGATGAGATGTCACCTTTGTCTATTATGTGGTTGGGGGCGAATATGAGGTCCGGCATGGATCCGTGTCTGTGTGTCGGAGTGTTTATTAGTTGTGTGTATTGTAGGGAGTCCATTGCTTGTAGGAAGGTTTCCTTGTCCTTGCTGGTGGAGGAGCTGAGGTTGAAGTCGCCCAGTAGTATTAGTGGTTTGTGGTTCGTGTTGATTGCACAGACTGTTTCTAGAGTGGTGGTTAGTTCTTCTGCTGGAGCGTGGGGGGCTCTGTATATGAGGCATATGGCTATTTGCTTGTTTCCCATTGCAATTGTGCTGCATTGGTCTGAGCCTTGTGAGGTAAGAGTTTTTAGCTTTAGTGAGTCTTTTGCAATGATCAGCACTCCACCTCCTCTTTTCTGTGTGCGAGGATTGTTAAAGGCTGAGTACGTGGGGGGGACTAGCTGGTTGAGGATGACATTGTCGGTGGGGGTAAGCCAAGATTCTGTAATGCAGAGGATGTCAGGTTGTTGGTCCTTTATGTGGTCTCTGATTGTGTGTAACTTATTTCTTACTGATCTCGTGTTCATGAGCTCTATTGAGGTGGTGTTTGGGGTGTTAGGCTCTTTGGGGTGTGCCTTCGAGTTTGCGTGTGTGTTATGCTTGTTGATTGTGTGTCTACTGCCTTTGTCTTTTATGCGTGAGCTCCGTGTGGTGTATTGAGGAGGATGGTATGTTGACATGGTTGTCGGTGTCCATAAGTTTAAAGGGTGTGAGTGTCGTGGCCCTGTTTGTTGGGGGATGAGTTGGGTGTTAAGGAGGAATACAGGGAGGTAGGTGAATGTGGCCATGGTGTTTGGTGTCAACTTACTAGGAAGTTGTGGAGGTTGAGGCTCTGGTTGCGCTTTCCTGGTTGAGGTGTTCTGCGTTGGTTGTGATGTCATGGCTCTTGATTGCTCCTGTTTGTTGGATGTTGTCCTTCGGCTGCTTTCTGCTGATGTCTGTGTGGCTTTTGTGGGGTTGCTTCTTCTGTCACCTGAGTGCCCCGCCTAAGGGCCCCGCCAAAGGGCCCTCTGGCGAGGCCCTCAGGTGCGGGCCCGCCAGGCGCGGGCATGCCGGAGGTACGCTCTCCCTTTTATGCTGCTCCCACTGCCCCGATTGGGCAGGAGCCGCTGAGCAGGACGCTTTCCTGCTCGGTCGCTTCTCCCCGATCAGGGGAGCTTTGCCGCTGCTGTTCCGGGGGTTTTGGAGGGCGCTGGAGGTGCGCTTTCCCTTTTATGCTGCTCCCACTGCCCCGATTGGGCAGGAGCCGCTGAGCAGGACGGTTTCCTGCTCGTTCGCTTCTCCCTGATCGGGGGAGCTTTGCCGCTGCTGTTCTGGGGGTTCTGGAGGGCGCTGGAGGTGCGCTCTCCCTTTTATGCTGCTCCCACTGCCCCGATTGGGCAGGAGCCGCCGAGCAGGACAGTTTCCTGCTCGGTCGCTTCTCCCCGATCAGGGACTTTTCCTCCAGGAACTTGTCCACACCTCTCTTAAATTCAGTTATACTAATAGCTTTTGCTACATCCTCCAGCAATGAATTCCAGAGTTTGATTACATATTGAGTGAAAAAATATTTTTTCCAATTAAATCTTAAATGTGCTATATTGTAGCTTCATTTTGTGTCCCCTATTCTTTCTACTTTTTGAAGGAGTAAATAACTGATCTACATTTACCTGTTCCACTCCATTTATTATTTTGTAGACCTCTATCATATCTCCCCTCAGCTATCTCTTTTCCAAGTTGAAGAGTCCTAATCTTTCAAGCCTTTCTCATAGGGACATTCTTCCAACCCATTTATCATTTTGGCCACTCTGCTCTCTATCTTTTCTAATTCTGCTATATCCTTTTTAAGATAGGGAGACCAGAACTGCACATAATATTCAAGTTGAAGTAATACCATGGAGCATTACAAAGACATTATAATATCCTTGGTTTTATTCTCCATTCCTTTCCTTATTATTTCTTGCATTCTGTTGGGCAGAGGGTTTCAACATTTTATCCATAACACATAGAAACAGAGAAACATAGAAATATGATGACAGAAAAAGACCACATGGCCTACTGTCGCACTCCCCCTGCTGGCCAAGCATATAAGCAGGAGGGGTGGCCTTGTTTGCCCTTAAGTATAGAGTCACTCGGTGCTCCCTCCCTCAAGGAATTCTGGGAGCTGTAGTTTCTCTGGATTACTTGCAGACAAAGTAGTTGTCACCACACGGTTTTGTTTAAGGCAAAACCAGAACATTTTTATTTTTGGGCTCCCCTTCACGCATTAAAGTTCATATACACAAACAGCAAGGATAATTTCTCCAAAGGAAAATAATACAGGAGCATAAGGGTTATCTGGAATATCAGAACGTGACAATAGCTGTTCACCGGCATTTTCCAGTAGTAAAGAATCACAGCTATTCTTATTTACAATGGGCATTTATCTCTTGTCTTCATTCAAAACTCTTTAGAATCATATTTAGGCTTTCAGACATATTCTTGGCTTTCAATGAGGTTTTTGTCTTACTCTTATTCAGGGTAAACAGATTTACAGAAAGAGCAATCCATGGGAATACTGTCACGCACAGCTTCAGGCAAAGGAGAATCTACTTGCATCTCTTCTTCCCCTGCAAGTCCTTTCTCCCCACTTGGGCTTCTAATGGAAGAGTTCAGCTTATTGTTTGAAAGGGTATTCAGAAAGTCCCTTACATGCTGCTCTCCTAACCAAGGATTAGCTATGCTCTCTGGAAAACTTCCACTATCTGGAAACAGTTGCTTTAGCTTCTTAATCAGGTTCAAGTCTCTATCTCTGCTTTTGTCTGTCTTCAGAATATCAGCATTAGGAATTGCTTTCACCCACCTTCTGGCATTCAAAGGTCCTGGAGCACTCGGCCCTGCACTTCTCCTTAGCTCATTAGCAACGTCTTCTGCAAACCTCTTGCTGGGCTCTGAGTCAGCCACACCTTCCACAAAGGAATTGCTTTCTTTGCTACTAGAGTTAAGTGTCCCGGTGGAATAAAACTTTCCAGCTTTGCCTCCTCTGGGTTTCTTAACAGCAGTTCTCACTTTTAAACCCTCTGGCTTCAGTGCTTCCTCTGAATAGTATTCCAGCCCTGATTTTCCTGCTCTTGCTGAGCCTTCTGTCCACACTGACCTTTCAGTGTTCTCTGAACCGCCTGGCTCTGGACTCTCAGCTTCAGCAGCAACTCCAGCCACAGACTGAACTCTGTGCTTTGGCTTGGAATCTCTGCCTTCTCGGTTGCTGTATCTTCTGCTTCCTTCTTCTCCAACTCTGGTTGCTTCCACTCTGCTCTTTCCTCTGCTCACTTCCTGCCCTTTTGACTTCTGTGATGCAGGTTTAAAAAGGTGCTTTCTAGCTACCACGCCCTGTTCTCTGCACATGTACTTGCTATCTGGGCTTAAACCTGCCACCAAGTTAAGGTTTCATTTCGTGCACTTCGCTGTAGACTATTCTAGGCCATAGCCTACCACAGTTTGGGCGGGGCTCAACCTCTGCTACAATGTGCTTCTCTGGTTTGTTTATAGTTTGAGCTCTATGGAAACCCTGCCTTTCTTCAGTCTTAAAGGAATAGTCCCCATTTTCCTCTATCTCCATCTATTCAGTATAGCTGACATTGTCACAGATTCCCCCCTTAAGATATTACGGTAAGGGCTGATATCATCAGAGAAGCTCGTAATTCTTGCTGCGATGGTGATGCTGCTCTTTTCATCCTGTACTCGAGGGTTTTTCGTGGCTAGGTGTGCAAACACTACCCTCTCATGCCACGGCCTTAATATGTTTACGTGGTACACTTGGCGGTGCCCCCTTCTATTTTCTACCAAATAGGACACAGGGCCTACTTGTTTAACCACTCTAAAGGGCCCTTTCCATTGACTCTCAAACTTCAGTGCAGCGCCTGCCACCATTACAATTACTTTCTCGCCTATGGCGAGTTGGCGAGGCTTTGTATTACGATCGTAATACCTTTTCTGTCTCTGATGACTGGCCTTTCCATTGACTCTCAAACTTCAGTGCAGCGCCTGCCACCATTACAATTACTTTCTCGCCTATGGCGAGTTGGCGAGGCTTTGTATTACGATCGTAATACCTTTTCTGTCTCTGATGACTGGCCTTTAGATTCTCCTCAGCCACCTGGGAGGTTCGGGTCAGTCTGCCTCTTAAATCCCTCAAAAACTGGGGTACCTCTACGTCTTCTATTCCTGGCTCTACCCACTGTTCACGGAGGATATCTAGAATGCCTCTAGGGGGTCACCCGTACATCAATTCATATGGTGACGTGCCTAGGGACGCTTGTTTTCGCTCCCTACAGGCGTATAAGATGAAGGGTAGCATGGTGTCCCACTCCGTCATCTTACCATCTAATCCCCGTCTCAGCATTTTCTTTAATGTCTGGTTCTGCCTTTCCACCAGTCCGTTCGACTGGGGATGGTAGGCGGCGGTCTTTACGTGCCGTATTCCAAAGGCATCCCATATCTGAGCTAAATATTTGGACAGAAAATTATTGCCCCTATCGGTCAACACCTCACAAGGGAATCCCACCTCGCAAAATAGTTTTACGACTTCGTCCGCTATTATTTTCGCCGATATGCCCCGTAGGGGAATGGCCCACGGAAACCTTGTGGCCTGGTCTACCACGACCAGTATATACTGAAAGCCGCGGGGCGTTTTTTATCAGGGGACCCACAATCTCCATAGCTACCTGGTGAATGGGTTCGGAGATTACGGGTATAGGTAGCAACGGTACCTCCTTTGACTGAACTGACGTAACCCTTTGACAGGACGGACAAGACTCACAAAACCTAGCAACTTCTCTAAAGACACCTGGCCAGTAAAAACGAGCTAAAACCTGGTCGAGTGTTCCCTGTGTTCCCTTGTGCGCCCCTATGGGGTGATCATGAGCAAGTCTTAAGACTAGCGTCCTAAATGTTGTAGGCACTACTAACTGCTTGCGTTTATTCCTTGTAGCTGAGTCCACACTTTCTCTATACAAAATTCCCCCATCTAGAAGAAACTTCGGCAGGGTATCCCTCCCCTCTTGGGCGTACTTAAAAGCCTGCGTAAGAGCGGGTTCTGCCTGCTGCTCTCTCGGGAAAGAAGGGAATTTGTCCATTAACTCGGCTGGTACCCAAGGCAACTCCTGCCCGGCCTGTACCTCGGCTTTACTTTGGGAATGGGTCCGCCGCTCTCTGCGCTTCTCGCTTTTATCCTTTTTCTCTTTTTCCACTGGGATGGTTATTAGGTCCTCGTGGGATGGACGATCCTCTAACTTTCCCTCTGGAGACTCTTTCTCCCTATCCAGAGACTTTGCCTGGGCTCTTGTGGAGATCATCCCTTCCTTTGGTTGCAGTCCCTGTGCTAGACCTTTCTGAAACTGTGGCCAGTCCCTTCCTAAGACTAAGGGGTATGTTTACTAAACTGCGGTAATCGTGAATAACGTGCGTAATGTACACTTAACGATCGTTCGCACGTCATAACGTGCGTTCTGACGTGCGAACGATCGTTAAGTGTACGTTACGCGCGTTAACCACAGTTAACGATCGTAAACCCCCGCGGCGCGTTAAACACTGCAGAAGGTGGAGAGTGGGCGGAGAGAAGGGGTCAATGGGCGGAGAGTGGGCGGGGAGAGGCTCCCCTCACACTAACGCGCTGAATTTCAGAGCTCAATTCCAACGCGAATGAAAACCTGTCGTTAAAGGCATATTAAAGGGAAGAGAAACCATTTCCGTCAGCAATGTACAGCAAAACCGGGGAAACCTACAAAACGTGAGCAGTGTGATACATGTGCACAGAACAAAATTTCAAATAAAACGTTAAAATGACCACAAGAAACAGTGTAAAAATTATAGCAATGGTGATAGTGATAGCAATGGGCAACAATAAACAACACTCCCAGGAAAGCTCCAAAAAAAAGAAATGATGTTTGGAAGGGTCTACGCTCCGTAGACCCTTTCAAAATTCATTTCATTTTATTGGAGCTTTCCTGGGAGTGTTTTTTAAGGTTGCCCAATGTTATCATTGTTGCCCAGCTTGGTTATGGGTGTTTGCCCCTTTTTTCGAGGTCTATTTTGAGGTTTATGTGCACTTTTGTCTCCATACAAGGTAAATGAGCCCACAGTACAATTGTGCAGAGCAGGGTTTCTGACTCGTCAGGCCAGTTTTCCTATCTCCAGGGACTGCACTGTCTCTGTGGCCACAGTGTGGTGCAACAGACACAGCCAGTGCCTGTAAGACCAGAGGGTCACAGGTTCAAATCCCAGCTGGGGCTCCTGCCAACCCTGTCCCCATAGTTTTACCCACCACTAAACAGTGATAGTACAGACACTCCTTTATTGCAGAGAACATACGCATGGTTAATACGCCTATATTTTACCACACCAAACACAGACACCATAAACAGGCGCATTACCTAGAGCAGAGTCCCGCAAATGCAGTCCTGGAGGGCCCCACACCATTCAGGTTCCATGCTGCCTCTAATAAAGATGCCTGTGCTGCATATCTATGCACCACCCCCATGGTATGCAGATGTAGCTCATGCATATTTATGAGGGACAGTATGAAAACACGAACATTGTTTGGAACACCAGGACTGAAGTTGGGAAACTCTGCCATAACGCAGCAACCAACAGGGGCAGACACATCCATACACACACCCACAGGCCCCATTGGCCAATGCCTCCTGGAGAGGCAGGACATTGGGCCCTGCCTGTATCTCCCAATACTAGCAGTTGCATACCTTAGCAATGCCACCCTACACCTGGGTATATGGTACACAGCTATCAAACGTTTCCTATGATAACTGGCAGATATCAATTCCTACGTTAAGCACAGTTTGCTCATTGAGCCCCACCATAACAATCATTCTTTCTAACATCTTTGTTAGTGATATAGCGGAAGGGCTGTCGGGTAAGGTTTGCCTCTTTGCGGATGATACCAAAATCTGCAATAAAGTAGACACCCAGGAAGGTGTAGATAACATGAGGAGGGATCTAGCTAAGCTTGAAGAATGGTCTAGAATTTGGCAGCTGGGATTTAATGTTAAAAAATGTAAGGTCATGCATTTGGGCTGCAGCAATCCAAGGGAGCAATACAGCATAGGAGGTGAAGTACTTTTGTCCACTAAAGAAGAGCGGGACCTAGGCGTAGTTGTGTCCAATGATCTTAAAGTAGCTAAACAGGTAGAAAAGGCGACGGCAAAAGCTAGAAGGATGCTTGGGTGCATGCGGAGAGGAATGGCTAGCAGAAAAAAGGAGGTGATAATGCCTCTGTATAAGTCTTTGGTGCGACCTCATTTGGAGTATGGTGTGCAATTCTGGAGACCGCACCTTCAAAAGGATGTGAACAGGATGGAGTCGGTGCAGAGGGTTGCTACTAAGATGATTAGTAGTCTTCATTATAAAGCATATGAGGACAGACTTAAGGATCTTAATATGTACACCTTAGAGGAAAGGCGGGATAGAGGTGATATGATTGAGATGTTTAAATACCTCCGTGGCATAAATGTTCAGGGAGAGAGCCTCTTTCAATTGAAAGCAAGTTCTGCGACGAGGGGACATGGGATGAGGGTGAAGGGAGATAGATTCAGGAGTGATATGCGGAAATATTTCTTACGGAAAGAGTAGTGGATCCGTGGAATAGTCTCCCAGTGGAGGTGGTAGAGATGAGGACAGTAACTGAATTCAAAAAAGCATGGGACCAACACAGAGGATCTCTAAAGGTAAAAAGTGGACTGTTGTAGTTTTTGTTATGGAAGGACAGACTAGATGGGCCTTGTGGTCTTTTTCTGTCATCATGTTTCTATGTTTCTATGTTTCTGATGTCTGCGGTGTGTGCTGCAGGTCTGGTCTCTGATAGTGTTTACCACCCTGGGGAGTGACCCCCAACAGTATTGCATACCATATCCATGCCTGTACTGTGCCCATGACTGGTGTGGTGGGTATGGCTGCTGAACACCTCTATAGTAGCACACTGCTGGCATAGGTGTGGGGGTGGCTGTATGTCTATCCAGTGTGTGGTGGCTGCAAACACCTTCCACAGCCCACACTGCCAGCAATGTCGCCAGTATTGGGCTGCCAATGTGCATAATGAGGAGCAAGGTACCATGGGTATAGGCCGGACAGGGTGGCCTGGCCAGGGTGCATCTGCACAGTGCATAGGGCACTGACTGGGACATTTTAGTGCCTGGCCACCACCTACACAGACAGGGTGACCTCAGTATGTCCTGCTGAGAGATCACTCTCACCCTGACTGTGCAGTGACCACAGCATGGCTAGGCACCCCCATAGTATTTCTCTCATGTGATAGATATGGGTTTCCTTTTGGGGCCCAGTCACTGATTTATCTGCTTGCTGTGTATGCTGACAGACCAGTTCTTGGTGCATGCATCTCCACTGGGCACATGCACTATGGACTAACTAGCAGGCTGTTTGCAGCTGGTATGTGTCTTGATGGAGTGGCTTGCAGGGTGCAGCGGCTGATGGCTTGCAGCAGGAGCATATCAGATAGTGGTGAGGTGCAGCTTACCATATCCAGGTCTAATGTCTGTCTGCTATTGTGTTATGGATGTGTACAGAGCTGCATTGACTGCCCTGTGGGGTGTCTGTTTCTCAGCAGGACCGAGGTTGATGTTCCCCTCTACTGCCACCTTTGCAGGGAGGTAGAATGTGGATCTATTGTTAGGAGAACCTGTTTGCCATCCTCGGCCCTGGGGGAGGGGGTGGTGGTACATGGGCCACCTAGGGGTCCATGGGGGGCTACACCTGACTGAAACAGACAGAGATATCCAAGGTGTTTCTGCAGAAACTACCTATCTCACACATTAACACTGCTTTGGACCTGCGCCATGGCCTCTTTCAGCCATGGACGGTACTGTGGACCTGGTGCTGGGCGCCTCACTGCACCCTCAGGGTGAGCACAGTACCCGCACAATGTGACGGTGTGTAGCTACTCTGTGCCAGTACAACACACGGTCAGTACCCCCTACCAGGCCGAGGTGCTGTGGGGGTGCATTCCCCATGGTGTGTATCTGTGGACAGCTGATTTGCATGTGCAGTGCATCATGGGTGTGACTGGCACAATCCAACCCTGGGAAAATCCAGCACCTGCTCACAGGCTCTGATAAACCATAGGCCATCACACGTACATCTGTTAGCATAATGCATAGGTGCAAGACACCCTAAAGAGTCTGTAATAGGTGCCCACGCTGGTAAAAACACACGTACCCACGCACGATTGTATGCACGCACCAACGCACGCAGCTACGCACGCACCAACGTACGTGGCTAGGCACACTCCGAGGGTGTGTTTCTGACACCACTACTCCACGTAAAGAAAAACATGCTTCCTCATTCCCTATGTAATGTACAGGGTGATGCCTGGGCCAGCCTTCTGCGTTAGGCACACTGGAGACTCAAACCCATGCTGCCTGTAACAGCGGTCAGTACAGTAACCATTGTGCTACAGCTCTGTTTCCGTGCTTTGTGTCTGTACGCCTTCTTATGATTAACGCGCAGTAACGCGCCACGGCGCCCTGTAACGCTCGTTAGTTTTTGGAACGCGCGTTAGTGGTAACGATTTACCGCCCATGTCCTTATTTGGGGTTTCTGTCACTACCGCGGCTCCTAACGCGAATTGCACTAACGCAGTTTAGTAAACATGCCCCTACGTCTTGTGGCAATCTGGGCACTACCGCTACAAGGATCTTCTTTTCTATCCCTAATCCCTTAATGGAAACTCTATACAGTGGATAGGAAGATGCTGCTCCGTGAATACATCTAATTTTCACGGTTCCCACCGGTTGGTGTGGGATTACTCTATTCTGGGACTCAATCTGTTGCCACAATTTCCTAGACAACATGCTCTTGTCTGAGCCCGAGTCTAGCAAAGCGTTTGCAACGACACCTTGCACAACTACTGAAAGGAGAAATCCTTCCCTGGCTACTTTTACATTTTCAATCATTAGTGCTGTCTTTACATTACATTCTCTCTGTAAGTGACATTCACTTCCGCACTTAAAGCATTTCCTCTTTGGAAATTTGTTTCTAAACACAGGCATACATACATTAGCAACATTTTCTCTTGGCCGTTCCCTGCTTTCTGATAGTGCTTGTGTTGCCTTCCTTGAAGCAGTGCCTTTTCCTTGAGCAGTTACCTCTGCCTCTAAGAAACGCTCCGTAAGCATGGTTGCTTCTTGGGTATTTTGCAGAATCAGGAAGCTAGGTATCTCTGGTGGAACTGCGGCCATGAACTGTTCCAAAATAATGCTATCAATTATCGAGTCTACAGTCTTGCCCTCTGGCGCTAACCACTTTATGACCAGACTTCTCACCCTCTGGCATAACGCTCTTGGTGTTTCACCGGGCCTCAACCTTGTGCCTCTTAACAAGCGGTGGTACACCAAGGGAGTCAAACCCAACCAGTCCCTGATGGCTCATTTAAGCTCCTCATAATTGTTAGCGAGAGTGGCTGGCATAGCTCTGTATACTGCCAGAGCTTCCCCAGTGAGGGAAGTGGCCAACCGCACAGCCCATTGGTCTCTCGGCCAACCAATTATGTGAGCCACCCGGTCGAAGGCTTCCAGGAAGTCATCTATATCGTCCTGGTCTGTTAACTGTACGAAAACAAATGTCCCACTGGACACTACTCCAGGTGTTCCTGCAGAAAGCAGTCCTGTTAAACCTGGTGGAGTCGCGGTCGGTCCAGGCTCTTTCTTCAGGCTTGTCAGCAGCGCTTCCATCAGCTCTAACAATATTTTTTGTTGGGCCTGCATGTTTGCTGCTGACCTCTCTTGGGCCTCCAGAGACAGCTCCCTCTGCCTCTCGAACTGATGTGCCATCCACTTAAAGACGTCCTGGGCCTCCATGGTCATCCTGTTCTGCAAAGACAAAAACAACAGGAAAACACGACCCAAGTGCGATATCACACCACTCAAGACAGTAGCCTCTTTCCTGTTCCCAAGGTCACAGCACTATACTCTGCACTAGTATCCTCGAATAACCCCCAATAAGGTACGGGTTACCTGATACCAGCGTAGCTTCGAGCTCTACAAAAGAGATGGTCTCTGCAGACGACTCTGAAACTCCGCCTCAGCCCTGAGGTGCTCCTCTGCACGATTCTGCAGCAGCTTGTCTCCAGTACAGCTCCTGGATGTGGTAATCCTTCTGCGCATGCGTATAGCGAGGGAAAAATCCGTACTACTACGCCATCTGTCGCACTCCCCCTGCTGGCCAAGCCTATAAGCAGGAGGGGTGGCCTTGTTTGCCCTTAAGTATAGAGTCACTCGGTGCTCCCTCCCTCAAGGAATTCTGGGAGCTGTAGTTTCTCTGTATTACTTGCAGACAAAGTAGTTGTCACCACACGGTTTTGTTTAAGGCAAAAACAGAACATTTTTATTTTTGGGCTCCCCTTCACGCATTAAAGTTCATATACACAAACAGCAAGGATAATTTCTCCAAAGGAAAATAATACAGGAGCATAAGGGTTATCTGGAATATCAGAACTTGGCAAAAGCTCTTTATACAGTGACAATAGCTGTTCACTGGTGTTTTCCAGTAGTAAAGAATCAGAGCTATTGTTCTTATTTACAATGGGCATTTATCTCTTGTCTTCATTCAAAACTCTTCAGAATCATATTTAGGCTTTCAGACATATTCTTGGCTTTCAATGAGGTTTTTGTCTTTCTCTTTTTCAGGGTAAACAGATTTACAGAAAGAGCAATCCATGGGAATACTGTCACACACAGCTTCAGGCAAAGGATAATCTACTTGCATCTCTTCTTCCCCTGCAAGTCCTTTCTCCCCACTTGGGCTTCTAATGGAGGAGTTCAGCTTATTGTTTGAAAGGGTATTCAGAAAGTCCCTTACATGCTGCTCTCCTAACCAAGGATTAGCTGTGCTCTCTGGAAAACGTCCACTATCTGGAAAGAGTTGCTTTAGCTTCTTAATCAGGTTCAAGTCTGTATCTCTGCTTTTGTCTGTCTTCAGAATATCAGCATTAGGAATTGCTTTCACCCACCTTCTGGCATTCAAAGGTCCTGGAGCACTCGGCCCTGCACTTCTCCTTAGCTCATTAGCAACGTCTTCTGCAAACCTCTTGCTGGGCTCTGAGTCAGCCACACCTTCCACAAAGGAACTGCTTTCTTTGCTACTAGAGTTAAGTGTCCCGGTGGAATAAAACTTTCCAACTTTGCCTCCTCTGGGTTTCTTAAAAGCAGTTCTCACTTTTAAACCCTCTGGCTTCAGTGCTTCCTCTGAATAGTATTCCAGCCGTGAGTTTCCTGCTCTTGCTGAGCCTTCTGTCCACACTGACCTTTCAGCGTTCTCTGAACCGCCTGGCTCTGGACTCTCGGCTTCAGCAGCAACTCCAGCCACAGACTGAACTCTGTGCTTTGGCTTGGAATCTCTGCCTTCTCGGTTGCTGTATCTGCTGCGTCCTTCTTCTCCAACTCTGGTTGCTTCCACTCTGCTCTTTCCTCTGCTCACTTCCTGCCCTTTTGACTTCTGTGACTCAGGTTTAAAATGGTGCTTTCTAGCTACCACGCCCTGTTCTCTGCATGTGTACTTGCTATCTGGGCTTAAACCTGCCCCCACCTTAAGGTTTGGCGGGGCTCAACCTCTGCTACAACGTGCTTCTCTGATTGGTTTACAGTTTGAGCTCTATGAAAACCCTGCCTTTCCTCAGTCTTAAAGGTATAGTCCCCATTTTCCTCTATCTCCATCTGTTCAGTATAGCTGACATTGTCACACTATCTAGTCTGTCCTTCCATATCAACAACTACAACAGTCCCCTTTTTACCTTTAGAGATCCTATGTGTTTGTCCCATGCTTTTTTGAATTCAGTTACTGTCCTCATCTCTACCACCTCCACTGGGAGACTGTTCCACGGATCCACTACTCTTTCCATGAAGAAATATTTCTGCATATCACTCCTGAATCTATCTCCCTTCACCCTCATCCCATGTCCCCTCGTAGCAGAACTTGCTTTCAATTGAAAGAGGCTCTCTCCCTGAACATTTATGCCACGGAGGTATTTAAACATCTCAATCATATCACCTCTATCCCGCCTTTCCTCTAAGGTGTACATATTAAGATCCTTAAGTCTGTCCTCATATGCTTTATAATGAAGACCACTAATCATTTTAGTAGCCACCCTCTGCACCGACTCCATCCTGTTCACATCCTTTTAAAGGTGCGGTCTCCAGAATTGCACACTATACTCCAAATAAGGTCGCACCAAAGACTTATAGAGAGGCATTATCACCTCCTTTTTTCTTCTAGCCATTCCTCTCCGTATGCACCCAACCATCCTTCTAGCTTTTGCCATCGCCTTTTCTACCTGTTTAGCTACTTTAAGATCATCAGACACAACCATGCCTAGGTCCTGCTCTTCTTTAGTGGACAAAAGTACTTCACCCCCTATACTATATTGCTCCCTTAGATTGCTGCAGCCCAAATGCATGACCTTACATTTTTTAACATTAAATCCCAGCTGCCAAATTCTAGACCATTCTTCAAGATTAGCTAGATCCCTCCTCATGTTATCTACACCTTCGTGGGTGTCTGCTCTATTGCAGATTTTGGTATCATCCGCAAAGAGGCAAACCTTACCCGACAGCCCTTCCACTATATCATTAACAAAGATGTCAAAAATAATTTTCAAAGAATGGAATTTTCATCTAATTTCCATGTATTTTGGTGTGCTGAAAACAAATAAAATATTGAAAAAACTCCTAGACGTCATGATTTGCCACAACATGCAAAATTGTCTTCAAATTTATCAAATTTTTTCAAATT
Organism: Ichthyophis bannanicus; assembly: GCA_033557465.1. Classification (NCBI taxonomy): domain Eukaryota; kingdom Metazoa; phylum Chordata; class Amphibia; order Gymnophiona; family Ichthyophiidae; genus Ichthyophis; species Ichthyophis bannanicus. The sequence continues at coordinate 369,605,437 of CM066035.1, forward strand.
ACTATTAATTAATTCAAATTACTATTAATTAATTCACATAAGTGCATTTAAGATAAAAAATGGCAAAAAACCCTTAAAGGGGTTGTCAGAGTTATGTTAAAAAAATATAGCACTGTAAATCTGATGTTCAGCAATATATATATATAAACTAAGCAAATTTTAAGTCTGTGCTTCTAATGGTAGAAGGGGTTAATCTTTCCTGAAGAATCCAGTGGGAGGGAGACACAGGGCAGATAGCAGCAGCTCCGGTCAGTGCAGGGGGGCGTGGCCAGCACTGTGACGTCTCGTGTACAGACACAGAGCTGCTCTCTCCTGCATGCCACATTTGTGCACGAATCATCATCAGGTTCTTGGTTCTAGGCTGTTCACACTTTTTCATCGCAATTCGTGTTAGCTCGTCATTCTTCAACCGTTATGTTATGGCTCCGTGAAAGTGTATTAATTCGCCAGACAGTTTCTGTTTCATCTGTGGTGAATATACAGTGTTGAAGCAACAGCAGAATATTACAGACTTTGTGAAAAAAGTATACTTTGCATACTTTGGACTAAAAACTTGGAGATCAAGATAAAGTCTGGGCGCCTCATAAAGTGTGCAAACAGTGTGTTGAGGACCTCCAAAACTGATTCAAGGGTAAGAAAAAATCTTTCAGTTATGGGATTCCTATGGTATGGCTAGAGCAAAAGAACCATAGTGACGACTGTTACTTTTGTTCATGCGATGTGAAAGGGTTTAATTCCAAATGGAAGCATTCCATTTCATACCCCAATCTTCATTCGGCAATTCGTCCCATCCCCCATGGTACAGATATACCAGTACCCAAGCCCCCTGCTACCTTGGAAGAGATACCTAGCTCCAATGAATGTGAAGTCATACCTGAACCAGTTGACGAATCAAGTTCTGACTTTGAAGATGATACAAGACCAAAATTGTTTTCTCAGGAGGAGATGAATGATTTGGTAAGAGACTTGAATCTTCCCAAAGATGCCGCTGAGTTACTCGGATCAAGGCTGAAAAGCAGGAATTTATTGTTGCCAGGAGTGTCATCTTCATTGTCAGACATCGTGAAAAGGAGTTCGTTCCTTTCTTCGCCCAGGAAGACAAGTTGGTTTTTTGCATCGATGTCGAAGGTCTGATGGGTCAATTTAAAATCCAATATGATTCAGAGCAATGGCGTCTTTTTATAGATTCTTCAAAAAGAAGTCTCAAAGCAGTTTTACTCCACAACAGTTTTTACGCTTCCATACCTGTAGGTCATTCCGTACACTTGAAGGAAACCTACGAGAACTTGGAATTGGTTCTTCGTAAACTTAAATATGAAGACCATGGTTGGCAAGTGTGTGGGGACTTGAAGGTCTTGTGCATGCTGCTCGGGCAACAAGCTGGGTATAGCAAATATCCTTGTTTTCTGTGTCTATGGGACAGTTGAGACCGACAAAATCACTGGACCAAGAAGAGTTGGCAGCCGAGGGTGCTAACAGTTGGTGAAAAAAATGTCCTCCGAGAAACTTTGGTACCTTCCCATAACGTTCTTCTACCACCTCTCCACATAAAATTGGGATTGATGAAGCAATTTGTAAAATCACTTCCAAGAGATGGAGAATACTTCAAATACTTGGTCACCAAGTTTCCAGGCCTGTCGGAGGCAAAATTGAAGGAAGGTGTGTTCGTCAGACCAGATATTAGAAGGCTTATAGTTGATCAAGAGTTTGTCAATACCATGACAGATCCTCAAAAAGAAGGGTGGATCGCATTTAAAGAAGTTTTACAGAAAGTTTTAGGCAATAACAAATATCCTCACTACAAAAAGATCGTCGGACTTATGCTGAAAGCATTTCAAGCTTTAGGTTGCCTGATGAGTTTGAAAGTGCATTTCCTCCAGTCCCACCTTGACTACTTTCCTGAAAATTTTGGAGCTGTGAGTGAGGAACAAGATGAACGATTCCACCAAGACATTAAAGAGATGGAAAGGAGATACCAGGGAAAATGGAGCATTACAATGATGGCAGACTACAGTTGGATGCTTCAGAGAGACATTCCATATGCTACTCACAAGCGTAAATGCACCAAGAGGAGCCTCACAAGGAAGAAGAATCGAGTTTAGTGTGTGTTGGTGAGCTCATTTCAGTTCAAAAAAGAATTTTCATGAAAATATTGTAATAAAACTTTAATTTTATAAGTCTATTTCCATTTATTTTGAGGTATTGCCTTATTTAACATAGTTACCTAAATTGTCAGGAAACGTGATGTCCTATGACAAAATGGTGGTCATTTTCAGATTCAGCGCACCAAACAACATAAAGAGTACGTGTAATAACCAAAACAGCTCTCGAAAAAAAATTTTTTGTAGACCTGTGTAATGATACCCAGATCCTTTTCATGGGTGAAAATTCTTAATCTGGAACCTTGAATCCTGTAACCATAGTTTGAGTTCTTTTTCCCAAAGTGGGTCATTCTGAAGCACAAATAGCGGGGATGTATGCTCTGCCTAGATTTACATCCCCGCTATTCATTCTCCATGCAAGGCTCCTTGTATGAATAGTGAGGTTGTATAGGTTATATAGGCGGCGGGTGGAGGCAGGTGGAAGGCAGATTGAGGGCGGTGTATGGGTAGGCCATCACCCTGGATGTACAGGGCCGATTCTAAGGTCAGCTCTTTATGTCCTGAGTCGGCCATCTAGACATGGGGCTTATTCCATCTAGAAGGTGGAATAAGTTCCCCTGGACCTCGGGGGACGGCGGAGGCCGGCGGCGACAGGAAGGTGAGGGGTGCAGTCGGTTCCCCGCAGCCTGATCCTGGCCATGGTAGGTTGGATCAGAGATTGGGCTGCAGGGAAAGGGGGCCTCTGTCCCACGGCCGGCAATAGAGGCTCCTGAATGGAGCCCTGGTACCATGTCAATGGGACGCCATGGCATTGCGGCTCCATTTAAGAGCCTGACTGAGTTATCTGAGGATCTGTAGGGCATGTGGCCCTTCAGAGTTGGAGCCCAGCCTGCAAATACAGACCAGTAGACTCGATTCTGAGGTAGCCTGGAGTACTCTATTATTCATCTTCCTCCACTGACAGAATTTTTGCCATTTAGCCCCACTCTCTGTTTTCTGTCTTTTAACCAGTCCCTAACCCATAATAGTACACTGTTTCCTATCCCATGACTTCTTAATTTCCCCAAGAGTCTTTCATGAGGTACCTTTCCAAAAATGCAGATACACTAATCAACCAGCTCACCTTTATCAACTTATTTATTCACACCTTCAAAAAATATAACAGATTGGAAAGACAAAAAACTTTCCTTGGCTAAATCCATGTTGGCTATCTATATGTTTAGTAATTTTGTCCTTTATGATGTTTTCTACCATTTTGCCTGGTACTGACATCAGGCTCACCAATCTGTAGTTTCCCAGAACACCCCTGGAACCCTTTTTAAATATTGGCATTACGCTGGCCGCTCTCCAATGTTCAGGTACTATGGATGATTTTAATGATAGTTCACATTACTAATCGTAGGTCTGCAATCTCATGATTGAGGTCTTTCAGCTCCCTGGGATATATATCATCTGGTGCAGGTGATTTGCTACTCTAGTTTATCAAATTGCATTATTATATCTTCCTGGTTTATTTGTTTCGATTCCTCTGATACCTCACCTTTAAATATCATTTATGGCATGGGTAACTTCCCAATATTGACAAGTGGCCCCAACATCATTATCTCTTGCAGCAAATCCAATGTTCAATTAAGGACTAAGTCTAAAATAGCTTCCCCATATGTTGGTGCATGAACCAGCTGCTCCATGAAGCTGTCATTTACTTCATCTAGGCTCTTTCTGTCTCTAACATGTCTTGATGTGACACTGGCCCTTCAATACTAGAATAATTGAAATCACTCCTTATTACTGTGTAGCAAAAATCAATCTCTCATCATTCGGTTCACCTCTCCTTAACCATTCATGTATCCATTTTTGATCAACAAATAGTTCCTGGAGTAATACTTTGGGCCCGATTCTGTGCCATGAATAGTGGGAATGGACATCCCAATGGGACGGGATGTAAGGGGAAGTTAGACAGGGTGGAGAAGGGGCCGCTTGGAGGCAAAGTTTGGGTGGGCAGTGGGCGGTCACCGACTCTAGATTCTAATGTCGGCCCTGTATGTCCAGAGCTGGTGACTTTTTGAGGGACGTTATTCCACCTCCAAGGATTTTCTTCTTTGGTGGCCTGGGGCTTGGATTGGGCAGGGGGGCCTGAAAGCATTCCCTGCTGCCCAACTCTCACTTTAGGAGGCTGGATAGGGGGAGCGGCTGTGGGGAATGAAGCCCTGAAGTTCTGGGCAGGCTATGCGCCACTACAGTGCATGGCCCTCCCCACCGAACTTTAACCATGGTTATTCAAAGCCGGGGTTGCCTCCGCTCTGCCCTGGAACCCCCCCCCCCCCGATGCTAATCCGATAGCAGATAGCATCAGTGTACATAGAGGATTTAGAAGGGGATATTCAACGGCACTAACTGTGTACTGTACTGTAATTGCCATTGATTTTCTGATTTAAGGCATTTACACAGTTTATCGAGCTGCAAGCCGTGTAAATGTCTTTTGAATATCAGGTCCATACAGTATTGGCATACACTGGTTTTTATAAATTATCTCTTGGGCATGGAGGAGTTTTTTGCTCATACGTCCAGTTTTTCAAGATCTTTAAGAGGCCAGTCTACAGTCCCAAAGCTGTATGAGAGTACAGGAATTGCCAACAGATTGATGTCTTGTATCTTATTCCGTGATGTTAAAGTACTTTTGAATAATAATTTTAATCTCTTCTAATATTTTTATTAATCTTTTCTCTCAGTAATTTTTGCTTGATTACACAGGTACACTACCAAAAGACTGCCTCCAGTTTTGCAACTGATTCCTATAGATTTTGGGGTGCTGAATCCAGGAAAAATAGCCAAAATGTTCCATCACGTCAAGTTTTCTTGCAAAATTAGATTTCTTACCCATATAAGGAATGTTCACATAATTTCTTTTTAGCCGACTGCAGTTTATTTTCTTGGCCCAAAATAGAGGTTGTAATGGTTAACTAACTAGAAACACTCCCTCATGATATTTTAGAGTGTTTTGTATTCATTTTATACATTAACAGGACAATTGGGAGGCGGGGGGCTAAATCCAGTACTTGCGCTGGCGCATGTTCTTTCCTGTTCGCCTCGCCTCGTTCGCTCGCTCAAACACGGTGGTTGCGACATGAACGTTCCTGTCAAATTTCAGTTTCTTGCAAGTTCATTATTACCTTTTGTTTGCTCAGTCGTAATCCAGCTTTATTCCGAAGTGGTTCACTACAGTTGTAGTTTGCAGTGCTGTGTATTTGTGATGGCTCACAGAGCCAGAGGTTGCGTCAACTCTCCGGACAGTTTTTGTTTTATTTGTGGGGAATATACCGTGAAAAAGCAGCAGAGGAACATTTCTGCATTTATTAAAAAAGTATATTTCGCCTATTTCGGTTTGAAGTTAGGCGATCAAGACAAACCGTGGGCTCCTCACAAAGTGTGCAAGATATGTGAGGAAGATCTACGCTTATGGATGAAAGGTAAAAAACAAGCATTTCGTTTCGGAATACCTATGATGTGGCGTGAACAAAGAGACCACAGCAGTGACTGCTATTTTTGCTCTTGCATTGTGAAGGGATACAACTTAAAAAATAAGAACGTAATAAGTTACCCCAACCTTCCCTCAGCAATTAGGCCTATGCCTCATAGCAACGAAGTACCTGTGCCTGAACCACCAAAATCTTTGGATCATATTTGTGTGGACGGTTCTGATCATGATGAGACTCATCAGATGGCTTTTCCCGATGAGTCCAGTACTTCCGAGTTTGAAACTGAACCAGATCCGAAACCTGAACTTTTCTCTCAAGCTGAATTGAATGATTTAGTCCGGGATTTAGGACTCCCAAAAGATGCTGCCCAACTGCTAGGTTCTCGGCTTAAACAGAAAAATCTATTGTCACCAGGAACAACTTTTTATTGGTACCGCAACCGCGAGACACAATTTTTGAAGTATTTCAGCAAAGAGGAAGATTTGGTATTTTGCAACGATATATACGGAGTGATGGAAAAGTTTAAACTCAAGTATGATCCTGCTGAATGGCGGCTGTTCATTGATTCGTCAAAAGACAGCATAAAAGGTGTTCTTCTTCATAATGGCAACACATTCGCTTCAGTTCCTATTGCTCACTCTGTTATTCTCCAAGAAAAATACGAGAATTTGGCCCTGATTCTTCAGAAGATTCGTTATGATGAGCATAAGTGGATGATTTGTGGAGACTTTAAAATTCTATCCATGCTATTAGGGCAGCAATCCGGTTTCACCAAATATCCCTGCTTCCTTTGCTTGTTTTGATAGCCGGGCCCGCGACCTACACTGGGGGAAAAAAGACTGGCCAATTCGGGAGTATTTGAGACCCGGTGAGAAAAATGTTCTTCATGAGAGCTTGGTACCTCGTGATAAAATTCTATTACCACCTCTCCACATTAAGTTGGGTCTCATTAAGCAATTCATCAAGTCCCTTCCAAAAGATGGTGAGTGCTTTCGGTACCTTTGCTCAAAGTTCCCCCGACTTTCTGAAGCAAAGCTAAAGGAAGGAGTGTTTGTTGGCCCTGATATAAGGAAACTCATTTCAGATGGAGCATTCGCTGAAACGATGTCTGAGAAGGAAAAAGAAGCCTGGGATTCCTTCAAGGATGTTGTTCAAATTCTTGGGGAACAGGCGGGATGAGAACTATAAGGATATTGTTGCCAGGATGCTCAATGCCTTCAAAGAACAAGGCTGTAACATGAGCCTGAAAGTCCATTTCTTGCACTCCCATGTGAACTACTTTCCCGAAAACTTGGGGGCGTACAATGAAGAACAAGGTGAAAGGTTTCATCAGGACATCAAGGACGCAGAGAGAAGGTACCAAGGAAGATGGAACACCACTATGATGGCTGATTTCTGCTGGTTGCTGCTGCGGGAAACCCCAGATGAAAAATACGCCAAGCAGCGCACCAAGAGAAGCATTCGGGGGAAGAAGAAACGGGCCCACCAGGAGATTGATTGACCCAAGAATGACTTTAAAATCTTAACTGTGTTGACAAATATCGTGTTTTTACTAAACTTTGAAATAAAAATTTGCTAGTTATTACCACAGTGTCGGATCTCATTTATTAGAATTTTATTTTCACACCATCGGGTGTTTGTCTTCATGTATTGCAATGGTGCGGTTTGCGTTTTCTATTCTTATATACATACCTGTACAACATTTTTTGCACATTTCTTTGCTTTGCTTTGTGTCTAACCTCGCTCTTATATGCTCAATGTTTGTGCACATGTATGTGGCTGTTTTAAGTGCAGACAATTTTGCTACCATCACAGTGTGTTTTGTTGACATTACTCTATTCTTATGTGCTGCCTTGTTACAATTTTCTTTATTCTTATTTGAATAACTACTAAACAATTAGTATAAAGAATTCATCCAAGAAACTTTTATCTCAATCGCACTCAATCTGAAACGTTCACCTCAAACTGCTAACCCAATGTAGCAAAAAAATCTGTACGTGATGGAGCAAATTGGTTACCAGATTTGGATTCAGCGCACCAAAAAACGTAAAAATCAATCGAAACATTAGAGGCAGTTTAAAAAAATTTTTTTTAGTGTTCCTGTGTTATCAGTCCTAGGTATTTATATATGCCTTTCTGTTCAAATTCCTTAATATTACAGTCAATGAGATGTTTTCAGTTTTGATTAATTTTTCTGTAAGGCAGTTCACCTTTAGTCATCTTAGGGGTATGTTTACTAAACATTAATGTTCGCTATGTAATGTTAACACGCGTTAACGTTACCTAACGAGCGTTAGCGTTCCCGGCTGTGGTAAACACCGCAGAGCAGAGGGTGGAGAGAGGGCAGAGAGAAGGGGTCAATGGGCAGGGAGTGGGTGGGGAGAGTCTCCCTGCACACTAACGCGCTGAACTGAAGGGCCGAATCCTACCGCAAATAAAAACCTGACGTTAGATGCACATTTGCAGGAGAGAGAAACCATTTAAGTGTCAGCAATGTACAGCATAGGCAGGGAGCCCAAGAAACGTGATAATAGTGCTCCATTTGCAGCAACAGCATAGTGTCCAACTATGAAAGGCCACTATGGCGATGATGCAAATGGGGCATAGGGGGCTGCAGGTGGGACATGTAGAGGGGGCAGGTGGGGCACAGGGTGGACTAGGCAGGCACCTAGGAACATAGAAACTGGAAATCAGCATGACAGCAGCTGACAAAGGCCAAACACAATCCACCTACAGTGGTGCAAGGCAGTTGGGGTTTTCCAGACCTAACCCCAGCATTGCTGCTGGTCTGCTGCAGTCACAGGTATGGCTCTGGCCCACCAACCCTGGAGGGCTGTCTTATACCAGCAGGATGGAGGCTGCTTTACCTGGGCTGGGGCACCTATCCTTTACCTACAAAAAGGGTGATGTGGGCCCTTTGGGGTATGTAGTGTATACCACTGTGACCTATAAAGGCACTGCTACAAAAACATCATGCAGGTCTAGAAACCCCTCTGCCCTGAAAACAGGTGCCCATGTCAGCCAGACCCTAACACGGGGTACACACTAATCTGGGTGATGTCTGGTCCCAGAGGGCCACATATGACTGCAGGATACAGATGGACACCGAATTACCTTCGACTGCACTGCTAGGAACACCTGTCACACACTGGTAGTGATGGGGATGTACAGCAGGACCTATCTCTAGCACCACATGTACTGCGGACCTAGTGCTGGGCACCCATCCTATCCCTCAGGGTGAACACAGAACCTGCACAATGGCATGGTCTGTAGCTACTCTGTGCCAGTATCACACACTGTCAGTTCATCTTTCCGAGCAGAGGTACCGGAAAGGTGCAGACCCCATGTGGTGATCAGCTGTAGACAGCTATTCAGCATGTGCATTGCATCATGGGTACTGGTGGGGTTACCCTATCCTGGCACTCAGAGCAGACAGTTTGTGCGGTGACCTGCAGTCCTTCTGTACCCAGCCATTGCTGTGACATACACCACGGAGGTATAGCCTACTGGTTAGTACAATGCCATTCTCAGCAGTGTTCATGGGTTCAATTCCTCATTGTTCCCTCCTCTCATGCCTGTCCTACTCAAATAGTGTGCATGCCTGTAACAGTCATATTTTTGCAGATCTGTGCTGCCAGCCCATAATACCCTCACCACAATTGCTAACATTCCCTCAGTTCGTCTATCTGCGTCTGTCAGCTGTGTAGAGTCCTGTCTGCCTGTGCAGCCTGCCACCCCATGTCCTGCACTGCTACCCTTTCCTGCATTGCACCTCTTCATGCTTGCCTCACCTGTGCCTGATCTGCATGGCACCACCACTCCTCTGTCCACCCATCATTGTAACTATCCTGACACCTCCACCTCCACCGGGGGACGTGTATTCCCATCGTCTGCCGCCAACTGTCTTTCCAGTACTTTACATTGCCAACACCCTGTGCTGTGGTACAGTTGCCCCCACCATGTTTGTCATCAGTACTGGCAGCCACATGGGATGCACGCAGATATGGCAGGTCCAGCGGCTCCCAGCTCTCCCTCCTTCACTCACTTGTTCCTTACCTTCTGTCTCTGTTCCTCACAGGTCATGCATGTCATCCTGAGGCACCTTGCAGCCCTAGGGCACACTAACCTAGGGCACCGTAACCTTGTTCCATAGCCCAGGGTGCCTTCTACGGTGCCTTGTCCAGGGGTGCCTAATACGTTGCTTAGGCTAAGGAGTCCTATAGAGCACCTTATGAGGCACTTTACAAGGCGCCTTACAAGGCATCCTTATAAGGCACCTTATAAGGCGCCTTGTAAGGTGCCTTGTAACGCGCGTTAGTCTAAGGCGCCTTGTAACGTGTATTAGCTGATACGGCCTGCTGTAACGATGCACCGCCCATGCCTTTATATGGGCATCTGTACCTTTACCGTGGAACCTAACGCGAGTGACATTACCGCAGTTTAGTAAACATACCTTTTAATGTCATCTGAGAATCTTTTCACTGGACATCAATAAACAATGTGTGATGTTTCCTCTGCGTTGTTATCTTCTAGTATTAAGGTTAAACCCATATCCCCAAAGTGTAGAGACTACTCAGTGGATGAAGAGCCATAAATAACAAAAGTGGCAACAGGGAGTTTCCCTGAAATATTCTTTGTTGATTTTTGATATTAGGAATGAACAGTCCATCTCTATACTTCAAATGGAGTGCAATTTGCTACATTTTCATGATGAACTTAAAAGTACTCAATCAAGTCAGGGTTTATTTTATATATTTCAAGGCAATTTATTATCCAAGAGTGTGAGATGCCATCAAAGGATTTCTTATATTCAATTTCTGTTTTTCGTAGCACTGGTCATGATGACCTTATTCAACATTTACTGGTCTTTGGTTCCACATGCTCCCCTCTTACTGCCTTCTGCTCTATTGCCATGATATTATTGGAATTGATATGATTGTATGTTAACAGCTTAATGATTGTAGGTAAACAAGTTATTGGGTTGTAATTCTTGGGAACATCATTTGGATCACCTTTAGAAATGAGAAGTGTTCTTCCTGTTACAATCCATTGCAGCGTTAAATCTGGCTGCTTGACAACTGATTTTTGCAGTTTTCCAGGTCTTGGAAGAGTGCTATTAACTGTTTGAGTGAAAATTTTGTTACTCCATCTGGGCCAGATCTCTTCCATTTTGGAGCTATTTTTAGCCTGGTTTGCAGATCTTTTCTTTTTACTTCAGACCATTCCATAGGTTTGATGTTTGCCTCTCATTTGCAGGGTAACCATTCTGCTTTTTCATTGTGCTCTACAGGATCTTCCTATAGTTTTCTCCAGAAGATTTCTACACCAGCTTTTTGTCTGTTGTTTTTTTCTGAGTCTCTTCTTTCTTTTCCTGAATATACTTTTCCTTTTGTGCTCCTACCTAGATTTCCTCTTTCTTTATTTCTTTTACCACAGAAGCCCTCAGTTGATTTAAGATGTTATCATTCACATACTTCTTTACTTTGATTTGTGAAATAAAAGATCTTAAATTTGTATCACTTGCTTATTGCAGTTTTTCTTGTGGCAGTATTCCTCTTTCTTCCAGTTTTTAGTGGCTTCTTCTTGTATACCCTCCCAATTTAAATGCAGCATAAAGGTAGCGGAACATTATCTGCTCTTTATCTGCAAGAGTCCATTTAGCTGTAGTCAATCCTTAACTTTTACATTAACTTCTATGGGTTATCTCCTGCCATAGTGAGTCCCTGAACCCACTTCTGTAAGTGGCACTAATTGTCTTACATGGGACAGTTCCTCCAGAAACTGTAGAAGCAGCCATTGTCTGAGAACCTTGCTGTATGCTTCTGCCAGGTGAGAGTGATAGGTCCTGTAGTAGTGGGGATACCCTCAACACCACTATTTCAGCTGGCTCACTTTAGATGTGGCTGGAACCTCAAGCTCTTCCTCCTCCTCCTCCTCCTCTCTGTAGGAGATATGCTAAATATTGTATAGGTTAAAGTAGAATGTATATTACATGTTGCAGTAAAAGTTCATATGGACAATTTTGGCAAGATTTTGTAGACATGGATATAAAACAATCTATTACTGTGAGAATAACTGACTGTAGGTGATTTTTATGCCATCTCTGGGCAGTGCTGATCCCAGATCATCATTCATTTTTTGAAGCACCTCTGACATGGTGGCATAACACGGTGTTTCTGCTAGACTGGTGAGCCAGATACGACAAAGCTTCCCTCCAGCTGTAGTGCAGCACTGCTAACCCATATCAGTTACCTGGAACTTGAGTTTTTGCTTTGTGTTGCAGTATCTTTATTGACACTGCTCTATGGAGTGCATTGTTACTCCAAGGCTATAGACATCAATGGCTATGGTGTCCGTGGCCAGCCTTTGACTTCCTCTGTGATTCTCTTCCATAAGGGATACTGCAGTGTTGGGTGACTCTTCCATTATGATATTGCCCTTCTGAGTGAATCAGAATTTCCTATTATATAGAGATTCACTGCATGGACCTGGTTGTTCAGCAGTGTTTGGCTGTTGGTTCCCGGATTGGCACTGCCTTCTATGCTGGTAAGTTAACCCAAGTCATCTTATAACAGCTTTTTAGCACTCACAATCAAGTGAAAATGTATTAGAATGCAGTTTAGACCTTTCATTAAACAATATTTTTACTACACTTTCATGAATAGGCTATATCAGCAGGAGTTAAATTTAACAAGCCCTTTGGACTATTTTCATCTCATGTTCTCATGAATTATACATACACAATATTCTTGATTGGGGATTCTTAGATACCTTATTTGAACTTAGAACATAAAGGTTTTCTAGATGAAAATCTCTTAAAACTAGAGTAAAGCATGTGATTGTTTTTTAAAATAGATTTGAGAATATTTAATATGTAAGTTAAATACTATAAGCCCGATTCCGTCCCAGACGTACAAGCCCTCTGTACACCCGGTCTGAACAAGATGTACAGAGGCGTCGCGATTCTGATCCAGCGGGGCACGTCTAGCCCCGTGGAATCAGAATTGCGATCAGGCCTGTATGTGCAGGTCAGGACTGTGATTCAGCCCTGCCTGCATGTACAGACCATGTCCGACTAACTCAGTCTGGGCTTTACAATGGAGCCGTGGTGCCATGGCATCCGGTTGCCATGGCACCGTGACTCCATTGTAAAGTCGCAATCCCGGCCGACGGTTCCTACACTGCATTCCCCACAGGCCGACCCCCGATCCGGCCTCCCAAGGCCAGGGATGGACTGCGGGGAATGCTCACTGCCCCCTCCTGCTGCTTTCTGGCCCCGGGCCCGCTGACCCCTGGTGACTAGGGAAGTTATTCCCTGTGCTGGTTGCCAGCCACGGACATACAGGGCTGACATTAGAATCAGCCCTGTACTTCCAGGGACGACAACCACCCGCCCTAACTCCACCCCCAATCTGCTCCTTTCCCGACCCCATCTAACTTCCCCATACATCTGTCGGGGAAGTTAGCCTCCGGTGGGAAGTGGTATGAATAGTGGGGATGGATGACCCATTGGGACATCCATCCCCGCTATTCGCAGGTCAGAATGACCCCATGTATATACAGGCCCTATTCTATGGCATATAGAATGAAACATACCTGACTCAAAGTACTGGTCGTGTATTTACATTCTAGAAAAAATACATAAGAGCTTAATGGCACCTGGCGCCACAACCTCTGTAAGTTAGACTAATGGGTTTCCCTGGGGAAGATGGAAATATAATCACAATGACCATGTAAAGGATAGTAAATGTCTAACTTTTTTCAGAGAGTGACACTCAGGACAAAGAAAAACCTAGACTCCCCAGGAACATTCTTTCCCTTTCTCTCAATAAGGGAAGTGAGGGAAGAAAACGGGAGGAGTAAAAATTACTAAATTAATAAAGGATAGGATTCTTAGGATCACTTGATGTTACAAATTTTCAGGACTTCTGTAAGTACACATCAAATTAATTTTACTGGACTAAAGGTAAGTATCAGGTAATAATAGAAAACAATTGCAGTTGAAGGAATGAACAATAAAAGACAAATACAGAAATTGTGCGTGTGTTAAAAATGTATATCCATCTCCTATAACTTGAATTTTCTTGAAGAATAATGCTATCTTTCAAGATGTGTTAATATTTCCAATTTCTATTTGAGCTCAAATATCAATAAAGTCTCAAAGTTGTGTTGCACATGAAGGATACTTATCAACAGCTGTAGAGGATGTCGGTGGGGTCCTTATGCAGTAGAGGCTTCCTCTTTGGATCTTCTTGCAGGAACTCTGGACTACAGTCTCTTCTCTTGTGTAGCAAGTTGAGGGAGGCGAAATAAAGTTGGTCCCTAATCTTTCCCCAAACCTGACTAAACTATATCTTGCCATTAGCTCCTCCCCCATATCTTACCAAGAAATTATATGGGCAGAGTCAAAGAATAATAGCAAGCTTGCTTGAAAAAGGGGAAATAAATCCCCTCATTTGCTCACACCTTTTACTCAAAAACCAAACTTATGCCCAAGCATTCTCCACCTCATTCCCACTATACATACTTTCATTCTACCCCTCACACACCTCCTTGAAATTTCTCACCTGTTAGAATATTCAAAGTCCTTCACCTCTCTTTGTCTCTCTTAATAAGTGTGTGTCCTTATTTCATTCACAGCAAGGCATTGGGATAATCACTCATCTTATTGCAGCAAACTCAAATATTTTCACTAAAAATGTGAATTAACCTGTTATACTAATCTATCTTTAATAAACCCAGGCTTTCACCTAAGGTTCAATACTCTGATCAGGGTTCCTTTTAACAAACTCCTCCCGGGTGGTGAGGATTTAAGATAGTGACTGAGTAGATTGTGTTGGTGTTTGCTTCCCACTGATCTTTTTCTTCGATGCCTAAGTGGAAGGCCAAGGGAAAGGGAGGTTTTCCCTCTGTGCCTGTAGTAGTATCAGTGGGACAGGGCAAAGCTTTGGGGCAAACCTGCTGTCGGGAGAGTCCCAGCTTGGACAGTGACATCTTGCTGAGCCTGGCTGGTCCATCCGCTCCTCCTGCACCTGTGGTAGCTGAGTGTGGTGCGTCTGATGTTGGAACAAACACTGGAACTCAGCATGCCTCGGTCTCGGCATTGGTTTCATTGGCAGCTGAAGGCAATGGGATCAGCTGTCTCCAGGAAGGGGGTTTACTTCCCTCTTGAGATTGTGTGACTATCCAGGAGCTTCCTCCTCTTGTATGACCTACGGAGGTGACCCTGCACTCCATTTGGGACGTGATGCAGTCTTTTTACCAGGTATGTGCTGGTGTGCTGCAGGCCTCAGCTTCATACTTTCCTAGGCTGGGGAGTTTAGAGAAGACAGTGCACCACCAGCAAGGACAACTGGCTGGACTCGAGGTTAAAACTCAGCATTTACTGGAACAGCAAGGGGTCCCAGTCCAAGATAGACTGTTTTTTCAATGTAAAATAGAAAACTTGGAACACCAACAGAAAAGTTTAAACCTTCATTTATTGAATTTTCCATGGGTTTCACTGTGTTCACCTACGGACCTGTCTATTTGGTTCCTTAAGGAGTTATTCAATTATCCTGAGTCTGGGATCCCACCAATTCAAAAGATTTATTTTCTCCCTTCGACATTAACCAAAAATGCTCTGCAGAAAGCTAACACCTCCTTGGTAGATGTCCCTTCTGAGTCCTTGGACTTAGGGAACCTAAGCAATCCACCGAAGTGGTTGAAGCTAGGGCTACTTTGTTGGTGGGTTACACCCCCGTGGTTTCTCATTCATGCTTTCCTTCTTGCCAGTTGTGGATGGACCTGAAGCAGGGTTTTGCAACATTTTTGATGAAGAACCCGAAATGTGAGCCGCGTCGTCATTGTTGAATTACTGGCATATTTCAGCTGCATTGGATGGCACTTTCTAAAAGCTAAGTTTTGGATTTCTATTTTTTATCCACATACAACGTCTTAATAAAAGGAGTTGCCACAGTGGTGCCTGGAGTGGTTTCCCGGCACTGTGTTGGCGTACTCCGACAAAAAGAATTGTGTATTTGGGGGTAATGAGCATTGGAATCTTTTGGTTTTAGGGCTACGTTGTTGGCATCTTTTGTATTTCTTCAGGATAAGGAAGCGTTATTATGTTTGCATTTTAAAAAATCTGATGTTTCTTTTTTGGGGGGTAGGATACAGATCTTCCCAGATGTGTCTACAGTCTAGGAGGAAGACGTTTTTGGAATATTGCACTGAAGCCCTGTAAATGTGTGCTCATCTATCAGAATAAGACTTTTCATTTCTTCGAGCCCTCTCAGTTATATTTCTCTTTGGATGCTAAAAGCATCATTCCGAGACACGAATAGCAGAGGTATGGCCGGCCCCCTCTAAATCCCTAGCTAACCTCCCATATGAATAAGGTGTTTGTATGGGGAGGCTAGACAGCGGTAGGAAGGAGGCGAAATTAGGGCAGACAGTGGGCAGTCCGTGGCCCCAAACATACAGGGCCGATTCCGATGTCGGCTCTGTACGTCCGGTGGCGGTAGACCGAATGGGAAACTTATTCCACCTCTGAGGTGGAATAAGTTCCCCTAGTCGGCGAGGGATGGCAGGTCCGGGTGGCGGAAGGGGTCAAAGGGGGCACAGGAGATTCCCCGCAGCCTGACCCTGGCCTTGGGAGGCCGGATCGGGGGTCTGGCTGTGGGGAATGCATTATGTTATCTGTGGCCGGGGATCGTGGGTCTTGAATGGAGCTGCAGTACCATGGAGTGGAAGAGTAGCCTAATGGTTAGAGCACTGGCTTGGGAACCCAGAGACCTGGGTTCAATTCCCACTAGCACTCCTTGTGGCCTTGGGCAAGTCACTTAACCCTCCATTACATCAGAAAAATCCAAGTTATCAATATCCCTGTTTAATGCACATTACCAAGTTTACAGTAAGTTACAATGTAAACCACTTTGATTGAAATGATAAAGCAGTATATAAAACCCATTAAATAAAAAAATGGCAACCTGACACTGTGGCTCCATTCAGGATCCTTGACTGGGTTAGCCAGATAGAGGCCTGTACATGCAGGCTGGCCAGGATCAGGTCCCAGGCCTGCACATACAGGCCTAATTGTGATTCTGATCCTGTGGGGCTAGATGATTCCTGCAGTATCAGAATCACATCCACCCCTGTGTGTCCAATTCCTATCCGGCACACAGGGGCATGGATGTCCTATATGGAATAGGGCCCTAAAGGATTGTGATGCTACCTTGTGGTATTAATGTGGGTTTATTAGGTGTGCTTTGCTGAATAGTGAAGATAGCAGAAAACAAAGACCATGGCCAAACACAAAGAGATATCCACAAAACTTTATTGTAGATCCAACTTAACCAGTTTCAGCCCTAGGCCTTTGTCAGGGGTCTAAAGACAAACATGGACATAAAACTAAAATATGAATAATCATAATACAAACAAATAAAAACTTAAAGTACAAAAAAAGTATATAATACATTGAGAATATATAATATACATTACCAAGGGGGACAAAACAGAAGCATCTAAGGGGTGGACCAAGCCACGCTTCCCTATCTATGGTGAATAAAAAGGCAAAATAAATATAGCAAATTTTGTGAAATTAGTACATTGAAAAAAGTATATATGTAATTAGTAACCTTAAATATGATATATAAAAAGTAATTGCCACAAAGACATGATTAAAAACACCTAGAAAAACAGAAATACAAAAACAAAATCAAAATCAAAATCATATCTCATGAATGGTTAAAAAGACATTAGGTATAATTACCTTATAATATACTAACAAAATAGTGCACATAAAAACCATAAGAACAATGGCAACATAAAATTAACAGAAATCAAAATTATATCATGATACAATGAGTAATCATAAAATTGATAGGTGTAAATACCTTATAATATACTACAAGGTAGTTTAAAGTGCAAATAAAAGCCATGAGTACATTGACCAGACTAAACTAAAAGAATTTTTTAGAACATCGGCAAAGGCAGATAGTGCTGCAATCACCTAAAAAACTACCTTATTCAAATGTACAGCAAAGCGATAAAGATCAAGAAGTGCCAATGTGACTCGTTAACACCATTCTTCCATAAGAAAAAGATGCCAGTGTAAAACATATCAAGAGCTTATTCTAAAACAATTGTAAAAGACCCAACAGTACTATCATCCAAAACCTTTATATGACTAAAATATTCATATTTAAGGCACTGTAATAAAAATCGACATGTACAATCCTTTGTGAATGAGCATATTGTGCTGTGAGTCTGAAAATACTATATAACTAGACTACATGTGTTTTGAGCACTGCGGTAAAAATCGCCATATACAAACTATAGTGTAAAAGTGTATGATAAATCATCTAATGCAAACGCAAAAGGCGAAATGACTGGAAAGAAGAAAGAGGAAATGATAGCACATAGATGAATGGCTAGCTAAAAAGCTATCGTGTTTGACTATTTATATAAGAAAGGGAGTGCATTGATAAGCAAACGCTTAAAACTTAAGCACCAAAAGGAGAGGAGAACATCTAAAAACAAACATAAAAGAAATAAAACCAAGAGTGCATGGACTACATCACATTCCTTAGACAAGTGAACATATTGAAAAATAAAATCATAGAATGAAAAGATAAGGATTACAGTGAGCGAGTGGAGATCAGAAGACGTTACCTGTCAGCAATGCCAGAGCAGGAAAACGCCGCGCAGGTGCAGAGTAGACATTATAAACACAGCCATGGCACCTCCCACTGCAAACGTCAGACTGATTGACAAAAGGGGTTGCAACGTATAAAAAACATCAGTTTTGTGTAAAATTAAACAATAAAATGGAAAAGTGGGGAAAACAATAGACAAGTGGAGGTCAAAAGACATTGGGGTCTGTTTACTAAACATTCCTAATGTGCGGGGCCGCGGTAGTGTGCCTGTGCCATATAAGGAGTGGGCGGTTCAGGCAGAGAAAAGAAAAAAAACGGGAGTAAGCGATCGCACATTTGCGCGGGGCGCTATTGTGCGCCGTGCTATTGTGCGCCGTGCATAATAGTGCGTGGGAAGGCTAAGTGGCGCCCTGATATGCACACACAAAGGAGCAGAGCCATAGTACAATGGTTAAAACACTGACTGTGGGTGCAGCTGCCATGGGTTCAATTCCCCATTGTGCACAACAAAAAGGGCTGGCTGAGGCATTAACTGTAATGGGTAAAAGTGCATTAGGAGGCATATTAATTTTGGGCGGCATAAGGCGGTGCACTGTTAATTTTGGGCGGCATAAAGCGGTGCGCAGATGCCCATGCATAGGAACAGAGCCACAGCACAATGGTTAAGACACTGACCAATGGTGCAGAGATCAGGGGTTCAATCCCCCACAGTGCCCAATGAAGAAGGCTCACTGAGGCAGTGTGTATTATGGGGATGAGTGCTGTAGGGGGCAATCTATTTTTATTTCAGTTATCACTACTAGCAAACGCACTCACAAAGCGTGTTAACATAAGGCGGCCCATAAGGCACATGTTAAAGTTCACTGTCCGCCAAGGCACCCTTGAATGTCCCTTATAGGGCACCATATATGTTGCGTCACAGGATAATGTATAGTGCACCTTATATGGACGGCAACCATAAGGTGCCCTATAGGGTGCCCTATAAAGCACCCTCAGAGGCACCTTATGGGTACAGTACACTGAGGGTGTGTTTGATGGCAGCAACATATGTACATTAAATCTAAAAAAAGCTTTGGACAACCCTATCAAATAACCCCACTGTGGGCTCAAACCCATTACCGCTGGCTCCACAGGCAGTGAAGTAACCATTGGGCTACAGCTATATAGCCGCCAGCAAGCCCCTGGCTGGCTGCAGAGAGCCTGCATGTCACCACACAGACAGTCTGCTGTGGGAACCAGGATAGGGTTAGGCCACCCATACCCATGATGCACTGCACATGCAAATCAGCTGTCCACAGATGAACACAAGATGGGGAATGCACCCCAACAGCTCCCCGGCCTGGTAGGGGGACGTGTCCGTGTGCACCCACACAGCACCTTGGCCTGGTAGGAGGTACTGACCGGGTGTTTAATTTGCACAGAGTAGCTACACACAGTCACACTGTGCGGGAACTGTGCTCACCCTGAGTGTGCGATGAGGCGCCCTGGACCAGGTCCACAGCACCCTCCATGGCTGAGAGAGGCCATGGCAGAGCTCCAAAACAGTCGTAATCTGTGAGATAGGTAGTTTCTGCAGGAACACCTTGGATATCTCTGTCTGTCTCAGTCAGGGGGAACCCCACGGACCCCTAGGTGGGCCATGTACCACCAACCCCACCACCCCCCCCCCCAGCTGAGGGTGGCAAACAGGCAGGGTCTCCTATCAACAGATCCCCATTATACACCCCCCCCCCCTTGCAATGATGGCAGTAGAGTGGACCATCAACCCCAGTCCTGTTGGGGAACAGACACCCTACAGGGCAGTCCAAGCAGCCCCACACACACCCAGACCACAATATCAGCCAGACAGTAGGCCTGGATATGCTAAGATGCACCCCACCACTATCTGATATTCCCCTGCATCAAGCCATCAGCCACAGCAAGGCACTCCAGCAGGGCACATACCAGCTGTGAACAGTCTGCTGGTTAGTCCCACTGGAAATGCATGCACCCACAACTGGGATGGCAGCACACACAAGCAGATACATCAGTGACTAGGCCCCAACAGGTGACCCATATATATCACATAAGGGAAGTGCTATGAAGCACTATGGGGGTGCCTAGCCATGCTGCCATCACTGCACAGTCAGGGTGGAGTGAAAGCCCAGCAGCACATACAGAGGTCACCCTGTCTGTGGAGGTGGTGGACGGCCACTACAATGTCCCTGCCAGTGCCCTATGCCCTGTGCAGATGCATCCTGGCCAGCCCACCCTGTCTGAGCTATACCCATGGTACCTTGCTGCTCATTATGCACATCATCAGGCCAAAACTGTGGACAGTGTTTGCAGCCAACACACACTGTATAGACAGACACACACTCCCACATGTATGCCAGCATTGTGCTACTATAGAGGGGTTCAGAATCCTTGCCCACCACACCAGTCCTGGGCACAGTACAGGCATGGGTATGGTATGCAATACCGTTGGGGGTCCCTCCCTAGGGTGGTAAACACTGTCAGGGGCCAGACCTGACGCACACACCGCAAACATCAGATAGATTATTATGATGGAGCTCATAGAGCAGACTGTGCGTAACGTAGGGATATCTATCTGCCAGTACTCATAGCAAACGTTTGAGAGCTGTGTACCATATACCCTGGTGTAGGGTGACATTGCTAAGGTATGCAAGTGCTGGTATTGGGAGATGCACGCAGGGCCCAATGTCCTGCCTCACCAGGAGGCATTGGCCAATGGGGCCTGTGGGTGTGGGTGTGGGTGTGTCTGTCCCTGTTGGCTGCTGCTGTACGGCAGAGGTTCCCAAATCCAGTCCAGGTTTGCAATACACTGGTTGGGGTTTCCTGCTGTCCCTCATGAATATGCATGAGCTACATCTACATGCCATGGGGGTGGTGCATAGATATACAGCACGGTTATTTGTATGAGTGGCAGCATGGAACCTGAATGGTGTGTGGTCCTCCAGGACTGCATTTGTGAGACTCTGCTCTAGGTAATGCCCCTGGTCATGGTGTCTGTGCTTGGTGGTGTAAAAGATAGGCGTATGACCAATGCGTATATCCCCAGCAATAAAGGATTGCCCTTACTAACATGGTTTAGTTGTGGGGAAAATATGTGGACAGGAATGGCAGTAGCCCCAGCTGGGCTTTGAACCTGTGACCTTTTGCTCCTGCACACACTGTCTGTGTGCACTGCACCACTGTGTTGCCACAGATGTGCTGAATTCCCTGGGAAGTCCATGACTGTACATCCGACAGGGCCTATGTTGCAGTGGACGTGCCAGCCTGCACATGGCTCGGCCACTGTCTTCTGTGGCTAGCAGCCACTGCCCCCTCCACCACCTGTACCCTACCGCCAACATGCTGGCATGTCCGTATCTTGGAAAAGCATATGACCTGATTGAGTTGTGGCACTCCAGGACTGCATTTGGGGGACTCGGCTGTCGGTAATGCCCATTGTTATGGTGTGTGTGCGGTGTTGGGTACAAAATGGGTGTGTGAACCATGCTTATGTTCTCTGCAATAAAGGAGTGTCTTTACTATCTCTGTTTAGCGGTGGGTAAAATATGGGGGCTGGGTTGGCAGGAGCCCCAGCTTGGATTTGAACCTGTGACCCTCTGGTTCTAGAGGTACTGCCTCTGTCTGCTGCACCACACTGTGGCCACAGTGATAGTGCAGTCCCTGGGGGTGGGAAACCTGACCAAAGGAGTCAAAAACCCTGCTCTGCACATTTGTACTGTGGGCTCAGTCACCTTGTCTGGTGACAAAAGTGCAAATAAACCCCTCAACCGACCACGACGAACTGGGGATAAATATAACCAAGCTGGGCAACAGTGATATTAATGGGCAACCATAGCAAACACTCCCAGGAAGGCTCAGAAAAAAGGAAATGGTTTTTGGAAGGGTCTCCGCTCCGTAGCCCCTTCCATACTTCATTTCATTCTTTTGGAGCTTTCCTGGGTGTGTTTCGTATGTTTGCCCATTAATATCAGGGTTCCCCAGCTGACTTCCTATTTTTAATATGTTTGTTTGGGTCATTTTCTATCTTTATTTGCACTTTTGTTCTGTGCACATGTATCACACTGCTCACGTTTTGCAGGTTTCCCCGGTTTCCCTGTACATTGCTGACGGAAATGGTTTCTCTTCCCTTTAAATGCCCTCTACCGTGAGTGTTTCACTCGCGCTATTTTTAACCTGCAAATTCGTCCCCGATACTGTGCGGGGAGCCTCTCCCCTCCCCTTCCCCGCCCATTGACCCCGTCTCTCCGCCCCTCGGGAGCCTTCCTCCGCCCTCAGAATGCCTTTCCACGCCTCTATCGGACATTTGCGGGCCGGGTACTTGTGCGGGGCACGTTAGTGCGGCGCGCAATTGTGCGGGGCCCAAGCGCACTTGTGCGGGGCGTTTAAGAGCGTTTCTGAGCGTTTGAGTGCCGCGTTTCCGTGCGCTATTGTGCGGCACGCAATTGTACGGCTTTTAGTAAACATGCCCCATTGTCTGTCAGCTATGCAAGAGCTAGAAAATGCCGTGCAGGTGCAAACATTATAGACAAAGTAATGACACTCCCCACTGGAAACGTTACACTAATTGACAAAAGGGGATACAAAGTATAATAAAACATCCACTTTGTATAGAAGAATAAAAAAATAAAAATATAAAACAGAGGAGATATTGACCAAGATAAAAAATAGGGGAATCCATACTCCCTGTTAACAAATGTTTGTTACAAGTGAAAGATATGATTGTGATGAATATTATAAGTGCAACAAGCATATAAATGAAGAACTGAATACATGCATTGCATAAAGATGTAAAATACACATGAAAGAAGAGGAAAAGGCTAAAAATTGGCCACCAAAATGAAAATATATAAAGGTATTATGGACAAAAATCTATAAAAAGACATGATACTCGATCTCTTTGTTCAAACCTCCAGGGGCCACGGTATTGAATTGAAAAATGAACCTTTGTTCTTCTTGGACTAATAACCGGTCAAGATTGCCAGCCCGAGGGGAAGGGGTAACTTTCTTGATGACAAAGAACTTAATATCGTCAAGGTTATGTTGAAAATGAAGCCAATGTTCTACTAGGGGGCTGCAACTACTTTCCTTTTGATGCAGCTCTTGTGTTCTTGAATACAAGTTTTAATAGCTCGAATGGTTTTACCAACATATAAAAGGGAACAAGAACAGATGATAATATACACCACATGTGTGGATAAACAGTTAGTCCTGGTATATAGTTTATAAGATTTTTTAGTATGCAGATGTATAAAAACATCCTTCAGTACAATAGCATGTTTGCAAACAGAACAGTTATTACATTTGTAATGTCCCTTTAGTGAAGGTAAGGAACTTGGGGCTGAAGGCATGTAAGAAGAAACCAATTTGTCAGCTAAATTACGTTCCCTATTATAAGCAATAGTAAAACGTTGATTTTGAAAACAGGAACATGTTTGAAGGATATGCCAGTGGGTCTTCAAGATTTTTTGAATCTTGGAGGAGAGGTGTGAAAACTTTAAAATGTAAACAAATTTGTCATCTGAAGTTTTGCTTTTGGGTAAGAGGAGATCTTGACTGGACGTCGAACAAGCACGACTGAACCCTTTGTTAGTGCAATCAATAGGATATCCTCTAGCATGAAAACGTTCAGCCATGTCATAAGATTTGTTTTTAAATTCTTCATGATCTTTACATAATCTACGGAGACGTAAGAACTGTGAAACTGGTAAATTTTTCTTTAAGTGACTGCTATGGAAACTATCAAAATGGAGCAATTTGTTTCGATCCGTAGGCTTACGAAAAATTGTAGTGTTGAAACCAGTTGGAAATTTCCTTATAAGGATATCAAGGAAAGGTAATTCTGTAGAACTAAATTGCATCTTAAATTGAAGATTGATATACATTGATTATATTCTCATTTTATGGAAGGGCAATGAGTTACATGATTTTTATAATTGGCTCAATACCTTGGATATCATTCTTCAGTTTTAAGATGCAATTTATGCAATTTAGTTCTACAGAATTACCTTTCCTTGATTTCCTTATTAGGAAATTTCCAACTGGTTTCAACACTACAATTTTTCGTAAGCCTACAGATCAAAACAAGTTGCTCAGTACTATTTTTGTGGAAGACCTCCTTATCCTGTCTCTTTGTGCTTCGCTGTATATCCTACTCATAATTTCCTCTGCTATTTCCTTTTCTTCACCGTCTTCCCACCATTTTTGTAATTCCTAAATCCTTCCCCCTTTCAGAGTAGTGGACTATTTGCATTCTGCCATGTCTTGTTTTTGCACTGTTTGTTTCCTGTAATAAAGTGATGCATGATTTATTTATTTATTTATTTTATTGTACTTATATACCGCACTCTTAAAAATCAGTGTGGTTTACATACAACAGTATTGTGCTAATAAGGCACTTACAATGAACAGGACAATTAAACTTGGATTTCAACTGGGAGTAACTTTGTACACATTTCAAATTATCTACAATCTGTATCTACAATATGTACATTCATTGACGTGATTCATGTGTTCATGGCTAGGTTTATGCTCGGGGGTGTCAGGTTAGAGGGCTGTGAGTAGTGTAAGAGAAAGAGATGGTGTGTGATATACTTGACCCAAGGGCTGATGGAATGTGATATACTTGACCCAAGGTTTTCCTTGGTTTAATGTAAAAATTCAATAAATATAAAGTTAACCCCCCCCCCAAAAAGAAAAAAACCCAAAAACAGGCTCCTCCCTATACCCTATAATCTTTTGAGGGAAAAAACAAACAAACCTCGTTTGGATTGTTTTCCTCTGCTCCCAATTATTCTTTTTAAAGGATTTGTATTTCAGAGAGATGTACCTGGACTTATTTCTTATACCCTATATGGGACATGGGCTAACAGTAAGACTTCATTCAGAAAAAAAAAATTAAATTCATTCAAAAACATTCTTCCCATATTTACTCTCATTCAATTTTCCTTTCAATCTTCAAAACTCTAATTAAAAAACTCAAGCAGAGGCCTCTGCTCATGAGCATCCCTCACGCACTTCCACACTCACTCACAGTCACCAACTGACTTGGAATGTCTACCTCGCTGATGTTCCAAACTGGCCAGGTATGTGTCTCTGCACTTTCTGATGTCGAGTATTAGTCCCATTCTATATCAAATACAAATTGCCTTCTGCTAAGTTGAACTTTTTTACCATTTTTCCTTTTCATAAAAAGACCTCATAGTATTTTTTCATTCAGTCCGTGCCTCCTGTCAAACTGTAACAAACTCCTTTCCTGCATCATTTCTAGCAGGCAGTTACAGCTGACCTGTTCACTACAATGTTACTAGGTGAATCCCTTCCCCTCCTTCCTCAAACTGGATTTTTTTTTCCATATAAAATACATTACAGTAAAATCATTTATTATAACCATTTTCAATACTGGAAAGCATTTTTATTCGATGAGTATATCTTTTAGATACTTTTTATTTTTTAGCACTGCCTTTAAAGTCACTTTTTACATCATGGCAAATCGTGAAAAATTAGTAAAAATATGTGAATGGATATTAATGAATAATAAGAATATGGAATGCTTTTTCCTCAAAGAATGGACATAAAGAATGTAGAAGAGATATAAATATTTCAACATGTTTGTGAAGTTGTTTTTCCAGGGCAATTTCTCCAAATGGTTTAGTTTTGAGCATACCATGAGACTTACTCCTAAGTGGAGTATGATCTCAGTCTCTCAAATTTACTGCTAATGCTTGGCATAGTACTTGCATTATGACAAAGAGATCCTTTTCCTGGAGCTCGTAGGATGTAACATGTATGGGTCATTTATTAATTCCCTTTATGAAAACTAGCATCAACTTTCGTACATTCTGAGACAATAACAGGAAGGCCGCGAGCCCCGTGCGCGCGGCCGCGTCTAACCGGGGGGGGGGGGGGGTGCCGGGCGCGGGCTCCCCGCTGGCTGGCAGGCTGTGCGGCGGTGGCAAAGTGTGTGGTTTGAAATGATTGGCTCCCGCGGGGGTTTTGACAACGCGGGAGCCAATCATTGACCAGGGAACTCGGCAAGGGGGGAGCGGTGTGGAGCGTGGCCGTCTTTTCGGCCCCGAGGTGCGAGGCGGTGGTTGCTCCCGCCCTCCCACCCTTCTGAGGGTCTGCGGGACCTGGTGTTTTGGGGTGTTGTAGCTGGGGGGGGGGGGGGGGTGGCGGGATCCCGGAGGTTTCCGGGGTCCGGAGCCGGAGGTAATCCTTAGGGCGGGGGTGGGGTACCCCCGACCTGGACAATCCCTCGGGCTTTTGCTAATAATATGGCGAAGCCGGAAGAGGGAGGGATAAGAAAATAGCCGGGGCTTGTGCCCGGCGGAAGCGGAAACAGCGTCACCTTGCTAATGATATGGCTGGTGAGGGCTTGATCCGCGGGGAAAGGGGGGGGGGGGTTAGGATTGTTGGATTTATGGATTGTTCTGTTATTGTTAAAAGGCTAATAAAAGCTGCGACCAGTTTAATTCCAGAACATGTGTGATGTGATTATTGCATAATGTGAGGAATGAGGAATGTGGAAGGGGGGGTGGGGGGAGCGGGGCGGGAAGCGGCTTATGCGCCTTACCCGGTTACTACCAGCACAGCAGTTTCACCTTAAGTATTTTTAAAACTGATATTACCAGGAGAAACAAGTAACAAATGTTGGTTTTCTAATTCCATCATTCTCTTACAAGCATCTCAAGCTATGTATTGGCACAGAGTATTTGCCCAGGGAAAAGCTGATGTTGACTTAAGGGTATGTTTACTAAACAGCGATAGTGGCTTCCTTGCAATATTGGAATTCAATGGGGCTGTGGCTCTGATATTGCACGGAAGCTGCTACCGCCATTTAGTAAACATGTTAAAGCATTTCTGGCTCATTAAAGGAATTCCCTTGAAAGCTAACAGTACTATGGTGCTACTTTATCTAAAAGGGTGGTGTGGTGTGGGTCACAGTTTCTTAGTCTATTAGTGTGTTACGTTGAACTTGTAGAATTATTATGATGTGTTATTTTGCTATTGTATGATGATGCATTTGCTATGCACTGCATTTAGGTTGATATATTGCTTTGTTATGTATTCTATGTTGTTGTTTTATAACACACATTGAGTATGGGTTTACTATAATAAGGCATGGCTCAAAATTAAATTCAGATATTAAGTTATATAAAAGAATTGTAAACTGAGGAGGTATGAAAACAAAGTTGCATAGGTGAAAGGAGTTGCTTTGCATAAATACTTGCAGGCAGATCACATAAGGCTTTTGCTTGAGGAAGTGTTTCAAATAGGAAAGAAAAGTCAGAAATAAATTCAAACTGAAGGATCTGTTTATAGCAGTGGTTGTGGGCACAGGATATTTCTTTAGCCAAAACCTGGCCGGGGGGAGGGGTGGGGGACAGGTGTTTCTGACATAAAATATATCAATAAGTAAAACATCTTATTTATTAATTTTAATTTATTTAGCTATTTTTCTATACCACATTTCACTAGGTCAAATTGGTTTACAAGGATAGTGAATTTTACATGTTAATTTTATAGAGCTATGCCTTTGTTTCCTGTAATTTGATAAATGAAACAAAAGAAAAATAAATTACATTTTATGCAATTGTCATATTGTCTTGTTTTCACTGGTTATCAGGGCAAGAGCAAGGTTATTAGGCACTCTAGGAAAAACTTCAACCTTGTTCCTTCTGTCGTTAATTTTCAAGCCCTTGGACATCTCCTCAGGGGCTGTGAATTCCTTCTTTATCATCTTTATCATATTATGGAGGATATGTTAGATGAAACTATTGAGCCATAGACTTAATTGACTAGTTTTGTACCTACTATGGTTATAGAGTTAGGCGTCATATTTAGTGGGTTCAAATTTGTTACCTGTAGTTGTGGTTTGAGCACCTGCCAGTTTATCTGGCTAAGGGTTGTAAACAGGGAGTGTTGCAATTACCAGCTCAGACTGGGAATACAGTACTTCTCTCTATAGGGGGCTATTCCTAGAGATGTTTAGCAGACCATAATGTGAAATGGTAATGTTCTAGTTTTCATAGCAGTGGCAGGGAAACAGTACTGTTGTCCTTGCTGAGTGAACCATGTGGCTGCAGATGGGGGCCAGGATTCCTTAATGGTGTTCTTGGACTTCGACTTCCTTCAGTACAGTAGATCGCTCAATGCTGTTGCATCCTTTGGAAAGGAAGGTGATGAAGGGATAGATTTTGAGCTTGATGTATTCTTTTATCTCTGGAAGAGCGCAGAGTATGGTATTGAATACTGTGTACTCAGCAGCATTTCCCTTGTCTTGTAGAGTACTACTACTGCTACTACTATTAATCATTCATATAATGCAACAATGCATACTCAGCACTGCACAAACTCATGTAAAAATGGTCCCTGCTCCTCAGAGCTTCCATTCTAATTAAGACAGACAAGAAAAAAATAAGAATAAGGGTAGAATAGAGAAGGGTAATGAGACACAAGGAAAAGAAGGGATCAGGATTCAAAACCAGCCTCATAGAGGTGAGCTTTCAGCATGGATTTGAAAAGGGACAGAGATGAAGCCTGTCGTACAGATTCAGGTAGTTTGTTCCAGGCATAAGGAGCAGCAAGGTGAGAGGATTGAAGTCTGGAGTTGGCAGTGGAAGAAAAAGGCTATGAGAGAAACAAGTCAGTAGAAGAGTGGAGTTCACGAAGAGGGGTATAGGGAGAGAGGCAAGAGGCGAGAGGAAAGGTAGTGAGGAGCAGAAGAATGAATGCATTTATAGGTCAGAAGGAGAAGTTTGAATTGGATACGGACATGGACATGATTTAAGAAGAGGGGTTATTTGAATGTATCAAGTTTGGTGAAAGATTAGTCGCGCAGCAAAGTTTTGAACAGATTGAAGAGGAGAGAGGTGACTCAGAGGAAGACCAGAAAGTAGGAGGTTGCAATAGTCAAGATGGGAAGTAATTAGAGAGTGGACAAGTGTTTTAATAGTGTGTTCAGAAAGGAAGGGACAAATTTTGTTAATGTTATAGAGAAAGAAATAACAGGTTTTAGCTATTTGTTGGATATGTGAGGAAAAGGAAAGGGAGGAGTCAAAGATGACCCCAAGGTTACAGGCTGAGGAAACAAAAAGCAGAAGTGTGTTATCTATAGAGACAGAGAAAGGAGGAAGGGGAGGAAAGTTTGAGGGAAAAATAAGAAATTTGGCTTTGGCCATGTTTAATTTCAAACAACGGTGAGATATCCAGGTGGCGATGTCAGATAGGCAGGCAGAGATGCGGGCCTGGAATGTCAGATAAATATCAAAATTGGAATGATAAATATGAGAGTCATCAGCATAAAAATTAAACTGAAATTCATGGGAGGAGATGGGAGCACTGAGGGACTGGGTGTAGGCAGAGAACAGGTAAGGGCCTAGAACAGACCCTTGTGATACATGAATTGAGAGTGAGATAGCAGTAGAGGAGGAACTACCAGAACAAACATTGAAAGAGTGATGGGAGAGATATGAAGAGAACAAAGACAGCACAGAACTCCTAAAACCAAGTGAGGACAATGTGTCAAGGAAAAAGTGGTGGCCAACAGTGTCAAAAGCAGCAAAAAGGTCAAGAAGGATGAGGATTAAGCAAAGGCCTTTGATTTAGCCAGGAACAAGTTGCTGGAGATTTTGACAAGAGCTGTCTGAGTAGAATGTATGGGATGAAAGCCAGATTGAAGTGGATCTAGCAGGGTTTGAGAGGAAAAAAATTCAAGACAACAGCGGAGGACTCACATTCAAGAAGTTTGTAAATAAAGGGAAGAAGGGGGATAGGTCGATAATTAGAAGAGCAAATAGGGTCAAGTGAAGGTTTCTTGAGGAGAGGTGTGACAACAGCATGTTTGAAGGCTACAGGGACAGTAGCAGAGGAGAGCAAGAGGTTGAGAATATGAGAAGGAGGGAATGACAGAGTAGATGAGTGGGGATAGGATCAGAAGAGCAAGTAGTGAGTTTAGAGGAGGAAAGAAGAAGAGAGGTTTCCTCATCAGAGATTTTAGAAAAGGATGAAAGGGTAACAGAGATTGAGGGGAAAAATGGTATTGAGCAGGGGGAAGAGGGGATGAAGCTGATCTGGAGTGTGATCTTGTGGATTTTGTCATGGTAATAGTCGGCTAGGGTTTGGGTAGAAAGAGAAAGAGGGGTTGGAAGGGGGCAACTTGAGGAAAGAGTTAAGAATTGAGAAGAGACAGTGGGGGTCAGTGGCAAGAGAGTTGGTCAGATGGACATGGTAGTTTTGCTTGGCGAGTACTAAGACTGACTGGAAAGAAGTAAGCATGAATTTGAAGTGAAGAAAGTCACAAAGGGAGCATGATTTGAGCCAAATGCACTCAGCTGAGCGGGCACAGGAGTGTAGATAGTGGGTAGCTGAAGACAGCAATGGCTGAGGTATGGTGCATCTCATAGGATGTGGGATGGGTGTAGCAAGAGTATCCAAAGCAGAGGAGAGGGCAGTATTATAGGAAACTATAGCCTCATCAACAGAGTTAGAAGACAAAGGTGGAAGAAAGAGATGAGACAGTAATGGAGAGAGCTGAAGGATCGATAGAATGAAGATTCTTAAAAAGGTAGGAAGAGACTGGGTGAAATTGAGATGGGGAGTGATGAAGAATGAAGCTTAGGAGGCGATGATCAGATAAGGGAAGAACTGAGGTTCGGAAATTGGAGGGTACACAGTGAGAAGAAAATCAGGTCAAGGCAGAGACTGCGTTGGTGAGTGGGAGTAGAAGAGCAAAATTGGAGGTTGAATGAGGAGGTAAGGGAAAGGAGTTTATCAGAAGGGTTATCAACATAAATATTAAAGTCACCAAGAATAAGGGAGGAGGGAGATTACCACTAGGATCTGTTCTATTGCCTCTTTGGTCAAATTCCTGTAGAAGCCCCTTAGCACCCATCATTGCAGAACACATCTTGTCATGTCATCTTTGCCGATGATGTATAATGTTTATAGTTATCCTTATTAAGTAAATCATTTTTATTAGGATTAACCAATTGGCAAACACAAGAATACAATCACGCCCTTCAAGGGCCAACCAAACAAAACAAACACATCCTCTGAATGCAGACATAGAACAGTACTCAATACAGTATAATACAATACAATACAATCCCCCCGTGCCCATTCCCTCCCTATAAGCCCCATGAATAGATCCACATGGAGAGTAGGATGTGTAAACATTCTCAAGATCCCCCCTCGTATCTCCCCTCCCCCCTCCCCCCATCCCCCACCCCACCTCCCTCCCCCACCCCCAACCCCTCGCTCCAACAGCAGTCCCACCATAGTGACTCCATGCCTCTCTCCACATTCATCACACAACTCAGCAATTCATATCTCTCAAG
This sequence comes from Ichthyophis bannanicus, assembly GCA_033557465.1. Taxonomy (NCBI): domain Eukaryota; kingdom Metazoa; phylum Chordata; class Amphibia; order Gymnophiona; family Ichthyophiidae; genus Ichthyophis; species Ichthyophis bannanicus. The sequence continues at coordinate 369,637,005 of CM066035.1, forward strand.
GGGCCCCACACCTTAGTGAACCGTTCCCACGCTCCTCCCGCCAACAGCCTAGCCGTACGTTGCTTCATGTCCATCAGCTCTCTCATAGCTCGCTCCCACTCAGCCACCCTCAGGGCCTTATCTTTCAACCAGCCCCGTAATAGGCATAGCTTAACTACAATGAAGCCTTTAGCACAAAGCTGGCGGGCACTGTCCCCAAGGGGTTGCACTCCTTCATAAGATCCAAAAAGGCACCACTCAGGGGCCAACTCTATACGTGTTTGCAGCCAGCCCTCCAACACCCGTCCTACTCCGGACCAAAAGCCCTGAACATGCATACAGGACCAAAAGCGGTGTGCAAAGCCTCCTTTATCTACCTTGCAAAGGGTGCAACAATCTGATATCGACAAGCCTGCTTTCGCCGCCCAAATATTGTGAACATAGGCTCGCCAAAGGAATTTATATTGAATTTCCTGCAATTGAATCGTTTCAGAAAGAGATTTAATGCCGCGGAACGCGTCTCTCAGTCGCTCCACCGTAATCTGGGTCATTCCGTCTCTCCTCCACTTCTCAACTAGACCAAGCAGACAGTGAAACTGACCCTCAGGAGCAAACGCCCGACGTAGAGTCCCAATAGTGATCTTCCCATCCAAGGATCCAAACAGCGTCAACATCCCCCCTTCCTCCAGCACCCTTGCATGTGTTCAGCGTAACGCAGTCACATAGTGTCGGGCTTGTAAATAAAAATAGAATTCGGATGGTTCCAAGTGATATCGCCCGCGCAACGAAGCAAACGAATCCACCACAACTCCACGAGCCATACGGAGGTGCCCCACAAAGTGAGCACCCCTAGATGCCCAGGTGGAAGCTACCAGGGTCCCCCAACCAGGTGGAAAAGCCGGGTTTCCCCTCAGTGGGAGACAATCCGTCACTCCAGCATCCCCCCCCTGACGGCGACAAAGTGCTCCCCAGACCCTGCGCAAGCCAGTCCAAAATCGCGACTGCTTACATCCCTCGGGAAGCTGTCGCCCACTCACATGGACCACGGACATTCTATGCTGCGGAGCTGCCATTTCGTCGATGATAGGTAAGGGGACAACCTCAGCCATCTCCTCCACAAAGTCCCGCAAAATCTGCGTCCAACACACTAGATTATACCACCAAAGCGATAGTAAACCAGCTCCTCCATCCTCTCTGGGCAACAGTAATGTACAGAGCGCAATTCGCGCTCGCCGCCCTCTCCATAAGAACCGCGACAGATGCCGGCCCATCTGCTCAAGATCTCTGCGCGATAGCCACACCGGGAGATGGCGCAGAACATAAGCCCATTGGGGAAACTTCACCATGTGAAATAGTACTATCCGTCCATATAACGACAACGGCAACTTCTGCCAAGCCTGCAAACGCCGAGCCATCCCCTCCATCAGCTTCGGGACATTCACCTGGTACAATTGATCTGGCCATTCGGGAAGTTGGATACCGAGGTAGCGGAGCTTCCCGTCTGCCCACTTCAGGGGAAACCGGCCAGCCCAGTGTCGCCAAGAGCACCCACCTACGTCAAGCCCCAGAGACTTAGCCTTGTTAATTTTCAAACCCAAAAAGGTACCAAAATTCTCAATCAGCCTGTAGGGCCCACGGCAAGGACACCTGCGGATCCGTGAGGCAAAGCAACATGTCATCCGCAAATGCACTAATCTTAAACTCACCAGCCAGCCAAGGCACCCCTGTCACATCGCTCTGACTCATTAATGTCACCAGAAGAGGCTCCAAATGTAAAATGAAGGGAAGAGGAGATAGAGGGCACCCCTGACGAGTCCCTCTCTGCAAAACAAACGGTTCTGAGCGGTCTCCCCCCACCAGAATAAACGCCCTTGGTTCCGCATACAAAGCACGTATCCACCCCACAAACTGTCCATCAAAACCGAATCAATGTAAGGCCTCAAATAAACAACTCCAGGAGACCCGATCGAAAGCCTTCTCAGCGTCCAAGCTCGCTAATAATAGGGGACAGCGTTTTTGAAGACATCTCTCCATGCTCAGCAGCACCTGCAAAATATTTTTAGCTGCTACCCTCCCACGCACAAATCCCGCCTGGTATGGTCCGATCAATCGAGACAGAATCTCCTGCGCTCGCGCGGCCAACACCGCCTCAAGAATCTTCATGTCAACATTGATGAGCGAGATGGGTCTATAAGAAGCGGGATCCTCCGGGTCTTTCCCGGCCTTAGGTATCAGTGTGATGGAGGCCGTTCGCATATCCCTTGGAAATTGTCCAGTCTCCAACACTTCCGCATAGACCGCTCCCAACGTAGGCACAACCTGCCGTTCTACAATTTTATAAAACTCCACTCCATACCCGTTGGGTCCCGGCGCCCTATGTAGCTTCCCCTCTTGAATAACCTTCTGTATTTCCGTCCCCAAGATCGGCTGATTCAACATCTCCCTCTCCTGCTGAGTCACCTGATTCAGTGATACACCATTCCAAAAGGCCTGCATATGTTGCTGGTCTTCCCCCTCCGGGGTATAAAGACGGCTATAGAGGCGCCTAAAAACCTCAGCAATCTCCGCGGGTTCCGTCCGCTGTTTTCCCTGCTCGTCTCAGATCCGCACCACCAAATGGCTCCCCTGGCGCCCTCGCGCCAGCCGTATGAGCAACTTCCCAGAATGATTGCCAAAACGAAACAGCTGATGCCTATAATACTGCTGATCAAAAATCGCTCGGTCTTGAAGAAGATTATTCACCTGTCTTTGGGTCGCAACATAGGCCTGGTGGGCTCCTCCACTCCTAGGACAACGCAACGCCTCGCGCTTCTTCTCCTGCAATACCTGAGTAAGCTGCACCAACTCAGCATTTACCCTTTTCTGTAACTGAACCACATAGGCCATCACATGTCCGCGAACCACCGCTTTCCCAGCCTCCCACAATGTGGTCACTGAAGCAACGCTACCCTCATTAAGTTCCAAAAATTCTCGCCACTGATCTCAAATATACTCCTGAAAATCCTTCCTGAGCCATAGGTGGCTGGGAAAGGACCAGCGATCCCCCACTCTACGACCGCCCGCCCAAGCCATCGTCACCATCGCATGATCCAATACCACAATGGGACAAATTTCCGTCTGCCGAACTCTCCCAAGATCCGACCGCCTCACCAAGATATAATCTATTCTAGACCACGTTTGTTGTGCACGGGATAAATGGGTATAATCCCGTTCACTCCCATGCAGCAGCTGCCAAATATCTATCAAATCACTGACCTGACATAGGTAATGCACTCCTCTGGTAGTCCACCTACCCGTTTTCTCTCCCGATGAAGACTTATCCACTGTTGGGTCATGGGGGCAATTAAAATCGACTGCAAGTACCAAGGGAACATTAGGTAAACCACTTATCTTTCTGGCAATCATCTCAAAAAAGCCATGCGAATATTGATGGGGAGCATAAATATTACTCAACATAAGCTCCTCTCCATTAAGTTTCACATGCACCCATAGATAGCGTCCCAGGGGATCTGGGTCTTCGCTTATAACTTCTACCATCAGGCGCTTATGAAATAAGAGTGCAACCCCCTTTTTCCGACCCTCAGCCGCTTCCGCCGCACTGACATGCCCCACCAATTTCTTTTGCAACTTGGCATGTTCTCTAGCATTTAAATGCATTTCCTGGAGAAAAGCCACTTGGGCTCCTGTTCTCTGCAGCGCCTGAAGTACCTTGGTGCGCTTTATCGGAGTGTTTAATCCCCCAACATTCCAGGACACAAACCGCAAATCAATGCCCATTAACCCCCATTTCCCTGCTGCGAACATACCCAGTGCCAAGATTGCAGCCATTGTACTGAGAGCTGCCCAGCCTCAGCGCTCAGCACCCCTTTCCATCTACACCTCCCATAAGTCACCAGACAGGAGCCACTCAGTCTCTTCCCACAAGCAGCCAGACTCTTCCCCCATCCCACCCAACCCCCCCTAGGGTCCACCTGCATGACCTGCCAAACCACCCCCAACCCTTTCCCCCTCCACGCCCTATCCCACCCCCCCAACCCCCTAGGCTCCCCATCCCCTCCCCCCCACCCCTTAAAAGAACCAAGTGAATAACTCCTGGCCCACCCTGCCAGGCCTGAGACCTGTCGCAGTGCGCTACAGGGCCATCCTGCCCATAGGTGCTCATTCCCCTAATGTGGGGATAGAGCAAGAGTCCCCATATCGTAGTGCAATGTGAATCCCGAGGAAGCAATCTGAACTCACCAGACACCCTTCAGCCATACTCTTATTCCCCCCCTCCAACCCGCAGCACTCATACGAATGTTCCTCAGCCGTGTCGGACCAACACAGCTCCCAGACAACGAAGCCTCCACCCAAGTCCCACAATATTAATATTCCACTATCAATCCCTCAGCCATACGTTTTATCCACAGTAACCAAGCAATCAAGCACTCAATCACTCAATCAATCAGCCCCGGTCTCAGGAAACCTCTCCGGGCCACCCCATAAGCGGTACTTTAGGCCTAAAACAAACATAAATGTAATTGTTCACTCTCTGAAAGTCGAGTTAGGGCTGGTCCGCCAGCAACTCCCGGTGGAGTTCTCCAGCAGTTTGATAATAACAGGCCTCACTCCTTATAGCGTCCCTCAGCAGTAGGCTCACTCTGCTGTCCGCTCCGCTCCAACTCCGCAAGAAATCTCTTCGCCTCCACGGCTGTAGCTAGCACACGCTGCTTCCCCTCCTGTTGCACTTTAAGGATCGCCGGAAAAGCAAGGCTGAAACGGACATGCTTGCTGAAAAGCGCTGCGCATACCGGTGAAAACTCTTTTCGTTTTGCCGCCACAGAAGCAGAATAGTCCTGAAACAGCAGCACTGAGTTGTTATCCAAACGCAGGTCTCGCTTCTTGCGAAACGCTTGCAGCAACTGCCATTTGTGTTGAAAGTTTAGGATCTTCGCAATAATTACTCTGGGGCGCTGTCGAAGCTCTGTTTTAGGCCCCAGGCGGTGCGCACGTTCCACCTTCATGTGCCCCACAAGGTCCGTAAGGCCCAATTCGCGCGGCAACCAGGTCTCCACTAAATCTAACAACATTGCGTCCGTATGTGACTCTGGTATGCCCACAAGACGGATATTATTCCTCCTGGACCGATTTTCTAAATCGTCGACCTTATCCAGCAAAGCGTCCACTTGCTTCTGCAACCGACTCTCCTCTCGTGTGCGCTTGCCCTCCTCTTCTTCGAGTGCCGACACTCTGTGTTCCAATTCCTCCACTCGATGCGTGCACTCTGTGAGCGCCTCGGTCACCGTTTATAATTTGCTGAGAATCAAGTCAAATTTAGGTTCAAGCAACCTTGCCACTTCTCGCGCCAGTTCTTCCGGGCCCGAGTCCACGCTCTCACCCCCCGGGGATCTAGGCGCCGCCATAGTGGTGGTTGGCCCAGCGACCGTGGAGGCCCCAGCTCGCGGCACTTTCTCTTTGTCTTTCTGTGCTGGAGGAGGCATTGTTCAGCTGTCCCTGCAACTCGGGGTAGCCCACAGATATCACCTAGCACTTCCGGGGATTTCCGTCCAAATTGATTGGGGTAAGCAGTGAAAATTTGCCGATTAATCGCAGGATGGTCCCGGAGCGAGCAGAGACACCTCTTACTCGCTCATGCGTCACGTGGTCTCCATAGTTATCCTTATTAAAATTTTACTAACCACTCTGAATCTATAATGGCAGCAGAGCAGCATACAATACAAGCTTATCCATACATAGGTTCTGACAAATCTTTCATCTTGTAGAAGATGAATAGCTGTTGAGGTGTAGTAACAGATTGGTTAGAAGTCAACAGACGAAAATTTAATCTGGAAAAACAGACTTGTTCTAATATAGCAGGACACAGGGAAAAGTAAATGCTTGCCTCTTGTTAAGAGAATGCCAGTTGATCTGTAGTGGGTCGATCTGGAATCTGGGTGATCTGTTGATGAAGGACTGATTCTGTAAAGACAAATTTCTGCAATGGTTTGGACTACCTTTGCAGCATTATGCCTCCTAGGGTATGTGCCTTGCTTTGTACATCCAAGAGATCTGGCTACATAATCAATGCATTTCTTACTTCTAACAGTTTGTACTGTGAATTACCAAAGAAATACAGCAGGTACAGCTACTTCAAAACACTGCAGCTGAGTTGTTCTTTAGTAAGAAGGGGTACGGTCACATTAACAACTAATATGTGTATGCAGTAGGATTACTGAAAAACTGCTACCTATGTACTACAGAGTTCAGTTTAAACTGCTTTGTTTTAGTCATTAAAGTCTTGAACCTGGATGGCCAGATTATCTAAGGGAAAAGTTGATCCCCTATGCCCTGGTGAGGCTGCCCCAGGAACCACTGAAAAGATGTGGAAAGGGAGTGGTTAGGGCAGACCTACAATATTGATGTAGATTCTCCGTTTTACAAGGGGAATACCAATGTTGATGACTAAAATTCTGGACAGTAGCATTTACACCTGCATCAAGAAAGCATTTATTTATGATTGGATGGGCAAGAGCCGATCTCAGAAAAGAGCCCAAAGACCCATTTGGCTACTGACATCACTAAGGTTCATCATAAATCACCTGAGTTACATTTAAGCCCATCACCTTAATTGGAATCGATTGGAATTCTGCTAAAAATTACTCAAGGAAGGGTCTTCCTTCAACCAGAAAGGATTACCATTTTGAGGTCCATAACTCGGCAGGTTCTCAGACATCAGCATGGGACATGCTGAGGTTGTTGAACCACATTTATTTGGCAACATTTTTTTTATACTGCTGTATCTACAAGTCATAGTGTGTATGTACAGGTAACATGGGTATAACGGGTATACATGTAACTTGATTAGAACTTAAACACAGGTGTAACTTATAACAACATATGGACAGTAATTAACGATGGTATAATTATAACCAGCTAAGAACAGAAGCTAGGGTGGTGTTGTAGTTTATACAAGGGAGGGTACAGATTTACAAGACCAAAAAAGGTGGTGGGTTAACATATAATTGGAACAAAAGTAACAGGGTGACAATGGAGTACAAGGAGTGTATAGTTATATCTGTGTCACAATCAGGGAATACAGCTAAGGTTCAGGGCCAAAATGTTCAGTAAAAAAGTAGGTTTTCAGCCTGTGATGGAATTAATTTATGGTTGTTGATATTCTTATGTCCAAAGGGAGGGAGTTCCATAGGGGTATACAATGTAAAGGCTCTATTGGATGTGAAGTGGGTGCATCTAGCTGCCAGGGGTGGGAGAGTTAACATGTTTTGGTTGGATTTTCTCATGGTTCTATTTTTAGAGGGAGTTAGGGTGAGTGGTTGGAGGCTGTTTGGAGGAAGGCTGTGGAGGATATTGAATATATTTAGGAAGGATTTATATTTGCTCCTCATGTGAATGTGGAGACAGTAGAAATGCTTTAAGATAGGAGTGATATGTGATTGTCAAGGAACACCTGAGATAATCCTAGCAACGGTGTTTTGTGCAAGTTGCAGTGGGAGGAATGTAGACTTTGTGATCCTTGATAGATGATATTTCCATAATTAAGGATTGGAGTGATAAGTGCCTGGCATAGATCTCTAAAATCAGTGTATTCAAGCAGGGGGCGGAGGTTTTGAACTGCTTTCATTTTGAAGTAGGCTGATTTTATGACTTGTTTAATATGACAATGGAAGTGTAGCCTGTGATCGATGATTATGCCCAGGTATTTGACTTGTTCTTTGACTTGAAGGGCTATGTTAGTCAGGCTGAAGGAGAGAATGAAATTGGATGAAGGAGAGAATGCTAGGTTCCTAGTTATGTGAAGTACCTCTGTTTTGTTGTGATTCATTGCCAAGTTGTGGTGGCATAGCCATTGGTAGATGGATTCGAAGCATATTCCTATCATAGAATAGTCTGGGTTTTCAATGGAGAATGTCATGTAAATTAGGATGTCATCTGTGTAGAGATGATAATGGATATTATAGTTCCAGATTATGGAGCATAAAAGCTGGATGAAGATGTTAAATAGTAGTGAGGACAGGGCAAAGCCTTGTAGCAGACCTCGGTGCTGCTTATAAGGCATAGAGTCGGTTGTCCCCACTTTTACCTGTTGGTAATGGTCTGTGAGGTAGGACTGGAACCATTGTAGTGTTTTTCTGTTTAGCCCAATTGAGTGGAGATGTGATAGGAGTTTGTCATAGCTTACTGAATTGAATGCAGCGGGGATGTCAAAGAAGATAAGTAAGAAGCCCTGTGTGATCTTTTCCATGCCTTTGATTAAGGTGTTAAGGAGGGAGATCAGAAGTGTTTTGACACTGTAGAGCAGTCTAAAGCCATGTTGCTGTTGGTTAAGAGAAGCATGAGAGCCAATGAAGTCCTGCATCTGTAATTGTATAGCTTTCTCAATGATTTTTGCTACATATGGAATGCTAAGATGGGTCTATAGGATGCCGAAGATGTGGAGTTTTTTAGTAGTGGTCTGATGGTGGCATGCTTAAGACTTTTAGGCATGTAGCTTAGGGATAAGGATGATTGGACTATTTTTTACAGAATTGAAGTAAATTCATGCTTAGTAAATTTAATTCAGGAAAATGGGCAAGGGTCGAGGAGGGAGGTAGTAGTGTTAAGGTTTATGATGATGGTTTCCAGTTGATCAACTGAAACAGTGGTGAAGGTGGATCATGTTTGCTTAGGAGACTCATTGAGCAGTGAAGGGGCATAAAAATTGGCTCTGTCAGTGGGGGCATGTTTGGATTGGAAGTATTGTATCATGATCTCAACAGTACATATGACTCCATTGGTGCGTCTCAAAATGAGCTAGCCCAATAGGACTTAGTTGGGATCAACAGACCTCTACGGTTCTTCATGTCCTAGATGGATCATTCTATTCTGGCAAAAGGCAACCTCTTTCTCCTCATCACAGATGTATTTAAACTGAGCTGGGTATCCTATGTACTCCATACTCAGGGTCTTTGGTCTGCCCGAGAAGAATTTCACAAATTAATTTCATGGAGTTGATGGCTATATGAAATGCTCTAAAAGGTTTCAAAGATGTTTGATTAATGAAAAATCCTGGCCCAAATGAACAACTAAGTAGCCATATATTACATCAGCAAGCAGGGAAGAATGAGATTCTACCTCTTTTATTGACAAATGTCAGGATATAGATCTGGGTCAACTCTCAGAGGAGGAACACATACCTGATAGGGTAGGGCAATGTCCTGGTGGACAAACTGAGTCAAATACTTTAACCATATGATTGGGAAGAGGCTGCAGGATTTCTTTGCGACTTTTGGCAGTTGTGTGCTAATGGCATGAAGAGTGATCTGGGTTCAGGAGGGTGCTACTTTCTAGCACACCTTTGGTAGGTGTGTGACTACCATGGTTTGATACCTGGCTTAGTCTAAATCTTTGGGCTTTAGGGTCTCCTTGTTAGAGTATAAAGCTTCTTAGCAGTGGGAACACTATTTTCATGAATCCACCATCCACTGGATTCCTGACACATATTTATGTTTTTTTATGAAGTGTACCCTTGAGGAAGGTTTATGCTGAAATATATCAGGTTCTAAGCAGATTACACCAAAGATTATATACAACTAGAACTAGATAATTTGGAATGTGGTTGAGCTACGCAAACAAAGTTAATATGATTAAACACAGGCAGAAGGTGCTTACGTCCGCCCCTCCCCTGAACATAATCCCTTTACCCTCTTTCCCTTAGGCCCAATGATCATTTTACTCAACAATTATTGGTAAAACATGGCCGCAGCTTTATTGCTAGATCAACATAATCAATACAAATATATTTATTCATGCCACATATGTACAGCAGGGTGAAGTTCCCGCTCTAGTCACCTGAGTCAATATGCAACATGCCCTCTTCCCTTGCTGTTAAACCAGCCCACCACGGGGGCTAGGGGCCTGCCTTGCCAAACTGAGCTGGGCCCACCCCCATACAAGGGGCCTTGCCATGCTGTCTGATGACTGCCTACGCTGGGTGGCAGTTGTGTATGGGGATTTGCTGGGGCACCCCACCTTGGTGGCAGCTAGGGTACCTTGCCCCTTTTGCTTGTACTCTGCATGTGCTTGTGGCCTGGCTCAGGTAACCGCCATGGGTACATGGAAGCTCACATTTCATGTGCCCTCCACCAAGGGAACCACTCCCCAGAGCCCAGAAAAGGCTGGGCCTTGCTAGGTGCTGGCCCGAAGGATGGCCTCCAAGGTTTCATGTAAATCATTGAGGAACAAGTCTAGTCCAATATCAGGTAGGTGGAGCAAATCCCCAGTGAAATATCTGGGAAATAGGGGGCATGTCCATTCATGTCAGATAAGCCACACCCCAGCATGCAGGTCTGCCTGTTGATCTTCTTGAGCTCCCTGCCCCAAAGACGAGTGCCCACCCACCTGAGGCAAGGAAAGAGGTCGGACTAGATGAAGACTGCAGGGGAGGCTGTGCACTACCCAGGAGAGGTCCATTCTGAACAGGTCGATGAGGTGATTTCCATAGACCATTCCAAGGTTGTTCTCCCCAAGATGAACTATCAAGGCCCCAAGTGGGGCATGTGTCTATATACCCTAGTGTAGGAAGAGCTGCATATGCTGCTACCCCATGCCCAGGAAACCCAGCCATAAGAGGCGCACACCATGATCGGAAAGACCAAGGTGGATCTCCATAGGTCGCATGGAGGCTCTTTCAGCTGCCTGGTGGATGAAGGAGTGACCCACAATCCAAACTACGTGTTCTGCAAAAGAGGAGGAGGCAAGGTTAGTGAAGACAAAAACAGTCAATCAGCAGTGCCATTTGAGTCCGGGGGAATATATGATGAGTAAGCACAGGACTGCCAGTGCCCCAGCGCCTCGATCACTTGTATTGGAAGGCTCCTCTCTGCTGCTGCCATTATAGCCCCAATCCAGAAGGAGTGCGTTCCAAATAGGCTGGGTCATAGACCTAATGCCACTAATGATTTTTTGAACATTGCCACGAACTGGAATTTGGAAAGTGGCATGCCATCAAGGTGTATCAGAAACTGTGAGGTTGAGGAAGGCTGGACTGCTAGGTACTGGAGCATGCTGGCCACAGGACATGTGCAAAGCCCAGGTACTGCCTTGAGGGAGATGGTTAGCCCTTTTCTCCTGGGATCATTTTTGTCCTCCACGATCCGGATATGCAGCAGCTCCTCTGACACCAGGACCTCTGACAGTTGAAGACCAGAGTGAAGGAAGGCCAGTTTTTTGGAGGACGCCACCAGCTCACTAATTTGGAAAGTGCTGAAAAAGGCTAGAGTGAATGCTGTCCAGAACAGACAGGTTTCATATTCAGACGAACAAGTGAGCAACAGCGCTGCCCAGAGCCTGTCCTATGTCTCATGCGTGACCAGGCATCACATATCAGGCTGTCGGGGAAGACTCCCTGCCCAGCCCTTCATCAATGTTTCAAGCAAAACATTGTCACATGGGTTCCCCCAGTCTGCCAAGTTTGAGAAGAAGGAAAACCCGACAGGTGTGATTGAACAGCATGTCGAGACAGTTCAAGGGAGCCGGCGGATGTGATGTATGCTGCTAACAGCCCTGGGATTTTGTAGTCCCTGGCTCCATCCTTGCGATGCCAGGTAGGAAAAGACAACTGTGTAGCCTCGGATGTATGCTGCCTGGGTGTGAGGGGCCACCGCCTGTTGGATGAGCTGCCAAACCATGTGGATGTCTTGTCCCATATCCAGTCCGGCAATGAGGTAGGGTGCTCGTCTGCTGCTGGGGCCAGTCACTGAAATGTGTCCCACTTCAAATGGGAGAGAGAATCAGCAATGATATTAGATTGTCCAGGGATATGACATGCACACACTGTAACATTCAGCTGCAAGCACTTCAGAACAAACTTCCGCAGGAGCTCAGCTACAATGACTCACCTGGCTCAGTGACTGTTCACGACAGCGATGACTGCTTGGTTGTCACAGCAGAAAAAGATTCTGTGGTTACACAGATGATGACCACAGACCATAGGGCCACATAAAGAGAAAAAAAAAAACTTAAGGTATGTGATATTTCTGGTTACCCAACAATTGGCTCAGGATCCCCTGAAAAACATGCTGAAGTCAGATGCCCCTGGCGCATTGGTGAAAAAGTCCAATTCAACATTATTGCGCATGCCATGCTGCCACATGTTCACGCCGTTGAACGTATTGAGAAAATATGTCCAGATGCTCATGTCCTGTTTCAGGCTTCGTGAGATGCAAAGATGGTGGTGACTCTTGCACAGGCTAGCTGTTGCATGCGCAATGCATCTCAGGAATGGGTGACCCATTGGGAGAACACTGTATGCGAAGTTCAGTGAACCGATGAAGGACTGAGCCATCCAGAGGGTGATCTTCTGTTGACCCTGCACGCAGAAAGCTTCTCTTTGAGGTCTTGCCTTGTGTCAAACTCAATGCCCAGGAATGACAACATCTGGATGGGTCCGACTATCTTGTCCTGTGCCAGTGGGATGCCAAATTCCTTTGCCATATCCTGGAAGGTATCCAAGAGCGCTGCACACATAGGAGAATATTCTGAACTGACAAACAGAAAGTCATTGAGGTAGTGGGCCACGGATCGCAGCTCAGTCCACTGCTGCACCACCCAGTGAAGGAAACTGTTGAATGTCTCAAAGGCTGAACAGGACACTGAGCAATCCATTGGCATGCATCTGTTGAAGTAGTACACGTCCTTGAAGAGGAACCCAAGTAGGGGAAAACAGGTAGGGTGGATAGGAAGGAGCCTAAAGGCCAACTCTGTCAACCTTGGCAGGTACAAGCCCGTTCAGAGGCCCTAACAATGTCCATGGCCTGGTTGAAAGAGGCAAACTATACCACACAGGCTTTGCACAGTATGTAATCATTCACAGTCCCCTTGGGGGAAGGAGAGGTTGTGTATTAATCTGTATTTCCCTGGGTCCTTTTTAGCGATCACTGTCAGGGGGGAGATGCGAAAGTCAGGAACATCAGGCTGCTGAAGGAGCCAGCTATGCGCTAAAGCTTTACCTCAGTGTCAATCTTCTCCTGCATGATGCACCACCGTGCACGTGCAAATGTCACGGTGGTTGAGTAGGACAAGCAATGGGGCTCTAGGTGCGCCCCTGAAATGGGATTAGGAAACCAAAGTGGAAGCCCTCCCTGAGGTGCCTAGTATCTGTCTTTTTGGAGTAGATGTCAATCCAGGGGTCCAAGGCTGTGATATAAACTGGCATGGGGGCTTGTTGGAAAGCAGAATCACTGCTTTGGTTGCTGTACAGTCTTTGATTGCATCCTCCTGATGCACTGAGATGTGGGGGTGGGAAGTTGGGCAGTGGAGGCAGGCATGTTGATATTTGCAGTCACAAAAGGAACATGTGCCTTTGTTGTAGTGCCTGCAGATGTCATTGCTCAGCATGGGTTTGCCTGTGCTGGGCACATTTCACCTTTGAAAACTCCGGCCGTACTTTGAGTTCATCCTCTGAAGCCAAATCCCATCTGCACCCTAGGGCATGTTGGGCGCACATCCTTCTTGTCATGGAAATTCTTGTCATATGACAGCCATGCACACCCCTTGTACTCTTTTCTGGCATTCACATTGGTATCTATGTATACCAACATGTGCCTGAACTGGGAGGGATCCTTGCGGCAAGTGATGCTGATCATGTGGCCATATGTGATGATCCAGTTGAGGATGTTACATGGAATGTGCCGCTCTCCTGGGTACAATAGATCACCCGTCTTAGCTCTTTTCTTTGCATTGTGCCAGCACCTCCCTTCTAGAAGCTTGAAAATGTCAAAGTATTCCCTTCAGATGACCTTTTTCTGGAGGGACCATGGGACAGTCTCCCACAATTCCATTGTTTTCGGTGGCAAGGCAGCATGGGTGCTGGCAGCCTTGACTCTCTCAGCCTCACGAAAGGAAGAGGAGGACAAGGAACTAGAGGAAGAAGATGATTGTGCCTGCCTGCGCCTTTTCATACATTTATGTGAAGGCTTCGGGACCATCACTGTGGGGACATGCTAGTCATTAGAGGCACTCACCAGGGGGATAGAGGGAGAATCAATGGAAATAGTCTCACTTGACTTCTCCATCACCATGGGTCCTGTTGGCCCCATCGGAGCTGCCCCAGATGCGTTCAGTGGTACAAGTTGCTGAGACATGATGGACCGAGTGCTGTTCATCAAATACACTGCCAGGATCTTGAAGTGCGACCCTTGCAAAGAGCATACCACTGGCGTACTGCCTCAGATGGGGGGGGTCACCTCCTTTTGGGGTGAGTGGTGATGTGGCGTCATTCCCATTGTGAGCTGTTGTGGGGGGGAATTGACCCAAAGAGCTGCTACAGGAAGTGCAGTGCCCTCTCCTGCGATGTTGGCGATATGAGCAATGGCTCCACCTGTATGATGATCCACAATGGCACCGGCTCTGCGCAGAGCTCAATGAGCTCCAACTCAGGGTGTGATGGTGTGTCAATCTTGCTGTCTGGATGCCCCAGGGAAATGGGTGCTGTGGGATTGAGGACACCTCCAAGGGGTGGTCAATGCGGGTGGGTCAGATGATCATTGTACCATGTCATGCTGAAGTTCTGGTCTGCTGGTATCATGTGCGGGAGGAGAAGTCATGAAAGGTTCCTTGCCAAACTCTGTGGTCGGGTGAACAGTGGAAGGCGCATTGGTTGCATCTGGTACAGTGTCCCCCGAGTGCCATCCGGGAGACAAGGGTGGTTAGTGTACATCCGGGGTTATCCTTCGCACCGCAGGCGCCCCCTTTCGAATCAGTGGGGTGTTGGGGGTGCCAACATATCTCGCCAAGAACTTCTTGAATCTTTGGGGCAGCCCAAAACTCCACCCGCTGTACCCAGAATCTAGCCGAGTTGAGGGGCACATGGTTCGAGAGTGCCTAAGTGATTGCCTGACTAGTAGGGAAGTTCCTTACACTGCAAACAATGCTCTGCCTATGACTGTAACTGCTCAGTCAAACTTTCCCCTTGAAGGGGCAGGGCCAGACAGGAAGTCTGCTCCTTCCTTATAGGCTCCTCCATGTGCTGGAGAGCCTGCCGCCCATGAGCAGGCCAGAGGGTTCTTTTCCTACCCCTGCATTACTTGCTCCTGTCCTACTCCTGCGTTGCTTGGCTCCTTTCTCAATGGAGTAACAACCAGCTGTCGAGCCAATGATCGGGGGCGGGGGGGGGGGGGGGAGGAAGACAGCAGCCAGACTTCTCAATGGGCAAGGAGCAGTAAGCAGGCAAATTGGCAAACAGGATGATTGGCAATGGAGCAGGGGCGAGGCAATCCACTGCAGCAGTCTGAAGCTGCAGCAGCCTGGTTCAGGGAAGTTTGTGGCGGCGATTGGAGGAGCAGAGGCGAAGCCGGAGATTACAGCAGGCAAAAGATGCAATCAGTCCTGCAGCAGGGAACCCCACTATCTGCTGAATATCAAAGTAGCAGAGGAGCAGCTCAGCTCTGGAGAAACAGGCAGAAGAAGTAGATGATCCAAAAAGAGGATAGCTTTATTCTTTCTACTTTTATCATGGGCTGAGTTCTCGCCTGGATGCGTGGGGCTGGCGACAATTGTTGCAAGGTTTTTCCCCATGGCGTGAGATTTTCCACCACAACCCCGGCGAGATCACAGTCCCTTGTATATATTGCATGACAAGGGCTATCAAACAATCCCACTATTGTATTTCAAATTTAAAGTCTACTTGTAGCTAGTTGCTGCTTTTACTGTAACTTTTTCATCTTAGAAGTTCAGTTTTAGGTTTCCTCCTTAAGAGGTCAATGCTCTCTAAGTTTATTAAAAATGATTTGAATGGAAATTGAAATTATGACAGTTGTTTTATGTTCTCAAAACCTGTCAGTTTTTTTTATGTGTCAGAGAACCCATATTGGCTGTGTCGTCAACTTCTAGATGCTGCTGCTTGTCTTACCAATGGAAAACAGTTAGGTCTTTGCATTTTATACACTTTGTTATTAACAAATTTCTCTTACTTGAAAGAGCCAGGTAAGTGAATTTTCCAAATTAGATATATTTTTTCTTTCAAGTTTTACTCAGATATGTGAAGAGAGCCCACTTACCCCACCAATGCTCTCTTGTCGGGCCGGTAGGATGTTTTCATCCCCATGCAATGGCGATCCGTGCTGTCAAGAGCATCTTGGCCCTTAACCACCCCTTGTACTCCCCCTTCTTATTTGCAAGGCCTTCCCCCTATCCTAATAACCTCCTCATAAGGTCTCTCATGATCTGTTCCCCTGTCTCCCATAATATTTCCTGTAAAACCTCTTCCCAGTATCGCTTTATGACCTCACATTCCCAACAGAGGTGATAAAAAGTCCCCGCTTTCCCGCATCTTTGCCAGCAGAGCTCATCATCTCGACTTCCTGACTTTCTAAGCTATTGTGGAGTAATTTAAGCTCTGTGAACTATCTGAATCTGTGTCTGTCTCCAGGAGATCATTGAGGACCACCTAATGATCCCCTCATGTATTGCTCACTAGTCTCTCTCTTCTAACTGTTGGCCACTCCATTCTTGACACTCTTTAAAATGGAATGGAGGCTGCTCTTCTCTTACCCCCTCCAGCCCCTTATACAGCCTTGAGACTAGGCCCCACATTCCCTGTCCCTTAAACAAAGTCACCTCCAATCCCAGGTCCCTCTGGAGAGCTGCCCTATGGTCAGGAACCATCATAAAGTGATGTATCAGGAAGGAATTGAAGAAAGGAATCCTGGTCCTTACCTTTTCCTCTGCTGTTCTCATGGCTGTACATCCACTTGGCCCTCTATAGCTCTCTCCTCCAGTTTTTGTGCAAGGCTCCTGAAGCTGGCAGTTGAGAAGGGAAAATAAGCTCGTAACCAAGACCACCCTGCCAGAGCCAAGGGAATTAGCCACTCTTTTATGCAAACCCTCTCCTGTTTTATGAACAGCCCCAAAAAGGGGTGCCTCACAGTCTCCAACTCCACAGGTGTGCTGATCCCCTCTGCTGCAATCCTCTCCAAGTCTTCAAAAGTTAAAGCTGGAGTGAGCACCTTCCCTCCAGAGTTAGCCACTGAGCCTCTGGGGATCGAATATAGAAGGTCATCAGTGCCCTTACCACCACCGCCACCCTATAGTATCTTCTCAAGTCTGGGAAGTTGACCCCCCCCTGCCTCCTGCCTCCTGATTAGTCTTTGCACTCCTAGCTTGCTCCTCTTTCCCTGCCATACAAAACGCTCCATTTACCCTCAAAGAAACGTTTTGGGAATCTCTATAAAGAGTTGTCCAAAAAGGAAAAGGAATTTAGGGATTCTGTTCATTTACAATGCAGCTATGGGCCCCATCGCAGCAGATCTTTCTCCACCCCCTGTGTCAGTGAGGCATAATTCAAATGATATCGGTCTGATGGATCTCCTGATAAGTACATCCCCAAGTACTTTATTTTTGCCCCAGCCCATCAAAATGGGAAGTTCAGGATCTGATTCTCTGCTAACCCTCCCAGGTTAAGAACCTTAGTCTTACTGAGATTTACCCGGAAACCCGAGAGTCCTGAAAAAATATCTATTTCTTCCAGAAGTCACAGAAGGGAACCTCTGGATTAGTCAGGAATATTAAAGTATCGTCTGCATAAAGCAGTATCTTGTGCTTTTCCATCCTCTTGATAATGGGGTGAATGACGGGATTCTGCAGAACCTGGGTGGTGAATGCCTCTATCATTATCACAAAAAGGAGTAGAGAAAGGGGACACTCCTGTCGATTGCCTCGAAAAAAGATGGAATTCCTCCGAGCTGGCACCATTCACTAGCACTCTAGCCTTAGGTGCCTGGTATAATGCCCAAATTCCTTGTATGAACCCTTATCCAAAGTTGAATTTTTCCAATATAGAAAATAGGAACCCTCACTCTACTTGATCAAATGCCATTTTGGCTTCTAGCGCGATACAGAGCGTGGGATCCTGTTGTTGTTTAAGAAGATGCTGCCCTGCGAACATTGTCAGCAATTGACTGCCCTTTCATAAAACCTGTCTGGTCTGGTGAATCAGTCGAGGCAGGACCAGTTCCAATCGTTTGGCCACCACTTTTGCAAAGAGCTTTGCATCACAGTTAATGAGTGCAGTCAGGCGATAGCTCCAGCAGAATTCCTTAGGTTTCCCTTCCATTGAGAGTACTATAATATTAGTATGTGCCATTGAGGCTGGAAGCGGTTTGCCTATCAGGGCCGCAACTCATCCCTCAGAAGATGGTAAAATTCTGAGAGAAATCCATCTTTCTCTGCCACCTTTCCTTTGGGTAATGTTTTTATTGCCCTCCTTACTTATAGGCCGCCTCAGCCCACCTGTTTCTTCCTTGCTTAATTTCAGCATATTCAATGATTGCATGACTTCAACCATTGGGTCCCCTGTGTTCCCTCGGAGGCATAAAGGGATTCATAAAAGAGAGTTAACTCTTGGAATATTCTAGTACTCGTCTTGGTCATGTGCCCATCTCCCTTCTGTATTTCCCCCACCAGCCTTGCTAATTTTTTCTTCCTCAACTGCCAAACTAGTAACCTTCCAGCTCTATTCCCTTGTTCCTGATATTGGCACTGGCACTTGTTAAGTCTGAGTAACTGTGTGATGTGGTTGGTTTCCAGGGCCTGCAGTTGCGCCCTTACTACTCCCAATTGTCTACCCACTTTCTTTACCCCTGTGGCCATGTGTAGCGTTTGCAGTCGTTTTATATCCGCCATCAACATTTTACTTTCTTTCTCCCATTCTCTTTTCTTCTGTGCTGCTATTTGAATCAAGATCCCTCTTAGAAAGGCCTTGCCTGCATCCCAGAGTGTTCCCCCTCACTTCTCCAGTGTCATTAATATCTACATATTGTTTATATTCCTTTTTTATTCTGGCCAGCAATGCATCTTGCTGCAGTAAGGTGACATTAGCCCTCTACCAATGGTGCTGATTTGGTCCCCCTTCTTTAGGCCTCCATCTAGTATCTACCATCCCATGGTCCGCTAGGGTCACTGGGTGGATAATGGTTTTCCCCAACGAACCACCAGATCCCTGCGTATAATAAGAAACTATCCGGGAGTAGGTACTCCTCTATTGTGGCAGGTATACTCTCTGCATGAGCCATTCTGTTGCCTTCACAGATCCCTTAGTCCCATTTCTGCATCGCTTCTCTAAATTCTTTCCTTCCCGTCCATGAACCTTTGCGGTATAATTTGTCCTAGCTAGTTCCCCTACCACACAGTTCATGTCCCCTCCTATTACACAGGTCTGCGACTAAAAAGCTGTTTGATTATTTTCATCTAATTTCCATGTATTTTGGTGGGCTGAAAACAAATAAAATATTGAAAAAACTCCTAGACATCATGATTTGCCACAACATGCAAAATTGTCTTCAAATTTATCAATTTTTTTAAAATTGCTATTAATTAAATCACATAAGTGCATTCAAGATATAAAATGCCAAAAAAACCTTAAAGGGGTTGTCCGTGTTATGTAAAAAAAAATATAGCACTGTAAATCTGATGGTCAGCAATATATACATAAGCTAAGCAAGTTTTAAGTCCGTGCTTCTAATGGTAGAAGGGGTTAATCTTTCCTGAAGAATCCAATGGGAGGGAGACACAGGGCAGATAGCAGCAGCTCCGGTCAGTGCAGGGGGGCGTGACCAGCACTGTGACGTCTCGTGTACAGACATAGAGCTGCTCTCTCCTGCATGCCACACTTGTGCATGAATCATCATCAGGTTCTTGGTTCTAGGCTGTTCACACTTTTTCATCGCAATTCGTGTTAGCTCGTCATTCTTCAACCGTTATGTTATGGCTTTGCGAAAGTGTATTAATTCACCAGACAGTTTCTGTTTCATCTGTGGTGAATATACAGTGTTGAAGCAACAGCAGAATATTACAGACTTTGTGAAAAAAGTATACTTTGCATACTTTGGACTAAAAATTGGAGATCAAGATAAAGTCTGGGCGCCTCATAAAGTGTGCAAACGGTGTGTTGAGGACCTCCGAAACTGGTTCAAGGGTAAGAAAAAATCTTTCCGTTATGGGATTCCTATGGTATGGTGAGAGCAAAAGAACCATAGTGACGACTGTTACTTTTGTTCATGCAATGTGAAAGGGTTTAATTCCAAATGGAAGCATTCCATTTCATACCCTGATCTTCACTCGGCAATTCGTCCCATCCCCCATGGCACAGATATACCAGTACCCAAGCCCCCTGCTACCTTGGAAGAGATAACTAGCTCCGATGAAGGTGAAGTCATACCTAAACCAGATGACGAATCAAGTTCTGACTTTGAAGATGATACAAGACCATAATTGTTTTCTCAGGAGGAGATGAATGATTTGGTAAGAGACTTGAATCTTCCCAAAGATGCCGCTGAGTTACTCGGATCAAGGCTGAAAAGCAGGAATTTATTGTTGCCAGGAGTGTCATCTTCATGGTTCAGACATCGTGAAAAGGAGTTCGTTCCTTACTTCGCCCATGAAGACAAGTTGGTTTATTGCATCGATGTCGAAGGTCTGATGGGTCAATTTAAAATCCAATATGATTCAGAGCAATGGCGCCTTTTTATAGATTCTTCAAAAAGAAGTCTCAAAGCAGTTTTACTCCACAACGGTTTTTATGCTTCCATACCTGTAGGTCATTCCGTAAACTTGAAGGAAACCTACGAGAACTTGGAATTGGTTCTTCGTAAACGTAAATATGAAGACCATGGTTGGCAAGTGTGTGGGGACTTGAAGGTCTTCTGCATGCTGCTCGGGCAACAACCTGGGTATACCAAATATCCTTGTTTTCTGTGTCTATGGGACAGTCGAGACCGACAAAATCACTGGACCAAGAAGAGTTGGTAGCCGAGGGTGCTAACAGTCGGTAAAAAAAATGTCCTCCGAGAAACTTTGGTACCTTCCCAAAAAGTTCTTCTACCACCTCTCCACATAAAATTGGGATTGATGAAGCAATTCATAAAATCACTTCCAAGAGATGGAGAATGCTTCAAATACTTGGTCACCAAGTTTCCAGGCCTGTCGGAGGCAAAATTGAAGGAAGGTGTGTTTGTCGCACCAGACATTAAAAGGCTTATAGTTGATCAAGAGTTTGTCAATACCATGACGGATCCTCAAAAAGAAGGATGGATTGCATTTAAAGAAGTCGTACAGAGATTTTTGGGCAATAACAAAGATCCTCACTACAAAAAGATCGTCGGACGAATGCTGAAAGCATTTCAAGCTTTAGGTTGCCTGATGAGTTTGAAAGTGCATTTCCTCCAGTCCCACCTTGACTACTTTCCTGAAAATTTGGGAGCTGTGAGTGAGGAACATGGTG
This sequence comes from Ichthyophis bannanicus, assembly GCA_033557465.1. Taxonomy (NCBI): domain Eukaryota; kingdom Metazoa; phylum Chordata; class Amphibia; order Gymnophiona; family Ichthyophiidae; genus Ichthyophis; species Ichthyophis bannanicus. Next base: position 369,658,237 of record CM066035.1, read on the forward strand.
AATGATTCCACCAAGACATTAAAGAGATGGAAAGGAGATACCAGGGAAAATGGAGCAATACAATGATGGCAGACTACTGTTGGATGCTTCAGAGAGACATTCCAGATGCTACTCACAAGCGTAAATGCACCAAGAGGAGCCTCACTAAGGAAGAAAAATTGAGTTTAGTGTGTGTAGGTGAGCTCATTTCAGTTCAAAAAAGGATTTTCATGAAAATATTGTAATAAAACTTTAATTTTATAAGTCTATTTCCATTTATTTTGAGGTATTGCCTTATTTAACATAGTTACCAAAATTGTCAGGAAACGTGATGTCCTATGACAAAATGGAGGTCATTCTCGGATTCAACGCACCAAAAAACATAAAGATTACATGGAATAACCAAAACAGCTCTCGAATTTTTTTTTTTTCAGACCTGTGTTATCTAGTCTCCCTTCACCACTTTGGCAAAGTCCTCCTGTGCGTCTGCAAAAAAGGCTCCTTTGAGACCGTTAGGGGCATACAGGTTAAGAATTGAGACCTCCACTGTTTCTACTCGCCCAGTGATCCAAACTGTCCTTCCTAGTTGGTCTCCCCCTGTTGCATAGACCACTAAAGGTACCTTCTTGTGGACTAAAATAGCCACCCCCCTTTTTTTGGAATTGTATCCGAAACAAAAAACATGATCCTAATCATTTGCTTTAATTCAGCATGTTCCACTGCTGTTAAGTGTGTTTCCTGAAGTAATAATATATCTATATGTGCTTTCTCTCACTTGGTTTGCAGCTTGTCGTGCTGTGAGGGCTTGCTTGCATCAGTGATGCTGAGAGCTAAACTATTGGTAGTTTAACTACTGGCAGGGTCTCCCAAGATGGACAGGTCTCAGCTGAGGTGCCATCCCAAGACAAACCACCCATCTGGGCAGCAGCAGAATGGGACAGTGTTGACGGTGGAGGATCACATTTTTGTGACAACGGCAACAACACCAAACTTAAACTGCGCGGAAGAAAGGCCCGGCAATCTACTTCTGTATCTTGCCATGAAAACCCAATGGATAGTTACAACAAAACAAATTGTGCTATGGTGCTGGAAGATGAGACCCCCAGGTCAGAAGGCACTCAACTAGCTACTGGGGTAAAGCTGAAGACTTTTCAGAGTAAAGCCAGCATTTATGATGTGGTTGGATCAAAGCCCTCGGGAAGTCTGACTGCTGATGTAGCTGCGCATGAAATGAGAGTCAGAAGCTGTAAAGATGTCTTACACATTGGAACATGGAACGTGCGAAGCATGAACCAAGGGAAGTTGGAGGTGGTCAAGAATGAAATGGAACATGTACAACTTGATCTGTTGGGTGTCAGCGAACTGAAATGGACTGGCATGGGGCACTTTGCATCAGATGATCACATGGTCTACTATGCTGGAAATGAAAGACAAAGAAGAAATGGTGTTGCATTTATAATAAAGAAGAAACTTGCATGAACTGTAATGAAATACAATGCAGTCAGCGAACGCTTAATCTCTATTCGTCTACGAGGATTGCCTATCAACACAATTATAATTCAAGTATATGCCCCAACAGCAGCTGCAGAAGGGAATGAAATTGAAGAGTTCTATGAACAAGTACAAGCTGAAATTGACAGAACATGCAAACAGGATATCCTGATAGTCATGGGTGACTGGAACGCAAAAGTTGGCAACAAAGAAGAAGGCAAAGTAATTGGAAAATATGGACTTGGCAACAGAAATGAAGCTGGAGAAAGACTGATAGAATTCTGCAAGACCAATGATCTATTCATCTCAAACACCTTCTTCCAGCAACAGAAGCGGCGACTGTACACATGGACTTCACCGAATGGATTATATAAAAATCAAATTGACTACATATGTGGAAGTCAACGATGGAAAAGCTCTGTAACATCAACAAAAACAAAACCTGGAGCTGACTGTGGTACAGATCATCAACTACTAGTATGCAAACTCAAGCTAAAGTTGAAAAAGAGCAAACCACTCATGAATGCAGCAAAATATGACCTTGAGAATATACCACTGGAATTTAAAGACTGCCTGCAAAATCGATTTGCTGCTTTAGATACAAATGACAGAGCTCCGGAAGAGTTATGAAATGACATCAAGAAGGTTGTGTTGGAAGAAAGCGAGAAGTCTCTACAAAAGGTGAAAAAGCAAAAATGGCCAAAATGGATGACGGAAGAAACTCTGAAAATTGCCCAGAAACGCAAAGAAGCTAAAGCCAGAGGAGAAAGAAAGACAATCGCAGAACTCAACAGAGATTTCCAACGTGCAGCAAGACAGGACAAGGAAAAGTACGACAATGACACTTGCAAGGAAATAGAAGCAGAAACTATTAGAGGAAGAACAAGATCGGCTTTCCTAAAGCTACGAGAGTTAAAGAAAAAGTTCCAGCCTCGAATTGGAATGTTACAAGATGCTCAAGGTTCTATGTTGAATGATGCTGAGAAGATCAAGAAAAGGTGGAAGGAATATACAGAGTTTTTATATGATAAAGATCAAGTGGACCAACAGCCGTTTCAACCTGTTCCTTATGATCGGGAACCATTGGTGATGAAAGAAGAAGTTGAAGCAGCATTGAAAGCCTTATCAAAGAACAAAGCACCAGGCATTGATAGCATTCCCACAGAAGTATTGCAGCAATCTGATGCAGCTGTTACCGTACTCACAAGGCTCTGCCAAGAAATATGGAAGACAACATCATGGCCAACTGACTGGAAAAGATCTGTGTTTATACCAATACTAAAGAAAGGTGATCCAACTGACTGTGAAAATTATCGCACAATCGCTCTGATCCCACATGCCAGCAAGATTCTACTGAAGATTATTCAAAAGAGACTACAACCATACCTGGAACAAGAACTACCTGAAGTGCAAGCAGGGTTCAGGAAAGGGCGAGGAACGAGAGACATCATTACGCATGTGAGATGGATCCTTGAAAAGACTAAAGAATACCAAAAGGATATCTATTTATGCTTTATCGACTATAGCAAGGCTTTTGACTGTGTAAACCATGAGAAACTCTGGGACACATTAAGAAGCATGGGTATACTAGAACACCTGATCGTTCTCTTGCGCAATCTGTACATTGATCAAGAAGCAACAGTTCGAACGGAACAAGGAGAAACAGAATGGTTTAAAATAAGCAAAGGTGTAAGACAAGGCTGCATACTTTCCCCTTACCTGTTTAATTTATATGCAGAACAAATCATCAGAGAAGCAGGATTGTATGAAGACAACAGAGGTGTGAAGATTGGTGGAAGACTCATCAACAACCTTCGCTATGCTGATGATACCACATTACTGGCTGAAAGTGAAGATGATCTGAAACATTTGCTTCTCACAATCAAAGAACATAGTCTCAAAATGGGCCTGCACCTTAATGTAAAGAAGACAAAGATCATGACAACTGGCATAATCAACAGGTTCATCGTTGAAGGAGAAGGAATTGAAATTGTGAACAACTTTAACCTACTTGTATCAACTATCAATAAAGAAGCAACAAACAGTCAAGAAATCAGACGACGCATTGATCTTGGCAGAATGGCTATGAAAGACCTAGATAAGATTCTCAAGAGCAGAGATGTCTCTCTCCATACAAAGATTCGACTTGTTCAAGCCATGGTATTTTCAATAACATCATATGGATGTGAAAGCTGGAAAGTGAAAAAGATAGACAGGAAGAAAATTGATGCCTTTGAATTATGGTGCTGGCGGCGAATACTGTGTATACCACGGACTGCCCGAAGAACAAACCAGTTGGTACTAGAGGAGATCAAACCTAAGCTTTCTTTAGAAGCTCAGATGACAAGACTTCGACTTTCATACTTTGGACACATCATGCGAAGAGAGAGATCATTAGAGAAAGACATTATGCTTGGCAAGATAGAAGGTCAACACAAAAGAGGAAGGCCAGCAATGAGATGGATCGATACAATAACAGCAGCTACGGGTACCAGTCTGTCAACAATGAGCCACCTGACTGAAGACCTAACACAATTTAGGATAGCTATCCAGAGTGTCGCCATGAGTTGACTCCGACTCGACGGCACTTAACAACAACATATGTGCTTTGTTGACTGTGGCAAACAAAAAAGCGAGTAGCGCAAAACTAGCTTTATTGGACCTGATCAATACAAGGCAGAAAACCAAAGGGAACAAAGCTTTATATTGATCAGGTCCAATAAAGCTAGTTTTGTGCTTCTCACTTCTTTTGTTTGCTGCTATGATACTTGCGAGTACTTGTGGTCCTTTTTTGTAGACTGCCTTGGTTGGCTGTGGCCAGGACCCATTTTCGCTTCACCAGCCCATGAATCCCCCTCACATTCAAAGAAGCTATTCTATATCCCTGGCCCTTTTGGTCAGTTTCTGCCATTAGCCTCCTCTTTTGCTCCACAATTCTTTCCCAGGACTTTCATCTTTCCCTCTTCTCCCCCCCCCAAGTGAAACCTTGGCACAGCAACACATCCCCTTTCCCTACCCCCCTGTCTCCCCCCAAACAACATCCTGCCCCTTCTCAACAATAGTCATTCACCATTTCCTCAGTTTACATGTTTTTGGCCTTCTCATACTGGCATCTGATTCCTCTGGTTGCCCCTCTCTCCCCCATGCTCAACCCTTATCTAAAATCCCTCACCCTTTCTCTTCCCCTCAGGCTCGGTCAAACTTTTTCCCGCATGCACAACTCCAAAAATGGAAGAAGAAAAAAAAATAGAAACCCAAATGTCTGCTCCCTCATCCCTTAGGTCTTTCCCCTGCATGAATGACCATTTCCCACCAAGCACCCTGCTGCCCTCTCCCTCCCCCACAATATCCCGAGACATCCCAACTGCTGCCCCTGTCCTTTGAGGCCTGCGGTTCAGTGAAGGAAATAGCGATCTCATTTCTATGAACTTTTCTTTCCCATTTCCCAGTGTCAAACCTTTATCAAAACTTATTTGGTCCACAAGTTTAAGTTTCCAGAGGACTCTCCCTTTGTGCTGCAAAAACCACCCTCATTGATTCTTTGTTCTCGGTGGTGTCTTAAGCCCTCACAGCCACGTTCCAGGCTTCTATCCTTTGGGCCTGCAACTCAACCAGGAAAGTAAAACAAACTCAACTGCATGAACTGTTCCAATTTGGGCAATAATAACCCTCAATTTCTGATTCCCAGAGAGCTCTCTGCCACTTCAGTTGATGCCGCCATCGCTTTGTCCTTGTCCATGGCATTTCCTGGCTCTCTTTGGGCTGGGTGCTCTGTCTGCTGTCCGCCTTTGTGCCTCAATGCTTTTGTTGCCTCCTGATGATCCCCAGTGCTATGGCTGTTGTTGTTGATAAGATTGTTATTTCCTTTTATCCACTGCAGCATCGCTTTAGGGGAGGTGAAAAACTTACAAGATCCATACACAACAAAAGTCAGTCTGGCTGGGTACCACATGGCTGCTTTTATGCTCCATTGCACCAGTTGTTCCCTGCCTTTTAGCAGGTCTTTTTGTCAATGGACCGTTTCAGCAGCCAGGTTGGGGACGATCATAACTTTCCAGGTTTTATAGTCCACATGCCCTCTCTTTCGTGCTCCATGGCTTATGAAATCCTGGTCTGGAAATCAAAGCATTTTTAGAATAAATGCTCTTGGAGTGCTACTCTGTTCAGCTTGGGATGCAGCTCTATATGAGCTTGTAGTCACCTGGAGTCAGGCAGTCTAGAAACAATCTTTTAGTAGTTTTCAGATAAATTGTATTGGCTCCAGGCCTTCCTCCCCCTTGGGGATACCAAATATATGAAGATTCGATCTTATATCATGATTTTCATAGTCTTCTAATTTGTCTCCCAGTCCCGTCCATGTCACTTGCTTCTGCAGGTAGGGCACATCCCCCGATATTTGTTTCTGCGTGTTCTCTACAATGCCTATCCGGATCTCGGCCTCGTCCATTCATACCCAGAGTGATCCAAATCTTTCCTCTATTTTACTCAAAACAGCACCCATGATCTCCTTTTTCGAGGCTCTTATTTCTGTCAACACTAAAGAGAGTGCTGAATCTTGTTCAGAGTTGCTTTCCTCCTGTACGCTCACCGTAGAGGAGCTGGGTGACAGCCCTCGGGAGTGTCTATCCATAGCAACCTCTGTTGTTTTGGACTTTAATTCATATGAGTCCCTTAATGTTTAATGTAACCCCACCAATGTTTAATATATACTATTGAGTGCTCTCTAAACCACCCTTGATCTTATGAAGGGGCGGTATAAAAAATCTTTGCAAATAAATAAATGTTCTTGTCGTTTTTAGTTTGACTGATTTCGGCATTGTCGGTGCCTTCTGAGAGACCGAGGAGAGTGTAAAATTGGCAGTTATTAGAGGGCTGAGGGAAGAGCAGCACTCACACGTGTCTGTTCACCTTGCCTGTCAGGCTGGAAACCTTTATTGATTGTTAAATGTACTTTTCCCCACTGTGTGTATGTTCTTCAAGAATGATGCTGAGCCCGCTTGCTTTTTTGCACTATTACCTTAATTTATTGCACTTACTCAAAAATGTTCCCCTTTGATTATAAAATTCCTAACTCTGATTAACTGTTCCACCCTGCGAGGAATGAAATCTCTTTTTGCTATAAAATAAAACTGACACTTAGCTGAAAAATAGGGAAAATGTTTCTAATTAAATGAAAAGAATGTATTAACTTCAGGATGGTAAGTGTTGCAGAGGAGAATTTCCAAAACCATTTCCATAGGCTAATAGTGATTTATGCATGTAAATTGATTGCCTGAAAATGTTCCTTCCCTCAAAACAGCTTAAATTAAGTGTGGTGTTCCATGCAGGCTATCACAATATGCACAGGTTTAGTGGGCTTGTGTATCGAGCTCTTCTATGCAGCATGGCTAAGATCCCTACACGAGTACACATCAGCCAAAGCAGTCTTAGTAACCATGAGCAGGCATTGGTCTGACATCAGAATTACATTTTTTAGTGCATTTCATCACATTCTCTTCTCAAAAGTGCATCAAGTGATCGTATAGTGGGCTATTTTTCTTTTTTTGTTGTTCAGTAGGTTTTATTAAATTTTCCAGCAAGACCGCAATGCAACCAAAGTATGAACAACTCAGAATAACAGCAAACTAAATTGATCACAAAACAAGATCCCTTCCTCCCAGTATCTTAGATAAAATACATCTCCATCCAGATAGCCAATAATCCAAACTAACTGGGAGAGGGACATCAAAAGAAATACCAACAGAAATAAAAACTCCCCCCCTCCCCCGTTCAACAACCGGGGCTTGCAGCAAAAGGTACATCCTTACCCAACTGCTCTCTACTACAGCATTGCTTTTCATTCTCTTTATATATACACTGTGCTGTGCAAAAGTGCACACCAAGGCCATGTGGATCTTTGAGTGCTAGGGCAAGCTCCAGTGTGAGGTCAAGAGTCCTAGCAACCAGGTGCTATAATGGAAAGGTTAGGTCTAGCTTTAAACCTTTTGTAAGGAACCACCTTAACAGGTGGAGCACAAAGCTCAGCAGGCAGGGGGTTGTGCTGACTGTCTACATAAAAGCTGAGTACTGCAAAATCTCAGAGAGGTCCTGGGAAAGAAAAACAGGCTTTTGCCTAGGGGAAGCCTCCAAGACCTTGCTGGATCTTGTAGTAGAAGCTCCTCCAGCACATGGGGGAAACCTTGCTAAGAGTGGGGAGCTCACAATCTCAAGATATGAAGGGAGAGCTGGAAGGCTTAGAGCCCTGGTTAGGGAGAGAGCTACAGGAAGCAAATGCTCACAGTGTTGGAAAAGGGCGCAAGAAGGATCAGTGTCCCTGGAAAGAGAGATCAAGAACTGAAAGAAGAAAGCCAGGCAGAGGTAAGCCTGAGGTTTGTTTGTTTATGGCTCCAAGAAGCCCTGTTACTCAGAAACATCCAGAAAGGAGGTGGATTTAAGCACCAGGAATGGTACAAACTCTTTAGAACCAGGTATGTGGAGGAGTGGCTCAGTGGTTAAGACAACAGCCCCAGCTGGAAAGGGTTTAAATCCCACCTGCACTGCTTTTGATCTTGGGCAAGCCCCTTAACCCTCCATTGCTTTAGGTACAAACTTAGATTGTGAGCCCACAGGGAGATACATACATTCAGCTACAGTAACTCATCTCCTGGAAAGGTGTGAGCTAAATGTAACCAGAAGGTTGAAAATAAAATACATTTTTGCCTTGCTAGGCTGGGGAAGTGCTATCCAGTGTTATCTGTGGCTGCTGGATTTGTTTTTCTTTTGGCTCCAGGGACATTTTGCAGACTCCTTAGCTGTGTGTTTAGGTGGGGGAAGTGCAGGAACCTCAGGAGTGTGAAGCCTTTCCAAAAAAGAGAAGCTGCAGAAGCTTAAGAGAGAGGGAAGTGTAACAAAAGCAGCAGTGTGGAATTGAGCTGTGAAGGAGAACATAAGTGTAAAGGTAGGACTGTGTATGTATGGGTCTGACGAGATTTTAAAGTACTGATGTAGGGAGGAAAAAAGTTGAGAAGACATTGGCTGTCTTTAGATTGTGTTTTCTGAGAAAAGCTGTGGTTAAAACTGCATGTTACAGGAACTACTGCCTGGAAAGAAATCCTATTCACCCTGATTTAACTGAGCATTGGAGGTGAGGGCTTGTGTTTAGCCTTGAGAGCTTTTAAGGGAATATTTTGACTTGATTTATTGTTGGTAAAACTTAAATTCTAGCTGATTTTAAACAGGAGTCTGTGACTTTAGAAAAAGACTCTGTGTGCTTTTAAAATTGCTCATCCTGGACACGAGAAAGAGGATTAACTTTTTTACTGGTGACAATCCTAGCACTGCATCCTAGTGTCCAAAGGAGAAAATTGGTTGGAAAACCTGAATAACTGAGTTGGAGAAATAGAAGAGGCTCTCCATGCTTATTGGGATTTGTTGAGGCCTGCTGTGGACTTTTTGTAATAAGAACGTAAACAAAGCTCACATCCAGGAATGTGAAGGAATATATTCTGAATAAAACAAAAGTTTAAAAACTTGTCTGAGTTCTGACTAGGTAGAAGCTAGAATCAAAGGGAATGTTGATGAGCTGACAGGCTAGTACTGCTGGGTGATTGATAGAAGCTTTCAATTTAAAGGTAGGTGCTTTTGTCAGACTGCACTTACTAAATAATGCTTCCTGGCAGGAAAATGTTAAGAATAAGGATTTCCCTCCAGAAAAGGTGAATTGTTGGAATACCCAGGAAAGTATTTGAGTCAGGGTAAGAGGAAATAGGGGATTTTAATTATCTTTTTATTTCCATTTAATTAGGGACTGTGCCTGCTTCTAAACACTCTGACCTTAAATACCTTCCAGGCTGCTGAGAGGCCCCCACCCAGAGAGGGTTTTGCTTTATTGATTTTGTTAAAGATAGGGAGTAGGAACTGAAATCCTAGAGAGAGCTTCACTGAATTTGAGGAGCTGAAGAACTGAGTTGGACCCTGAGGAGTCTGCAGTCAGTTAATTCATTGGGTCCTGATGCAAGAGAGTGACGAGGTGCCCCAACACCTTGACTGAGAAAAAATTTGTGAGCTCATTACACTTAACTTCTTTTTAAAAATAGAGTAATATGATTTAATGGAATACTTACCTGTTAAAAGGTAGTTTCTTTGAAAAGAAAAGAAAACTTCTGTGAGAAATAAATTTGAATAATTAGAGAAAGGAAGAAAAAGTGTTTAAACTGGTACGCACCTGAATTGTAAAGATTTCCCGTTTAAAAAGAGTGGTAGTTTGGAGGAAATTCTGTGTGAAGAGACTTGTGAAACTGTAATAGAGAAGTATTGTCCTTGAATGCTAGTTGAAATAGGTTTGGAGGGTCTTAGTGAAACAATCCTAGGATTCTTAATTCATTTCTGTTAATTGTAACTAATTGGAACCTGTTAATTAATAGTTAATAACTTGTTTAGCAATAATAAATTTAATCTATAACAAGTGTTTGGATTGGAAGCTAGATCATTTAATTATATTCCTATATTGTGTAACATCTCCCTGGCAGTGGATCCTATATCCAATCCTCTTTTTAGAATTTATTTTCCTCTTATGCTTCTCTTCACTTCATGGTGGAGGAAGATAAGACAAGGTTAGTGTTTTCTGTTCTTCCCTCACCAGAGAGAGAGAAACAGACTCCTCCCTCGGTTACCCTGAATTACATCTATACTATTGTAGGAGTCTGATGGCATACATCCGCGAGGGAGTTACATAAATAATAAATATGTGGAAATTGAGGTATAAACCATTGTGAAGTTTGGATGGTATCTTAAAGCCCTAGTGGCTCAGAAACCTCCTGGAAAGAGCTGGGTTTAAGTCCCAGGAAGAATGCAAACCCTTGAGAGATATATAAGGGGAATTTATGTTACAAACTGTTGTGAAATGGATGTGTGAAGTTGAGCTGTTACTCAGAATTGCTGAGGGCAAGCATTCTGGTGAATGAATGGAAACTGGCAGCAAGCAATAAAGGTGAATTCATGTTCATAGAAAGATTATGTGAAGCAAGCTTCACTCTATTCAGGGCCAATCCCAGAGTTGGTATCCTAGGCAGACCTTAAACTCCCCCACCCCCCGGCCATTTAACTCTGTTATTTAGCTTTGAATGCCACTTTCTTTGCCTCCCCCTGGAAGTTGCTGCCTTAGGCAACTGCCTGGTTTGCCTGTTGGTCGTGCCATCCCCCCTCGTCTTTGAATTCATTCACTGTTAAAACAATTCTCCATGGACTAGCAGGTGCCGTGGATACAGAAGTACTCTCAAAAGCTCAGAAGGTGAGCCTTCTGGGCATGCCCAGGTACCCCACCTTACTGGCCTGCCCCTTAGCCCAGCCAGTCTTCTTCCTTCTGCCTTGCCAGCAAGACGGACCCTGCTCTCCTACACCAATTATCTACCATTTTCTGCAAGAATCAACTCAACAAATTCAGCATGCCAAAACCAGGCTTTAAGAAATGCAAAAACTACAAAAGGAAAATGAGCAGCACGGACACGCATGATATCTGCCTTCGCTGCTTGGGCTCAGGTCATATCGTGGAAAGCTGCCACCATTGTGGGAAGATGTCCCCTGGAGCCAGAAAATCAAGGAGCTATGCTTTCTGCTGCCCAGCCTGCCTCTCCTGTAATCGCTCCAGCTCGGGTTGTACCTGTCGAGGCCCCCACCTCCAGCCGTGGAGCTACTGCCGCGATCTCCTCTGCAGCTCTGGTGACCGCCCCGAGGGCCGCCTGTACCCACGGGTCCTCTCCTCATCCTGCGGCAGCGAAGGAAGTGGATTCCCGGCCCGCGGTCTGCCCCACTCGCGGCCATGTGGTGCTTAACAGTGACCATGCGGTGCTCAATGGCGGTGGCCATGATTCCTCCAGCTCCGCCTACTTCTGGGACATCCAGATCAGTGTCAGAAGCAGCCCTCGGCGCCGTCGAAGCTCCGCCCACCAGATTACAGCTGTGGAGAGTCCCATCGGCGCTGTGAGCCCCAGCACCGGCCCCTCTCCACGCCGGGGGCACAGACGCTGCAGGCACAGCAGGAGCGAGAGCAGGAGCAGGAGCCGATCGCACCACAGGAAACACCGCGCCAATGATCGGAGCGCTGAGAGGAAGCACAGGAGCTTCAGTAGCAGCAGCGATGCCTCCAGCCACCAGAGATACCTCTCTAAACGCTCTCTGCACGGACACCGCTCCAAACACCACAAAAGTCATCGAAGTAAGGGCCACTGGAGCCCCTCAAGTCCATCCCATCATAGCAGCCACCGGAGCAGGAACAGCAATAGGTCCAGTCATACTGACTCCTCTGTCATCATTAATTTGCTGTCCCAGCTGTTAAGACAATCCAGCTCCATGGCACCCACCATTATTCCACCCATTCCATCAGCTTCCTCTCCAGAGAACCTATTGGTTCCCCAGGATGCAAACCTGACGGTTATGGACAATAAAACGTCCACCCCGGACATGCAGCTCCAGGACAATCCGTCCCCAGAAAGCACCGCTGAAGAACAGGACATTGATAGGGCTGTTGTGGGTTCTGCACCCAGCGAGCACACTACCTCGGACAAAAGTCACTCCGCAGAAACGGAAGACCCGCCACCCCCTCCGGAGGACCTCACTTACCCTAAGTTCCTTAGCAAATTCGCCTCCACCTTGACTCTAAATGGCCCGGAGGAGAAAGGGGAACCGGTACCAGAAGTTTTGAAATATCTCGCAACACTGAAGTCTGTTTTTGCACTTCCTATACACCAGACTCTACGGGACAATCACCTGAGACTGTGGCAGACTCCAGCTTCCGGCTGACCATTCCCCAAGAGGCTCGAATCCAAGTAGTAGGTGCAACCTGTACCTGGGTTCTCAACACCCCAACTGCCACACCAGTCCATCGTGGTGTCTTCAGCCCTTAAAAGGATAAAATCATCGTGCACTCATGCCAACAGCCCGCCAGGTCGAGACCATAAGCTCCTCGATGACATTGGAAAGAAAGTGTTCCAGGGAGCTATGCTTAATGCAAAAATTGCCGCGCACCAGTTCCAACAAGTTCTTTTCCAGGATGCTTGCATGGCAAACTTCAAGACCACCATCGCATCCCTCCCAAAGGAGTCTCAAGCGTCAGCATCTAGCGCATTCACAGATATGTCCGAGTGCAGCAAGCATCTGGCCAGCGCGACCTTCAACGCTTTTGACACAGCGCTGCGAACTGCCGGCATGGCTATCTCCGCAAGGAGATGGGCATGGCTGAGATCATCCGGCCTACGGGACGACACCCATGATAGAATTGCGGATGCACCCTGCACGGGTAAGTCTCTCTTTGGCGACAAAGTCAAGGACACCATCAATGATATAAAAGAGCATTGCACCACCATTCAAACTCTGGCAGAAGACGGGTTCGAGCACCGCAGCAACACTCAGAAATCTAATTTTCAGAGAAAACCATACTACACCTCCAGCAAGAGGTACCCCTCCAGCCGGAAATGGCACAATCCTAGATTCAAGAACAACTCCTCCCATGGTCCTTCGCACCAGTGCAACTCCCACAGAGACCGCAAACAAGGGAAAAGCAACGCGCCCACAAAAAAGTGGGCCCTCCTTTTGATGCCGAATCACAGGCCGCCACCCGGATCGGGGGTCGCCTATCTCACTTCCTGCCAGAATGGTCACGAATATCCTCCGATTCCTGGGTTATGCAGATCATCCGAGAGGGCTACCGCATGCGTTTTGCTGCGCCGCCCCGGCAAAGAACTCAATCTGTCAGTGACACGCCCCCGCACCTGCGCCTTGCAATGACAACAGAACTGATGCACCTGCTGTCCTCCCATGCCATAGAGGCAGTACCCCCAGCCGAAAGAAACTCAGGTTTCTACTCCAGGTACTTCCTCATTCCCAAAAGTACGGGTTGCGTATGCCCCATTCTGGACCTCCGCCGACTCAACAAATTTATCATTAAGGAGAAGTTCAGGATGTACTCCCTCAGCTCCATCCTTCCGCTGATCCAGGCCAGCGACTGGATGGTGTCCCTGGATCTACAGGACGCCTACACCCACATCCGCATCCACAGAACACACAGAAGGTATCTCCGTTTCCAGGTGCTGGGGCAGCACTTCCAGTACAGAGTCCTCCCTTTCGGACTGTCGCCAGTGCCGCGGGTCTTCACGAAGTGTGTGGCGGTGGCAGCAGCGCATCTCCGCAAACAGAACGTCTCCATTTTTCCCTACCTGGATGACTGGCTCCTCACTGCTCCCTCAGCCCCAGAGCTCCAGGAGTCCCTACGGATAACCATGGACCTGATTTCAAGCTTGGGGTTTGTCATCAACTTCAACAAGTCCCACCTCACGCCTTCCCAAAGGCTAGAGTTCATAGGAGCTGTGATCGACACCAAGATGTCGAAAGCCTACCTTCCCGAATGCAGACTGATCACCCTCACTTCCATTGCATCCAACACGGTCACGGCAGAAACTTCTTCAGCGAGGTCCATACTATGCTTTCTGGGCCACATGTCTACCACAACAGCAGTCCTGCCCATTGCGAGACTGAAAATGCGGGCACTCCAATGGCAATTGCGTACCCACTGGAATCAACACGCCCAGCCTCTTTCCACCCGCATTCCTCTGCCTCCATATGTCAAGGCTCAACTCCGCTGGTGGGCGATACCGGCGAACCTCTCAGGTGGCAAGGACATCCACGCTCAAAGATACCAGGTGATCCTCACCACGGACGCTTCCAACGCTGGCTGGGGTGCTCACATTCCACAATTCCAGCACTCAGGGAGCGTGGTCCCTGCAGGAGAAACAAAAACAGGAAGCGGCAGATTCAACACCCAATAAATTTATTATAACCAAATAAGTGGCCTAAGCCCAACACAGGCCGTGTTTCGTATACAACTTCCTCAGGGGCTATCAGGACACACTAAAAAATAAATTGTAAAACCATATTAGTATAAATAAACAATAAATATACCAAAAAAGAAGGGTTAAAATAAAAATAAAAAATTGTGACACGAATATACAATATACATAAAATAAAGGCGAAAATGGACTATATCAAATAACTTGCAAAGAAAACTCATCAATAATAATCAATTAAAATCATAAAAAACCATATACAGTCACTAAAAATAAACCCTAATCTATTCAATAAACTGTACTATGGATCTGATGACATATAAGTCTATTCGATAAACTGTTCTATGGATCTGATGACATATAAATATGTATACATACATATGTAAAAGTACATAAATAGGATAATTAAATAAATAAATAATTAAAAATGCTAAATGGAATCCAATAAAAAATACCAAACAATTTGTAATCATACAAACACATGCAACAAAAAATGTAAAAAATGCCATATACAAACACTTAAAATTGAATCCTCATATATTAATTAAATTATGGTCATGTATTTTTAATGGGGGTATTTTTTTACAATTAGAAATATATTTATATTTTTATGGGGGTAGCATCCAATACCTTCTATTCCTCAATATATAGTAGTATATTCTTATCTTTTATATAATTTTATTTATTGTTATTTATATTTTTATTTATTGTTATTATTATTTTTTTAAAGTAGAGTGCAATATTCGTACATGATTTTATTTTTTTAATTATCTATTTTGGCGTAAGGTTTCCGTTTTTATTTTTAATCTTTAGAAGCTTTTCTGATAGTTGCGACTTCCATTGTCTCTTTTGAGCCTGGTGTAGTCTATGCACATCACACCCACAGGTAATGTTCAACTTTACAATATAGTTTTTTAGTATTAGCATAATTGTTTTTCATTTAGACCTACTCCTTTAGTCTCCTCATCCCTTCTCATCTTTGATTATACATAGTTGTTTTTTACATTTTTGGTATATTCTTGTACAATTATAAATGTTTGATTTTATTTCTTATTTTTTGTATTCCTCTCAGCATTTTTAGTTATTTATTTATTTAATAAATTTTATTATTTATACACTTAGGTATATGTATGTATGTATACATATTTATATGTTAACTGATTTATAGCATAATTTAATTAATATATGAGGATTCAATTTTAAGTGTTTGTATATGGCATTTTTTACATTTTTTGTTGCATGTGTTTGTATGATTACAAATTGTTTGGTATTTTTTATTGGATTCCATTTAGCATTTTTAATTATTTATTTATTTAATTATCCTATTTATGTACTTTTACATATGTATGTATACATATTTATATGTCATCAGATCCATAGAACAGTTTATCGAATAGACTTATATGTCATCAGATCCATAGTACAGTTTATTGAATAGATTAGGGTTTATTTTTAGTGACTGTATATGGTTTTTTATGATTTTAATTGATTATTATTGATGAGTTTTCTTTGCAAGTTATTTGATATAGTCCATTTTCGCCTTTATTTTATGTATATTGTATATTCGTGTCACAACTTTTTATTTTTATTTTAACCCTTCTTTTTTGGTATATTTATTGTTTATTTATACTAATATGGTTTTACAATTTATTTTTTAGTGTGTCCTGATAGCCCCTGAGGAAGTTGTATACGAAACACGGCCTGTGTTGGGCTTAGGCCACTTATTTGGTTATAATAAATTTATTGGGTGTTGAATCTGCCGCTTCCTGTTTTTGTTTCTGCTCGTTTGAGTGGCTAGCGCTGTTTCTTTGTGGACCCCCCTGCAGGAGAAACTCCTGCACATCAACCTCCTCAAGCTAAGAGCCGTCAAGTACACTCTCAAAGTGTTCCTACCACACCTACGCGGAAAATCTATCCTCATCCAGACAGACAACCAGGTGGCCATGTTTTACATCAACAAGCAAGGGGGCACGGCCTCGTGTGCCCTCTGCAAGGAAGTGCTTCAAATATGGTCCCTGGCCCTATGGAACGGGTGCAGACTCCGTGCCTCCTATTTCCGGGAGACCAGAACACCCTAGCAGACAAGCTAAGCAGACAGTTGCAGCCACACGAGTGGACTCTCCTCCCAGAGGTGTCCGACAGTCTCTTCCGGCACTGGGGATCACCAAGCATCGACCTATTTGCCATGGAACAGAATGCCAAATGCTCCCTGTTCTGCTCCAGACACCTGTCAGCCAAGCGGTTGGCAGCGGATGCATTTGACGTATACTGGGGGGAGTGGTCTCTGGTGTACGCCTTCCCCCCGACCCCTCTCATCCCTGCAACCCTTCAACGGATCGTTCGCGACAAAGCGCATGCCATCCTGGTGGTTCCCCACTGGCCGCGCCAGATGTGGTTTGCTCTTCTCCTACGCCTAGCACACGAGGCCCCGAAACGCCTACCCCTCAGACCGGACCTGCTGACGCAGAACGAGGGCAAAACGAGGCACCCCAACCTCAAAGCCCAAGCTCTCACTGCCTGGAGGTTGAACGGCTAAACCTTTCTACACTCCTCCTACCCACAGAGGTACAGGACGTCGTCCTAGCAGCCAGAAGGCCCTCCACCAGGAAGTCCTATGGTCTCAAATGGAAGAGGTTCAGCTCCTGGTGTGCTACACAAGGCCTTGAACCCACTACATGTCCACTCCCCAATGTCCTACAGTACCTTAGTTCCTTGTCCAGCCTTGGCCTGAAGACACAATCCATCCGGGTACACCTCTCTGCAATATTGGCCTTCCCGAAGGGGCAAATTGTATTGCGGCACTGCCCCTAACAGCACGCTTCATGAAGGGACTAACAAATCTGAAACCCCCGGTCAGACACCCGGTCCCGCCTTGGGACCTCAACGCAGTACTACAGCGCCTAACACAGGACCCCTTCGAGCCACTCCAGTCCGCCGACATGAAGTTTGTGTCCTGGAAGACGCTTTTTCTAATAACGATCACATCTGCCAGGAGGATCAGTGAGATACAAGCGCTAATATCACACCCTCCCTATATGCAGTTGCACCACAACTGCGCATCACCTGAGGACCAACCCAAGGTTTGTGCCCAAAGTACCATCAGTGTTCCACATCAACCAATGCATTGAGCTCCCCTTGTTCTTCCCGGAGCCTCATGCTTCGGCCGAAGAGCGACGCCTACACACCCTTGACTGCCTCCGGGCCCTCAGGATTTACCTGCACAGAACGCAGCCTATCCGGAAGGGCAAGCAGCTGTTCGTGTCTTTCGACCCAAGCAGGCCGGGTAGACCCATCAACAAGAGGACCCTTTCCCACTGGGTGACCCCCTGTGTCTCCTATTGCCTCGACCCGGCTGGCACACAGGAGTAGCTGAGAGTGGGCCCTCACCAACTCAGAGCACTGGCCACCTCTATTGCCAACCTTCGCTCTGTACCGATGATCAACGTCTGCAGAGCAGCCACTTGGTCCTCCCCGCACACGTTCCAGAGACACTACTGCCTTGACCTCAGGTCTCGGGAAGACTGCGCCTTTGGCACGGCTGTCCTCTCCACCGCCAGGGAGGATTCCGGGACCGCTTTGCCGCCCGGCACTCCCTGAACCTGTGGCACCAGGGACTCTTAGCCTGTCTAACTAGGCGTTGTTGTGACTTCTTGCCTGTTACGTTTATTGCACTGCTTTGTTGCCTGTTAGGTTGTGCAAAACAGTGCAATAACGTATCTTACAGTATTGCACCTTATTCCACTGTTGCACTGTTGTGCAGCCTGTTCCATGGTATTGCATATTACAATTCTTGTCTTACAATTGCTATTGTTGCTCTGTACAAAAAAATAATAATAATTGTACTAGTTGTTGCACTGTCTCACTTCACTACTGAATAAACAAACTTGCCTTGACTCCGGTCTCCGTAGTCTTCTATGACACACTATCTCCTCCACCTCAGCATAACCTGCAGCTAGGGAGGCACCAGGTGTGGCTGATGCAATCCTGCTAGTCCATGGAGAAAGCATGGTTACTTACCTGTAACGAGGGTTCTCCGTGGACAGCAGGATAAGTCAGCCACACAATCCCACCCGCCTCCCCTGGAGGAGGTGAATCCAGCAGCCCGTGCCCTAGCCAGGAGTCTAGCTAGGAACACACTGGCTGGGCTAGGGGGCGGGCCAGTAAGGTGGGCTACCTGGGCATGCCTAGAAGGCTCACCTTCTGAGCTTTGGAGAGTACTTCCATATCCATGGCGCCGCCCGGAGGACGTCACCAGGTGTGGCTGACTTATCCTGCTGTCCACGGAGAACCCTCGTTACAGGTAAGTAACCCCGCTGTTTTGTATGCTGTGAAGTTGTTGCTATATCTGAGAAACATTGATAAGCAAAGATTCTGTATTACTGAGAAGCAGAGGAGGGAGCTTGGTGAAGCTCTTACTCTCTGGCTTGGGATCAGTGGAAAATCCTGGTCCGGATTCATTAGAGCAGTTGCACAGCAAGAAGTACATGCTAACTGATGTTCTGTTAAGAGGCAAGTAGGTTTAAGAACTCTTACTGAATACTCTGAAAAAGGGAAAGCAACTGCATTTGTGCACACTGTGCTTTACACCTGTGCTCTGCTTGTCCAAAGAAGAATTTAAAAGCAGAAAGACAGTGGTGGGAAATTTCCCTGTTTTTCTTTCAAAGGACATAAAGCTGGATAGAAGTTCTGGAGTGGCTTGGCCAAATGAATCAGGCAGCTTGTCTTTAGCAAAGACTTAGAAGCAGATACTGCGAAACCGGGACTTCAAGGGATTTATTACAGTTGATTTAAAGTGACTGCAATCTATTATGACAGTGTGATATGCCTTGTTCTAAGTTTATATTTGCCATAAATCTTTTGTTATAAGCCATCCTGATGTTTAAATATTTGTTAGTCTTAAGGCTGGAAAATAAAGTTCTGTACCTGCACATTGTCTGGGAGTGTGTTTTGAATGTCACGGGGAGTGGCTGTTACTCATGGGTCCCAGGATACAAAAGCCTACCCCATTAGCCAGCAGGTGGCTCAGAGCACCCCCTAGCTGCAACAACATCTAATGACTTCCAAACTTACAAGAAGTGCCTTTCCTGAAGCTGTTTCCCCCACAAGAATGGCTTCGTACTTCTAAAATTATACCACTGTAAACTACCAAAAATGATCACTTTTATGGCACGCCCATTAGTAAGTATGCCCCTTAGCATGTGATTCGGGCCTGTAATTAGCATGGCGGCAGCATGTTCCCCTGCAGTAAGTGTATTGCAGCCATGTGGTACCAGGCTAACCAGCCTGCAGGCACTCATACTGCCACCCCTTGAGGAAGTGGTAAGCGTATCCATGTTAAAAGCAACAATCATGGTCAGCAAGTGCCAGTATTACCTGTGCTAAGTATGATGTACCAAGACTGCCCATGTTCCACCCCTAAGTCACCTAGTCCCCATCCCATCGGGCAATAAGGCTTTAGCATGGGATTGGGCCTTGGTGCTCCATGCTAATGGTTAGCAGGGTGCACTTGGTGCTCAGTAAACCCTGTGCTAAACCTTAGTACAACTTAGTAAATATGCCCCTCAATTTGTATGATTTTCCATGTGTAGCACAATTTGCTGTACAGTTATAGCAACTAATAAATCAATCAGTCTACACTCCTTTCCCCTTAAAAGCTCCTGTATACTCACAGATCATTTATTATAGAGTATGTTAACTTGTCGTGAACCTAGAAAATACTCTGAAATTTAGCACAGACCTTAGTGGAAGAAGCTTGTGTGTGGGCACCAATAATAACAGATCTGACGGAAGGAGGATAAACAGTGGGATACTGTGATTCTAGTGGACAAATTTATATCACAATAATAGGGTGGATCAAATTGGTGGAGGTCTAATGCTATGTTAAAGATGGCATTGAGTCAAACAATATAAAAGTTCTTCAGAAAATAGAATGCACCCTGAAATCTTAATGGATAGAAATTCCATATGTGAAGGGACAGAGCATAGTGATAGCAGTATATTACAGTCTGCATGGCCAGAATAAACAAACAGTTGATTAAATGTTAACAGAAATTAGAGAAGCTAACACATTTGACAAGAAAAAACACTGAGTATTTTAAATTACTCCAATATTGACTGAATAAGGTTCATTTTAAAATGTTTAGTCGTGATTTGGACATCTGAAGATGTGGACATCAAAATCATGGGCATGTCTTTAGCCATTCCACAAATGACTTTTGCAGATGCCCAAGTTGGAAAAGGTGTGTGGCAGAGGCATGTCTAGGGAGGGGCAATGGACTTACATGTCTGTATTCAATCTCAGAAACGTCTACAGGCATGTCCATGTTTTTACCTGCTCCAGGCATGAAAAAGCATCAGGAAAGTGTTTTGTTTTCACCTTAAAAGGTCCATAAAGTGTAGATTTAAGTGACTAGCTTTAGATCACAAAGGCCCATGCTAGTATTTGAACCTTGATCATGCTGCTCTTAAGCCACTATTCTAATCATTATGCTAGTAGACATCTTGATTCTGCAATGCTCTCCCAGGGACACCTATATAGATGTTTGGTATACATGCATATTGGTCCTGTCCATGTTTTTGAACTTGTGCCTGAACCTGCACATGCCTGCTTTTTTTCTTTTTCTTCAGATGTTCTGGCTTGGACGTCCCATTGTGAAATGTGCCTCTAAATGTTATATCATAAAATGCAGGTGGAATAAAGTTCCTAAATAAAATAAATGACTGCTTCATGGAGTAGCTGGTTGAGGAACTGACAAGAGGGGAGCTATTTTAGATTTATTTATTTAAAAGTATTTAGTATACTGACATTCAATTGTACAGATCTAGTCCTCAGTAGAACACAGGATTTGGTACAAGAGGTAGCAGTGCTGGGGCCACTTGGCAATAGGGATCAAATTTGACTTAACTACTGGAGAGAAGGTACTAAGGAAATCTACTGTATTAACATTTAGCATTCAAAAGGAAGACTATGATAAAATGAGGAACATGGTAAAAAGAAAAAAAAGAGAACTCAACTGCAAATGCTGGTCAAAAAATATGATATTGGAAGCCCAGACAAGATGTATTCCAGAAGGAAGGCTAAGTGACAACCAGCATGGTTAAAAGGTAATGTGAATGAAGCTATTATAGCCAAAAGAACATCTTTCAAAAAAATGGAAACATGATCTGAACGAAGAAAACAGGAAACAGCATAAGCACTGGCAAGTTCAATGCAAAGCATTGATAAGTAAGGCAAAAAACAGAATTTGAAAATAAACTTGTCATAGAAGTAAAACTCATAACAAAATCTTTTTCAGGTACCTTAGAAGCAAAAAGGCTGTGAGAGTCAGACCATTAGATGTTCATGGGGGAAAAGGGGTAAAGATGTAAGGGAAACTACCCATACCAGAAATGGTATTTAATGTTGATGATTCCGACAAACTGAAACTAATCTTAGTGAACTGGGAAGATATAAAATGCCAAATCAAGAAACTAAAAAGTGACAGCTCACCTGGACCAGATGGTATATACCCCAGAGTGCTGAAAGAACTCATAAATGAAATTGCAGATATATTATTAAGCTATTCCCTTTTTGTTAAAATACCTGAAGATTGGATGGTGACCAACATAATGCTGGTTTTTAGAAAGGGATCCAGTCTTGTGAGCCTGCCAGTTTTAAGTAAAGTAGTAGAAACTATTATAAGGAGCAAAATTGCTGATTCACCTAGATAAACATAGTTTATAGGTACAGTCAACATGGAATTATCCAAGGGAAGTCTTGTGTGATCCATCTGCTCCATTTTTTTGAAGTGTGAATAAACATGTGGATAAAGGTGAGCCAGAAAGCCTTTTTACAAAGTACCTCACAAAAAACGTTCGAGGAAACTAAATGCCATGGGATAAAGAACTGGATAAAAGAGAGAACAGAAAATAGAGTTAGGGACTAGTGCTCTTTAACTTATTTATAAATGATCTATACATGGGAACAGTGAGCAAGATGATTACATTTGCAGATGACACCACATTTTGGAGGGGTGTTAAATCGCATGTGGATTGTGAAAAATTGCAGGAGGAATTTGAAGACTAGGAATCTAAATGTCTGATTAAAATTTAATGTGGATAAAAGCAAAGTCATGCCCTTAGGGAAGAATAACCCAAATTTTATCAACACAATTCTAGGCTCCATATTAGGAGTCACTACTCAAGAAAAGGATCTAGGGGTCATTAAGAAAATAAGAAATACCATACTGAGTCAGACCAAGGTCCATCAAACTCAGTATCCTGTTGCCAACAGTGGCAATCCAGCTCACAACTTGTTCCCAAAAAGGTACACAGATTCCATAATGCTTATCCCAGAGTAAGCAATGGATTTCCCTGGTCCTCCTCACAGGTCTGCGACTGAAAAGCTGTTTGATTATTTTCATCTAATTTCCATGTATTTTGGTGTGCTGAAAACAAATAAAATATTGAAAAAAACTCCTAGACGTCATGATTTGCCACAAAATTGTCTTCAAATTCATCAAATTATTACTACTAATTAATTCACATAAGTGCATTTAAGATATAAAATGCCAAAAAAAACCTTAAAGGGGTTGTCCGAGTTATGTAAAAAAAAAATAGCACTGTAAATCTGATGGTCAGCAATATATACATAAGCTAAGTAAGTTTTAAGTCCGTGCTTCTAATGGTAGAAGGGGTTAATCTTTCCTGAAGAATCCAGTGGGAGGGAGACACAGGGCAGATAGCAGCAGCTCTGGTCAGTGCAGGGGGGCGTGGCCAGCACTGTGACATCTCGTGTACAGACACAGAGCTGCTCTCTCTTGCATGCCACACTTGTGCACGAATCATCATCAGGTCCTTGGTTCTAGGCTGTTCACACTTTTTCATCGCAATTCGTGTTAGCTCGTCATTCTTCAACCATTATGTTATGGCTCCGCGAAAGTGTATTAATTCATCAGACAGTTTCTGTTTCATCTGTGGTGAATATACAGTGTTGAAGCAACAGCAGAATATTACAGACTTTGTGAAAAAAGTATACTTTGCATACTTTGGACTAAAAATTGGAGATCAAGATAAAGTCTGGGCGCCTCATAAAGTGTGCAAACGGTGTATTGAGGACCTCCGAAACTGGTTCAAGGGTAAGAAAAAATCTTTCCGTTATGGGATTCCTATGGTATGGCGAGAGCAAAGGAACCATAGTGACGACTGTTACTTTTGTTCATGTGATGTGAAAGGGTTTAATTCCAAATTCCTTTTAACTTTCGAAAGGGAGACTATGATAAAATGAGGAAAACAATTAAGAAAAAACTAAAAGGAGCAGTTGCGAAGGTTAAAGACGTACATCAAGCTTGGGTGTTGTTGAAAAATACTATCTTGGAAGCCCAGACCAGCTGTATTCCACGCTTTAAGAAAAGTGGAAGGAAGTCCAAAAAACTGCCAGCATGGTTTAAAGGGGAGGTCAGAGAGGCTGTTGTTGCCAAAAAAGCATCTTTCAGGAAATGGAAAAAAGAGCCAAACGACGAAACCTGGAAACAGCACAAGCACTGGCAAGTCAAATGCAAGGCATTGATAAGGCAGGCAAAGAGAGAATTTGAGAAGAAGCTTGCTGCGGAAGCAAAAACGCGAAATAAAGACCTTTTCAAGTACATTCGTAGCAAAAAACCTGTGAGAGAGTCAGTTGGTCCATTAGATGATAAAGGGGTTAAAGGAGTACTAAGAGGCGACAAGGCGATAGCGGAGAGACTGAATGAATTCTTTGCTTCGGTATTTACTGAGGAAGATGTAGGGATGTTACCCATGACTGAAGTGGTATTTAAATGTGTGGAAGAATTGGAGGAAATATCGATACATCGGGAAGATGTCTTACAACTATTAGATAAACTGAAGAGTAGCAAATCACCTGGGCTGGATGGTATACATCCAAGGGTGTTGAAAGAACTGAAATATGAGATTGCAGAATTGCTATCAGTAATCTGTGAACTATCATTAAAATCATCTCTAATACCTGAAGATTGGAGGATCGCCAATGTAACACCAATTTTTAAAAAGGGTTCCAGGGGTGATCCGGGAAACTACAGACCGGTGAGCCTGACGTCAGTACCGGGAAAAATGGTAGAAACCATCATAAAGGTAAAAAATGGACTGTTGTAGTTGTTGTTATGGAAGGACAGACTAGATGGGCCTTGTGGTCTTTTTCTGTCATCATGTTTCTATGTTTCTATGTTTCTATAAAGAATAAAATTACTCAGCATGTAGATAGTCACAACCTAATGGGAGACAGCCAACATGGCTTTAGACAAGGAAGATCTTGTCTTACTAATCTGTTATGTTTTTTTGAAGGAGTGAATAGACAGGTGGACAAAGGTGAGTCGGTTGATATTGTGTATCTGGACTTTCAGAAAGCCTTTGACAAGGTCCCTCATCAGAGACTTTTGGCAAAACTAAAGAGTCATGGGATAGGAGGCAATGTACTATTGTGGATCAGGAACTGGTTAAAAGATAGAAAGCAGAGGGTAGGGCTAAATGGCCAATTTTCTCAATGGAGAAAGGTGAATAGTGGTGTACCCCAGGGATCTGTGCTGGGTCCGCTGCTTTTTGACATATTCATAAATGACCTGGAAAGTGGAATAACGAGTGAGGTGATCAAATTTGCAGATGACACAAAACTATTTAAAGTTGTTAAAACCCAAGAGGATTGTGAAAATTGCAAGAGGATCTTGATAAACTGGAAGACTGGGCATCAAAATGGCAGATGAAATTTAATGTGGACAAGTGCAAGGTTATGCACCTAGGGAAGAACAACCCAAACTATGGTTACATGATGCAAGGTTCCACATTAGGAACCACCACCCAGGAAAAAGATTTAGGTGTCATTGTGGATACCATGTTAAAACCCTCGGCCCAGTGTGCAGCGGCGGCCAAGAGAGCAAATAGAATGCTAGGTATGATAAGGAAAGGAATGGAAAATAAAACAAAATATATTATAATGCCTCTATATCGTTCCATGGTGAGACCGCACCTTGAATATTGTGTGCAATTCTGGTCGCCGTATCTTAAAAAGGATATAGCAATTTTAGAAAAGGTACAGAGAAGAGCCACCAAAATGGTAAAGGGGATGGAAGGATACTCCTATGAAGAAAGGCTAAAAAGGTTAGGGCTCTTTAACCTGGAAAAGAGACGGCTGAGGGGAGATATGATAGAAGTCTATAAATTAATGAACGGAGTGGAACGGGTAAACGTAGATCGATTGTTTACCTTATCAGAATATAGAAAGACTAGGGGACATGCAATGAAGCTACAGGGTAAACTATTTAAGACTAATAAAAGAAAATATTTTTTCACTCAACGTGTAATCAAACTCTGGAATTTGTTACCGGAGGATGTAGTAAAGGCTGTTAGTGTAGCTGGGTTTAAAAAAGGCTTGGACAAGTTCCTGGAGGAAAGGTCCATAAACCATTATTAAGAAGTGACCGAAGATATCAATGCTTGACCCAGTACAAGCATTGTGGAACTTGTGTCTCTTGGGGAAACTGCTAGGTACATATGACCTAGATTGGCCACTGTTGGAAACAGAATACTGGGCTTGATGGACCTTGGTCTGACCCAGTATGGCATATCTTATGTTCTTATGTTACTTTTGTTCATGTGATGTGAAAGGGTTTAATTCCAAATGGAAGCATTACATTTCATACCCCAATCTTCACTCGGCAATTCGTCCCATCCTCCATGGCAGAGATATACCAGTACCCAAGCCCCCTGCTACCTTGGAAGAGATACCTAGCTCCGATGAAGGTGAAGTCATACCTGAATCAGATGACGAATCAAGTTCTGACTTTGAAGATGATACAAGACCAACATTGTTTTCTCAGGAGGAGATGAATAATTTGGTAAGAGACTTGAATCTTCCCAAAGATGCCACTGAGTTACTTGGATCAAGGCTGAAAAGCAGAAATTTATTGTTGCCAGGAGTGTCATCTTCATGGCTCAGACATCGTGAAAAGGAGTTTGTTCCTTGCTTCGCCCAAGAAGACAAGTTGGTTTATTGCATCGATGTCGAAGGTCTGATGGGTCAATTTAAAATCCAATATGATTCAGAGCAATGGCGCCTTTTTATAGATTCTTCAAAAAGAAGTCTCAAAGCAGTTTTACTCCATAACGGTTTTTATGCTTCCATACCCGTAGGTCATTCCGTACACTGGAAGGAAACCTATGAGAACTTGGAATTGGTACTTCGTAAACTTAAATATGAAGACCATGGTTGGCAAGTGTGTGGGGACTTGAAGGTCTTGTGCATGCTGCTTGGGCAACAAGCTGGGTATACCAAATATCCTTGTTTTCTGTGTCTATGGGACAGTCGAGACCGCCAAAATCACTGGACCAAGAAGAGTTGGCATCCGAGGGTGCTAACAGTCGGTGAAAAAAATGTCCTCCAAGAAACTTTGGTACCTTCCCATAAAGTTCTTCTAACACCTCTCCACATAAAATTGGGATTGATGAAGCAATTCGTAAAATCACTTCCAAGAGATGGAGAATGCTTCAAACACTTGGTCACCAAGTTTCCAGGCCTGTCAGAGGCAAAATTGAAGGAAGGTGTGTTCGTCGGACCAGACATTAGAAGGCTTATAGTTGATCAAGAGTTTGTCAATACCATGACGGATCCTCAAAAAGAAGGGTGGATTGCATTTAAAGAAGTCGTACAGATCCGCACTACAAAAAGATCGTCGGACGAATGCATTTCAAGCTTTAGGTTGCCTGATGAGTTTGAAAGTGCATTTCCTCCAGTCCCACCTTGACTACTTTCCTGAAAATTTGGGAGCTGTGAGTGAGGAACAAGGTGAACGATTCCACCAAGACATTAAAGAGATGGAAAGGAGATACCAGGGAAAATGGAGCATTACAATGATGGCAGACTACTGTTGGATGCTTCAGAGAGACATTCCAGATGCTACTCACAAGCGTAAATGCACCAAGAGGAGCCTCACAAGGAAGAATAATCGAGCTTAGTGTGTGTAGGTGAGCTCATTTCAGTTCAAAACGATTTTCATGAAAATATTGTAATAAAACTTTAATTTTATAAGTCTATTTCCATTTATTTTGAGGTATTGCCTTATTTAACATAGTTACCTAAATTGTCAGGAAATGTGATGTCCTATGACAAAATGGAGGTCAGTTTCATATTCAGCGCTCCAAAATACATAAAGATTACGTGGAATAACCAAAACAGCTCTCGAAAAAAATTTTTTTGCAGAACATCATGAATCCCTGCTTAACCATGCCTTTATGAGGAAACCCAAGGTACACCAGGAACTTTCCAAAGGCACACCAGTGTGTCACAGCACACTGGTTGAGTTCCACTACTCTAGAGTGTCTGGATATAATTTTAATTGGGAGAAGACCAAAGCTATGACTTTGAATGTGCACACTGTAAAAACAGGGAATGATTCATTTGGGTTTAGATAGGCCCCAGATAGGTTGAAATACTGGGGTGTCAGGATTCAATGTATAATGGTTTATGGGCTCTTTATAATGGTTTATGGGCTCTTCTGCCTTGCAAAAGTATTCAACCCCTCGGTTTTTGTCCTGTTTTGTCACATTACATGCAACCGGGAAGGAAAATGGAGGTTCATTTGGATGTTAGGTAATTGACCTAACAATATAGACCAAATTTGTTAAGTGGAATGACAATAAATACCTTGTATATATCTTACAAAAAAAAAGTCAAAACTGAAAAATTGTGAGTGCATATGTATTCATCCCTTTTGCTATGAAACCCCTAAATAAGATCTGGTCCAACCAATTAACCACAATAGACAAATAATTCATTGATTAGGGTACCCCTGTGTGCAATCTGTGTCACATGATGCCTGTATAAATATACCTGTTCTGAAAGGCCCCTGACTTTGCAACACCACTAAGTAAGCAACATGAAGACCAAGGAGGACTCCAAATAGGTCAGACACAAAGTTGTTGAGAAGTATAGATCAGGGTTGGGGTTATGAAAAAAAAACCCCAAACATATCCCAAATTCTGAAAATCCCAAGGAGCAACATTAAATCCATTATAACAAAATGGAAAGAATATGGCACCACTACAAACCTGACAAGAGAAGGCCGCCCACCAAAACTGACAGACCAGGCAAGGAGGGCATTAATCAGAGATGCTACAAAGACACCAACGATAACACTGAAGAAGCTGCAAAGATCCACAACGGAGATGGGAGCATCTGTTCATAGGACTACTTTAAGTTGTACATTTCCATAAAGCCCCACTTTGTGGAGAGTGGACAGAAAAAAAGCAATTACTTAAAGAAAGAAATAAGAAAACACGTTTGGAGTTTGCACAGCAGCAAGTGGTAGACCCCTCAAACACATGAAAGAAGGTTTTCTAGTCAGATGTGACAAAAATTGAACTTTTGGACCATTATGGGAAACACCCATGTGTGGCGCAAAACCAACACTTCCCATCACCCCGCGAACAGCATTCTGAGAGTGAAACATGGTGGTGGCAGCATCGTGCTGGGGGATGTTTATCATCGGCAGGGACAGACAAACTGGTCAGAATTGAAGAAACAATGGATGGCACTAAATACAGGTCAGTTCTTGAGGAAAACCTCAAGCTCCTGCCTAATCGTGGCAGTGGGAGCACCGAACACTCAGCCGCACCGCCACTTTAAAAGCGGCGCCCCTACACAAAGGGGGCGGCTTCAGCCCTACCCAGCACCGCAAGCTCTCCAGCTCCCTCGATGGGGGTAGAGTGCCCGAGCGGGAAATCCTCCCGCTCAGAAGCTCCTGCCCAATCGGGGCAGTGAGAGCACTGAACACTCAGCCGCACCGCCACTTTTAAAGCGGCGCCCCTACAGGGTGCGCCCACTCCTAGCGGGCCTGCACCTGAGGGCCTCGCAGAGGGCCCTTTAGCGTGACCCTTAGGCGGGGCACACAGGCGTGCAGAGGAAAGAAAGCACAGCCCCACCGAGAAAACAACAAGAAGGACTCACAGTAAACACAGCAGCAAACAAGCTTGGGCAACTGGAACAAGAACAATAACAGCAGCAGAGCAAACAACAAATGCCCAAACACCTGTCAAGGCAGAAAAAGGACTCTCAACATACCAAGGATTCAGCGCAGAAACACAACACAGCCCCAAGAACACCAAGGTACAAACCATGCCACCCTTCCTAACCCCAATTTACCACCTAACACCACTCCTGACCATCTACCCCTCCCCCACAGATGCACCCTCCAACCAACACCGACCTGACAACACAACCATCCAAACCACACACATCTGTAACCCCCCCTCACATGGAGCAACACCCACACACCAATCCACATCACCAACCCCCTGAACTGCAGTCCCCTCTCCATTTCACTAATAAATGCTCGCTCAGTCAGAAACAAATACCACATGCTCCAAGACCTGATCACAACCCAAAAGATTGACATCCTATGCATAACAGAAACTTGGCTAACAGACACCTACACAGTGCTCATGAACCAACTAACACCAAAAGGATACAGCCTGCAACATTGCTCCCGAACACATACCAAAGGAGGAGGAGTAGACATCGTATCGAAAACCAACCTCCACCTCAGAAACCATGCATCAGAAACGACCAATGAAGCAGACATACTCACCCTCACCAATAAGCACCTCTCAATATGCCTAGTCTACAGAGCACCCACCCCAAGCACCGACCTACCAAGGATAGTACAACACATATCTGAGAGTGCCATATCTACTAAAGAACAAATAATCCTAGGAGACTTCAACCTCCCATCGCTCCAAGACAAGCAAGCAGAAACCTTCATCAACGCCATGGAAGCAATGAACCTAACACAGATCATACATGAACCAACACACAAAAAAGGAAATACATTGGACCTCATATTCCTGAATGCCAAACTGCCACCTCATACAAGAAGCCAGAAATCACACACATACCATGGTCTGATCACTTCCTCATCAACATATCTCACACCTACCAGCACACGAACAACAAGGAGAACAAACAACATACAAGGTTTAAGACATTCATTAAGGAAGATTTCCTGGCACAAACTCTACCTAAACTCTAAACAAGCTCCAACAATATCGATGACCTAGTCTCCAATTGGAACACCACAATCTCCTCCGCATCCAGCACAACAACAAACAAGACTAACACCAAACACACCACCAAAAAAGCCCGATGGTTCACCCCCCACCTCCGGAAGCTAAAAACCAAACTCAGAAGAGCAGAAAGAAAATGAAGAAAAACTAGAAAAGAGGATGACAAAACAAACTACATGTACGAACTAGACGTGTACCACGCAGAAACGGACAAAGCAAAAAAGACTTACCATTCTAAAATCATAAACACATCAATAAACAAACCAAGAGAACTCTTTGAAATTGTCAAAAAGCTGACAAAAGCGCCCAACCACTCCGACCAACTACCAAACATTCCACCAGATTTACTGGCACAGCAATACAAACAGCTACAAAAACCACAATTGAATGCAGAGACAACAACAACAACAAACCACCCCACCACCATAAACAAAGAATGGAGTAAATTTGAAGTGATCACGAAAGAAGAAATATCATCCACCATCTCCCATCTGAATACCACCACCTCTCCGCTGGACCCCTGCCCTACAGAATGGATAAAGAAAACCAAAGCAGACCTGAGCACACCATTAGCCTGCATTGTTAATGAATCCCTCAGACAAGGACGCATGCCAGACCTCTTCAAAACCTCAATCATATGGCCAACCCTAAAAAAACACAACCTGGATCCCATGGACCCCGCCTCCTACAGACCCATAGCAAGCCTCCTGTTCACCACCAAAATCATAGAGAAGGTAGTTCAGCAACAGCTCCAAGAACATTTAGATACCAACAACATACTGGACCCGCAACAACACGGCTTCCGCCCACTCCACGGAGTCGAGACCCTCATGACATCACTAATGAACACCCTCATCATAGGAACTCAAGCCAAACACTCTGGATATGCCATGATCTTCCTAGACATATCAGCAGCCTTCGACACCATCTCCCACAACATCCTCCTACACAGACTACAAGCAATTGGCATCAAGGATACCGTACTTCAATGGTTCCACTCCTACCTAACCAATAGACAACAACTGATCCGCACAAACATATCAACCTCACCCCCCTTCCAGCAACACCAAGGAGTACCACAAGGATCCACACTATCAACCATGCTCTTCAACATCTACCTGCAACCACTCTGCTCTATCATGCATGCCCACAACATCAACTATCACATCTATGCAGATGACATAATGCTCTATGCCCCAATCACAACCTCTAACCCAACAAATAAACACTTATCGCAATGCTTCACAGAAGTATCCAGCTGGCTACAAAAAAACAACCTATCCATCAACATAAAGAAAACAGAAGCCCTCATAGTAACAAAGGACCCAGACTTTACACCACCTACACACCTCAACATTGGAACCACACAAATGCAAATACAACCACACATAAAATATCTGGGAATCATCATAGACCAAGCACTCACACTCAAGCAACAAATAAAAAAATAACACCGGAACAATATTCCACAAGACTAAAACAGTACAACGCCTCAGACCTCTCCTTGAACCACAGGACTTCAGAACAGTGATGCAAGCCATGACACTTCCACACCTGGACTACTGCAATATAATCTACCAAGGACTACCACCCATCCACACCAACCCACTTCGAACTGCCTTGAATACAACAGCAAGGATTATTCAGAAAGCAAAAAAACGAGGCCGCATCACCCCAATCCTGAGGGAGCTACACATACTCCCCCTTGAAGCAAGAATCAAATACAAATCTGCCCTACTTACACACAGAGCTCTCTACCAAATGCAGACTTCCCAGCTCCATACACTACTGCACCGTCCAGCCCACAACAAAACAACCAGACAAACCACCAACAACTCCCTCACCATACCCCATAAACGAACCAAATGCAATCAACGAACCTGCAACAGAGCCTTCGAACTATATGCACCATCCCTCTGGAACTCATTACCAAGCCAAATCAGAAATAACAGAGACCCTTTATCGTTCAGGAAACAACTAAAAACCTCCTTATTCCAGGAACACCTCAGAACTGAAACAGCCACCAGCCACTGACTACCCCCCCCCCCCAACTCACCCCCCCGGAACATATGTTCTAAAGAGCCTGTAATACAATGTCTTTATCCCAATTATTTGCTGAAATCATTAATGTTGGCCCCCTGGTGATGGCCCCTACCACTGAGTCTGATTACTCGATTGTCGTCCTCCCCCACACTAATGTTACACCGCTTTGACCCGGTGAAAAGCGGGATATATAAATACAGCTAAATAAAACCTGTTTTAGTCTGCCAGAGATTTGAGACTGGGATAGAGGTTTACCTTCCAGTAGGACAATGACCCTAAACCTACTGCTAAAGCTGGTTTAAAAAGAAACATTTAAATGTCTTGGAATGGCCTAGTCAAAGCCCAGACCTCAATCCAATAGAGAATCTATAGCATGAAAATTGCTGTACACCAATGCAACCCATCTAACTTTGAAGGAGTTGGAACAGTTTTGCCTTGAGAAATGGGTGAAAATCCCAGTGGCTAGATGTTCTAAGCTAATAGAGACATACCCCAAGAGTGTGTCTACCACTTTGGGGGGCGAATACATATGCACACTCCTGTTTTTCTTTATTTATTTTTTAAATTATTGTTTGTGTCACAGTAAAGAATGTTTTGCACCTTCAAAGTCATAGGCATGTTGTGTGTATCACATGGTGCTAGCCCCCCAAACTCCATTTTAATTCCAGGTTGTAATGCGACAAAACAGGGCAAACACCGAGGGAATGAATACTTTCACAAGGCTCTAGGTATTGGAATCTTCTGCCAAATGTATGACAGTGACCCAAAAAGCAAACAGAATATAGGAATTCTTAGGAAAGGAATAGAGAATAAAACAAAGAATATCATATTGCATCTGTATTGCTCTATGGTGTGACTGCACTTTGAATATTCTGTGCAATTCTGCTCACCTCATTTCAAAAAGATACTGTATAGCAGAATAACAGAAGGTACAGAGAAGAGTGACCAACATGATAAATGGGATGGAATGATTTTCTTATGAGGAAAGGCTAAAGAGGTTAGGGCTCTTCAGCTTGGGAACGATACTAATAGAGTTCTCTAAAATCCTGAGTGGAGCGGAACGGGTAAAATGTAACTCAATTGTTTACTCTTTTGAAAAAGTACAAAGACGGGGGAATGCTCCATGAATTTACAAAGTCGTACAATTAAAATAAATATAAGAAAACATTGATTGTTTCAACACATATTTAAGCTTTGGATCTCGGTTTCCAGAGGATATGGAAAAAAGCTACTAGTATAGCTGTCTTTTTAAAAAAAAAGGTTTGGACAAATTCCTGAAGGAAAAGCCTATTAACCATTATTAAGGTAGACCTGGCAAAACCCATTCGTTTTCCGTGGGTATAGGCAGCATGGAATCTTGATATTTTGGGGATATGACAGATACTTATGACCTGAATTGGCCACTTTTGGAAACAGGATACTGGACGATGGACTTCTGGTCTGAACCAGTATGACAGTTATGTTCATAACAAACTTGAAGATAGATAGTAACCCAGCCCAAAAAACTTTAACAGAGTCCAGTAAATGCAATGCGCCAAGAAAAATGACCGCTGGACGTAAGCCAAACCTGACTCCATTCTACCTCCCCCATATTGGTATCCTTCTCAGAGCCTTTCCTTTTTAGAAGGTCCTCTACAGACATTTATATCACCAAGAAGTGGGCTGACATGAATCTAACACAGCAGAACATCTCCCAGACAAATCAGGCTCTTCCATTCCCTGAGAAAGAGAACGCATTTGAGTATTCACACAGTGCTTCAGCTGTGCCCATTTATAACTTTTTTTGTATTAGCCCATATTTCTGCTGGAATACATCTGTAAGACACATTATCCCACAACATACCACTGGGGCAAAAAATATAGCCAGTGGATGAACAAGAATTTACTATAAAATGTTACTACTAAAGTGCATGACAGAACATGCTCTGTTTTACCTCACAGGTGGAGTTCATGGTTTGTAGTGCCAGCAGGTTCGTTTCTAACCTAGGATGTTCTCTGCAGATATTAGGAAGCACACCACAAGTCAAATTTGGTAGAGCCATTTATGTTGGGGCACTTCACAACTGTTTCTCCCCAGCAAACCATGCCTCCTGATTTGTTTCAAGATAGCAGCTTAGTGGTAATAATAAAAGTTCAAAAGGAAAGAAAACTGGAAGGTGAAATGCCACAAAAACGGTCAATCAGCCAGCATATGCAGAGCGGATGCAACAATTTGTGTGTTTTTTTGCATTTTTACATTGAGAGTCTGGTAAGTCCTTTTTTATGTATACGAATAGACATGCATATATTTTTGTATGGATTCCTTAATTTTATTTATATTTATTTGTGTATGATTTTGTTAGGCTTACTTTAGACCCCTGACAAAGACTATTTAGCTAAAACTTGATTGAGTCGAGTTGTTTCCAATGATCTGCCTCCGCTCTGTGTATACTGGCTGAAAAATAAAAGTTCAGCAGTGCCGGTCCTCCCTGTTCCTCAGTCTGCCTATCATTCTTAGAACGTTACACTTCTAAACAAATTGTGCTAACATTAAATTTAATTTCTTATAAACAGACTTGTTAAAAATATAGAGTGCACCATCTACTAATTTGATCATCCAACTTCAGAAAAATCATTTTGTAGTTCAGGTCCTGTATTTTCTCAAACACACTGAATCCTGACACCCCAGTATTTCAACCTATCTGGGGCCTATCTAAACCCAAATGAATCATTCCCTGTTTTTAGTGTGCACATTCAAAGTCATAGCTTTGGTCTTCTCCCAATTAACCTTATATCCAGACACTCTAGAGTAGTGGTACTCAACCAGTGTGCTGTGACACATTGGTGTGCCTTTGGAAAGTTCCTGGTGTGCTTTGGGGTGACTGATAAAGGCATGGTTAAGCAGGGATTCATGAGGGCGTTGCCCCATTTCTATTGGATAGTGCCCCAGAGAACAGGGCTCTGTTTTCTACTTCTCAGAACCAGCATATAGAGAACAGGAGGGGAGGAGATGAGCCTGGAGCAGACAGAGCTCAGCCTCTCCTCTTTCCTCCTGTCAGTTATGGAATGGAGGAGTGTGATTTGGAGGAGACTCTGCATCAAAGGAGAACCCATATTCTTCCAGTTGAAGCACATTTCTATTCTATTATTTTAAAAAATGCATTTATTTTAAGTTTAGCGATTACAGTATATAACACCATGCTCTATTAGCTGTGGAACATATTTCCTACAGAGAATTTACATATAGGGAATAGTTGGATTGTGTTGGCAAATTATTGATCTGGTGCACAATTAAATGCCTTTTATGTAGGACATACTCACCCTCACCAGCCCTGAAGCTTTTGTATTGGGCCAAAAAATATTGTGTGGTAACAAAACCTACTGTAAAAGAATGTTCATTTAGATATAACTTGAGAGTATGTTAGTAAAAGTTTCCATAGAGACACTCCACTAGACTCCCCCATCCTCCCACCAAACTGAACTTCCTGCTTAGGACTAGCACTACAGAGAACTAGTGTTCTACATTCACCTACTAGAAAACAGTAAGTCTTATTCCCCTCTTTGCCTCCCCTGGTACGACAGTGCTGCTTTCCTGTGCATGTGTTTTGCCAGCTTCAGTCTGACATTTGAATAATTAACCTCATGTATTCACACATCAGATTGAACCCAGCAGATTGAGAGCCACACGGGATAAAAGTGCTGCTCTCCCTTTGCTAGTGGGAGAGACTGAGAATGAGGATCATGCAAAATTGGGTTTGGTGTGCTACGAGGATTGAGCAAACTCAAAACCCCAACTTAGGCCCCTAAATTTAGGAGCTCTGCTTTTTTGGAACATTGGGCCTAGTAATTGTAGCTTACCAGAAAGCTCAATTAATCATTAACTTTTATCTTTAATCATACTGTTAAATTCTAAAAAAAGTCATCCTCTGAATGGCAATGAAGAAGCATAATCCATTTAGGGTTGCCAACTGGCCGTTTTTCAGCCGGCCTGGCCGGTTTTTCCACGGCCAGGCCGGCTGCCGGCGCAGAGGCAAAACCGGCCCTTTAAAAGCCGGTTTTTTTGCTCTGGCCGCAAGATCGGGAGCGGCCAGAGCAAAAAAAACGGCTTTTCTTCTCCGCTTCAGAGGGAGCCGGGGAAGCCCGCGCGAGGCCCCGGCTCCCTCTGAACAGCCACCAGCGTGAAGAGCCTTTACCTTCACGCTGGCGGCTGTTCCTGTGAAGCCGCGAATGCTGGGAAAGGTTAAAGGCAATGCCCTTTAACCTTTCCCAGCATTCGCGGCTTCACAGGAACAGCCGCCAGCGTGAAGGAAAAGGCTCTTCACGCTGGTGGCTGTACAGAGGGAGCCGGGGCCTCGCGTGGGCTTCCCCGGCTCCCTCTGAAGCCTCAGACAGCCGCGATGCTGGTCGGGGGGGGGGGGGGCAAGGACTTCATTGGCTGGGATGGGGGGGACCAGGACTGGAAAAGGGCTTAGGGGGGGGGGGAATTGGACAGGAAAAGGGCTAAGGGGGGGACTTGGACTGGAAAAGGGCTAAGGGGGGGGGACTTGGACTGGAAAAGGGCAAAGGGGGGGACTTGGACTGAAAAAGGGCTAAGGGGGGGGGGACTTGGACTGGAAAAGGGCAAAAGGGGGGGACTTGGACTGGAAAAGGGCTAAGGGGGGGGACTTGGACTGGAAAAGGGCTAAGGGGGGGACTTGGACTGGAAAAGGGCTAAGGGGGGGTACTTGGACTGGAAAGGGGCTAAGGGGGGACTTGGACTGGAAAAGGGCAAAGGGGGGGACGTGGACTGGAAATAGGCTGTGATGGGGGGGGGACCTGGACAGTAAAAGGGTTATGGGGGGGGGACAGGGACTGGAAAAAGTTTCTTATGGTGGTGGAGGGGACCTGGACCAGAAAATTGCTATTGGGGGGGGGGAAACTAGGACTGGAAATAGGCTGTGATGGGGAGGGGACCTGGACAGGAAAAGGGTTATGGGGGGGGGGGGACATGGACTGGAAATGGGTTGTGATGGGGGTGGAGGGGACCTGGACTGGAAAAGGGCTTTGGGGGGGGGGGGAACTTGGACTGGAAATGGGCTATGGTGGAGGAAGGGGGATCTTGGACTGGAAATAGGCTGTGATTAGGGGGGCTAGGACTGCAAATGGGCTGTGATGGTGCGGGGGGACTCGGACTGCAAATGGGCTGTGATGGTGCGGGGGGACTCGGACTGCAAATGGGCTGTGATGGTGGGGGGGGCCTAGGACTGGAAATAGGCTGTGATGGGGGACTTGGACTGGAAATGGGCTGTGATTGGGGGGGGGAGCTAGGACTGGAAATGGCCTGTGATGTGAGGGCTAGCACTGGAAATGGGCTGATAAAGAGCTGGAATAGGACTGGAAATGGGCTGATGTGGGGCATGGGAGAATGGGACTAGAAGGGAGTGGATGCTGGGTGGGCCTAGAACTATAAGGGAATTGATTTGGGGGGAGGACTAGAATGGATGGGGAATGAGAATGGAGAGGGGAAAAAATATTTTGTGTGGAAGAAAAGTCTATGATGGGCCGGTATTGGGAGAGTAAGAGGGGCTTGAGAATGGAAGGGTGAAATTTAAACGGATGATAAAGGAATAAGGAAAGAATTGGGGGAAAGAGCAAAAGGGAAACAATCAGTATGTTAAAGCAGAAATAGAGAGAGAATGGAAAACATCTAAAAGAGAAGAAAGGACAAATGGATAGCTCGCAGAAGACACGAAGAAACCAGAAGAAAGTGACTGGAGCAATTGCAACTGAAAAATAAAACGCCCAAACAGAAGGTAGAAAAATACTTTTTATTTTGAATTTATTAACTGGAATATGTCTGGTCTGGGAAGTGTGTATTGCTAACAGCTTTGCGTTTTTGTTTAGTGCAAGAGGAAATTACTTTATAGTTTTATTTCTCCAGTGTTGTACATTTCATGTTTGGATTTTGGGGTTCCCAGTTTAATTATTATCTGACCAAGGAAGTTAGCCTACACGTATCCTCGGTAATTTTTGTGGGTGGGGCTGGGGGCGGGGCAGGGGTGGGACTAGGGGCGGAGAATGGGTGGAGCATGGCGAGCCACAGGTATTGGGTTTTTCTCGGTGAAAAAGTTGGCAACCCTAAATCCATTACAGTAGGAATCATAGCTATGGAGGTTATTTTAGAAGCCCTATTTGTGCTTTGGAGTCTTAAAATGGGCACAGGCAGGGACATCTTTGGAGCCATTCTAGAAGATGGTTCTGTGGACATTCCCAGTTGGAATGGGGGCTTGATGTACGCATGTCCAGGGTGTTCCCAAGAACATGGATGTCCTCGCCCACTTTTAGAATATTCTGAGATGTGCTCCTGTCATGAATTGGCATCTCAAAAATTCTTGTTTTGTCAAGCAAATGCCTGGAGGGTGTGGAGAAGAAGGTACAATTATTTCCCCTTTAGTTTACAAGTTGACAATGAACACTGGCGAATAAGGACTTGTGTTTTCAGTTTGCCATGCCGCTGGATGCCCCCTTATGCAACCTTGCATGAGATAGATGTTCCTGTTATGAAACTGAGGTAGAAATCCAGGCAGGGCTGAGAGCTGAAGGGGTTAATAAGAACTGAAAAAAAAGGTACTGAGACATCTCTCTCCTCTATGCTGTGTGAAATGATACACTCCTCTTGGTGAAGTCATACCCTGATACATGCTCGTCCCTCCCCTATTCCTTTGTCCTGAGGTTCTCTCTGCTTGCTAGAGATAACTTCTGTTCCTCTGCTTCACTAGAGATAAGAGTACAGTAGACTTTCTCCATTCGGGACTACACTGTAATAAAGTAGGATCAATCATGAAGAAATGCAGTGATGAATTGATAACATGTCTATATAGTCTGGATTATTTCTCTGGGCGAGGCTCAGACTTTGAAAATTATTTCTCTGAGCATGTGTACACATTAAATCAAGGCTTGCTTCCTAAGAGAGACTCCTGGGTTTTTCTTTCTTCACTTGTTTTCCTGCTACAAAACCATAGATGTCCATGTAGATGCTGGCATGATCATCCATGTCGGGGTCATCTATTTTTCAAAATCGAGCCAAAACATAGACCACCTCAGCATTGCTTTTACACATTCTGCCCTGGCCATCACAGATTGCACGTGGATGCCTTTTCTAAAATGCCACTTCACATCTCTAACAATTTAAATAAAACTCCTTATTCTGCAAAAGCAGAATAACATCAGAAACAGCCACACTTTTAAACCACACATCAACGACAAGTGGGAAGAGGTGTGTAGAACAAAATCAATGCAAAATACATGCAAGCCAGTTAAATGCTGGAAAGCAATGAGCACAAATGTTTGAAGCTTAGCCAACAAAGTTCCTGACCTGGAAACTCTAATGGTGGAAATGGACTTAGACATTGTGGCCATTACAGAAACATGGTTTAATGAATCGCTTGAATGGGATATAGCCTTAGCTGGCTATAATCTATTCAGAAGAGACAGAGAAAGTGGAAAAGGAGGAGGAATTGCCTTATATGTCAAAAGCAATATTAAAGCTACTGAAATGCAGGGGGCATGGGGAAAAGAAGCAGCACTTTGGATTATGTTGGAAAGAGGAGATGGCACTGTCATCCATACTGGTGTAGTCTGCAGACCTCCAACTCAAATCGAAGAAATAGATAACAAATTGATTATATATATTGCAAAGATAGCCAAAAAGGGGAAGTGGTCATAATGGGTGACTTTAATCTGCCCGATTGTGGATTGGATTACTCCTTCTGCAAATCTGGAAAGAAGTAAAAATATTGTGGATGAATTCCAAGATGTGTTACTTAGACAAATGGTGATGGAACTAATGAGGGAAAGCTCAATGCTGGATTTAGTGCTCACCAATGGAGATAGCATGTCGAATGACCGGGTGGGTGCCCCTGTGAGTAGCAGCGATCATCACATGGTGTGGTATGAGATAAAAGCTATGGTGCAGTCCAATCATAGCAGGTTCAAAGTCCTAAACTTCAAAAACACTGACTTCAGTAAAATAGCCAAGTACCTGAAGGAGGAGTTGGCAGGGTTTGAGGGGATAAGGGAAGTGGAATTGCAATGGGCTAAACTAAAGGTGGCAATAAAAGGGACAAATTGTAAGGAAAGTAAATAAAAACAAGAGGAGAAGGAAACCTCTTTGGTTCTCCATAGAAGTGGCTGCTCAAAGGCAAAAAACATAGCTTTCACAAAATTCAAAAGCTTGTAAACAGAGGAACACAGAAAGGAATACAGGATCAAACTAAAAGAGACAAAAAGAAATAAGGAAAGAAAAATCAAAGGTAGAGGAAAAGATGGCTAAAGATGTGAAATGTGGCGACAAAACTTTCTTCAGGTATATTCGGGAGAGATATGAAAAATCAGTGGTGGAATTGCAGGACTCAGAAGTGCTGGGAACAGACTCATGGAAAGTGACATTGAAAAAGCGAAATTGCTAAACAACTACTTTTGCTCTGTTTTCACTAAAGAAAATCCTGGAGAAGGACCACCTGTGACTCCCAAATATAAAAATGGGAATGAAGTAGATACCACACCATTCACAGAAGATGATGTGTTAGAACAACTTGCAAAACTGAAAGTGGACAAGGCCATGGGACCAGATGGGATACATCCCAGGATACTAAAAGAGCTCAGAGAGGTTATTGCAGGGCCGTTAAAGGATGTTTTCAACAGATCCTTGGAAACAGGAGAAATTCCTCAGCACCGGAGAAGGGCTGATGTGCTACCTCTTCACAAAAGTGGTGACAGGGAAGAAGTGACAAACTACAGGCCGGTGAGCCTTACCTCGGTGGCGGGAAAAGTAACGGAGGCGCTCCTGAAAGAGCGAATAGTGGACTTTCTCAAAACCAACAGGTTGCATGATCCGAGGCAACATGGTTTTACCAAAGGACGATATTGCCAAACAAATGTGATTGAGTTCTTTGACTGGGTGACCAGAGAGCTAGATCAGGGGCATGCGATGGATGTCATCTACGTACCTGGATTTCAGCAAAGCCTTTGATACTGTTCCTCATAGGAGGCTTATCAATAAACTCAATAGTTTGGGGATGGGTCCCAAAGTGGTGAACTGGATCAGAAATTGGTTGACAGACAGATGTCAGAAGGTGATGGTTAATGGAGCTCACTTGGATGAAAGGAGGGTGATTAGCGGGGTGCCCCAGGGTTCGGTCCTGGGACCAGCACTGTTCAATGTATTTGTGAGTGATATTGCTGAAGGACTGAATGGAAAAGTCTGTCTTTTTGCAGATGACACGAAAATGTGCAACAGAGTGGACTCCCCTGAGGGAGTGGATAACATGAGGAAACATCTACAAAAGCTGGAAGAATGGTCTAATACTTGGCAGTTAAGATTTAATGCAAAGAAGTGCAATGTCATGCACTTGGGATGCAGAAATCTAAGGGAAATGAATGAAATAGGGGGCGAGAGGTTGGTGTGTACGAACCAGGAGAAGGAACTTGGTGTGAATATTTCTGAGGATCTCAAGGTGGCAAATCAGTGTGACAAGGCAGTGGCAAAAGCCAGGAGGATGTTGGGTTGCATACAGAGAGGAATTACCAGCAGAAAGGAAGAGGCACTAATGTCACTGTATAATTAATTGGTGAAGCCTCACTTGGAGTACTGTGTTCAATTTTGGAGACCATATCTCACAAAGGATGTAAAAAGACCGCATCAGAAGCCTTATGAGAAGAAGCTTGAAGACCTAAATATGTACACTCTGGAGGAGAGGAGGGATAGGGGAGATATGATTCAGACCTTTAAATACTTAGAACATAAGATATGCCATACTGGGTCAGACCAAGGTCCATCAAGCCCAGTATTCTGTTTCCAACAGTGGCCGATCTAGGTCATACGTACCTAGCAGTTTCCCCAAGGGACACAGGTTCCACAATGCTTGTATTGGTTCAAGCATTGATATCCCGGGTCCCTTCTTAATAATGGTTTATGGACCTTTCCTCCAGGAACTTGTCCAAACCTTTTTTAAACCCAGCTACACTAACAGCCTTTACTACATCCTCAGGACACAAATTCCAGAGTTTGATTACACGTTGAGTGAAAAAATATTTTCTTTTATTAGTCTTAAATAGTTTACCCTGTAGCTTCATTGCATGTCCCCTAGTCTTTCTATATTCTGATAAGGTAAACAATCGATCTACGTTTACCCGTTCCGCTCCGTTCATTAATTTATAGACTTCTATCATATCTCCCCTCAGCCGTCTCTTTTCCAGGTTAAAGAGCCCCAACCTTTTTAGCCTTTCTTCATAGGAGTATCCTTCCATCCCCTTTACCATTTTGGTGGCTCTTCTCTGAACCTTTTCTAAAAACGCTATATCCTTTTAAAGATACGGCGACAAGAATTGCACACAATATTCAAGGTGCGGTCTCACCATGGAACGATATAGAGGCATTATAATATCTTTTGTTTTATTTTCCACTCCTTTCCTTATCATACCTAGCATTCTATTTGCTCTCTTGGCCGCTGCTGCACACCGGGCCGAGGGTTTTAACATGGTATCCACAATGACGCCTAAATCTTTTTCCTGGGTGGTGGTTCCTAATGTGGAACCTTGCATCGTGTAACCATAGTTTGGGTTGTTCTTCCCTAGGTGCATAACCTTGCACTTGTCCACATTAAATTTCATCTGCCATTTTGATGCCCAGTCTTCCAATTTATCAAGATCCTCTTGCAATTTTCCACAATCCTCTTGGGTTTTAACAACTTTAAATAGTTTTGTGTCATCTGCAAATTTGATAACCTCACTCGTTATTCCACTTTCCAGGTCATTTATGAATATGTCAAGAAGCAGCGGACCCAGCACAGATCCCTGGGGTACACCACTATTCACCTTTCTCCATTGGGAAAATTGGCCATTTAGCGCTACCCTCTGCTTTCTATCTTTTAACCAGTTCCTGATCCACAATAGTACACTGCCTCCTATCCCATGACTCTTTAGTTTTGCCAAAAGTCTCTGATGAGGGACCTTGTCAAAGGCTTTTTGAAAGTCCAGATACACAATATCAACCGACTCATCTTTGTCCACCTGATTATTCACTCCTTCAAAAAAACATAACAGATTAGTAAGACAAGATCTTCCTTGTCTAAAGCCATGTTGGCTGTCTCCCATTAGGTCATGACTATCTACATGCTGAGTAATTTTATTCTTTATGATGGTTTCTACCATTTTTCCCAGTACTGATGTCAGGTTCACCGGTCTGTAGTTTCCCGGATCACCCCTGGAACCCTTTTTAAAAATTGGTGTTACATTGGCGATCCTCCAATCTTCAGGTATTAGAGATGATTTTAATGATAGTTCACAGATTACTAATAGCAGGTCTGCAATCTCGTATTTCAGTTCTTTCAACACCCTTGGATGTATACCATCTGGCCCAGGTGATTTGCTATTCTTCAATTTATCTAATAGTTGTAATACATCTTCCCAATGTATCGATATTTCCTTCAATTCTTCCGCACCTTTAAATACCACTTCAGTCATGGGTAACATCCCTACATCTTCCTCAGTAAAGACTGAAGCAAAGAATTAATTCAATCTCTCCGCTATCGCCTTGTCGCCTCTTAGTGCTCCTTTAACCCCTTTATCATCTAATGGACCAACTGACTCTCTCACAGGTTTTTTGCTACGAATGTACTTGAAAAGGTCTTTACTTCGCGTTTTTGCTTCCGCAGCAAGCTTCTTCTCAAATTCTCCCTCTGCCTGCCTTATCAATGCCTTGCATTTGACTTGCCAGTGCTTGTGCTGTTTCCAGGTTTCATCGTTTGGCTCTTTTTTCCATTTCCTGAAAGATGTTTTTTTGGCAACAACAGCCTCTCTGGCCTCACCTTTAAACCATGCTGGCAGTTTTTTGGACTTCCTTCCACTTTTCTTAAAGTGTGGAATACAGGTGGTCTGGGCTTCCAAGATAGTA
Source organism: Ichthyophis bannanicus (assembly GCA_033557465.1). Lineage (NCBI taxonomy): Eukaryota > Metazoa > Chordata > Amphibia > Gymnophiona > Ichthyophiidae > Ichthyophis > Ichthyophis bannanicus. The sequence continues at coordinate 369,702,562 of CM066035.1, forward strand.
TTTTTCAACAACAGCCAAGCCTGATGTACGTCTTTAACCTTTGCAATTGCTCCTTTTAGTTTTTTCTTAACTGTTTTCCTCATTTTATCATAGTTTCCCTTTCGAAAGTTAAAAGGTAGTACTGTGGATTTCCTTACTACCCCTCCTCCACTAATTAAATCAAAGGCGATCATGCTATGATCACTATTGCCAAGTGGCCCCAACAACCTTATCTCTTGCACTAGATCTGGTGTTCCACTAAGGACTAGGTCTAATATGGCTTCCCCTCTGGTCGGTTCATGAACCAGCTGCTCCAAGAAGCAGTCATTTATTTCATCTAGGAACTTTATCTCCCTAGCATGTCCTGACGTGACACTGACCCAGTCGATACCGGAGTAGTTGAAATCACCCATTATTATTTCTGCACTGTAACTTTTGTTAGCTTCCTTGATTTCTTTGAGCATTTCATCATCCATTTGGTCATTCTGGCAAGGCGCTCGATAGTACACCCCCACTGCCATTGCCTTCCCCCTTTTACATGGAATTTCAATCCATATAGATTCTACAGCAGATTTTGTTTCCTGCAAAACTTTAATCCTTTCTGACTCAATGCCCTCTCTAACATAGAGAGCAACCCCTCCACCAATTTGATCAGCTCTATCATTACGATATAGTTTGTACCCATGTATCACAGTGTCCCACTGGTTGTCCTCCTTCCACCATGTCTCTGATATTCCAATCATATCTAACTTTTCATTTAGTGCTATATATTCTAACTCTCCCTTCTTATTTTTTAGACTTCTAGCATTTGCATACAAGCATTTTAGAGAATGTATTTTACTCATATTAATTTGGCTATTGTTAGACATGGGTAATTTGGGATCTTTAAGCTCAGTCTGCTCCATACTTGAGGGCATTTGGGCTACTTTACTCTTTTGTGGAACCTCTCTGCTTTTGGTAGTATCCTTCAAAAATACATTCTTCCGAACCATCTGCTCTTGGGCGACTGTCGGCTTTCCCCTAATATCTAGTTTGAAAGCTGCTCTATCTCCTTTTTAAAGGTTAATGCCAGCAGCCTGGTTCCACCCCGGTTAAGATGAAGCCCATCCCTTCGGAAGAGCCCCTCCTTTCCCCAGAATGTTCCCCAGTTCCTAACAAATCCAAAACCCTCATCTCTGCACCATTGTCTCATCCACGCATTGAGACTCCGGAGCTCTGCCTGCCTTTTGGGTCCTGCGTGTGGAACAGGAAGCATTTCGGAGAATGCTACCCTGAAAGTTCTGGATTTCAACTTCCTACCTAAAAGCCTAAATTTAGCCTCCAGAACCTCCCTACCACATTTTCCTATGTCATTGGTACCGACATGTACCAAGACAGCAGACTCCTCCCCAGCACTATCTAAGACCTTATTTAGGTGGCACGTGAGGTCCGCTACCTTCGTACCAGGCAGGCATGTTACCAGGCGATCCTCATGTCCACCAGCCACCCAGCTATCTACATGCCTAATGATCGAATCACCAACTATAACGGCTGTCCTAAACCTTCCCTCATGGGCACATGGCCCTGGAGAAACATCCTCGGTGCGAGAGGGTTTTACATCACCTGGAGGACAGGTCCTAGTTACAGGATCACTTCCTGCCACACCAGGGTGATGCTCTCCTGTCACGTGACCTCTCTCCTCCATGGCAACAGGGATGCTGCCAGACTGGAGGTGGGACTTCAGGACTATATCCCTGTAGGTCTCGTCTATGTACCTCTCTGTCTGTCTTATGCTTTCCAAGTCTGCTACTTTAGCCTCTAGAGAACGGACTCTTTCCCTGAGAGCAAAGAGCTCCTTGCACCTAGTGCACACGTGAGACCTCTCACCAACTGGGAGAAAATCATACATGTGACACTCAATGCAAAAGACTGGTTAGCCCCCATCCCGCTGCTGGACTTCTGTCTGCTTCTTGGTTTTAAGTTTGTGTTTAGATCTAAGTTCTTTACTTATTAAGGGTTGCTATGGATATTTATACTAATAAAACTGTACCTAATACGTGTAATATACCTTGTTCACCTGAAGCTTAACTAATCTCAGGTCCTTAGTGTATGACTGATTTGGGTAATGAGCTTCACCTGAGAGCACCTCCTGTCTTTTAAGATGTGTAAGTACCTATAAAGCTACAATTATCCCAGGGGAGGGAGGGAAATAACACTTATTAAACGAGGGCTGCTACACAGTACCCTGTCTTGTGCTGCTGAGGTAAGCTAAATTCTGATTTGATTTAAATTATAGCTCTTAGCTGCTGCTAGGCTCTAACTTCTTATGAAATTTAAACTACAAGCTCTCTGCTGGGTATGAAATGTAACCAGAAAGTTCTCCTCTGTGTTTTATATTTAAACTTAAACTGCTGCTCCTAGGCCCTGACTGATTTAACAAAAAATAGTGGGTTCACAGATTAATTAGCTTTAATACAAAGAATTCCTTTTAGAAAATTACCAGAAGTATATACTCACAGTTGCAGATCTCTCTTCAGAAGTAACAGTCCCTTTTTCTAGTCCTTCAAGACTTAGAGTATTAATGAACAAACAAACTTCTTCCAAAGACGGGTAAGCTGTAAAACTAGAGGGCATAACATGAAGCTACAGGGGGGTAAATTGAAAGGCAATGTCAGGAAATACTTTTTCACCTAAAGGGTGGTGGATGCTTGGAATGCCCTCCTGATGGAAGTAGTGGGGGCAAATACAGTGACAGAATTCAAAATGGCATGGGACAGGCACAGTGGATCCCTTTATAGCAACAGAATAAAGTCAAAATAAGCTTAACTATCTAATTTCTCAACAAACAGGGGTGCCCTACATGGAGTGGTGGGTTCACCCCTAAACAAAGTCATGGGGAGGGGTGACCTGCACGGAGCAGCAGGTGCACCTACACTTGCCACCTTGCTGGGCAGACTAGATGGACCATGCTGGTCTTTATCTCCCGTCATTTACTATGTTACTATGTTACATACAAATACATCCTATTCTACAGTATCCCTGTCATTTGTTTTCTACATGTGAGTACCGTGCTATTCTGGTGAAGCTCTTTCTTTCTTGGAAAGTTATATATTTTAAGAAAAATTATATTCCAAGATGCTGAAGCAACACTCTTGTATAAAGTCTGTGCTACTGTGTGGGCAATGGAAGTCCAAAGATGACCATCTTGTCATTGTTACACATTACTGATAATGGGTCTACAAATGTATTGTAGTTCTTTTTGCCAATTCAATGATCTTTTTTTTAACATCAGTTGCTATTGGTGGTTTTGTGCTGGTTTCATTCTGTAAGTAGTAGGGATATGGTAATATAGGGCCCGATATTCTTCTGGGACGGCTATGTGCAGCTGCAGTGCATAGATGTTGTCGCCGACTTTTAACCCTGTGATTCAATGCCAGGGTCATAGGCAGCCCTGGCATTGAATATCTGGGGTAGCAGTACAGCCCACAAGCCCGCGGAAGCTAACCAGGCAGCGGCGATATCGTGCCGCTGCCTGGTTAGCTCCATGGGTAAAAGATAGGCCAGCTTTTGCTGCACCTATCTTTACCCATCTTTTACCCGTGGATGCTAACTGGGCAGTAGTGCAATATCGCCCCTGGAATGCCTACAACATGCCCTGATGCTAAGCAGTTAGCATTGGAGCGTGTTGCAGAGATAAAGGGAGATATTCAGCAGCATTTACATGATTTACGGGCAGGTCCATAATGTTATGGTTTTGTTTGGAGGAGTAGCCTAGTGGTTAGAGCAACTGCCTAGTACCCAGAAGAGATGCCGGCATTACCTAAGGGGATTTATATGGCTCTTGAGAACAAAGAGTAGGGTGTTAGCTCACCAGGTTTGCCTGGCAAAGAAGACATGTTGCACAGCATGTGGCCAAGATAAACATCCAGCTGGCTTGGGTGTTATATTTGACATGTTTGCCTCTGTTATTGTTTTCTCTGACCTGTACAGAATTTTTCTACAGGCTTGCCTACCTTAAGACTTGGGTGTCTGTCTGTCTTTAGCTCTCTGCTGCTGCAGACCAAGCTGACTGAAAGCATCCTACAAGCTAGATGAGAACTGTTTATCTTGCCTCAGGGTTTAGTTAGGACAGAAACGCTTTGCTTTATACTTGCAGATGGGAAAACCAGGGGAAATGATTTTAGAATTCATCCTGCACTTCAGTTTACATCCTATTATATCTTGTTCCATGTAATTGTACTTTAGAAATATTTATGTATGATTAGTGGCCTCTGAATTTAGTTATCTTAATAAAGTAATTATCAAAACCCATTATTTGGTCAGCGTTTGCCCTCAGACCAATTTGGAACTCATAAGGGTGAGGAGAGAACTAATTCCAGAGTGCACCATAACATATTTATTTTTTTAAATTTTTTTTTTTAGTGCCATCAAGTCAGTGTTGACTCATAGCGACCCAGCTACCTCTGGGTTTTCTTGGCAATGCATCACCAGAAGTAGATTGCCAGCCTTTTCTTCTGAGGCAATGGAGGGTAAAGTGACTTGCCCAAGGACACAAGGAGTGCCAGTGGGAACCCTTGATCTTCTGGGGTATCGAAGGATTGGTTGTTTGTAGTATCCAGGTTCCGAATCTACAGATCCCAATATTACTTTCAGTTCTCTGTCTGAGGTAGAGGGATCCGAATTACCAGGCCAGAGCTGTCATGGCTCCTTAATTTATGAAGGCTTGGTTCTCTCCTTGGCTGGTACAAAGTTCCTTATAAGGCAGGCCCTAATGTGTACTTTAGGGATAAGAAACACAGCCCCAGTGTCATGTACTTCACACTGCTGCTTTTGTGTGCGCCTTTCATTATCCTCATTGCAGGGCAGAGGATAGAGACTCCATTTTGTCTTTGTTTAAAATGTGCAGCCATAAAGTACATCCTACAATTCCAGAGGCAAAAGTTATTTTTGATAAATCGAGCCCGCCATCTGCCATAAGTACATATAGATGAAAGCAGCTTGACAGCCACAGAAAATCTTCAGTGCATAACAAACATATTTCCAAAATTAAAAATTGGCTTATACTTCAAATGTGTTAGTCGAACTCACCTTTTCAACAAGAAAAAGGATAGTTTCACCAGCTATCATAATCCATCTCTGAACTGGAATAAGTACTAAAACCCCAAACAGATGTTTTTGAAAACTTACATACCTTGTACATAGTTCTAATCCTGTTCTTTGTATATAGTTTACAACTGTTAATTGTAAGATTGAATTTCTTGTAGTTTCACATTGTTATCTGTAAAAACAGCATTGCCTTGTTTACTGTTGTTCCATGTAAACCGCAACTGATCAATGGAAGATGCGGTATATAAAAACTTGCTAATTAAATTAATTAAATTAAATTAGTCTACTTCTAAGACTGATGCCATTATATAAGTGCTCTGATCGTCAAGGACAGCATATTGAATCATCTCATCTTTCCAAGCAAACAAATTGATATTTACTTTATGCAAACTTAAAAAAAAATCATTACCTGTCCTGTTCTATACCTCTTAATGTTTTGGTCATACAGTATGTATCTGTTGTAGTCTTCTTAATATGATGGAGCTACGTAGAAGTGTTCATCTGCTCTCATACTGTTCCACTCATGGTTTAGAGATGCACTGAACATATGATGATGTCCAGGGGCGGCCCAAGGGTGTTGCGGGGCCATGTGCAGAGACTAATTGCAGGGCCTCATTTGCATAAATATTTGCATATCCACTGGGCCTCGTTTGTATAAATCTAATGTATTTTATTTTAAAATGTATATGCTGCCTAGCTAAAATTTTAAGCGGCTTTCAAAGGAGTCCTTCGCAAGCCTTTTTTTGTCCTAACAATGTCTTAGGGCAGGGGTTTTCAACCCTGTCCTCGGGACCCCACTAGCCAGTCGGGTTTTCAGGCTATCCACAATGAATATGAATGAGATATATATGCATTAGAAATAGCCTGCCAAACTGACTGGTTTGTGGCCCTCCAGTGCTGGATTTGGGGACCCCTGCCGTACACCTCTGTCAAGTACGATTGTGAGTGGGCAAGGTACAGATGTCCTCGACATCAAAAGGGTAGATAGAATGTGTCACATCCCTCCTAGTTTCTCACCACCACCAAAAAGTTGTCTAATAGACAATATTTTGGTGGTGGTGAGAGGCGAGGAGGTATGTGACATATTCCATCTAATCTTTTTGATGTCTTGGACATCTGTACCTTGCCCACTCACAATCTTAAATGACAGAGGTGTAAGGCCGGGGTCCCCAAATCCAGCATTGGAGGGCCACAAGCCAGTCAGTTTGGCAGGCTATTTCTAATGCATATATATCTCATTCATATTCATTGTGGATAGCCTGAAAACCCAACTGGCTAGTGGGGTCCCGAGGACAGGGTTGAGAACCACTGTCTTAGGGGCATGTTTACTATACATTAATGTGTGTTTAAGTGCCACTGTGCCCACAGACATAAATGAGTGTTGCTGCACTTAGCACATATTCAAATTTGTGAAAGCACATTAACCTTTAGAAAAGATGCCTCTTAATGAGTGTCTGCAAATCATTTGCATGTACAGTGAGGATAAAGAAAGGCTACCATATTTCTGCATTACTATCCTCCAGTGCCAACTGCCAGGTGCATTATGATAAAACCCTGCTCATTTAGAACCCATAGCAAACTTGCCATATCATAACAGCACTACCAGGAATCACACAGCACCAAACCCTATTTATCAAACGGTAGCACTACAAATATTAAACCAATACATCTTTTACGGGGAAAAGAGCAAGTGGGTCTACTACAAGTGGGCCAATACCTCAGGGAGTCGTTAGTTGGATGGGAACAGCAGAGGGATGTAGAAAAACAGTGGGAAAAACTGAAAGGGGATATTTTAAGGGCAACCAACCTTTTTGTTAAAATGGTAAATATAGGTAAAAGGAAAAGGAGACCGCTATGGTTTTCAAAAGAAGTAGCTGAAAAAGTGAAGAAAAGAGGGAGGCCTTCATGAAATACAAGAGATCACAGAGAGAGGAAGACAGGCATCTGTATTTGGAAAAACTTAGAGAAGCTAGCAAAGTAGTCAAGAAGGCAAAGATTCAAAAGGAGGAGGAAATAGCCAATGCAATAAAATGGGGGGGATAAGACATTTTTCAGATATATTAGTGAGAAGAGGAAGGGCAAGAGTGGTATTGTCAGACTCAAGGGTGCAGGGGAGGAATATGTAGAAGCTGATAAGTGAAAGTAAGCTTGTCTGTACAGGGCGGTGTACACAACCAGACTATCTAATAAAACCTGAGAAAGAGTTAAATTTGTTCAGAACTTTGCCTAGAAATAAACTTTATATATTTGCTTACTAAGTAGGTGAAGAGGTACAAGTCCTGTAAACTATGTGAAATAAGAAAAAGGGCAGCCTGTCCTCCAGCCTTTCAGTCTCAGGGATACTAGATATCAAGCAGTCAGCAGTAAACAGTTATGTCTTGGAATACATGTATGTCTCCTCATACTGACCTATGCTGATTAGACATTGACCTATGATGTGATGAATACGTAATACCTGACGTAGAACAATAAAGTGTAATTATGCTGTATCCTCTAGAAGAGCCTTATAAATAAAGTAAACCATAGCTAATAGTTAGAGTAAACAAAGAGAACTCATTTCTATTTGTTTCTCTCCACAAAGCTTTGGTGTATCTCTATATATATAGAAGTGTGTGGTATTTTATTGCTGTCTCTTAGATTTCCTTCTCATTGCTTTGAGTGTGGTTTTCCGTTACTCCAAGAGCCCTGCAGTGTTGCTGGTGAGGGGGGGGGGGGGAGGGGGCAGAGTAGCCCTTCAGTTTGTGACGTGACTCGGATCACAGATTTCTACATTCCTGGCAAGGGCAGAAGGTGTTTGTGAGTATTATATGGTGACAGCAATGGGTAATCTGTTAGGTAGACGAGATTTATCTCAGTTGCGTGAATGGCATGACAAGGCTAAGGTTTTAGCTGTTCAGAAAGGTAGCCCTTCTTATTGTATGCATGAGAAGTATGGGGATATGGCTACTAATTATATTGTACACTGGCATGCAGTGACTAAAGATAATGTGCTTCTCCAGTTTCCTTTGGAGGGAACTTTTTCTATAGATAAACTTAGTTATCTGAAATGTGCTTTGCAGGCTAAACATAATTTATGTGATGCCCGTGAAGGGCTAGTGTTTAATTGGTGGCAACGAATGGCACATGATACGAAAAATGATTTGTTTGTGTTGAAGAATGCTGGAGCTGGTAAAGCGAGTGAATCACAAGAGAATGATAATGAACGGGCAGGGAAATTCCCAGCCATTCTTTCTCCAGAATATGATGCAGATGTGGCTGCATTGGTAATTGGAGCTGGAATAGTCCCGAGTGCATCCCCACCATCTCCCCCTGTTTTTTCTGAGAGTCATGTAACTTCTGGAAGGGGGAGGATCACTCGTGCAGCTGAACTAAGAGAAGAGATAAGGAATAAACAGAAGATATTGGGAGATGCAAAGATTGAAGATTTCAGTAATTGTAATATTTCTCAGCTTAGAGAAGTGAATGCACTTCTTAGCCGTGAAATAGAAAGTATTGTACATATGATAGAAACCTTAAAAGGAATAGTAAGGAATAATATTTCTGCTACAAAGGAATTGGGAATCTCTAATAAACCTATTGATAATATTGAGAAAGATCTGGATAAGCATTTTATAACCTATAAGGAAAAATGTGATCAATTATATGGTGATATAAATTTTCTTCAGACTGTTTTACGCCAACATAATGATCCATGTTCTGTAACTGCAAAACCTGTAGGAGAAGATATAGTACCTGCATATCCTTTTCGTGTATATCCAACAGGACCTACAGGTGCAATGACTGTACCTGCAAATTGGAGTCCTAAAGAAGTATTTGATTTGGCTAAAACCTTTCCTGATTACAGGGAAAATTCAGGTAGATTTGTGTCCTTATGGTCTCAAATAATTAATAGTTATAATGCTACTTGGGCAGATCTAGATAATCTGCTTAGAGCTGTTTTCATTAATCCATCTGATTTTCATAAGGTAACACATCCAATTAGAGATGATAATTGGGTATGGCCACAGGCAGACCCTGTAACAGATCTTCAGGAACAGACACAAAGAGATAGTTTTGTTCTATGTAGAGAAAAATTGTTAGAATCTCTTAAAACAGTATGTAAGCCTGTGAAGGATTGGTCAAAACTCACTTCTTTAACACAGGAAAGGGGTGAGAAAGTTACAGCTTTTCACACTAGGTGTATGCTAGCGTTTAAGGATTATTCTGGCGAGACAGAAGATACACCTTCAGGATTTACTAATATTTTTGTAAATGGTTTGCTTCCAAGAATAAAAGAAATGTTGGAAACTTCAATAATAGATTGGCCTGCTAGATCAGCTGATGCAATTTTGGAGGGTGCACGGTACAGTGAATTGAAATATCTCAAGGAATTGCAGGAACAACAAACCAGATTAGATGTAAAGAAGACTAAACTGCTTAATTTACAAATTGCTTCTATGCATCCAGCCCTGGGAAGGGGGTGGGGGAGAGACTGGTTCAGAGGAAACTATTCTCAGCGAGGGCATGGACAAGCTAGAGGAATGCGTGCTTGCTATACATGTGGTGAGTGTGGCCATTTACAGTGAGACTGTCCACAGAATCGGAACTTGGATGGCCAGAGAGCTGAGTGCCTTCCTCCCCCACCTGCTGAGTTCACTCCTATATATCAATGTTTTTCTAACCCAGAAGACTGTGATTCTTGGGATCCATGACTATTATTGAATCTGAATGTAACCTCTCAGGGTGAGTTAGAAGCTAAACTGGGAGGCTCTACTGTGAAATTCATCATTGATTCGGGAGCTACTACATCTGCGCTGCGTCTACAGGATCTGCCTGAAGTTTATCAAACTCAGCTAGCACAAGCTCCAACAGTGCATTGTGAAGGCATTGAAGGTAAGATAATTCCTCACCGTAAACTTGAAGCTTTGCCTTTGCAGATTGGAGAGACTGTGTACCCTACTAACTTTCTGGTAGGAGACACATTACCAGTGAATCTTTTGGGTCGTGATTTCCTGGCTTCTCATCATGCAACTTTATCCTGGATGAGTGGAAAGTTACATTTTCAGTTGTATTCTCTCTCTGAAGTGCAGCCCCCGATACAGAATCAAATAGATCTGAAAAATAACTTACATAACTATCACTTGAAACAAAAGTACGGTTTCTAACTTTATCTAATAGGCCTTCTACTATTTTCCCATTATTATCAAGCATACTACAACAAAAACCAACTATTACTCCACACACACCATTTTCCTTTGCTAGGAGATAGTCTAAAGCCATTCGGTTCTGGGCTGCATAAGCTGACACTTTGTCCACTGCACCTTGCAAGACACGAATTGCCTCAGTGAGATCCAGGGCTGTAAGTTCAACAACTGCCTGTAGTCGCATAATCTGGGTACCATATTCTCTGGTGGGTGCTATAGCTCCAAAGATTGAAAGCCACACAGTATCTAGATTTAGTTAAAGGTTTTGTAGTGTCTACCAGTTGTTGAGCAGCCTCTATGGCCTTATCCTGTGAAGAAATATCCCTTTTTCTTCTAAATAAATGTAAAGTTCTGGTAAGGTACAAATCGCCACGGGGTATCTAATTGGGCTATATAACAAGTACCTGACCAACCTCTGGGAAGTTCTGTATACGCAAACGTACCACACACAAAATAATCTCCTTCTAAAGCCACTAAGCCATCTTCCCAGATTGTCAAATTCTGGGGACAAGATTTATTCTGGATACAATTATTCAAAGCCCACTGAGTCATGTCCATTTCATTAAGCCCTCCAGACAAATTACGTTTCCAGGGATGATAATACCCTAGTAAAGGGAAACTCCAGTTAGGTATGTTTAGGCCTGAACTAGAGTCATTCAAAGGGTAGCCAGAACTATTATATTGTAGTAATTCATAATCTTGCACCTGGTTCCCTTGAACTGACATTAATTGTACTACTGAAATATAAGAGTTTCCTACATGGGATTTTTTATACCAGATAGAAGCCAGGAAATCACGACCCAAAAGATTCACTGGTAATGTGTCTCCTACCAGAAGGTTAGTAGGGTACACAGCCTCTCCAATCTGCAAAGGCAAAGCTTCAAGTTTACGGTGAGGAATTATCTTACCTAGGCATTGAAGGTAAGATAATTCCTCATTTTTGAATTCATTATCCAGGTCTTTGCAAGGCATGTTAGCATCATTACTTGGCTTTTTGGGGATTCTCATTCTAGGAGTATTAATTCTTTGTGTAATATCAGCTTGCTGTAAGAAATCAGTGGAATCACTGACCCCTACAATGATGTTACAGATTGACCCAGAATCTAGTTTTAATTCCACTTTAATGGCAATGTCTGAGTTTCCTTACTTTGGGAATGATTCTTTGCAGAATCAGAGGAGGGACTGAAAGTAAGCTTGTCTGTACAGGGCGGTGTACACAACCAGACTGTCTAATAAAACCTGAGAAAGAGTTAAATTTGTTCAGAACTTTGCCTAGAAATAAACTTTATATATTTGCTTACTAAGTAGGTGAAGAGGTACAAGTCCTGTAAGCTATGTGAAATAAGAAAAAGGGCAGCCTGTCCTCCAGCCTTTCAGTCTCAGGGATACTAGATATCAAGCAGTCAGCAGTAAACAGTTATGTCTTGGAATACATGTATGTCTCCTCATACTGACCTATGCTGATTAGACATTGATGCTGATTAGACATATGATGCGATGAATACGTAATACCTGACGTAGAACAATAAAGTGAAATTATGCTGTATCCTCCAGAAGAGCTTATAAATAAAGTAAACCATAGCTAATAGTTAGAGTAAACAAAGAGAACTCGTTTCTATTTGTTTCTCTCCGCAAAGCTTTGGTGTATCTATATATATATAGAAGTGTGGGGTATTTTATTGCTGTCTCTTAGATTTCCTTCTCATTGCTTTGAGTGTGGTTTTCCGTTACTCCAAGAGCCCTGCAGTGTTGCTGGTGGGGGGGGGGGGGGCAGAGTAGCCCTTCAATAAGGATAAAGTGGACTTGCTTAACAAATATTTTTGTTCTGTGTTCACAGATGAAGAACCAGGAGCAGGACCTCATAAAATACCCACAAATAGGAACAAAGCAAAGGACATCTTGAACAATTTTCAAAAGACTGTGTTCGTGAGAAACTACCTCAACTTAAAATAGACAAAGCGATGAGACCGGATGGGATACACCCGAGAATTCTGAGGGAACTTGGGGACGTTCTAGCAGCTCCACTGACTGACCTTTTCAATGCCTCGTTGGAGTCAGGAGTGGTGCCAAAGGACTGGAGAGAGGCTCATGTGGTGCCTTTACACAAAAGTGGAAGTAAGGATGTGGTTGAAAACCACAGGCCGGTTAGTTTAACTTCGGTGGTGAGTAAATTATTGGAAACGCTGCTGAAAGAGAAAATAGTGAGTCCAGCGGATTACAGGATCCAAGGCAGCATGGATTCACCAGAGGCAGGTCTTGTCAGACAAATCTGAGTGATTTCTTTGACTGGGTGACCAGGGAGTTGGACTGAGGGAGAGCCTTAGATGTGGTGTATTTAGATTTCAGTAAAGCCTTTGACACTGTTCCTCACAGGCGACTTATAAACAAACTGAGCACCCTAGGGATGGACCCTAAAGTTACTGGTTGGGTTAGAAATTGGTTGGGTGGGAGGCGACAAAGAGTACAAGTAAATGGAGCTCACTCTGAGGAGAAGGATGTTATCAGTGGTGTGCCCCAGGGATCTGTCCTTGGTCTGATTCTTTTTAACATCTTTGTTAGTGATATAGCGGAAGGGCTTTCAGGTAAGGTTTGCCTCTTTGCGGATGATGCCAAAATCTGCAATAGAGTAGACACCCAGGAAGGGGTAGATAACATGAGGAGGGATCTAGCTAAGCTTGAAGAATGGTCTAGAATTTGGCAGCTGGGATTTAATGTTAAAAAATGTAAGGTCATGCATTTGGGCTGCAGCAATCCAAGGGAGCAAAATAGTATAGGGGGTGAAGTACTTTTGTCCACTAAAGAAGAGCGGGACCTAGGCGTGGTTGTGTCTGATGATCTTAAAGTAGCTAAACAGGTAGAAAAGGTGATGGCAAAAGCTAGAAGGATGTTTGGGTGCATAAGGAGAAGAATGGCTAGCAGAAAAAAGGAGGTGATAATGCCTCTGTATAAGTCTTTGGTGCGACCTCATTTGGAGTATAGTGTGCAATTCTGGAGACCGCACCTCAAAAGGATGTGAACAGGATGGAGTCGGTGCAGAGGGTGGCTACTAAAATGATTAGTGGTCTTCATTATAAAGCATATGAGGACAGACTTAAGGATCTTAATATGTACACCTTAGAGGAAAGGCGGGATGGAGGTGATATGATTGAGATGTTTAAATAACTCCGTGGCATAGATGTTCAGGGAGAGAGCCTCTTTCAATTGGAAGCAAGTTCTTCTATGAGGGGACATGGGATGAGGGTGAAGGGAGATTGATTCAGGAGTGATATGCGGAAATATTTCTTTACGGAAAGAGTAATGGATCCATGGAATAGTCTCCCAGTGGAGGTGGTAGAGATGAGGACAGTAACTGAATTCAAAAAAGCATGGGACAAACACAGAGGATCTCTAAAGGTAAAAAGGGGCTGTTGTAGTTGTTAAGGAAGGACAGACTAGATAGGCCATGTGGTCTTTTTCTGTCGTCATATTTCTATGTTTCTATTACACAGAAACTAGACAAACAGAATAGCACAGTTCTGTCATACACGCAAAACAGACAAACTATCACCAAATACAGAACAGGGGATTGCAATTTCAAAATATGAAGACAATAATTTAACTGGGAACCCCAAAAGCCAAACTCTGAATGTACCACAACATTGAAAAAATTAAACTTTGAAAATAATTTCCTCTTATACTGAACAAAGTGCAAAGACATCAGTGCACTTTTGCCAGAGCTGACATATTCCAGTTAATAAATTCAAAATAAAATACTTTTTTTTCTACCTTTTTGTTTGGGCATTTTATTTTTCAGTTGCAATTGCCTCAGTTTCTCTCTTTTGCATTCTTTATGTCTTTTGCTAACTCTTCATTGCCTGCTGTTCATTTGTCCTTTCTTCTCTCCTATTTATTTTTTCCATTTTTCTGTCTACATCTGCCTCTGACATACTGATTTTTTGCTGTTTGTTCTTTTCTCCATTTCTTTCTTTACTCATTCGTCCATTCAGTTTCAATCCTCCATCCTCAATCCCCTTTTGACTTTTCACCTAGCAACTTTCCATCTACTTTTCTAACCTCCAGCCCAGCTTCCCCATTTTTCATCTCACTCTTTCACTAGTCTCTTATTCTCCTCTGTCTTTCATCCACTCCCCATTACCAGATTTCAACCCTCTGTAAACATCCTCCTCCTCTCACTCATCTCCTTGCCAGATTCCCATGGGCTCTCTCACATAGTTCCATCATGCCCACCATTTTACCCCTTCTCTTTCAGCGCCTCAGTTCAGCATCTCCCAATCCCCTCACCCTTCTGCTTGTACCACAGAGTCCAGCATGTCATGCTTTCTCTTCCATCTCCCTGTCCTTTCCCCTATCATAGATCACGCTCCCCCATACCATCAGCTTTCTATCCCCTTCCCCTGCTCCATCCTCTCCCCCTGCAGAGGTCTGGTATCTCTCCTATCTCTCTTCCCCGCCCAGTATCTTCTTTCTCCCCTGTTCCTCACCATTCCAGGCCAATATATCCTTTCTCTCTCATAACTTAAAAGCCACCTCTGCATGCACAGTGAGTTGTGATAGCTCCCCGGCCCACCATCTGAGTCCTCACTTACTCTCCCAATATCCAGCCAATCTTAGTCTCCACCTAAGTCCCAGTCCCTGCTCTACCCCCATCTCCCTGTCCCTAGTACTGCCTCCTACATCCTTTCTCTGATAGTCATTAACTCTCCCTTTCTTCCTTCTTACCCCGGCATTCATTCTTATGCCCCTCTTTCAACTCTTCCCTCTGTATGACCTTTTTTTCTTTCTTTCCTCCCACACAAAATATCTCTTCCCTTCTTAATACTCACTCCCCCAGCCACAGCTCCAGGCCCATCAGCATCAACTCCCTTCTAGTTCCAACCCCTCCCAGCATCCATTTCCTTCTAGTCCCATTCTCCCCATCTCCAACATAAGCTTATTTCCAGTCCTAGCCCCCCCCAACCCCGGATCAGTCCTCCTTCAGTTCCTCTCCCTTCCAATCCCATTCTCCCCATTCCCCAGCATCGGCCCATTTCCAGTCTTAACCCCTCAGTAACAGTCCTACTCCAGTTCCAGTCCCTCCCAGCATCAGCTCCCTTCCAGTACCTCCATCCACCAGCATCAGCCCTTTTCCAGTCCTAGCCCCCCAGTATCAGTATTTATTTATTTGTTTGTTTTTATATACTGTTCTATCTAGCTAGATTTTGGAAGACATTTGCATAGGTTAATGTATTTTATAACCTACACATTTATCATCATACTCCGCCTTTGTTCCTGTGCACACCCACCCCACAAGTTTTCACAATGGCACATATGTAGGCATTGTTTGTGCTATCCACATGCATCAACTCACTAGAATATCAGAACTTAAATGCCCAGATGGTGCATACCTTAGGCGCGCTCTTTATGGAATTACCCTCCATCTGTGACTTGTGAGTATCTGTTAACGTAATCTCTATGTTCATTACCTGCTACTGATGCCACTGGAAGGTATAAGTGGGCAGAGCTGGTTTTGGGTTGAAATGTGTTATATTTCTTGAATTATCTACCCGTCAATCACAAAGGATGCATAAAGAACCTCAGGTTTTCAGGATAGGATTATCAATGGTATGACTAAATCTGGGAATTTGAAACCCATACATTTAACATTGCTTTTCTTAAAGTATTTTGCCATTTTGCAATCTGTCCACTAATGGTGGGTGTGCATTCTGAGACCATTTTGCATGCTGTGCTGTCTAAATCAGTCTCTGGCGTCATTAGCATGAAGGCACTAAATATTAGCACTTACTTGTAAGTGAAGGACTATCGGATGAAAGTTATACACAAAACACATGCTATGCTTTCCTCTACATGCTATTTAGTATGTGCATTCTAAGGGCTCCAGTTTAACATCTGCTTCAATTATGGCATCTCTGTTTATTTAAAGGGATCGACTACCATCAGGCATTGAGACTGGAAGATGAAGGTCATGTATAAGAGATGTCACTATAAATGTTTACCACTACTAGCCCCTAAACCAGGGGTGGCCAACTCCAGTCCTGGCAAAACACAAAAGGAGAAATCCCTTCGTAAAAGGCCGAATATAACACAAAACAACGAGTGGTAATGGTGGTCACGAGTGCTTTATTGTATCCTCCTCATCTCCTTCTCTCCTTCTCTGTCTTTGTTCTTTGAATGCTCATTTGAGTTTTTATTGTATAGAATGTTTGTGTGCTTTTCCTTGAGTTTTAGCTTGTTTTTATCATGTATGTTTTCAATGCATTATTTAAATTTTGGTTCTCAAGGTTAACTTTTTAATTTTTAATTATTTTTTTATCTTATTTTAATTGTTATTGTTTTTTTGTTATTAATATTTTTATTTGTTAATATTTGCTTGCAGTTCCTAGCTCCCTGAGGAAGGCTTCGGCTGAAATGCGTCAGGGCTCTCTTAGATACAATATCAATTCCAGTCCTGGTACACCAAAATCCAGTCTGGTTTGCAGGATGCCCCTAATGAATTGTCATGAGATATATTTGCATACAATGGGAGGAAGTGGATGCAATTATGCCTCATGAATATTCATTAGGGGCATCCTGCAAACCAGGCTGGATTGTGGTGTACCAGGACTGGAGTTGGCTATCCCTGTCCTAAACTATAGTTAGGGCTTGAATTTACATTGTAAATTTAGGCATTAATTTTTTAGTTAATTAGGAAGCTTAGAGAGTACAAAAACCCCTCCTGTCACTATTCAGCCATGGCAGTCCACTGTCCATGAGGGCTAAACGAAACCTGGATAACGAGTGCCAGTGTCTAGAGAGTAATAAAATGAACCAGAAAAAAACTAAATTTACAAGGGTTGCTCAGAAAGTAATGCCCCACATGTTTTTTTCTCAGTCCAGAATGAAGATAGAGGTGTGAAATTGAAAGGGTAGTAACTTGGAACTTCAAAGGACACATGTGTGTAATTTTACAGTCGTCCGACAAATAGCGAGGCAGTAGTGATCCTTCAAATGGCGTCTGTGAGTGACACACAGTACAAACAATGAGCTGTATTTGAATTCTTTGTGGAGGAGAAAGAAAGTGTGAGAAACCATTCACAAAAGGTTGTGTGCTGTGTATGGAAGTTCTGCGGTAGATAGCAGCACCGTTGGTTCATAGTGGTGAGCCAAGGTTTCGTCACTTGTGACGATCCGGGACAAAAAGGCCTCCCCCTCAGCTTCAAAACGCTCCAACAAATCAGAGCAGATGTCTTTCCTTTGGCGTTTGTGTTCGGTTGTGAGACTTCGCGGAACCCATCTTGCACACACCTTTGAATATCCCAAAGAGTCATTAACTGCCATTGCACTACCTCTACTGATGGAAAGCTGTATGGACAATTCCAGACTCGTGATGCGCCGATCCGCACAAATAATGTCGTCAGTGCGCTGCAACTTGTCTGGACTGGTGGCTGAGGCAGGACGCCCAGAACGCAGCCGATCTTCCATTTCCGTTTTACCACTTCCTGAAGCCTTTACTTTCTTCACCCATTGTCCAATGGTGCTCCTATCTACTGCAGAACTTCTATACACAGCACACAACTGTTTGTGAATGTTTCTCAAACTTTCTTTCTCCTCCACCAAGAATTCAATTACAGCTCGTTGTTTGTACCGTGTGTCTCTCACAGATGCCATTTGAAGGATCACTACCGCCTCATTATTTGTCGGATGATTGTAAAATTACACACATATGTTCTCTGAAGTTCCAAGTTACTACCTTTTCAATTTCACACCTCTATCTTCATTCTTGACTGAGAAAACACATGTGGGGTATTACTTTCTGAGCCACACTCGTATATAGTCAATTCACAAACTAGTTTTTTTTTTTGTCCAAGAGCAAAAATGATAACAAACTAAACAAATAGAACTAGTAAACAGTGAACTTCTTTTTGTTGGAATCTTTGTTGAGAAAGGCAAAAATGCTGTTTGAATTACAAAGTTTCCTTTTTATTCTATATGTGACACTCAAAAAAAGTGTCAAAACTGTAAACACACAAGTGAAACATAAACTAAAAGAGAAGCAAGTTCTTAACTTGTCGATGCGGGAAAAACTTGTCCCAAGGTTTTTTTTTTTTAAAACATGTAACGATCTACGTAGATGATGGATTGTTAAAGACCTTCATCATTCATCCATAGCGACACAGAAGCTGTGTTTTGAGCTTCAATCTGAGTTTTTTGAGCTCTGCATCAGGCTTATTCTTGATTTGGGGCTGCCGTAAATGGATGTACCAAAGTCTCTCCCCTTGGGCAATATTTAGTGCCGCTATCTGGATGCACTATGCAGACAGCAAATAAGCTAGCTTTTTTTCTATTCTAGACTATATGCACAGCTGTTCATATAGCAGGTCTGAATGTCACCACTATATGAATAATATACTGCTCCATCTATGGATCGCCCTGGCATGATGCAGACAGTGCCAGGGCAGTCTGAGAGGATATTCAGTGTCACTGTTTGGATTCTGGCCAGATTTGTGCTTTTGAAAACTGACCCAGCAGTGTTTTTATTGATGTTTTTGTGGCACAAGTACTATTACTAGGTGCCTTTTCTTGATCAATCAAATACATATATTTGTTTTCCTTGTGAATGTTTGATGAAAATGAATAATGCTGTATTTGCTGTATATTCTATGAGCCTTCTCGGTTAATGGTTTTCATTGATACTAAAATACCATTGCTTTGGTTTCTGCTCAGTGGGGAGGGTCATGTGCTCTTAACTTGCTTTAAATTTGTTTATCCGTCTTTCTCTCTTTGTCATGGCCTTTAAAATATGCTTTTGATTTTCTTTACATATTCTTGTTGCTAATTTTGTATCATATTTTCTGGTTTGCTTTCTACTTGGAGATAGATGATATAATGCAATGAACAAAGTTAAAAACATATATATCTGGGGCGCTAAGGAAGAGTTTTCACGGGAAAGGCACATAAACGGAGCGGAGGATCCAAAGCAGCTAAAGGGAGAAGTGAAAGAGTACAAGGGGAAGTGGTGGTCTTTCTGGTTCTTATCCAATAACCATCACTTTATTTATGTAGCTATTGCAGCCAGGGGCGGCCCAAGGGGGGTGCGGGGCCATGTGCAAAGACTCGGTGTGGGGCCTCATTTGCATAATGATCATCATTTGCATACATATTTGCATAATGTTACCATACACTAACTTTTAGTAAACATGCCTCTTAATGAGTGTATGGATAAAGAAAGACTAAAAGATTTCTACATTACTATAATCCAGTACCAACCGCCAGGCACATTAGGAACTACTACAAACACTGCCCATTTAGAACCAATAGCAAACTCGCCGTATCATAACAGCACTACCAGGACTCACAAAGCACCAGACCCTACCTATCAAAAGGAAACACTGCAAATATTAAACCAATACATTTCAGAGAATAACAATTCATGACCTACTGGGGAAAGAGAAAAAGTGACACTGTTAAATAGGAATTACATAAACAGAATACCTCAGCTCAGTTACACATGCAGAACATAGACCATCAACAAACAAGGAATCACAATTTAGAAATAGGAAGACAATAATTAAACTTGAACCCCAAAAGCCAAACTTGGAATGTACAACAACACTGTAGAAATAAAGCCATAAATTCAGAAGTGGAGGAGTGGCCTAGTGGTTGGGGCAAGGTACTTCAGGCCAGAAGGTCAGGAGTTCAAATCCCACTAGAGGACAGCAACCTTGGGCTAGAAGGACTGGGGTTTCTAGTCCCACAGGTGCTCCTTGTGGTCTTGGGCAAGCCACTTAACCCTCCATTGCCCATGTTCCCTGTAAAATAGTTATCTCCAAGTTATAAAGCCCTGTTCAATGTAATTTCAGTTTGTTCAATGTAAACCACACTGATGCAGAATAGCACGGTATATAATATAACTAAAATAAAATAAATTTCCTCTTGTACTAAACAAAGCACAGACGTTAATGATGCACATTTCCCAGAGCTGACATATTCCAGTTAATAAATTCAAAATAAAGAGATCTTTCCACCTTTTTGTGCATTTTTTTTCAGTTGCAATTGCTCCAGCCACTTTTCTTCTGGTTTTTTCGTGTCTTCTGCTAACTCTCCATCGTCTGCTGTCCATTTGTCCTTTCTTCTCTCTTCTAGTTTTTTTTTCATCCTCTCTCTACATCTGCTTTAACATACTAATCTTTCTCCTTTTGCTCTTTCCTCATTCCTATTTCATTCACTCAAATTGTACCCCTCCATCCTCAATCCCCACTTACTCTCCCAGTACCTGGCCAATTGTAGATATTTCTTCCCTCTCACACAAAATATTTTTCCACTCTCCCAGCCCCATCCCATTATAATCCTCCCCCAACATCAGTTCCCTTCTAGTTCCAGCCCCAGCCAGCATCCGCTCCCTTCTAGTCCCTGCATCAGCCCATTTCCAGTCCTATCTCCCCAATCCATTTCTAGTCCTATCCGAGTCCCTCCATCAGCTCATTTCCAATCTCAGCCCCCTATCAACCCATTTCTAGTCCTTTCCTAGTCCCACCATCAGCCCATGTCAAATCCTAGCTCCCCTCCACTCAGCCCATTTCCATTCCAAGCCCCCGTCCCCATCAGCTATTTACAGTTCAAGCCTTTCCTTCCACTCAACCCATTTCCAGTCCTTATCAACCCCCCCAACCCATTACCAGTCCTAAGCCCCCCATCAGCCCATTTCCAGTCCTAACCCCCCATCACCCCATTTTCAGTCTTAGGACTGGTAACGGGCTATGGGGGGGGGGGGGGCTAACCCCACATCAGCCCACTTCCAGTCCTAGCCCCCCCCCCATAGCCCATTACTAGTCCTAACCCCCCCATCAGCCCATAGCCAGTCCCCCTCCCCCATCAAAAAAAAAAAAAAGCTGACTGCTGCTGCTGCCCCCATGGCAGCAGCAGGATCGAGTATCCCGCAGGGGCCCCCCTGCCCGACAGAGCCTCTCTCCCTCTCTGCCTGCATCAGCTCCCTCTCGCGCTGGCTTTCAGAGCCGTGAAGGGAGAGTTTGTTTCTCCCTCGCGGCTCTGTTAAGCCTGCTGGTGCTGATGGGAAACGGGCATTTCCTGTTTCCTATCAGCCCCGGCAGGCTTAACAGAGCCACAAAAGGGAAACTCTCCCTTCGTGGCTCTGAAAGCCAACGCGAGAGGGAGCTGATGCAGGGAGGGAGGGCTCTGCCAGGCAGGGGGGGCCCCCATGGCAGCGGCAGCAGCCAGCTTTTTTTAAAAAAAATTTTATTTACCTATGCAGAATGTTCTTTGCGTGGGGCCCCTGAAACACGGGACCCTGTGCAAAAAAACATTCTCGCTCAATAGACGGGCCGGCCTTGATTGCAGCTGGGAGGGGAAAGTGTTTTGTATGTGAATTTGAGCTTATCTTTGTTGGTTAAAACCTAAAATCGGAAGCCTTAGCTATAATGCATCTTTCCACGGTTCTCTTTGGTAATGAAAAAAAAAACATATTTTAGACCTTCCTACACAAATCCACCTTTATATATACAGTAAAAAGATTTATTCACACAATTCATGCATGACAAGTGATTTGCAAACATTGTTCTACACTTTGCTGTGTATAGGACACAATGATATTCCAGACTCTCAGGTGATTCCTTTATTTATTTAAGCTTAGTTTTATACCGTCTTTCTACCATTGAAAGTGGTTTACAGATAACCAACAGAGATAACAGGGCCTTAGGAAGCACTCTGTATTACAATAAAATAAACAGTGAAACAAACAGTGTTACACTGTAAATTGCATAGAATGTTATTTGTAAGTGCAGAGTAGGAATAATCATTGTAACAGTTAAGTACAAAATATTCAAAACTATTTACAGTATAAGTGTAAGGTGTGGATAATCAAGAGATCGACATTGTATCGTACTGAGTCCTATGATCAAGGTGAATATAGGATTATGCTGAGAGTATGTGACTAGGGTGGTGTACTCTTTGGCTCCAAGGTGATGCTGTATTCCTCTTGGAAGAGAAATGTTTTTAATTTCTTCCTGAATTCGGTCGAGTCTGAGCATCATCTTAAAGTTGAGTGTAGGGCAGTGACAAGTTAACTGCTTGCTTCTAGTCTTCAGGGTCGGGATCATGAGTAAATTGAGGGTACTTTAGTTCCTACAGAATGGTTTGATTACGATGGCCACATCTATCCTTGCTATGGAAGGTCAGTCTAAAGGCATTTGCATGTGTTTTAAGTCTTGATTCAGAAAGAAGTCTCAATAACAAGGACTTTGAATTATACTTTCTTTTGTTTGATTACAGAGCTTTTTCCTAAGCTCTTAGAAGTGTTATTGGAGGCAAAAGCTCCAAATGGGTTAGTTTTGCATGTTATGAAAGTAATGAACCTCACTCCTAAGCTGAAATATGGGGAGTATGATCTCAAGCTCTCAAATCTATTGCTAGCACTCGACAGAATACTTGCATCATGCCAACGAGAGTTTCCTTCTGGAGTTCATCAGATATAACATATTTGGCAACCTACTGAGGTGCGCATGAAAATTCCTTTTAATTAGGCCTGTGGCCCCCAATATGATGGGAAATTATCTTTCTGCCACATTTTCTTAGTATATGACTGCATTTATTGGTACTTGAAGATCCTTTTCCTCTCTATCCAATTCGCCAAATGATTGCTTGAAACTGACACTTCTAAAATCAATGTCATTCTAGTGTTTTTTTTCTTTTTACCACTATGTCCAGTTTCCTTGCATCAAGCTTTGTATCAGATGGTGCAACTTCATCTTCAATGAGGGACAGCAACACTTTTTGAATCCTCCATCAACTGTTCCTTAGGGAGGACCATAACCTGTGGATACCCTGCGGATACCATCAGCTCATTTCTTCATGTAGGTCTTCCCACTTCATTCCTCCATATATGTTTAGATCATTGTCTTCCTCAATGAAAGTCATCTCCTGTGACCTTATCTAGAGCCCAGAAACACCCAGACATTACTTTAATGCATTTGCATTTAGCTGTCTTGACTACAGCAATGTTCTTCTCCATGGCCAGTCTTTATCTTTGAGTTGACTACAACTTTTCAAGAACACAGACATTAGCTACTTTGTTTTACTCACAAACATGATGGTGTATCCCCCTTCTAACATTCATCGCTGGTTACCAATTTCATTCTTCATTACATTTAATATCCTTGCAGTGACAAGTTGTTTAGCAAGGGAAAGGGTAGATTCCAGGTGAACATCTAACGTGATAATGAAGTCTTGAATAGGAATAAGGATGACCTTGATAGAGGGGGCCAGGGCAGGCTTATGAGAGGAATGTGAAAACCAGATAATGCCAGTCTATTGAAAACAAATTATTAACCTGCAGTATCTGAGTAATTTACCTCCTGCTACTGTAGCTGGGAATACAGGAGGTTAGTTTTATATAGACACTTTAGCACATATATTACAATATACACACATAAAATGCTGCTTATAAAATTACCCTATGCTTAAAAGTACGCATGATGATGTGACATCATACGTTTAAATGACCTGGATACAGGCATGTTCAGAGGGCATGTTTTGGTCAAAGTATGGTGACCTGGTATAAAATTATCCTTTGTATGTTCTGGATCGCAGAAGCCTGGTTTCACACCCGCAATGAAGAATATCCCTGATGGAATAATGGAAAGGGTGTGCACCTCTCCATAATAGATCCTACCCCCTGGAGAAGGGGCGTTAAGTACAAAAATATTTAGCACCCTTGAAGCCATTACTTATGTCTCTTAAGAGCTCCCATCTCACCCCTGGTCCCCTTTCAACAAAAAAAGAAAAGTAAAACCAAACATCCAAATTACAAAAGTATCAACCAATTTTAATGCAAATCAATACAAAAGAACTATAAATAACCATTTATATTGCTTTATATTTAAATTAGTCAATATTTTTTTTTAATTTGGTAGTTGTTTTTACTTTTGTCTTGTTTTTATTGTAATTTGAAAAAAATCTTGCCTCTTGGGCTTTTGGTGCCCTTCCAATCTATACAAAATAATCTGGTAGAAAGGGAAAGAGGGGTGGGATTGGGCAGCTAGGGGGCCACAAGCATATTTACAACATGTAAGAGGATAGTTGCTAAAGTGCAGTAGGGGAATAATGCATGTTGTTTGCTCATTTAATGTGCTCATTTAACAGTGTGCATTATTTTACATAATAGGTGTTAAATTACCCCAATGTATGTTGCCGAATAACGAGTTGCAAAGCATGCAAATGCATGCTAAACATCTCATCATGCAAATGAAATAATACAGCTTGTGCTGAACAGTGCAAGCTACGTTATTTTAAGAAAAATAATTTTAGCTGGCTGAAAGCTGGCATTATGTTTCATCCTGGAAGCATTGGGTTGCTAGAACATGGTCCAAAGCACCTGGCTGTACTCTTAAAGAGATCGATGCACATACAGAAAGGGGGGTAAGGATTACCTCCCCCCCCCAGCCCGAGCATACAGTCAATGCCCGCTACCTTTAAGAGACCCTCTTCTCCACTCAGACCCCAGCCCCTCCCAAGCCACATTGCGACCTCTCCCCCCAAATAACCTCAGCCACCTAAATACCCTGAATCACAACCCACAAAGGCAACCTAGGCCAACCTTTAACAATTGCTGGTGGTCTAATGGGAGCAAGTGGGAATCACTCGTGTCCAGCTCCCACTAGAACCCCAGGGATTGTTACAAGGCTTCAAGGGAAGGTTTAGTGTGCATGTTCAAATTTTATTTTATTAGGAACATGCTAAATTTATTTTTGATGTAAGAATTAGTGCATAAGTCTATTTATCTTCTTGGCTAGATTTACCAAAATATTTCTTGGGTGGAAAGTTTCATATTCGCTAGATAGCTGACTTTAAAGTGATTTTCAAGATAATAATATACACCTCTTGGCAAATTGCAAAATTTGAAAGTCTCCATAGCCGCATGTACCTTTTATCATGTGGGTACTTTATTTTCAACTTTTCACAGATATAAACACATAGGGGCATGTTTACTAAACTCCGAAATTGTGCGGGGCCCCGTTAGTGTGACTGTGCCATATAAGGAGTGGGCAGTTCAGGCAGAAAAAAGAAAACAAAACGGGAGAAAGCGACCGTACTTGTGCGCGTCGCGCAACTGTGCGGGGTCCGTATTAGCGCGTGGGAAGGCTAAGTGTCGCGCTGCTGGGCACACAAGCAAACAGAGCTGTAGTACAATGGTGAAGACACTGAGCAATGGTGCAGGGGCCACGGGTTCAAATACCCACTAGGCTCAATGAACAAGGCTGGTTCAGGCAGTACCTATTATGGGGAGAATTGTTTTAGGAGGGAGCCTAATTTTGTGCAGCAGAAGGCGGCGCGCCGATGTGCAAGTACAGGAACAGAGCCACAGCACAATGGTTACAACACTGATCAATGGTGCAGGGGCCATGGGTTCAATCCCCCAAGGTGCCCAATGAAGAAGGCTCACAGAGGTGTTATGTATTATGGGGATGAGTGCTGTAGGGGGCAGGTTAATTTTTTTTATCTCAGTTAACACTACTAGCAAACGCACTCACAAAGCGTGTTAACATAAGGCGGCCCATAAGGCACATGTTAACGTTCACTGTCCGGCAAGGCACCCTAGAATGTCCCCTATAGGGCCCCATATATGTTGCGGTACAGGGTAATGTATAGTGCACCTTATATGGACGGCAACCATAAGGAACCCTATAGGGCGCCCTATAAAGCACCCTCAGAGGCACCTTATGGGTACAGTACGCTGAGGGTGTTGTTGCTGGCAACAACATATGTACATGACAGTTAAAAAAAACATTGGACAACCCTCTTAAAGAACCCCACTGTGGGTTTGAACCCATGACCTCTGGCTTCACAGGTAGTGACATAACCATTGGGCTACAGCTGCCAGCAAGCCCCTGGCTGGCTGCAGAGAGCCGTCATGTCACCACACAGACAGTCTTCTGTGGGAACCAGGATAGGGTTAGGCCACCCGTACCCATGATGCACTGCACATACAAATCAGCTGACCACAGATGAACACAAGATGGGGAATGCACCCCAACAGCTCCCCGACCTGGTAGGGGGAAGTGTCCGTGTGCACCCACATAGCACCTCGGCCTGGTAGTGGGGTACTGACCGGGTGTGTTACTGGCACAGAGTAGCTACACACCATCACATCGTGCGGGTACAGTGCTCACCCTGAGGGTGCGGTGATGCGCCCAGGACCAGGTCCACAACACCTGCCATGGCTGACAGAGGCCATGCCGGAGCTCCAAAGCAGTAGTAATCTGAGAGATAGGTAGTTCCTGCAGAAACACCCTGGATTACTCTGTCTGTGTCAGTCAGTGGAACCCCTTATGGACCCCTAGGTGGGCTATGCACCACCATCCCCCCCCCCCCAGGCTGCGGGTGAAAAACAGGGTCCCCCTATCAACAGATCCACATTCTACCACCCTGCAATGGTGGCAGTAGAGTGGACCATCAACCCCTGTCCTGCTGGGGAACAGACACCCTACAGGGCATCCAAAGCAGCCCTATACACATCCATAACACAATATCAGACAGACATTAGGCCAGGATATGCTAAGCTGCACCCCACCCCTATATGATATTCTCCTGCAGCAGGCCTTCAGCCGCTGCACCCTGCAAGGCGCTCCATCAAGACATATACCAGCTGAGAACAGTCTGCTAGTTAGTCCTGGTGGAAATACATGCACCCAGAACTGGGATGGCAGCACACACAAGCAGATACATCAGTGACTGGACCCCACAAGGAAACCCATACATATCACATGAGAGAAATACTATATAGCACTATGGGAGTGCCTAGCCATGCTGGCATCACTGCACAGTCAGGGTGGAGTGTGCCCCCAGCAGCACATACAGAGGTCACCCTGTCTGTGTAGGTGGTGTCCGGCACTACAATGTCCCTGCCAGTGCCCTATGCCCTGTGCAGATGCATCCTGGCCAGCACACCCTGTCTGAGCTATACCCATGGTACTTTGCTGCTCATTATGCACATTGTCAGGCCAATACTGGCAACAGTGCAGGCAGTGTGGGCTGTGGAAGGTGTTTGCAGCCAACACACACTGTATAGACAGACACACACTCCCACACGTATGCCAGCATTGTGCCACTATAGAGGGGTTTATCAGCCTTGCCCACCACACCAGTCCTGGGCACAGTACAGGCATGGATATGCTACGCAGTACTGTTGGGGGTCACTCCCCAGGGTGGTAAACACTGTCAGAGACCAGACCTGAAGCACGCACCGCAGACATCAGACAGCTTTTTATGTTGGAGATCAAAGAGCCAAATGTGCTTTAAGTAGGACAGTCTACCTGCCAGTACACATAGCAAACGTTTGAGAGCTGTCCACCGCATACCAAGGTGTAGGGTGGCATTGCTAAGGTATGCAGGTGCTAGTATTGGGAGATGCACGCAGGGCCCAATGTCCTGCCTCTCCAGGAGGCATTGGCCAATGGGGCCTGGGGGTGTGGGTATGTTCGCCTCTGTTGGATGTTGCTTTACGGCAGAGTTTCCCAACTCCAGTCCTGGTGTGCCTACCACTGTTCGGGTTTCCCTGCTGTCCCTCATGAGTATGCATGAGCTACATCTACATGCCATGGGGGTGGTGCATAGATATGCAGCACAGGCATTTGTATTAGCGGCAGCAAGGAGCCTGAATGGTGTGTGGTCCTCCAGGACTGCATTTGGGAGACTCTGCTCTAGGTAATGCCCCTGTTCATGGTGTCTGTGATCGGTGTGCGAAAAGATAGGCGTAATACCAATGCGTATGTCCCCAGCAATCCTGGTTTGTCCGTACTATCACGGTTTAGTTGTGTTAAAAATATGTGGACAGGATTGGCAGTAGCCCCAGCTGGGCTTTGAACCTGTGACCTTCTGTTGTTGCACACACTGTCTGTGTGCACTGCACCACCGTGTTGCCACAGATTGACTGGATTCCGTGGGAAGTCCATGACTGTACATCCAACAGGGCCTGTCTGTTGCAGTGGACAGTGCCAGCCTGCACATGGATAGGCCACTGTCTTCGGTGGCTAGCAGCCACTGCCCCCCCACCACCTGTCCCCTTACGCCAACATGCTGGCATGTCCTTATCTTAGTAAAAGCATATGGCCTGATTGAGTTGTGGCACTCCCGGACTGCATTTGGGGGACTTGGCTGTAGGTAATGCCCATTGTCATGGTGTGTGAGCGGTGTAGGGTAAAATATGGGTGTTTGCACCATGCTTCTGTACTCTGCAATATAGGGGTGTCGTTAATATCTCTGTTTAGTGGTGGGTAAAATGTGGGGATTGGGCTGGTAGGTGCCACAGCTGGGATTTGAACCTGTGACTCTCTGGTCCTATAGGTACTGGCTCTGTCTGCTGCACCTCACTGTGGCCACAGAGACAGTGCAGTCCCTGGAGATAGGAAACCTGATCAAAAGTGTAGGGAGCCCTGCTCTGCACATTTTTACTGTGGGCTCATTCACCGTGTCTGGCGACAAAAGTGCAAATAAAACCTGCAAATGGCCGCGGAAAATGGGGAAAAAATATAACCAAGCTGGCCAACAGTGATATTAATGGGCACACATAAAAAGACACACCCAGGAAAGCTCCACCGAAAGGAAATGATTTTTGGAAGGGTCTCCGCTCCGTAGACCCTTCCAACATTCATTTCTTTTTTTTGTAGCTTTCCTGGGTGTGTTTTTTATTTTTGCCCATTGATAGCACTATTTCCCAGCTGACTTATGATTTTTAAACATTTTCGTGGTGGTCATTTTGGGTTTTATTTGCACTTTTGTTCTGTGCACATGTATCACACTGCTCACGTTTTGTGGGTTTCCCCGGTTTTGCTGTACATTGCTGACGGAAATGGTTTCTCTTCCCTTTAAATGCCCTCTACCGCGAGTGTCTCGCGGTATTTTTGCTTTGAAATTCGGCCCCGATAATGTGCGGGGAGCCTCTCCCCTCCCCTTCCCCGCCCATTAACCCCGTCTCTCCGCCCCTCGGGAGCCTTCCTCCGCCCTCCGTTAGCCTTTCCACTCCTCTATCGGACATTTGCGGGCCCGTACTTGTGTGGGGCCCGTTAGTGTGTCGCGCACCTGTGCGGGGGTTCATCGCACGTGTGCGGGGCGCTTAAGAGCACTTAAGTGCTCCTTTTAGTGCGCTATTGTGCGGCGCGCAATTGTGCGGTTTTTAGTAAACATGCCCCATAGTTACTAAGGTGTGCTAATGTTAATGCACGTTAATTCACCATGATGTGCATTATTTTAGCAGAGATCCCATGTTGTTCAATGGGAGCTAGTTTGTAAAAACACACATTAAGTAATCCCCCCCCCCCAAATCTCTTCAGTACCACCTTCTGTCTTTATCAATACTTAAAAAATTTATGATAAGCCAGAATCTCATAATTCTTTACTTGAATATATGTAAGGACAAGCCCTATAACCCAATTCAATTATTTATCTTATTGCAATTCAGTTTTTTAATCTGTTTATGACAGAAACAAACCTTGTGAAGTTAACCTCAGTTGGACAGGTTTGTGCAGTCTTCCAGAGCAACATTTAAAGACAGACTGTTTGGTTAATTGGTCAAGAGTGTATTACATTATTTACATGACTGTGCAGAAAAAAACCTCAATCATTGCCTTTTAAAGCCCCAGGTCTGTTCTTGTTTACTAACACTGTTACAGTGTGTCTATCAGGACTTCTCTTCAGCCTTTATTTTCCCTTTTATACCAAACAATTTGTCTCAACGTGTGTCTTTCAATTTTTTTAACCTTGTAGGTTTTTACACACTCTATGATTTTTTTTGAGACTGTGTTTTCTTCCTTAGGACAACAACCAAGATGAGAGAAGCTACAGTATGTAAATTCCTCTTTCAAAACAATTAGGTATCTATTCAATGGTGGCAGTGATTGTTTTCGGTGGGTTTTTTTAATGAGTCATTATATGGAAAGTGGTGGCACTGACTATATGTAGAATACAGTCATTGCAAGACTAAATTTATTTTATTTAATTATTGGATTTAGCTTCCACCTTTTCAGTAGTACTTCAAGGGAAGAATAGAGATTAAGGGACTTGGTGGGGATAGAAGAAAGGGAAGAACTTGGGGATTATTGAAGAAAGCATGGACTCATATTGGATGGAATTTGGATAAAGAATGAGAAGCAAAACATGAGATTGGGTATGGGAGAGGATGGGAACACAGAGGAGACAGTACCTATCAATTGGTAGATATGAGAGAGGGAATGATAAGAGAAACAGGAAGAAGGATAGGGAGGGGGTGAAATCTAGAAGACTGGATAGAGGTTGAGAGATATGAAGAAATGGATATCTGAATAGATATGAGAGGGTAGAA
Organism: Ichthyophis bannanicus; assembly: GCA_033557465.1. Taxonomy (NCBI): domain Eukaryota; kingdom Metazoa; phylum Chordata; class Amphibia; order Gymnophiona; family Ichthyophiidae; genus Ichthyophis; species Ichthyophis bannanicus. The sequence continues at coordinate 369,733,132 of CM066035.1, forward strand.
ATAGGGGTGATGAGGTGGGTAAATAAGGAATAATAGGAAGTTGGGTGGGGGTAAGAGACTGACAAATGGGCTAAAGACAGGGGAGGGGATAGGCAATAGAGAAGGATTTGGGTCTGATGTGGGAGTGAGAGACAGAGGATGGTATATGACAACTGAGAAGGGAGTACAGAGGGGAGAAAGAGGAGACTAGGGACTGAGTAATGATAAAAGGGAAAGATCAATGTACAAGACATGTAGAGAAAAAAGGGAAGAAGACAAAAGGAGAGCTATGAAATGGAAAGGAGATAGTGAGAAAATAAACACGAGACCGGCATTGGCCCATTTAAAAAAATAAATTGTCCAGACAATAAATGAAGAAATATATATATTTTTAATTTTCTACATTTTTTTAAGGACTGGATTATGTCAACATGGGAAGATTTGCATCTCTTCTGTTTTTATATTTTGCAAAGTACAGTAGACATACCATAAAAATGTTACAGAGAAAAACAGTCCAAAATATACCACACCTCCATCATGCTGATTCAATTTGAATACAGCTAAGTACAAAAAAACCCCAATTTATTAAAAATAGTAAATAATGGAGACCTCAGTATGGGACACTTAGTAATTGTGTCCAGTGCTGTGCATTGCTTCCATCATTTCAAAGAAAAATGGAACATCAGCCCAGTAGGTAAGCACTTCTCAAAGGCAAACCACTCTCAGATTGACCTCACAGTCCTGAAAAAGAACATAGATGAAAGGAGAACATTTTAAATTTAAAATGATGAAATATTTCAACACTAACAAAAAAGGACTGCATAGACAATGGTTTCTTACCCATTACCATGCATAAAAGATTGAAATGCAAAGGGTTACTGTCTCTCCTCACCTATGTCTTTCATTGCAATTTAAGATGTAGATTAAGATCAGACAGACCTATGTGATGTCAATTGTCACTGTATCCAGGGCTGGCCCAAGGGTTTATGCCACCCCAGGCAGAAGACCCAGCTGTACAACCCCACCCCCTGCTGAGCCATGCTGTGCCACCTCTCTCATGCCTCACCACACCACGCCATACCATTTCCCCTTCCGCACCAAGCCCCTGCTGCCACCAATTCTGTCTGGGGGATGGGGGGATGGCTCAGCTCGATGCAGTGGCCTGCGACAGGCCATGTACTTGGCCCATGTTTCTGAACCCCTTCCAACACAATGTCCTATTGGAGGGGGGGTTTAGAAGTGGAAGGCTATGTTCGTGAAAGCCACCAAGGGAGCACCAAACCACGCAAAGAACAGAACCCAGTCTAAAACTCGTGGTAAACCATGAAGGATTCTTTATTATTCTATTGCACATACATTAGCTCACCAGCCCGACATGAGCCATGTTTCGATCAATCTTCGTCAGGGGCTTCTGGTGTGCTGCATCCATAATAATGGGCTAGAACAGAGGGGTCAAGGGATGAGCTCTCTAAGACAGAGCTGATCATAGCATGCTTGCAGGGGGTTGGGAATGTACCTGAGGACAAACTGCATGTTAGGGGGATGGGAAGGGGAAAGGGAAGAGGGGGGGGGGGGAGATGCTGAACTGTGGGGAATGAGAGAGGGAAGATGCTGTATTGTAGGTGGGAAAGGAGTGAGAGAAGGGAGAATCTGGGCATGGTGTAATCTTGTTGAAGAGATTAGTAAAGAGATAAGTGAGAGGTGGATAGAAAGCTGGGGAGGTGGTTAAAGGGGGCAGTCAGAGACTGGATGCGATGAGAGACAAAAGAAAGACTGGGGAGAATAACTGACAGGGAAAGAGTGGGGCAGGTGAGGGGGTGGGAGACAGAAAAAAGTAGATAAGGGCTGGGAAGGGAGTGAGTGAGTACAGAGAAAGTGGAAGGAGGAAAGGGAATTGGTCAAAGACAGGAATAGAAGCTTTTGGAAGGAGTGAATGTGTGAGAGGGGGGATGGAAAGGCTAGGAAGAGGGGAAGATGGGTTGGGAAAGAGAAGAGAGAAAGAAATGGAAACTTGATAGGTGAAAGGTAAAGAGAGCTTAAGAAATGGAGTGTGAGAAGGAGTGTGTAATTTGAATGGATAGGCAGAAAAGAAAGAAATGGAGAAGAGCTGAGAGGAAAAAAATGCCAAAGGAGATGTAAGGAAGGAATGGACAAAGACAGGAGGAGAGAGAAAAAATGGCAAATGGAAAATAGACACTAGTATGTTAGGAAAACACAAAGGAAAGCAGAAGAGACTTGGACCAACACAATTGGGAAAATAAAATACCCAGACAAAAAAGGTAGTAAAAACATTTTATTTTGAATTTATTAATTGGAATTTGACATCTTTGAGAAATGTGCATCTCTTATATCTTTGCTTTTTGCACACTTCAAGAAGAAATGCATTTGTTTCTATTCTTCCAGTGTTGTACTGGAGTCTGACTTCTTAAGGTTTTCAGTAAAATTTTTGCCTGCCTATTTCTGTTTCTAACTTGTGGTCCCTTGTTCTGTATCTGCTTCTGTGTTTTGCTTATGTGACCAAGGTGCGGTATTCTGATAACTTGTGGTTTGCCATAGGCTCAGAGCTTTTGCAGGACTTTGGAGTACTTCATCATGTACCTGGCAGTTGGCACTAGAGGGAAGAAGTTGTGTAGAAATCTAGTGCCCTTTCTCCAACTCCAGTGCACATGTAAGTGGTATTCAGACACAAATTATTGTTGGGACAAAAGTGAAATTTTGGGATTCATCAGAATTTGTAGGGGTGAAGATGGCACAGTGATCATTTGCACAGGGCAGCTGAGAAAGTAGCACTTGCCCTGGGCTGAAAGGAAGGTGGTGGACACTGATGAGGGTCGGAAGGCAGATGCGGTAATGAGTCTTTGGATGTAGATGAGAGAAGATGAGTCTGGGAAGTTGAACCAGAAGAAGGGGGACAGGGAATGGCCTGGAAAAGACCAGAATGAGGAGACATTCCTGGAATGTGAGAGCGTGAGTTGGGGAGGAGTGGGTGACTGGCAGAGTGTGTGTGTGGGTGTGGGGGGGGGGGATGGTCTTCAGCCTTCGGTTCGTGAAGGCAAGGGAGACAAGACAGATTGGAGGGAAAATAATGAAAGGAGAAGGGAATATAGGATGGTGAGAGCAGACAGAAGAGTAGAACGGAGGGGAGAGGGTAAGAATAGGGAGAAAATGGGTGACTCAGGTATCACATACACTCAAACACCACCATATCCTCTCACTCACTTCTTATGCAATCATATAATACATATAGAAACAAAATCCACACACCCATCCTCATCCATTCAGACATACAGAACATTCATGCACTGATTACATCTATACACTTAGACATCCCTCACTTAATCATAAATGCACAGCACCCAGCCACACACATACCCCCACAAAGTCAGATCCTCATTCTCCTGCACATCTACTCAGTCACACATACATACACACCCTTGCATTCATTCAGGTACATGCACACAAAAACCACAATAAAACACTTTGACACCCTCCTACCCCTCTATCCTCAGCTCCCACCTCCAACCAACTCTTCACCCATATATCCCACCTACTTTGGAAAGCTTGAGAATGAGAGGATGAACCTGAAGGAGTGAACTTTCAGGTTTGAAAGAGGTGGCGAGTTGACCAAAAGTGGAAGAGTGGTTGAGTCTGGAAGCAGGTAAGCCTGTGCTAATTACGCTTCCTCATCTTAATTAAAAAAGGTAACCCTTAGTGGGCAGAATGAGGGAAGTTTGGGATACTGGAAGGGAAGAGCAAAGGGATGGGACAGAGGGGAGTATGGAGTGTGGTCAGGAAGAGGGGATATGGAAAAGGAGGGGAAGAGAAAGTAGTAGGTGGTTGAGAGGTTGGGTATACGAGAAAGGAGGTAAGGGGTCAGCAGGATAAGGGAGGGGAATGTGAGGTGAAGGGATAGGAGACACAAGCAGAGAGAAGAGCAAGGGGTACGAGGGAAGGAAGCTGTTGGATACAATATGTAGTGGAAAAGAAGATTGGGAAGGGGTATGGCTGATATTTTTGTTGGAATGGAAGATGTGGTGTGGGCGCTGCCAAGCCCCTTTTGTTGTTTGACACATTTACTGAATTCCTTATTGTAAATGCCACTGGTCAAACCAGTGCCTATCAGCCAGCCAGAGGTATGACCCAGCTGGCAATGTGTCTGCAGTCATCCATTGCTATTGTGCCCTGCTGTGCAAGCATGGAGTGAGACTGTGGGAAATGAGTGTGGGTTAGCCAAGCTGCCAACACAAGCTAGACAGACCAGCCCAATCATTTACAGATGGGTAAGGATGCAAGGCAAGCTTGTTCAGTTTTCTCAGTAGATGTATTGATGTTCTAGGGCTCACTGCAATGTTTCATGTCTTACCTTCTCCTGGGTAGAGACCATGATGTGTGAGGTTTGGAAGTTAGTCCTGAGTGACATTTTGGTAGTGTTTTGTGTTACTTCACAATATGCCTGATATGGAGAAGGTTTATATTGCGGTTACTCAGATGATACTAAGGGGGGGGGGGGGGGAATTTCCTAGCTCTGCTCTGCACTTGTTTTTGAAGGAGGTGCTAGGGAAGGGGTTCTGTGGATACAGAATATAGGTTTGGATTTAATATAGTATGGGGGAGAATGTATGTGTTGGAGGATTGAGCAGGAACTGTGATTCAGGGGGGGCTGAATAGTGCAACCTCTTGTACTCTCTATCTTCCCCCCCCCCCCACACCCCAATGTGGCCAGCAGGAGCTGAAACTTGCACTGCTGCCATCACTGCACTTATTTTGGAGGGTGGGGCAGGGGGGTGGGGCACAAGCACAACATGTGACGAGTTGGCAACCGTAAATGTAACTGAAAAGCAAGGAAATGACCTAGTAGCCATAGCACAAGATTTTACCAAACATGTGAAAACATAGTCTAGGTAGTATGCGGGGACTGGAATGAAGTGAAGGAAAGTACAGGGATTTATATCCACATACAGTGGGAGGAGACACTTCACAAATATACACCTGGGAAAAATAGATGGAGGAAACCCAACAACTTACACGTGTAAACGCCAGCGTTTCACAATATGCAAGTGTAAATATTGGCGCTTACACATCTGAGCCATTTTGCAAGCCTAGACATGTAGCTGCTGATAACTAACAGTGGATTCTATCTTTATCTTATTTCAATTTGGAGGAGGAAATAAACATTTGGGGATTAAGGTGGACATCCCCATTAATCCCTCCTCTAAGGCCAAAAGGAACATTTTTCAATTACATATATGTGCAGAGCTGGTGTAAATCCGGATGTAGGCAATTTTGGGCTTACGTGTGCATTCTCTACATGAAATCTACACATATAGATTTTTGGACTGCATGGTCCATGTCCCTGACATGCCTCCTTCCCCCCCCCCCGAACTTTCAAAATGTTAAGGACATCCATGCGTGAAATGAGCCTTTTCTAACAACGCTCATGTACACGTGGATGAAATTTACATGTGTAAATAGTTGTATTTACATATGTAAATCATGACTAGCCTCCTAAAAAAACTCCCTTACTGTGTCTCATCTTATCCAGTCCTTCTTCTCATTCTTAGGAGATGTTAGAAGAATGGGAAGGAGGATTGGGGAAGATGAGATTATTTAGGATTTGCATGGGTGAACAGAACAAGGTTGAGAGGGAGAGATGTGCTCCAGCCCCAGAGGAAGCAAGGGAGATCAGAATTACAAAGAGATAGGAAGTGAAAGATCTGCCCCTAAATGGCCAGTCCACTTCTAACTTCTTAAGATCAAACTCCCTATCTGATATAATCACCCACCTTTGGATGTCTTCTCTACCACTCGGATGTTTAATCTTAGATACTTCAAAAGAAGCACTGGGTAATGGCCAGACCCAGGGCTAGGTTTAAGATTTTGGAACCCATGGGCAAGAAGGCAAAAGCAGACAGTAGATCCCAGACAGTAGCGGGTGGGGGGAGGGGGGCAGGCCAGTTTCAGAGATCCCATAAAGATTGGAGAGTCTCACAAGAGAAGCAGAGGAAGGCCGTAGTGCTACAGTGGCATACCTTAGAATCAAAACAGGCATATGGCCCTAAAGTAATTGGGTGCAGGCTCTTCTTTGGCCTGTGTATGCAGTGTTTTCAAAGTGCAGCACCCTAGGCAGTTACCTATGTTGCCTATTCCTGTATCCAGGCTTGGCCAGACCACAGAATAGGAATAACTGTCATTCTTGGACCATTCTTCTGCTCTGAAAATTCCTTTGGAAGAAAAATCTGATTCAAGATGTTCCCTTTGAACATGTGTGAGGGCTATTCCAATCTGAATATATCCCATGGTCAACATAGAGGCCTTAAAATTCTTTATTAATTAAGAGGGAGGATGCACATCAAAATTCCCCCGCAAAATCAAACAAGAAAAATTCCAGCCTAACAGGGTGAGGCGCTCAATGAAAACTGGCATCTCAGAAGTCATTTTATCTGAAGAAGTATATACTAGACACAAAGATAAATATTTTCCTTGCAAAACTAATCCTTCTGCTTACTTTGAAAACCTAGACTTAATCTCATGAAGTATTAAACTTTCCTTAAATATCATTAGCACCTCTTCTCCTTTTTCTCTAGTTCTATGACAAAACTCACTGTTTCCCTTAGGGCAAAGCTGATTTGCTGACACTTGGTCTGCATCAGAAAGCCAAGTTTCTGTAACATATAGAAGCAAAATATCATACTTTCAAAGCAAATCATTGATTACTGCCAGGTTCTTCTTCACTGATCTTGCATTAATCAGTCAACAAGAGGATACGGTAGCATGCAAACATCTTTTCTTAATAAACCATTGATGTTACATAAGCTTTTTTTTACTTTTTTACTTTCATTAAATGGCATTGCCACAGTTTCTTTTTAGCATTTCATGGATTTGTGATCAACTACAAATCATCACTCAAGTTGCTGGACTTAGTGGAATGCACAAAAATGCACGAACCATGTTCACTTTGGTTTTGTTCCAACTATAAGTACTATATTAAGGCCCCCATTTATAAGCACCCATTGCCAGAAAACAACAGTGCTAATTGTCGGGGGTTTTCCTGGACTTGGAAAAGGTCAGCTGTGCTGCTAACATGAGATAGTGGTTGCTACCATGCAGTGACATGACTGCAAATGCAGAATACAGTTAATTACACCTCTGGGTATTGTCACACCTCCTCTGGCCAAGCGGTAGCCTCCTGTATTGCAAGGCCCCTGGAGGGTGGTAGTTGTGCCTTTATGAATATAAACGCAAACACTTCTTTCTTCAAATCAAAGGGTTTTTATTCCCCGTCCCATTGAGGGTATTTTATCTTCAAGGAACATAAATTATATGCTTTGCTTGGACATCTCATGTACAATAACAAATGTAAACATAACTTGCTTTCTTCAGCTTTTAAAGGATAAATCAACAAAAGAACAAAAAGCTTAAATATTGCTGTAAGGTTCTCTCCCTGGTAGCTGAGAGTAGAGCATACCTCTGTTCTGCCTCGAGAGAGAGTTACAGGTTTGTTGCTGTATTACTGAAGTTAAGACACCAAGTTACTTTCCTTATCTCAGGGAGAATTCAGGTTCAATTAATGATAAAGAACAATCCATTAATTCCTGTGTATCATTCTCCTCAGCATTCTGGTATTCCATCATCTCTGGTTGACTGGTATATTCATTCTGTACTTTGGGAGTACTCTGTGAGACTTGCTGCCTAAGTACGTCAACCAGGAAGTTCTTTTCTTTCACCGGGCTAGAGCCTCTCTGGGTATTACCATATATACTGGAATAGAGATTTCCCAGGCACTGCCCCTGCTGGTACTTTTGAGTAGAGCTTAGCCTCTTACTTGCTCTGCTCGTGGGATAATTAAGGGAACTTTCCAACCTATCCAGGTTTCCCTTTTGTAACCCAGCTGAGCTGAATCGGAGTGCTCGTGACGGAGTTTCAGACGGAGCTGTGAACTTACAATTACAAAACTCTTCAGCTTTATCTGGTAAGTAAAAGCTTTTCTCTTGCTCATACACACTATTTGGCTGTGGATATCTCTCTGATTTATTCAGGTCCTCGGGTTCCCTCTGACCTTCATATGGGCACTCTAATTGCTCCAGAGTTTCCTTATCACTCTCTCTTGCATTCTCATACCTGTGCCATGCTTCCCGGGGCTTTAGCTGCCCTCTCTGTATTTTCTCCAAGTGTGTCCTTGGCTGCCACGGCTTCTCTCTCTCTCTCTCTCTCAGCTCCGGCACCAGCTCCTGGCTTTGCCTCAATCCTGATCCGAATCCTAAACCTGAACTGTCTCTGAATGTCTGAGAGCTTGTTTTAAACCAGCGTTCGCTTGCTCCACCCTTAGTTAGCTGAACCCTGTCAGGTGAAGTGAATTCCCTTCCTGTGCTAGCTGGGTGTGTCCTGATTGAGCTTTTGCACGTGTTCCTGCGTTGCTCAGGGTAACTATCTGACACTTTCTTGTTTACCCTGTCACTTTTTCTGTTTTCACTTGTGCTGGCCTGCATTTTCTCTGTCTGTACAGGGTCTACCCTGTTACAGTATATAGTTAACGATTCCATATTATCGGCCTGATAATAACTCTGATGGTTCTCTTATACAACCTTTACATTGATCAAGAAGCAACAGGAGAAACAGAATGGTTTAAAATCAGTAAAGGTGTTTGGCAGGGCTGCCTACTTTCCGCCTACCTTTTTAATTTATATGTAGGACAAATCATCAAAGAAGTAGGACTGTATGAAGACAACTGCGGTGTGAGGATTGGTGGAAGATTCATCAACAGCCTTCACTATGCTGATGATGCCACATTACTAGCTGAAAATGAAGAAAATCTAAAACATTTGCTTCTCAAGATCAAGGAATATAGTATTAAAATGGGCCTGCACCTCAACATTAAGAAGACAAAGGGAGCGGGTGCTGTCCCGTCGGTATCTGTGGCGCCGACGGATCTTGCCCTGGATGTGACTCTCTCCCCTGATGAGCGATTGCCGCCGCCTCGAGGAACCTGCCCGGGGCCTCTTCCTGTGAGCGGAGAAGCTGCCCCTCCCGGAGTTGGTGGGTTGGCTTCTGAAGTGCGGGCCTTCCAGGAGGAGTTCTCTGGACCTCCACCCTTGCTACCGGCGGTTGGGGTTTTGGCTCCTATTAACAACCTTGAGGCTGATACATCGGCGGACCGGGTTGAGGGAGTGACTATAACATCTTCGGTCTCACTGTTTGGATTACCTGTGGATATTTCTTTGAAGCGCCCTACGGAGATTTCTCTCGAATCCATTTGGGAAGCAATTTCTCAGCTCTCTTCCGTTGTGAGTAAACAGCTGGATCTGACGGTTGCAAGACTTGGGAAATTAGAAGTATTATCTTCTGCGATGCAGGCAGACGTGGCTACCTGTTGTTTGAAGGTTGCTGAAGGGGAACATAAATTGACTCAGTCTGCTTTAGTACAAGAGTCTCTTATTAAGGATAATCTCTCTATGAAGATGAAATTGGAAAATTTAGAAAATATTGCACGTGCTTCTAATATTAGGTTGTTAAATTTTCCTGTGGTAACAAATGTTGCTCCACTTGAATTGTTTAAAAAGTATTTGCAGGAAGTTTTGTTGGTTCCAAATGACCTAGTTCCCCCAGTGGTAAAAGCATATTTTTTGCCTAAGGGCAAGATAGAGGGTAAGGTTGCAGTTGGTGAATTGGTTATGGATAGCTTGGATGTTTCCGCATTGTTACAGTCACCTAAAGAGTCAGAATTATTTACGTCAACTTTGTTAGTGACTCTGGCATTGCCCTCTGATCGAGACTGGCTGTTGAAGCTATATTTCAAGAAACGCTCTGTGCTATTCATGGGGAAGAGAGTGGCAATGTTTCCCGATGTTTCCAAAGAAACACAGAAAAGGCGTAGAGCTTTTTTGCTGTTAAAACCAGGTGTAGTTCAGTTGGGTGTGTATTTTGTACTTCGTTTTCCTTGCAAATGTGTTATTTCCTATCAGAATGCTAAATATGTGTTTTTGCGACCTGAGGATTTATCTTCATTTATCAGTTCTCATATTGTAACTTCCTCTCCTCGGTGAAATTCTCATTAATTAAGATAGCTCTCTGTCCCCCGCCAAGTATTGCCACTTTATTCCTAAATAATTTTTCTTTGGTCTTCTCCCCATATATTGGGCTAACTGCGTACTTGTATTACTGGTATTTCCTGATTTATTTCTTTTTCTTGTTGTATTTTGCTTATACAAGATGCTGTTTCTGTACAAGTATATTACTTGGTTTGGTTTGTTTAAAATGTATAAATAATAAATTTAAAAAAAAAAAAGAAGACAAAGGTGTATGTTTACTAAACTGCGTTAGTGCAATTCGCGTTAGGAGCCGCGTTAGTGAAAGGAAAGCCAAAAAAGGACATGGGCGGGACATCGTAACCAATAACGCGCAGTTACGCGCGTTATTGCGTGCCACGCAGCAACGATCGTTACAGCGCGTGCTACTGTGCGCACGCTAAAGACAGCGCGCAGACACCCAAAGACAGAATCAGAGCTGTAGCACAATGGTTACTACACAGACTGATGGTACAAGAGTCATGGGTTCGATTCCCCAGTGTGCCTAATGAGTAAGGCTGGCTGAGGCATCCTGTGTAACCCTTTGAAAGGCGACTATAATATTTTAATCCGCAGTCTGCAGGCGGGTTACAGTTTGCATATGTCAGGAAAAGTGTACCCTTCCTATGAAAATATGTTCCAATAGTGACGTTCTCTCTGACATGGTCATGTATTATATACCAGTTGATAGGAATATTTAGGCGCTCCCTATAAGGCGAAGTGTAAGGCGCGCCCTATAGGGAGCGCCTAAATATTCCTTTCAAATAGCATATAATACATATAATATAGGGTGAAGTGTAATGTGCGCCCTATTGGGCGCCGCGTAAATCGCACCCTATAGAGTACCGCATAAGGCGGGCCCTATAGGGCGCCTATTGAGCTACCCTAAGGTGACAGTACCCTGAGGGTGATTCTGCTGGCAGCACTAATATACAGTAAAAATAGACAATGCCTAAGACAGCCCTATCAATGAACCCCACTGTGGGTTGTGAACCTATGACCACTGGCTCCATGGGCAGTGAAGTAACCAGTGGGCTAGAGCTGCTAATAAACACATGGCTGGCTACAGGAGGACTGCACGGCACCACACCCACATTCTGCTGTGATTACCAGGGAGATTACATACCACCACCCAACACACCCTCTAGGGCTCAGGGTGGGGGACAGGATCTCCCGCCCACAGATCCACTTCCAACCCTCTGCAATGGTGGCAGTACAGGGGACCATCACCCCAGTCCCACTCGGGATCAAACACCCTACAGGGCAGGCAATGCAGAGCAGTACACACCCGTACAGCAAAAGCAGACAGACGGCAGGTCTGGAAATGCTCAGCTGCCCCCCACCATTATCTGACATTCCCCAGCAACAAGCCTGCAGCCGCTGCACCCTGCACGGTGCTCCAGCAAGACACATACTAGCTGCAGACAGTCCGCCAGCTAGTCCATAGTGCATGGTCCTGGAGGAGATGCATGTACCCAGAACGGGGATATCAGCATACACACCAAGCAGATAAGTCAGTGATTGGTCCCCAAAAGGAAACCCATATATATATCACATAAGAGAAATGCTATATAGCACTATGGTGGAACCTAGCCATGCCATGGTCACTGCTCAGTCAGGGTGACAGTGACCTCCCAGCAGGACATGCTATGGCCACCCTGTCCGTGCAGGTGGTACCGGGCACTACAATGTCCGGCCATTGCCCTATGCCCTGTGCAGATGCGGATAGGCCAGGCCACCCTATCCAGGCTATTCCCACAGTACCTTGCTCCTCATTATGCACATTGGCAGGCCAATACTGGCAACAGTGCTAGCAGTGTGGGCTGTGGAGGGTGTTGGCAGCCACCACACACTGGATAGACAGACAAGCACTCCCCACACCTATGCAAGCACTGTGCAACACTAGAGGTGTTGGGCAGCCCAGGCCACCACACCAGTCCTGGGCACAGTGCAGGCATGGCTATGGTACGCAATACTGTCGGAGTCACTCCCCAGGTTGGTAAACACTGTTAGACACAGGACCTGTAGCACACTCCACAGACATCAGAAAGGTTGCTATGATGCAGCTCACTCAGGAAATTGTACTTAACCTAGGAATTGCTATCTGCCAGTGCTCATAGCAACCTTCTGATAGCTGTGTAACATATTCCCAGGTTTAGGGTGGCATTAATACGGTATGCATGTGCTAGTATTGGGAGATGCACGCAGAGCCCAAAGTCCTGCCTCTCCAGGAGGCTTTGGATAAAGGGGCCTGTGGGTGTGGGTTTGTCTGCCCCTGTTGGCTGCTGCTTTAAGGCAGAGGTTCCCAACTCCAGTCCTGTGGTGCCAAACACTGTTCGGGTTTTCATGCTGTCCCTCATGAATATGCATGAGATACATCTGCATACCATGGGGGTGGCGCATAGAAATGCAGCACAGGCATCTTTATCAGAGGCAGCATGGAACCGGGATGGTGTTTGGCCCTCCAGGACTGCATTTGGGAGGCTCTGCTCTAGGTAATGTGCATGTTTATGGTGTCTGTGCTCTGTAGGGTAAAATGTGGGTGTTTTGGGCATGTTTATGTCATCTGCAAGACTGGTTCTGTCTGTATTAGCCCGTTCTAGTAGTGGGTAAAATATGAGGACTGGGTTGGCGGAAACCACAGCTGGGACCTGAACCTGTGACCCTCTGCTTCTGAATACACTGGTTCTGTGCACTGCACTGCCATGTTCTCACAGTGATGGTGCGTTCCCTGGTGATAACATGACTGTTGGTCAGACAGGGCCTGTCTGTTGGAGTGCACTGCACCCACGTGAAGGGTGCTAGGCCACGGTCTGCTCTGGGCAGCTGCCACTGCCCCCTCCACCACCAGTATCCCTCAGCCACCATGCTGACATGCCCTTCTGCTGGTGGTGCTGGTGGTATGCGGTCTCAAGCCATCCAGTGTGCAGGTAGGCGGCTGCCTATGGTGCGTGTTCTGGGGTGGGGGTGCCCGCGTAGCTGCCCACGCTTTCCCCCCGCACCGCCTGCCAATGTTCCGTGCCATTGGGCGTACCTGCTGGGTACTATTCCCTGTGACACTGTGGGAAGCACACTCTTGCCCATGTTGGGCCCTCAGCAGTTGCTGTTTGGCTGCTCTACTGTTTCAGCATTCCTATGGGCCAGCTAGGCATCACCCTAGTCCCCACTGTGGCCCAGCTGCTCCACAGCATGTGCCGCCTGCAGCCCTCTGTATCCCCTTCTCCAGCATCAGACCGGTTGCCCGTTCTGACATGCCCGCCCTAATGTTGCGGGACATGTGCACACCATAGGTACCCTGTGCAATGGTGGGGAAGTCCCTGAACAGTGCTATTTCACTGTGGGCCCGTGCACCTTGTATGGGGATGGGGTATGGACCCTTCCGCAGTTTATAAATACATAACTAACATACAGAAATACAGAAATATCTGTTCAATGGAGCTTACTCGGGGGGGGGGGGGGGTTGATGTTTCTCATTGATACCACTATTGGCCAGCTTGGTTGCTGTTTTTTTCCAGTTTGTTGGGGTCATTTTCAGTGTTGCTGTGCCCTTTTGTTTTGTGCACATGTATCACACTTATCACCTTTTTTTGGTTTCCCTGCCTAGGCTGTACATTGCTGACATTTAAATGGTTTCTCTCCCCTTTAATATGCCTTTAACGGCAGGTTTTCATTCGCGTTGGAATTCAGCTCTGAAATTCAGCGCGTTAGTGTAATGGGAGCCTCTCCCCGCCCACTCTCCGCCCATTGACCCCTTCTCTCCGCCCTCTCTCCGCCTTCTGCTATAGCGCGTTTACGATGGTTAATGCGCTACAGCGCATGCTATAGCGTGCTAACAATCGTTAACGTCGTACAACGTGCATTATTCACGTTTACCGCAGTTTAGTAAACATACCCAAAAAGTTTCTGACGACTGGTAAAATTAATAGGTTCATGATTGAAGGGGAAGAAATTGAAATAGTTGACAACTTTAACCTACTTAGATCAACAATCAAAGAAAGAACAAGCAGTCAAGAAACCAGATAACTCATTATTCTTGGCAGATTGGCTATGAAGGACCTAGACAAGATTCTTAAGAGCAGAGATGTCTCTCTCCATACAAAGATTCGACTTGTCCAGGCCATGGTATTTTCAAAACACATATGGATGCAAAAGTTGGAAAGTGAAAAAGATAGGAAGAAAATTGATGTCTTTGAATTAGGGTGCTGGCAACGAATACTATGTATATCATGGACTACCTAAAGAACAAACCAGTCAGTACTAGAGGAGATCAAATCTTAGCTTTCCTTAGAAGTTCAGATGACAAGACTTTGACTTTTACACTTTGGACACATCATGCAAAGAGAGAGATCGTTAGAGAAAGACATCATGTTTGGCAAGGTAGAAGGTCAATGTAAAAGAAGAATGCCAACAATGAGATGGATCGATGCAATAACAGCAGCTTTGGGTGCCATTCTATCAACAATGAGCTGCCTGACTGAAGACAGAACACAGTTTAGGACAACTATCCAGAGGGTCACCATGAATCAACACTGACTCGACTGCACTAGACAACAACAATAACAACATTATCAGCCACATAGTTCTTAATGCACATAAGAACACCAGAGTTAACTGCAAGACACCTATTACTACTACTACTACTATTACTATTTATCATTTATAAAGTGCTACAAGGCATACACAGAGCTGTACATATAGATGTAAGACACAGTCCCTGCTCATTAGAGCTTACAATCTAATCAAGACAAAACACGTGGAGACTCATTCTAATCCCTATACAGCTGGGCCATGTGCATGCACAAAATGGGGACGGGGCAGAGTTAGACTTGATTCCACAACTGCGTGGTCTAGATGCTCCCGTTATTGTGGAATTGGAGAGATAGTTGGGCCAACAGACACCCTATTCAAGTAGATGTATGTTGGCAGGCTTATCCATCCACATATGTCCATGCAAGCGAGCAGTGCAGCAAATGTGCTGTGGTGTCCCATCACATTGGCACCAAGCCATCCACAGCTGCCAGCTGTGACCCTGTGGACCCTGCACATTGGTGCACATCTGCAGCTGGTGGCCAGCATGGGCTGGATCAGGCACACAGGGGCCACAGCTGGCTAGTACCATGGAGGGCAGTGGGATTTGCCTTTCCGGACCCATATTCCACCTGTAGCCATGAATTATGTAGGCATCCGTCGGGGTGCTGGGGGACATACAGAGGCTTCTCCTGAATATGCTCTGTACATCCCAGTGCCTGGACACACCCCTGCTCCGCCCACTCCTGCCCACGTTTAGTGCTCCCCACTCAAACACCATGTATATGCAAGGAGCACTGCTGGTAGAATAGGGCTGGGGAGCTAGGCACGGACTGGATTTCCAGCCCTTATGTTCAATGCTGCTATTCGTGGCTTGGAATATCCCCCATAATGAAACTGGGGATTAGAGTATGGTGAGATACACATAAGTAGTGGACAAGAGAGTGATAAGCATCAGGATCTAAAAGCGGCCTCAAAGAGTTCGGTTTTTGCCTGAATTTGAATAGAGCTAGGGAAGGGGTTTGATGGCACAGACTCAGGTAGTTTCTTCCAGGTATATGGAGCAGCATGATGGAATGAACAAAGACTGGAGTTGGTAGTGGCAGAGAAGAGAACAGATAAAAGGGATCTGCCACAGGAGCAGAGTTCCCGAGGAGGGGTATAGAGTGAGATAAGAGAGGAAAGATAGTGAGGAGCCTCAGAATGAATGCACTTGTAGGTCAGTAGAAGAAGTTTGAATGGGATATGGAAACTGATAGGGAGCTAGTGAAGTGAGAAGAGTGGTTCAATGAGCATAGCGACACTGGCAGAAGATAAGCTGTGTAGCTGAGTTTTGAACAGAATGAAGGGGAGAGAGATGATTCAGAAGGAAGACTAGCAAGGTCAAGGCAGGAGGTGACTAGTGAGTGGATAAGGGTCTTACTAGTGGGAGTAGAAAGGAAGGGACAAATTTTGCTGTTGTTATAGAGAAAGAAGCGGCAGGTTTTAGCCATCTGCTGGATGTGTCCAGAGAAAGAGCGAGTAGAGTCAAAGATGATCCCAAGGTTGCAAGGTGATGAAACTGGAAGGAGTGTAGTGTCATCGCAGAAATAGAGAAGCAAAGAAGGGGGGGAGTGGGTTTAGGGGAAAGATAAGGAGCTCAGTTTTGTCCATGTTCAATTTCAAATGATGGTGAGACATCCAGGCAGCAATGTCGGATAAACAGGCAGAGATCCGAGACTGGATTCCTGGAGAGATTTCAGGCACAGAGAGGTAGATCTGAGAGTCATTAGCATAAAGATGGTTCTGAAAATCATGGGAGGAAATAAGTGCACCAAAGGGCTGGTTGTAGAGAAAGTAGAGGTCCCAAGACAGAGTCCTGAGGTGCACCAACTGAAAGTGGGATGGCAGTAGAGGAGGATCCACCAGAACACACACTGAAAGTGCACTGGGAGCAATAAGAAGAAAATCAGGACAGAACAGACCCCCTAAATTCAAGTGAGGACAAGGTATCGAGGAGTAAGTGGTGATCAACAATGTCAAAAGCAGCAAAAAGGTCAAGAAGGATGAGGATCGAGTAAGGGCCCTTGGATTTGGTAAGGGACAAATCTCTGGAGACTTTGGCAAGAACCATTTCTGTGGAATGTAGAGGATGAAAGTCAGACTGCAGTGGATCCAGAAGAGCTTGAGAGGAAAGAAAGTCAAGAAAGCAGCAGTGAACAGCTTGTTCAAGTAGTTTTGAAAGCAATATGACAGATGGAAGAGATGATGGTGGAAGAGAGAGAGCTTAGCAGATGGGTGGGAATGGGATCAGAGGAGTAGGCAGTCAATTTGGAGGAGGAGAGAAGATATGCAGTTTATTCTTCAGTGATTTCAGAAAAGGAAGAAAGCATGATAGAAGGTGAGGGTAGAATTTGGGATTCAACAGGGAGAGGGGAAGGTGGAGGGGAACCTGTAGAGAATTCAAGTGTAATCTTTTGGACTTTGATGGAAATAGTCAACCAAGGTCTGGGCAAAAAGTTAAGGAGGGACTGGGAGAAGGGAGATCTTGAGGGGAGAGTTAAGCATAGCGAAGAGTTAGCAAGGGTCAGAGGTAAAGAGTTAGTCAGATTGACATAGTACTCTTGCTTGGCAAGTGTTATGGCTGACTGAAAAGAGGTTAGCATGAATTTGAAATGTAGGTAGTCAGCAAGGGCCAAAGGCACTCAGCTGAGTGGGCACAGGAATGTAAGTAGCAGGTCATCGAGAACAGCCAGGATTGAGTTATGGTACACCTCACAGGGTGTGAAAGGGGAGGAGCACGTGCATCCAGACCAGAGGAGTTATAGGAAGATACTGCCTCATCAACAGACTCAGATGACATAGTGGAGGGAAGAGGTGATAAGACAGCAGTGGAAAGAGCTGAAGAGCTGATAGTGTGAAGATTCCTAAACATGTTGGTGGAGATCAGGCCAGACAAGGACGGGGGGTGGCTAAGGGTGAAGGTTATCAGGTGATGGTCAGATAAGAAGGGAAGAACTGAAGTGCAGAAATTTGAGGGTGAGCAATTGGAGAAGAAAACAAGGTCAAGGCAGTGGCAATGCTTGTGAGTAGGAGAGGTAGAGCACAACTTGAGACTGAATGAGGTGATTGGGGAAAGGAGTTTTAAGACATAAGGGTCATAAAGGTCATCAACGTGGATGTTAAAATCCCCAAGAATAAGGGAAGGGGAAGATACATCCAGAGAGGAGGAGAGTCAGGAGTCAAAGTCTGTAACAAAGGTAGAGGTGGACTTGTTTGGGGGTCAATAAATGACAGCTTCTAGGAGAGATAGTGGAATAAATAGACAGATGGTGTGGGCCTCAAAGGAAGCAAAGGAATTAGATGGAGGCAGGAGGGGCTGAAATTTGGCAGTACTGAGAGAGTAGAAACCCAATACCGCCACCAGGACCAACAGGCTGAGGTGTATATAAAAATAGGTAGCCTCCATTACAGAGGGCAGCTACTGAAGCAGAGTCTTTAGGGAGGAGCCAAGTTTCAGTAAGAACCAGGATGTGCAGAGTATTAGAGATAAAGAGATCATGAATGAAGGCAAGTGGGTAATAGATAGGGTAGGATAAAGGATAGGGCCATGGAATTGTTGGAATGAGGAGTAAAGATTAGGAAGAGTTAACATCAAGTAATATAAAGTGATGTGGAGCCACAGGAGAGGGAGAAGAGAAGAGAATGCAAATCAGAGGAGATACAGGTAGAGAGGGAGGGGAGAAGTCCAGGTGGGTTCAGGTACACCTGAGTAATTGTGTCAATGTGCAGAGGAAGGCTATGAAAGAAAGTTAAGCCAGGGGTTGTGGGTGGGTGGGTAATATAGAGAAGTGTTAAGGAGATAGACATAGCACTACAGAGAGAAGATAGAACACACACATTGGAACGCTAGAAATATAGAAAGAAAGAACAATATATAAATAACAAGCTAAATTCTAAACAGGTCCAAGAAGATGTCTGAATAAAGCATAAAAGTTAGGAGAGGCTTACAATGAGGGTGCTCTCCTAAGCAGGAACCTCCAAATGGAAGGTCAGCTGCCTATGTGCTCAGAGGTAAGATTCTGAACAAAGCCCAGCAGGCGGGGAGGGACTGGTCAAGTGCTGAAGGCAGGTAAATGGAAGCACGCAGATTCCATAGGAAGTGATCTAGTAAACCTCAGACAAGGTAAAAACTTAAACTTTAAATATTTACAGAGGCATAGGGAGAAGGAGAAAAGAAAAAAAATCCACTCCTAACTGTGCAGTCAGAGTACAGAGGCAATAAGCTGCCCCTTCCTGCCTGCAAACTCTTAGTGGGAAGCATGGCTATTTTGTCAGCTTTATTATACAGGGTGGCCCAAAAAAAGTGAGAACATCTCATAGCATATAAGTTATTTAAAAATTCAAAAAGACAGATGTAAAAGATTGACAAATTAAAAAAAAAAAGATGGTGACTGGAAATTGTCGAAATAAAGATGTTAGATAGCTAAAAAAGGTAAATAAGTAAACTATTTAAGCTTTTAATTTATGAGATGTTCTTACTTTTTTTGGGCCACCCTTTATATCCCTTATTCCTATGATTTGTCCCTGATGCAGGTATAATTCTGCTGAAACATGGCCGTGTTGGGCTTAAGGGAATATTTTTATACAGTGGGAAAAGTTGCTACCCCTGCTGCTCCTTTCGTTTGTCATTTCATAATCCAAAAAGGTGCTGATTTTACATCTCTTTTATAAAGGCAAAAAAAAGGTTCCTATGTTTTTTTTATAAATCTTCTTGCACATATTTGTACTTTGTTCTGAAGGTGTCAATATCTGTAAGTGCCTTATGAGCCTACTCACCTATTTTATGAAATATGCATATGCATTGCAGCTCTGCCTCGCTCTGCTCAAACTACACACTGGGAACACCTGTGTGAAGATTGCATACACGTAGATGCATTCTTGGGATATGCCTACATTTAGGGCATGTTTACTAAACCACATTACAGGTATTGTGCCATTTTAGTGCAACTAACACTGTGTTACCTGCAAAGATCATGTACAGTTTGATAGCGGCTTGTGCAGCATTTCCTCAGCAGATAGTGTGCTAAAATCACATAAGCTGTGGCTCGGCAACACCATGAATGCAAATATCGCCCATTGAGGTGCTGTTATCTGCACCGGTTTTGTCTGCAAAACTGATGGTCACCGGATGCAGTTAACGCCCGCAGTAACCACATGTTGCAGACACACCCACTCTCTGCTCCTATCCCACCCAATCCTCCATTTACCACACGCTCTGCATCTCATTTTCACTGTGCAATCTTATGGTTGGCCAATATGGCATACTCAAGCCCATGGTAACAGCTAGCACAGCTCAGTAAACATGCCTCTTAGATTAATCCTGTAACATGTGATTTTATAACAACCATTTGCTGTGTATAAAACATGCTTCACATGCAGAAAATGCTTTAGAGAATTACACCTCACAAAGTAGCTCTGTCCATCTGAAAATTTTATGTCCACCCTTAAATGTCTGTTAACAACTACATTTTACAAATTTATAGCTTTTTCAAGTTATTACAAATTTTATTTAACTTGCTACAACATTTTACTCCTCCTTTTGCTGCTCACCCCTTCCTGAAAACATTACAGCCTGTCTTTAATTTCTAAGGCCTCTGAGTGGAGATGGCAGAGGTTAAAAAGTGACAAAATTCAAGAAACTCTTAGATAAGCACATAGGATCTTGACCTGCAAAGAAGTGAAGGAGAAGCCAGGGATCAACTAGGATTTAAGGTATTTCAACAGAAATATATCTGACAGGCTAGATGGGCCATCCCTTCCATCTTATCCAATGTTTCTATGTTTAAAAACATCAGTGTATTGTAAGTGAAAGCTTCTGAAGAGAACACAAACATGTATGGCCTTTCTTTTCAATGACACTTAGGGGTATGTTTACTAAACTGCGGTAATGTCATTCGCGTTAGGTTCCGCGGTAAAGGTACAGATGCCCATATAAAGGCGTGGGCGGTGAATTGTTACAGCAAGCCGTATCAGCTAACGCATGTTACAAACTAACACGCGCTACAAGGCGCCTCATAAGGCACCTTATAAGACACATTACAAGGCGCCTTGCAAGGCGCCTTATAAGGTGCCTTATAAGTAAGGTGCCCTATAAGGTGCCTTGTTAGGTGCCCTATAAGGTACCTTGTTAGGTGCCTCATAAGGCGCTTTGTAAGGTGCCCTATACAATAGGGCTCCTTAGGCTAAGCACCGTATTATGCACCCCTGGACAAGGCACCTTAGAAGGCACCCTGGGTTACAGAACCATAGGTTACGGTGGCCTAACAAGGTTATGGTGCCCTAGTTTAGTATGGCCTAAGGGCTGCAAGGTGCTGCAGGATGACATGCATGATCTGTGAGGAACAGAGACAGATGTAGCCCTAACACTAGATAGAGCACTCAGGAAAGGCAATGAACAGGTGAGTGAAGGAGGGAGAGCTGGGAGCCGCTGGACCTGCCATATCTGCGGGCATCCCATGTGGCTGCCAGTACTGATGACAAACATGGTGGGGGCAACTGTACCACAGCACAGGGTGTTGGCAATGTAAAGTACTGGAAAGACACTTGGTGGCAGACGATGGGAATACATGTCCCCCAGTGGAGGCGGAGGTGGCAGGATAGTTACAATGATGGGTGGACAGAGGAGTGGTGGTGCCATGCAGATCAGGCACAGGCGAGGCAAGCATGAAGAGGTGCAATGCAGGAAAGAGTAGCAGTGCAAGACATGGGGTGACAGCCCGCACAGGCAGACAGGTCTCTACATAGCTGACAGATGCAGATAGACGGACCGAGGAAATGTTGGCAATTGTGGCGAGGGTATTATGGGCTGGCAGCACAAATCTGCAAAAATATGACTGTTACAGGCATGCGCACTATTTCAGTAGGACAGGCATGAGAAGAGGGAACAATGAGGAATTGAACCCATGAACACTGCCAAGAATGGCATGGTATTAACCAGTAGGCTATACCTCCGTGGTGTATGTCACAGCAATGTCTGGGTACAGAAGGACTGCAGGTCACTGCACAAACTGTCTGCTCTGAGTGCCAGGATAGGGTAACCCCACCAGTACCCATGATGCAATGCACATGCTGAATAGCTGTCTACAGCTGATCACCAAATGGGGTCTGCACCTCTCCGGTACCTCAGCTTGGAAAGACGAACAGTGTGTGATACTGGCACAGAGTAGCTACAGACCATGCCATTGTGCAGGTTCTGTGTTCTCACTGAGGGATAGGATGAGTGCCCAGCACTAGGTCCACAGTACATGTGGTGCTAGAGGTAGGTACTGCTGTACATCCCCATCACTACCAGTGTGTGACAGGTGTTCCCTGCAGTACAGTTGAAGGTAATTTGGTGTGCTTCTTTATCCTGCAGTCACATGTGGTCCTCTGGGATGAGATACCACCCAGATTAGTGTGTACCCCTTGTTAGGGTCTGGCTGACATGGGCACCTGTTATAAGGGCAGAGGGGTTTCCAGGCTTGCATGAGGTTTGTGTAGCAGTGCCTTTACAGGTCACAGTGGTATGCGCTACATACCACAAAGGGCTCACATCACCCTTTTTGTAGGTAAAGGACAGGTGCCCCAGCCCCCATGAAGCAACCTCCATTCTGCTGGTATGTGACAGCCCTCCGGGGTTGGTGGGCCAGAGCCATACCTGTGGCTGGGGCAGTAGCAGACCTGCAGCAATGATGGGGTTAGCTCTGGAAAAAAAACCCAAATGCCTCACACCACTGTCTACCAGTCACCAGCAGACAGCACAGTCAGGCTGCACTTTATAAGTGTTCTGACCATGCACAGTCTAACTGCAGATAATCCACTAGCCAGTCCATAGTGCATGCTCACAGAGAAACTATGTGCACCAAGCAGGTATCTCAGCACTAGGAACACAAAAGGATCACTGGAAGCACATAATGTAGAGCACTATGTGGGATTGTGGGAACCTAGACATTCCATGGTCACTGCTCAGTCAGAGTGAGTGCCCTCCCAGCATGCCATGCTGTGGCCACCCTGTCCATGCAGGCGGTGGTCGGGCACTACAGTGTCCCAGCCATTGCCCCACACCCTGTGAAGGTGCATCCTGGCCAATCTGCTCTGTCTGGGCCATACCCACAACACCTTGCTCCTCATTATGCATATATTCAGGCTATTGCTGGTAACAGTGGGACATTGTGGGCCCGGTGAGGTGTGGGCAGCCACAAAACAATGGATAGACATTCACACACACACACACCTATTGCAGCATTGTGCACAGATAGGGGTGGTTGGCAACCCTGCCCGCCACACTGGTCCTGATCACAGTGCCGACATTGCTAAACTGTGCAGGAGGTAGTAGTAGTGCCCTGGTGATAACTGCTGCTGATTGCTGGCGCCAACAGCCTGACTCTCCATGCATCTTTGGATTGTGGAGCCTGTGTGAGTGGGTGTTTGTATCCCTGTTCGCCGCTGCTTTGGGCTTTGCACATATTGCTGTTGTATCTGCATTGTAGGGTAAAACATAGGGGTATGCTCTGCAGGAACCACAGCCTGGGTTTGAATCTGTGACCCTCTGCTTCTGGACATACTGTCTGGGTGTACTGCACTACACTGTTGCCACAGTTGCATGGTGATCCCTGGGGCTACCTGTACTTTTCCTCAGCCAGACCTTTTATGTTGCACTGCACACCACGTACTGGTATAGGGCATGGCGTAGGTCCACTGCAGGCAGGTGCCACTGCCCCCTCCAGCACGGGCACCCCCCCCCTGCCATGCTGACATGGCTATATGCTGTCGGTGCTGGTAGTGCGCAGTCCCAGGCCATCCACTGTGTGGGTAGGTGGTCGCCTAGGAAGCGGGGTCTTGGGCATGGGGCATACATGAGCATCCTCACATCCCCCCCATCACCGCCTACCAATAGTCTGTCCCTTCCGCTTGGGGGAGGGTTGGCTGGGGGGATGTCAGGTCAGTGCCCTGGCAACTGTTAGCTCGGGTGAACCAGGTAGATGTAGGTGGATTGTGTTTGGCCTTTGTCAGCTGCTGTCATGCTGATTTCCGGTTTCTGTGTTCCTATGTGCCACCTAACCCCTATGCCCCACTTGCACCATCGCCATAGTGGCCTTTCATACTTGGGCACTATGCTGTTGCTAGAAATGGAGCACTCCTATCACGTTTCTTGGGCTCCCTGTCTATGCTGTACATTGCTGACACTGAAATGGTTTCTCTCTCCTGCAAATGTGCATCTAACAGCAGGTTTTCATTCGCGGTAGGATTCAGTCCTTCAGTTCAGTGCGTTAGTGTGCAGGGAGCCTCTTCCCACCCACTCCCTGCCCATTGACCTCTTCCCCCACCCTCTCTCCACCCTCTGCGTTGTTTACCGTGGCTGGGGACGTTGACGATCGTTAAGTAACATTAACGCGCGTTAACGTTACCTACCGCTCATTAACATTACCTAACGATCCTTAACGTTACATAACGCATGGTCTGTAACGTTACCGCAGTTTAGTAAACATACCCCTTAGTGTTTTTTGTTATTTTTAGTACAAGAACCCAGTATAGTTTGGCTGGTATATTCGTTCATGCCCATGTTGCCCTGGAAACATGTCTGATGTTTATTCAGCATATATTAGCATCTTGCCATACCTTCCACTTCCAATAAAGATGTCCACAAAAAGACTCGAGTTTTTAATTTCTCAGTCATTGAAATATCTTATTTACAGCTTTGTTTCTAGTGTCAGAAGGCATGCAAAGACAGGGAGATTTAACTTATCTGTTAAGTTTCAACATGGGATCCCCCTGGCATCCGAAGCCATTTGCAGTCATCAATTAAAAGTTTCTATAAATGCAGAGAGAGTGTTCCTTTGCTTATGCTATCCACATTTGCTGTAATGTCTTCCTTCAGGTCCTGAACCTTACATGGGTTATTCCTGTATACATTAATTATAGACAGATATGGAAACCAGGACCAAAGTAGCAAGGATGATAATTTGAGATGATCCTATTGTGAAAGGGCTCATTTAGGAAATCCAGATCTGCTGTGGCCAAGTGTGACCATGCACTATTTGACTTAAAACATGTTTTCTTAATTCCAATCTCTATGCCTTGATGAAATGAAATAAATTCAGGGCCATCACAAGGGCAGGCTGTCCAGGACACAAAGCCTTAGGGAACAGTGACTCCGGAGCTCCCCACCTCCCCCCAATAATGCACTTTGACTGTGAGTGCCACATCTGAACACAAAACTGAAGAAGAGCAGGTAGAGCTAAGCAGAGCGGAGCGATGGCAGGTTTCCGTTTGCTGCCTCCTATCAAAGAGTGCAGGTTGATCTGGGCATCTAGAAGGAGAAGAGTGAATATGTTTTGCTGAACCAACCGTCCCACATGGCCAGAAGCATATAGGCTGGAAGTGGAGAGAGCATTGCCATGGGAGATCAAGTGAGCTTCTTAAAAATAGCTTACCCCTTTCTGTCAACATCTGGCATCTCTGCCTTTCACCTCACTGACTTTCCTACCCTGCAGCTCATTCTTGGTACTAGTTCTTCTAACATGATTCTGCTCCAGCCAATAAACACATTTTCTTGGGCAATTTTTCCAGTTGCAAGTCTGACAATGTGATATATGTCATCCAGTGTCCATGTAAGAAACTATATAGTTTCACCCTCACTGCATGTATAACACACTCACTTTACCCGATTGTTTGCTGTGATACCACCTTGATTAATAAGATAAGGCGGTTTAGAAATACTGTTAAATAAATAAAAATAAAAATATGGGGCAAGACCACAAGAAGCATTTGAAAACAGATCGTTGAGCATAGAAGTTGCCTATGGAGGGGTTTGACCAATAAACGTTTGGTACTCCATTGGCAAGAACAACAACATAAAATCTCAGATTTGCATTTTTTTTGTCCTTAAAAAGGTGAAATTGAATTGGAGAGGAGGAGATTTAAACAAAGTGATTCTGCAGCCGAAACAGTGTTATATTTTTGCCCTCTATACCATGACACCTAACGGCCTTAATCTTAGAACTGATCTGTCTGGGTTGTGTTTCCATAATAATGGACTTGTTCCCCTACCGTACCTTTCCCTCCTCCCCCTCCTCCTCTCTTCCCCCCTTTCCCTCTTTTCTCCCTTCTCCCTTCCCTCTCCCCCCTCATTTAACTTCTTTCCCATTCCTTCCCCCTTCTCCCTCCTCTCCCCTTCCTTGTCTTCCTTCCCTGTTCCCTCCCCTTCTCCATCCTTCCCCCATTCCCTCCTCCCTCCTCCCCTTCCTTTTCCTTCTTCCCCTTTCCTTCCCCCTTCTCCTTCCTCTCTCCCTTCCTTTTCCTTCTTCCCCATTCCTTCCCCCTTCTCTCTCCTCCCTCCCTTCCTTTTCCTTCTTCCCCATTCCTCCTCCCTCCCCTTCCTTCCCTCTCTTTCCCTCCTCACCCTTTTTTCCTTCTTCCCCATTCCCTCCTCCCTCCTCCCCTTCCTTCCCTCACTTTCCCTCCACACCCTTTTTTCCTTCTTCCCCATTCCCTCCTCCCTCCTCCCCTTCCTTCCCTCCCTTTCCCTCCTCACCCTTTTTTCCTTCTTCCCCATTCCCTCCTCCCCTTCCTTCCCTCCCTTTCCCTCCTCACCCTTTTTTCCTTCTTCCCCATTCCCTCCTCCCTCCCCACTTCCCCTGCTTTCCGCTTCCCCTTCCCTTTTTTTCCCTTCCCTTTCCCTTTCCCCTTCCCCATTTCCTCCCCTTTTCCCTTTCTCCCCCTCCCTCTCATTCTCCCCTCTTTTCATTCTTTCATTCTTTTCATTTATTTATTTATTTGATCATGTTTTATGGATATGCATCAGTTATTTTACAGTTTTAGCTGGTATTTTTAGTTGTCGTGGTTTTATCTCCAATCTTATTCACCCCTTTTTTATATGGCATCAATGCCCTCTAGTGGTGGGTGATATTATGTTTTATTATGTGCTTGATTCCTTTTATCTAGCATAATGTTTTTATGATTTTTATTTTATCTTATTACTCTGGTTTCCCTTGTGGGCATCAAAGTTTTGGAAAAAGTACAATTGAGTGGTGAAGCTGAGACATCATTTATTTTTCTGCTCATGCCTCTGGTCTCAGATGCTCTCTTAATAAGCATTTTTAAGAAGTTTGTACTTTTGTGTTGCCACAGCATCATTTCATGGCGCCACACAAATATTGTATTATTTATGTAGCTAATTTTATATACCACAAATCTAAGAGTCTAAGCAGTTTATAGAGAACAACATGCCAAAAGGCTTACATGGAACAAAATTAGAAGAAAGGAAAAACTAAATTAAAAATTACAATAAAGGCATAATAGAAAAAAATAATCTGAGAATTAAATGGAAACATTTAAGACGTATTCATTAAATAAGAAAGTCTTGAGTTTTCTTTTAAAGTCCAGTAAATTGTTGATGGCACGGAGCTCATATGGGAGCATATTCCAATGAGTGGGTGCAAAGAAAGAGAAAGCTCTTCTTGATATTGGAGTAAGCTGAAGGTACATGTAGAGAATTTTCTGAATGAGGGTTTGAAGATAAAGAGCAGACAATCCATGATAAACTTTAAAAGTGATAAGCAGAGACTTAAATTTAATACTCTGAGAAATTGGGAGCCAGTGTAATTGTTTAAAAAAGTGTAACATGCTCAAATCTGGAATATTATTGTTTTCTTTTTATAATATCTGGCCCCTTTAGTTCATTACTTGAGGGTTTTTTTTTACATTTCTTTGTAAAAACGGAATGAGTTTATGACCCCGATGTTATAGGTATGCGGTCATATCCCTAATAGGGTTTCATAAGGGCTAGGGCTCCTCATATACATGTTGTTTTATTTCCTTTTTAATGTTCCTATCTTTTTGTTTTTATGTTTTATGTGGGCATCCGTTTTTGTATATTACAGTAAGTGAACCAATGGCTGCTATACGATACACAGTACACGGAGAGATACAATTATTCTGGACATTGGGTATTATTTTTCAATTGTTCCTGATAGTCCAGTAGTAATTCTCGATGTGACCATATTTCTTGCTCCTATATAATGTGAATATCTTCAACACCTTTCTTCACCTTTGACCTGTGATCCTTGTTTTATGGATCCTAATTCTTGATTAAATCTCGCATCTTAAGTCAGTATTGTGTGGTTGTTTCCACTTTTATGCACAATTTTATTGAGTTAAGTTTTGATAGAACAAAGATTGTATAGATTATATATACATATTGTCCCTTTAACCCCAAGAATTGTCACGAAAAAGTGCATAAGACTAACCAGCAGTTTTTTCAGTGTTTGATTTCACTGAGACTTTCTGTATGCTGGCTGTTCCCGCTGGATGTTTAAGGTATTTACATTGTCCCATCTGAGTTCACTTTTGTTTGTAGACACCACATAGGTTTTCATTATACCTTCTTGTTTGAATGAAATAAATTCAAGTGACCCTTGGTCATGTTTGGGAAATAGCTTTTTAAGGGTAGAACGCTAGAGTACCGTGCTGCCTTTTGATCATAATAGAGCGATTTGAGTAGTGCTGAGGACATTTTTCCCTTTCCGTGTATGACGATGCACCGTAGAATTACAATCTCTCAATTCTGCCCCCCCTTTTTTTTTAGCTTATGCTCACTTATTCTCTTCTGCTCTTATACACCTAGGAATGTCATATGAAGCTTATGCTGACTCTATCAAGCACGGTTTGTGATCTTTTAAGATTCAATGATTTGATGTTTTAGTTGTTTGTTCTATTTAGCGATTAATGAATACAATTTTATGTTTATGTTTATTCAGCAATTTGATATACCACCCTTTATGACATCAGGGCGGTTTACAATATAATAACAGTCAAGGCCAGAAAAGGAAAAGAACTACAATAATTGATAGGAAAGGGACTGTGCAGTCACACAGAGAGGGGAGATTCAGAAAGGAGGTAACAGAGAAGGGTCAGGAGAGGCTGGAAGGCAGGTCGGATCTTCAGAAGGCTCTTGAATGTGGGGAAGGAAGGTTCATGATGCAGGGCCGGGGCAAGATTTGCATTCCACTACCTCTGTTTCACATTTTATCTGTTTGACAACATTTTGTTAATCATTATATATAAAAAAGTATTACGAGTATATATTTTATGTCACATATTCATTTATTATTATTTATGTGTTGTTACTATCTCATTTTAAATGGGCTGTTTTACATTTTAGTTTATTCAGGATGGCATATGTCTTTTAATTTTTTAAAATTTGTCTTAAGTGTTTTTATGGTTTCATTTTTAAGGATAATTTCAATTTATGATTCTTTCTTTTAATTGTTATTTATGATTTATAGTGCCATATAACCCTGAGGAAGGCAGTGCCGAAACACGGCCCATGTCGGGTTAGGCTTTTTTGTACCCCAGCATTAAGGACACACTTGAAAAAAGAAGTTGTTTTTTGATATACCACACTCTGGAATGGTTTGTGCATATATATTTTTTTAATATGTTCCTTTGAGGCTGACAATACCACTTTTGCCTTTCTCCTTTTACTAATCTACTGTATATTTTTAAAAAGTCTTGTCTCCCCATTTTACTGTACTGGCATCCTTTCATTCCTAATTTTCCAGCTTCTCTTATTTTTTTCAAACATTGCTGCTTGTCTTTTCCTTTCCATGATTTCTTGTTGTTTATGAAGGCTAACATCTCTTCCTTATCTTTTCAGCTATCTTTTGAGAACCATAACAGATTCCTTTTCTTCTTACTTTTACTTACTTTTCTAACAAAAAGGCCCATTGTCCTTAAAATACTTCCTTTCAGTTTTGCCCACTGCTTTTCTTCTTCTCCCAGATATTAGCATATAGCTAATGATTCCTTGAGGTATTCCCCCATTTCGATAAAGTTAGTTTTCCTTAAGTCTAGAGTCCTTGCTTTTGAATAAACTTTCTCCACCCATATCCTAATATTGAACCAAACCATCTGGTGATCACAGGATGTCAGATGATCACCCCACTATAACATCAGAACAACTCTCCCCATTTGTAATCATCAGGTCCAATTTGGCCTCCTTTTGATTGGGTTCTGTTACCAGCTGCAGCAGCAATTCTCCCTGTAGAGAATTCAGGATCTCCCTATCTTTAGAAGAAACTGCAGCAGGGATGTCCCTCCAGCATATTTAAATCTCCTATCAGTAGCACTTTTCCTTCCTTAGCAATATTGTGAATGCCTTCCATTAATTCTCTGTCCATGAACCAAGATGAATGGTTTGATTTTGCTTCACTTCCAACCTGGAGGAGAATGGGCCAATCTAGACCTTCCAAATGAGGAGGCAATGGAGAACAGGCTGCTTTATTCTGTAGAGGGATTGATGTTTCTGCCTTCTGCTCTGCTACTAGTTAGAGAGAGGAAGAAAGGAGAGTTGCTCAGGGGTAGGCAAAATCGGGTTCTTATTCTCTTTTGTGATAGGATGTGGAATTGGTGACTTTGGCAAGTTGGAAGAATTGGAGTGTGTTGAGGATAAGTGGCGTCGGGGGCAATATTGATGAGCTGTATGATATTAATGGAGCAGCACCGATGGGAAGAAGGAGTAGAGTATGAAGGGTTCTCCAGGACCAAGCAGGAAGTCAGTCCTCACATATGGGTGACGTCGGCGCCGACGGAGCCCTCGCGGAGCAATTTTCCCCAGCTTTCAAAGAAAGCCTTTGGGAATTGCAGCGCGCATGCGCGGTCGCCTTCCCGCCCAAGGGTGCCATCTTAGCCAGTCTTCTTTTTTCCGCGGAGCCCTACAGACGTACCCGTCGTGTCCCCACTGAAAAAGTTGATTTTCGTGAGTTTTTCTCTTTTTTTCACTTCGGTTCGACGCCGGTCGTTTTCCTGCCCGGACTCGCGACGCCGTTGCGAGTCCTTCTCTTATTTTTCAGTTTTTCTGATTTTGGTCAGTTTCGTTTTCGGTTTTTCGCTGGCAGCCCGGTCCTTTGACCTTGCAGGGGCCCTTTTTCCCCCGATGGCTGCCAGTGGTTTCAAGCGGTGTGGTCAGTGTGACAGAAATATGTCACTCACTGACACACACGATAATTGCCTCCGCTGCCTGGGCCCGGATCATGAAGAACTGATCTGTGGAGCCTGTGGCAAAATGTCCTCCAAAGCGTTAAGGAGTCGGCGGCACCAGCGGGATAGAATCTTCGCTGACCCCGGCCGTACCCGGACCTCGTCGGAGGCCTCGGCATCCAGAGGTTCCAGCTCTGACCATCGCCGAAGCTCCTCCGACAGGGGTTCTCCCTCCGGGGACCATCGACGGAAGGTAAAACCCGCGAGGGCGTCGTCGGTGGACGCTCCTGGCTCCGCGAGGGCCAGGTCGCATAGCCCCGATAGCCGTCCCGGGTCTTTGGAGAAGGAGCACCTCCCGAAGCGACCTCGCCTGGAGTCGGAGTTGCCTGCTCGGGTAAGTCCTGTAGTCCTTCTGGACTCGCCTCCGAGATGTCCGACGTCGGGCCCGACGCCGTCGGGGCCCGAGTCGGGGGCTGCTGGGTCACCTGAGGTCGGACTCAGGTTGACGGCCTTGGAGAGCAGACTATCTGCCTTCATGGACCAGCAGCGGGCACTGATCGCTAGCCTCGCTGGCGCCACTGCCCCGACCGCCGGGACGTCGACGTCTAAGTCGACCCCGGAGACCGAGCCGATCCTCGAGTCCATGCGAACTCGAGTCGATCCTTGGTCGAGGTCACCCTCGGCCTCCCGTTCGGGACCGAGGTCGTCGACGCCGACTCCCTCGGCGTCGGGGCGACCGACGCCTCCGCCTGCCCGAGCCGACCCCACCGATTCCTCCTCGGAGTCGGCCTGGGAGTCTGAAGAGGAAGAGTCACCTGATTCGTTTCGGACTCGGTGTGTCCCCTCGGACTCACCTGAGTCCGAACCTCGGAAGCAGTCCCCTCCGGAGGATGCCAGGTTCTCGGACTTCGTCAGGGATATGGCCAAGGCTTTGGCCTTCCCGGCGGATCCCGAGGAGGAGCCTCGAGCCGAAGAGCTCGACGCCCTTCAGTACGGCTCTCCCGCCCGGGAGCACTTTACTGTACCGGTTCCTCCCATGCTGGAACGACTACTCTTCCGCATGTGGGAGAGTCCGGCCTCGTCGCCGGTATTAAGCAAGCGGGTCGATTCCATCTATCGAGTCCGCAAGAGTCCTGGCTTCCAAAAAGCACAGCTGCCACACCATTCCATGGTAGTGGAATCGGCCATGCATAGGCTTAAGAGCCAAAAGATGCACTCCTCGGTGCCTCCTGGCAGGGAGGCCCGTAACCTGGATGGCCTTGGTAAGAAGTGTTTCCAGGGCTCTATGCTTGCTTGTCGTGTCCAGACTTACCAGCTATACATGGGCATGTATCTCCGAGACCTGGCTAAAGAGATAGCCGGATTCTCCGCTGGACTGTCCGAGGAACCTTTGCGGAGGTTCCTGGCCTTGACAACTGGTATTCGGGAATGCTCCAAATTCATGTCCCGAGCAGCCTATGATGGCTTTGAAGCATCGGCTCGAGTAGCCGCAGCTGGCATCGGTGCCCGCCGACAGGCTTGGCTTCAGTCGTCTGACCTTGAACCCTGGGTGCAGGACAAGTTGGTCGATGTCCCCTGCCGAGGTGAGAACCTCTTTGGCAAGCCCATGGCTGAAAAGGCTGCACAAATCGAGACGGAGACTCTCACCAGGACTAGGCTTTCTAGGAAGACCTCCGCCCCTTCCCAGAAAAAGAAGGGCTCGGGAAAGAAGTCCTTTTACCCGAGAAAGGCGGCTGCCTATAAACACTACCCTCAATATCAGGCCTCCGCAGCTCCCCCACAGGGCCAGCAGGCCAAGGGACGGGGTAACGGGTCCCGTAGGCAGCAAGCCCCCAAGCCTGCACCACCAGCCCCTGCTCAGCAGGGTGGGGGTTTTTGACTTCCTCAGCATAGCCTCTCCCCCTCAGCTGGCTCCTCCCAGCACCGGAGGCCGACTGGTTCACTTCGCCCACAGGTGGTCCAACATCACTTCAGATGCCTGGGTGCTTCAAGTCGTGAGAGAAGGATATCTTCTCCACTTCCATCAGGTCCCTCCCTCTTATTTTCCGGGAGAACCTCCTTGACTCCCTCTGCACAGGGACTTACTCCTTCAGGAGTTAGCAAGTCTTCTTCAGGAACAGGCTGTGGAACCGGTGCCCCACCACCTGAGAGGTCAAGGCTTTTATTCCAGGTATTTCCTAATACCAAAAAGGACAGGAGGCCTCAGACCCATCCTGGACTTGCGCAACCTCAACAAGTTCCTCGTGCGGGAAAAGTTCAAGATGCTTACCCTTGGGATCCTTCTGCCCTACCTCCAGCAGGGAGATTGCCTATGCTCCTTAGATCTAAAGGATGCCTACACGCACATCCTCATCCACCCAAGCCACCGCCAATACCTAAGGTTTGTGGTGGCAGGAAATCATTACCAGTACAGAGTACTGCCCTTTGGCCTATCCTCCGCACCGCGAGTCTTCACAAAATGTCTCGCGGTGGTGGCGGCCTATCTCCGGCTTCACGGCCTCTATGTCTTTCCGTACCTCGACGACTGGCTCATCAGAGCATCGTCCTCTCCGGCTGTCACCAATGCCACACACCGCACGGTGACTCTTCTGCAGTACTTGGGCTTTGTCATAAACTTCGCAAAGTCCACTTTGCTCCCCTCACAGGATCTCGAGTTCATCGGCGCAAGACTGCACACTCCTCAGGCACGAGCTTTCCTGCCTCTCGACAGGGCTCAACGGCTCATGGACCTAGCCGGCCGTTTTCGCAGCCAGTCCCTGGTCTCCGCCAGGCGCTTCCTGAGACTACTCGGCCATATGGCTTCCACCGTCCACGTGACCCCCAATGCTCGCCTGAATATGCGGCCTGCTCAATGGTGCCTTCGCAAGCAGTGGCAACAAGCCACCGGCGGACTAGCCGACTTAGTGCGCATCTCCGGGCCGCTGGCCTCTTCCCTACAGTGGTGGCTTCATCGGCCGAACCTGGTGCTCGGAATGCCGTTTCAGTCGCCTCAGCCAGCTCAAGTGCTGACGACCGATGCTTCCCTCCTGGGTTGGGGGGCACATTGCCAAGGGGCATGTACTCAAGGTCTCTGGACCGCGTGGGAGTCTGCTCAACAGATCAACTTCCTGGAGCTCAGAGCAATCCGTCTGGCGCTCAAGGCTTTCTCCCACCTGACTTCTCACCAGTCCGTCCTTGTCCAGACGGACAATCAAGTTGCCATGTTCTACGTGAACAAGCAGGGGGGCACGGGCTCCTTCCTTCTCTGCCGAGAAGCTCAGAAGCTCTGCTCTTGGGCCGTCAGTCACGGCATTCTTCTCAAGGCAGTTTATCTCCCAGGCCAAGAGAATTGCCTGGCGGACAAACTCAGCAGGATACTCCAGCCGCACGAGTGGCATCTGGATCCCTTGGTAGTTCAGAAACTTTTTCTGAAGTGGGGCCTCCCCACGATGGATCTCTTTGCCAGTCCTCTAAACCGGCAACTTCCTCGCTTCTGCTCTCATCAGCCACATCCCCTTCGGGTAGCGGCAGATGCTTTTCTACTCTCATGGTCGGAAAGCCTTCTCTATGCTTTTCCTCCCATCCCGCTAGTCTCTCGAACTCTATTCAAGGTTCTCCGGGACAAAGCTTCCATGATCCTGGTGGCTCCTCGCTGGCCCAGACAGCCGTGGTTTCCACTCCTGTTGCAATTAGCGGTAGAGGATCCGTTCCCTCTGGGGTTTCAACCGGATCTCCTAACACAGGATCAGGGGTCTCTGCTACACCCCAACCTCAGATCTCTCAATCTAATGGCCTGGCGGCTGAAAGGGTAGTCCTTGCTCCCCTTCTCCTACCGGCAGAGGTGGAAGAGGTCGTCCTAGCTTCTCGGCGACCTTCTACCCGCAAATGCTACGCCCTTAAATGGCGTCGCTTCTCCGTTTGGTGTGCACAGCAGTCTCAGGATCCCTTCTCCTGCTCGGTGTCGGTGATCTTGCAGTACCTGCTCTACCTCTCTAATCTGGGACTTAAGTCCAACTCCATCAAAGTCCACCTCAGTGCTCTTTCAGCACACCATGTGCTGGTGGACGGCAGACCTCTTTCCAGTGACCCTCTCGTAGCACGGTTTCTCCGAGGTCTCCTTCTACTTAAACCACCTCTGCGCCCGCCAGCACCTGACTGGGATCTGAATGTGGTTTTACAGCGGATCACCTGTCCGCCTTTTGAACCTATGGCTACCTGTTCTCTGCGTTTTCTTTCCTGGAAAACCTTATTCCTGATAGCCCTCACTTCCGCTAGACGCGTAAGTGAATTGCAGGCCCTCGTGTCTGATCCCCCTTTCACTCGGTTCTACAAAAATAGGGTAGTCCTACGGACTCACCCAAAATTTCTTCCAAAAGTTGTCTCCCCTTTTCACATCAATCAGGAGGTGGTACTTCCAACCTTCTTTCCCAGGCCTCACTCCAGCCGAGCTGAAAGGGTCCTGCATACCCTGGACTGTAGAAGGGCATTGAACTTCTACCTTGACCGTACGCGGGAGCACCGTAAAGCTGCTCAGCTTTTTGTATCTTTTGACCCCAATAAATTGGGGCTCCCGGTCTCCAAGCGTACTCTGTCCATCTGGGTTGCTGACTGTATCGCTTGGGCTTATGGGGCAGCCGGACTCTCCTTAGTAAATCGAGTCACGGCTCATTGTGTTCGGGCGAAGGCTACGTCAGTGGCTTACCTCCGCTCTGTTCCGCTGGCAGACATCTGCCGGGCCGCTACTTGGTCTTCGAGCCAGACTTTTGCGGTCCATTACTGTCTCGAGAGGGAGTCCCGCAGGGACAGTGCTTTTGGACAGGCAGTCCTCCGAAATCTCTTCGAGGTTTGAGCAACTCCTACCCTCCATCCCGGATGGGGGCTACCGGTGGGGGATAATTCAGTGAAAATTCCTTCCTTCTGTGCCGCTGAGCTAGAGGGAGCTCATTTTTGTGCTTAGGGTCTCCGGTAGCCTTAAGCTTGGGAGTCCCATATGTGAGGACTGACTTCCTGCTTGGTCCTGGAGAAAGCGTAGTTACTCACCTGTAACAGGTGTTCTCCAGGAGCAGCAGGAATCAGTCCTCACAACCCTCCCTCCTCCCCGTGGAGTTGCAATTATCTGCTTAAGTTTCTTTTTTTGCAAATTTTTATGCTGTCTTTTAGCTATGTCATCAGACTGGCTAAGATGGCACCCTTGGGCGGGAAGGCGACCGCGCATGCGCGCTGCAATTCCCAAAGGCTTTCTTTGAAAGCTGGGGAAAATTGCTCCGCGAGGGCTCCGTCGGCGCCGACGTCACCCATATGTGAGGACTGATTCCTGCTGCTCCTGGAGAACACCTGTTACAGGTGAGTAACTACGCTATCTTTGTATGGTGAAGCTTGATGGTCACTAGGAGGATTATATGGAGTAGGGGAACTAGAGATGGGCAAACACTGGGGAGAGGGCGCACACAAGCTCAATTTGAAGGGAAAATAATTATGAGTGCTTGTCCCAGCATCTAAAATGCCTAGTTGCAGCACTGAATAAATTGATCTTGAAGGACTTTCAAGTAACTAGCAACATTACTACCAACCGTATTATTTTGAAAGACTGCTCTAACAATTCCTGCTGCTGAAATAATGCTGCCTATCGATCATTTCCTTTATTGTAAGGGTGTCGCCATAATTATTTGAGGTATTTCTGAAGCTCACATATGCATATTCTTCTTATTCACACATTTACTGAGAGAGGAATCCACTTTTAA
Source organism: Ichthyophis bannanicus (assembly GCA_033557465.1). Classification (NCBI taxonomy): domain Eukaryota; kingdom Metazoa; phylum Chordata; class Amphibia; order Gymnophiona; family Ichthyophiidae; genus Ichthyophis; species Ichthyophis bannanicus. Next base: position 369,769,418 of record CM066035.1, read on the forward strand.
AGCAATTCAAATGTTTTTAATAACTCAAGAGTATGTTTACTATAGGGCGTTAGACTTTTGCAACTAATGGCAGGCATTAGTTTCAAAAAGCCTTGTGGTAGCTGCAAAAGTTGTGTATTATCTGTTGGGAACATGCCCAGAATTTCCCCAGCAGATAACATGGTGAAAACACAGGGATCATGGCGTGACAGCATTGTGGATGCAGCTAACGCCACCCATTGAGATGGCATTAGCTGCATCCGCAGTATCTACAAAACATTTGTCTATCACACGTGCTGTCAATGCCTACGGTAACTGCACGGTATAAGCAGGCCCACTCTCTGCCCACACTCCATCCACTCTTGCTACTAATGCATGGTATGATGCATTTGGCATGCATTAGCTGACATACTGCAATATTCCCATGTTAGTGCCCTTTAGTGAACATCCCCCTAAGACTATCTACCAGAAATTGTTGTGATGGACCACAAAAGGGGTCACTTGTTTTGTTGCTGCTAAGGGATTGTTTTAATTGAATTTTGTAAGGAAACACTTTGGGGTATGTTTACTAAAGTTTCTTAACGTGCGTGGCACGCATGAGCACACGCTAAGGTACCTTAGCGCACGCTAATGATGCTTTGCGGGGCAAAAATGCGCTTTACTGTGTGCTCATGCGCGCAGTGGCGCACACGAGCGCTGAGGGCGGAGGAAGGCTCCCCAGGGGCGGAGAGAAGGGGTCAATGGGTGGAGAGTGGGAGGGGAGAGGCTCCCCGCACACTAGCGAGGTGAAATTCGAGGCCAAAAATAACGCGAGTGAAAACCTCGCGTTAGAGCAGATTTAAAGGGAAGAGAAACCATTTCTGTCAGCAATGTACAGCAAAACCAGGGAAACCTACAAAAAAGTGATAAGTGTGATACATGTGCACAGAACAAAAGTGCAAATAAACATTGAAAAGGACCCCAACAAAATTAAAAAAAATTATAATCAAGCTGGGAAATAGTGATAGTAATGGGAAACATCACAAAACACACCCAAGAAAGCCCCCAAAAATAAATATGAATTTTGGAAGGGTCTACGCTCCGTCCCCATACAAGGTGAATGATCCCACAGTGAAATAGCACTGATCAGGGTTTCCCTCTCCATTGGACAGGTTACCTATGGCATGCACATGTTCCACAACAGCAGGGTGGGCATGTTGGAATGGGCAACTGGACTGATGCTGGGAAAGGGGATACAGAGGGCTGCAGGCGGCACATGCTGTGGTGCAGCTGGGGCACAGTGCGGACTAGGCAGATGCCTAGGTGGCACTTAGGAATGCTGAAACTGAACAGCAGACAGACAGCAACTGATGAGGGCCCAGCATGGGCACGAGAGTGTTTATCACAGTGTCACAGGGGATAGTACCCAGCAGGTACCCCCAAGGGCACAGAACTTTGGCAGGCGGTGTTGGGGGGAAGCATGGACGCCTATGCAGGCACCCCTACCCCAGAACACGCACCATAGGCAGCCGCCTACCTGCACACTGGATGACTTGCGACTGCACACCACCAGCACCACCAGCAGAAGGGCATGTCAGCATGGTGGCAGAGGGGTACTGGTGGTGGAGGGGGGCAATGGTAGCTGCCCAGAGCCGACCATGGCCTAGCCCTGTGTAGGTGGGTGCCATGCACTGCAACAGACAGGCTCTGTCTGACAAACAACCATGGTATCTCCAGGGACTGCACTGTCTCTGTGAGCACAGTGTGGTGCGGTGAATACAGCCAGTGTGTTCAGGAGCAGAAGGTCACAAGTTCAAGTCCCTGCTGGAGCTACTGCCAATCCAGTCCCCATATTTTACCCACTACTAAACCGTGATAGTAAGGACATACCTTTATTGCAGAGAACATACGCATGGTTCAAACGCCTATATTTTACCCCACCGAGCACAGACACCAGAAACATGTGCATTACCTAGAGCCGAGTCCCCCAAATGCAGTCCTGGAGGGCCACAAATCATTCAGGTTTTATGCTGTCTCCAATAAAAGGCCATGTCCGCATGGTAGCGGAGGGGTACTGGTGGTGGAGGGGGCAGTGGCAGCTGCCCAGAGCAGACCATGGCCTAGCCCTGTGTAGGTGGGTGCCATGCACTGCAACAGACAGGCCCTGCCGGACAGTCATGGTATCACCAGGGAATGCACTGTCTCTGTGGCAACACGGTGGTGCAGTGCACACAACCAGTGTGTTTTGGAGGCAGAAAGTCACAGGTTCAAGTCCCAGCTATGGTGCCTGCCAACCCAGTCCCCATATTTTACCCACAACTGACAAGTGCTACTACAGATAGAACGTTTATTGCAGATGACGTAAACATGCCCAAAACACCTACATTTTACCCTACAGAGCAAAGACACCATAAACAGGTGCATTACCTAGAGCAGAGTCTCCCAAATGCAGTCCTGGAGGGCCAAACACCATTCAGGTTCCATGCTGCCTCTAATAAAGATGCCTGTGCTGCATATCTATGCACCACCCCATGGTATGCAGATGTATCTCATGCATATTCATGAGGGACAGCATGAAAACCCGAACAGTGTTTGGCACACCAGGACTGGAGTTGGGAACCTCTGCCGTAAAGCAGCAGCCAACAGGGGCAGACACACCCACATCCACACGCACAGGCTCCATTAGCCAATGCCTCCTGGAGAGGCAGGACATTGGGCCCTGCGTGCATCTCCCAATACTAGCACTTGCATACCTTAGCAATGCCACCCTACACCTGGGTATACGGTACACAGCTATCAAACGTTTGCTATGATTACTGGCAGATAGCAATTCCTACGTTAAGCACAGTTTGCTGATTGAGCTCCATCATAGCAACCTTTCAGATGTCTGTGGAGTGTGCTGCAGGTCTGGTCTCTGACAGTGTTTACCACCCTGGGGAGTGACCCCCAACAGTATTGTGTACCATATCCATGCCTGCACTGTGCCCAGGACTGGTGTGGTGGCCAGGGCTGCTAAACTCCTCTATAGTAGCACAATGCTGGCATAGGTGTGGGAGTGTGTGTCTGTCTATCCAGTGTGTGGTGGCTGCAAACACCCTCCACAGCCCACACTGCCAGCACTGTTGCCAGTATTGGCCTGCCAATGTGCATAATGAGGAGCAAGGTACCATGGGTATAGCCCGGACAGGGTGGCCTGGCCAGGATGCATCTGCACAGGGCATAGGGCACTGGCTGGGATATTGTAGTGCCTGGCCACCACCTGCACAGACAGGGTGGCCACAGCATGTCCTGCTGGGAGATCACTCTCACCCTGACTGTTTAGTGACCACAGCATGGCTAAGCACCCCCATAGTGCTATGTAGTGTTTCTCTCATGTGATATTTATGGGTTTCCTTTTGGGGCCCAGTCACTGACTTATCTGCTTGTTGTGTATGCTGACATCTCAGTTCTGGGTGCATGCATTTCCACCAGGAACATGCACTATGGACTAGCTAGCAGACTGTCTGCAGCTGGTATGTGTCTTGATGGAGCGCCTTGCAGGGTGCAGCGGCTGAAGGCTTGCTGCAGGAGAATATCAGATAGTGGTGGGGGTGCAGCTTAGCATATCCAGGCCTAATGTCTGTCTGCTATTGCGTTATAGATGTGTACAGCGCTGCATTGACTGCCCTGTAGGGTGTCTGTTCCCCAGCAGGACTGGGGTTGATGGTCCCCTCTACTGCCACCATTGCAGGGAGGTAGAATGTGGAGCTGTGGGTGGGAGACCCTGTTTACCACCCTCAGCTCTGGAGGAGGAGGGTGATGGTGGTGGTACATAATCCTCCTAGGGGTCCATAGGGGCTACACCTGACTGAGACATACAGATATATCCAAGGTGTGTCTGCAGAAACTACCTATCTCACACATTAGCACTGCTGGGGACCTGCAGCATGGCCTGTCTCTGCTGTGGACCTGGTGCTGGACGCCCAACCTCACCCTCAGGGTGAGTGCAGTACCTGCACAATGTGACGGTGTGTAGCTACTCTGTGCCAGTACCACACACGGTCAGTTCCCCCTACCAGGCCGAGGTGCTGTGGGGGTGCATACCCCATCTTGTGATCATCTGTAGACTGCTGATTTGCATGTGCAGTGCATCATGGGTATGGGTGGGTTAACCCTATCCTGGTGACCACAGCAGACTGTTTGTGTGGTGACTTGCAGTCCTTCTGCAGCCAGCCAGGGGTTTGCTAGCAGCTGTGGAGCTGTAGCCCACTGGTTACTTCACTGCCAGTGGAGCCAGAGGTCATGGGTTTAAACCCACAGTGGGGTTATTTGATAGGGCTGCCCAAAGCATTATTTTTAATATACATTAGTGCTGCCAGCAAAAACAACCTCAGCATACTGTACCCATAAGGTGCCTCAGAGGGCGCTTTATAGGGCGCCCTATAGGGCACCTTATGGTTACCGTCCATATAAGGTGCACTATACAGTATCCTATAGGGGACATTATAGGGTGCCGTGGCGGATAGTGCACTTTATAATGTGCCCTATGGAGTGCCTTATAGGGTGCCTTATGCGACACCTTAGGTTACGGCACTTGAGGGTGTGTTTGATGGCAGCAATTAATAAAATACAAATAAAGTGCTGCAGGAAACAATACTTACATGTCAAAGCTGATGCCTCAGCCAGCCTTATGTATTAGGCACACTGGGGATTGAACTCATGACCCCTGTATCATCAATCAGTGCCTTAAGCATTGTGCTACACTGCTGTTCCACCTTGCATTGTCAGCGCACCTACTTAAGATTTCCATGCGTTTAAATGCACAGTGCTGCCATCAAAAACAGTGCTATGACCTTGCTGTGCCTCATAGGGCACCCTATATGGCGCCCTATAGGCCACCCTTTAAGCAACATTGTAGGGTGCCATGGCGGACAGTGCACTTTAAAATGTGCCCTCTGGGGTGCCTTATGGGGTGCCTTATGCAGCACCTTATGTTACAGCGCTTTGAGAGAGTGTGTTTGCTAGCAGCAGTAATTAAAATAAAATTAATAAGCCTTATAATGCAATATTACACATAAATGGTAGTGCCTCAGCCACCCTTCTTCATTGGGCACAGTGGGGGATTGAACCCATGTCCCCTGCACCATCTGTCAGTGTCTTTACCATTGTACTGCAGCCCTGTTCCTATGCTTGCACATCAGCGTGCCTGCTTATGCTTCCTGCGCGCGTTCCTCGTGCGCTACTGTGTGCGGTGCACAAGACTGCGCAGCACGCGCTAATCCAGTTTTGCTCTATTTTTGGCCGGACCGCCCACTCCTTATATGGCATCCTGCAGACTAACGCGGCGCGCACGTTAGGAAACTTTAGTAAACATACCCCTTTGTTATGAATTATTTTGTAATTTGATTTACAACACTTTCTTGATGCAGCCATCTTACAGATTTGCCAGGATTGCAGATGAGTGCTCCCTATAAAAATATCTCTACTCTGGCATTCTCACTGTCACTCCAACTAATTGACCTGACATAACCTTGAGAAGAATCAAGCACCTTACTCACCACAATTTCTCTACTTACTCTCAACCCCACAATACATGACATTGCTCTGATTACCTCTTCAAAAATGCATAATATTAAAAGCACGAGTCATCAAGAACAGACTAATTGTAAATAGTTTTCTGGTATTCAAATCATGTATATATCTCTTATTGTTAGTTGCTGTATGTCATCACTACTTTGTTCAATGTAATTCAGTTGTTTTATGTAAGCCGCTACGATTCTTGATACGACGGTATAAAAACCACATAAATAAAATTAATGATTTTTTTTTATAAGTGTCATCATGTCCCATGCTGACTCTTAGCAGCACCTAGGTTTTCTTGGCAAGGTATGATGGGTAGATTTCTAGGCCTTCTTTTCTGAGTCAATGGAGAATAAATGACTTACCCAAAGCCTGACAGTTGGAATCAAACCCCAGTCTTCTAGTTAGGCAATTGCTCTAACCACTAGGCTACGCCTCCATGCCACTTTAATGATACAGACAAAATATTATGGGGTATGTTTACTAAACTGCGTTAGTGTGATTCGCGTTAGGAGCCGCGTTAGTAGAAGAAATGCGAAAAAAGGCGCCGCGCAGCAACGATCGTTACAGGGCGCGTTACTGCGCGTTAAGCTTAAGAAGGCGCGCTGACACCCAACTACAGAAACAGAGCTGTAGCACAATGGTTACTACACAGACTGATGGTACAAGGGTCATGGGTTTGATTCCCCAGTGTGCCTAATGAATCAGGCTGGCTGAGGTGTCATGTGTAACCCTTTGAAGGCCTACTATAATATTTTATTCCACATTCTGCAGCCTGTTAAAGTTTGCATATGTCAGGAAAATTGTACCCGTCGTATTCAATATGTTCCAATAGTGACGTTCCCTCTGCCATGGTCATGTATTATATACCATTTGATAGGAATATTTAGGCAGAAGTGTGGATCCCGAAAGTCTTGGGCTTGGCCTGGAAAGGGTTAAGTATTGGGCTGTGAGGAAGTTTAGTTGTACTTTAATAGTGCTGCCAGCAAACACACCCTCACAGTGGCGTAACCTAAGGTGCCACATAAGGCACCCTAGAAGGCACTCCATAGGGCACATTATAAAGTGCGCTGTCTGCCAAGGCACCCTATAATGTCCCCTATAGGACACCATATAAGGCACCTTATAAGGCACTTTATAGGGCACCCTATAGGGAGCCTTATGAGCCACCCTAAGGTGACAGTACCCTGTGGTTCTGCTGGCAGCACTAATATACAATAAAAATAGACCATGCCTAAGACAACCCTATTGATGAACCCCATTGTGGGTTTTGAACCCATGACCTCTGGCGCCATGGGCAGTGAAGTAACCAGTGGGCTAGAGCTGCTAATAAACACTTGGCTGGCTATAGGAGGACTGCACGGCATCACACCCACATTCTGCTGTGGTTACCAGGATAGGGTCAACCCATCCGTACCCAGGATGCACAGCACATGTAAATCAGCAGTCTACAGATGATCACAAGATGGGGTATGCACCCCACAGCACCTCAGCCTGGTAGGGGGTGCCGACGGTGTGTTAGTGGCACAGAGTAGCTACAGACCGTCACAGTGTGCGGGTCCTTTGCTCATCCTGAGGGAGAGGTATGGTGCCCAGCATCATTCGCACAGCACCTGGCTGTGCTGAGATAGGCTATGCTGCAGGTCCCCATAAGTGCCAATGTGTGATAGGTAGTCCTTGCAAACACCCCTAGGATATGCCTGTGTTCATCTGTATGTCACATCTAGCCCTTGTGGACGATGATGCACCCAGAAAAGTGCATACCCTGTGCGGGTGCCATGGTCACATGATGTAAGTGAAGGGGGGGGGGTGTTGGGACCCACAGGGAGATTACATACCACCACCCAACGTACCCTCTGGGGCTCAGGGTGGGGGAGAGGATCTCCTGCCAACAGATCCACTTTCTACCCCCCTGCCATGGTGGTAGTAGAGGGGACCATCACCCCAGTCCTGCTAGGGATCAAACACCCTAAAGGGCAGGCAATGTCGAGCAGCGCACATCTATAACACAATAGCAGACAGACGGCAGGTCTGGAAATGCTCAGCTGCCCCCCACCATTATCTGACATTCTCCAGCAGCAAGCCTCCAGCCGCTGCACCCTGCAAGGTGTTCCAGCAAGACACATACTAGCTGTAGACAGTCCACCAGCTAGTCCATAGTGCATGGTCCTGGAGGAGATGCATGTACCCAGAACAGGGATATCAGCATACTCACCAAGCAGATAGGTCAGTGACTGGGCCCCAAAAGAAAACCCATAAATATCACATGAGAAAAATGCTACATAACACTATGGGGGAACCTAGCCATGCCATGGTCACTGCTCAGTCAGGGTGAGAGTGACCTCCCAGCAGGACATGCTATGGCCACCCTGTCCGTGCAGGTGGTACCAGGCACAACAATGTCCGAGCCATTGCCCTATGCCCTGTGCAGATGCGGCCAGGCCAGGCCACTCTATCCAGGCTATTCCCATGATACCTTGCTCCTCATTATGCACATTGGCAGGCCAATACTGGCAACAGTGCTAGCAGTGTGGGCTGTGGAGGGTGTTGGCAGCCACCACACACTGGATAGACAGACACACACTCCCCACACCTATGCCAGCATTGTGCAACTATAGAGGTGTTGGGCAGCCCAGGCCACCATACCAGTCCTGGGCACAGTGCAGGCATAGCTATGGTACGCAATACTGTAGGAGTCACTCCCCAGATTGGTAAACACTGTCAGACACAAGACCTGTAGCACACTCCACAGACATCAGAAAGGTTGCTATGATGCAGCTCACTCTGAAAATTGTACTTAACCTAGGAATTGCTATCTGCCAGTAATCATAGCAACCTTTTGATAGATGTGTACCATATTCCCAGGTTTAGGGTGGCATTACTAAGGTATGCAAAGTGCTAGTATTGGGAGATGCACGCAGAGCCCAAAGTCCTGCCTCTCCAGGAGGTTTTGGATAATGGGGCCTGTTGGTGCGGGTGTGTCTGCCCTTGTTGGCTGCTGCTTTACGGCAGAGGTTCCCAACTCCAGTCCTGCGGTGGAAAACACTGTTCGGGTTTTCATGCTGTCCCTCATGAATATGCATGAGATACATCTGCATGCCATGGGGGTGGCGCATAGAAATGCAGCACAGGCATCTTTATCAGAGGCAGCATGGAACCTGAATGGTGTTTGGCCCTCCAGGACTGCATTTGGGAGGCTCTGCTCTAGGTAATGTGAATGTTTATGGTGTCTGTGCTCTGTAGGGTAAAATGTAGGTGTTTTGGGCGTGTTTACGTCATCTGCATGAAAGCTTCTGTCTGTATTAGCATGTTATAGTAGTGGGTAAAATATGAGGACTGGGTTGGCGGAAACCACAGCTGGGACTTGAACCTGTGACTTTCTGCTTCTGAATACACTGGTTTTCTGCACTGCACCACCATGTTATCACAGAGATGGTGTATTCCCTGGTGATACCATGACTGTTGGTCAGACAGGGCCTGTCTGTTGCAGTGCATGGCACCCACCTACACAGGGCTAGGCCACGGTCTGCTCTGGCCAGCTGCCACTGCCCCCTCCACCACCAGTATCCCTCAGCCACCATACTGACATGCCCTTCTGCTGGTGGAGCTGGTGGTGCGCAGTCTCAGGCCATCCAGTGTGCAGGTAGGCGGCTGCCTATGGTGCGGGTTCTGGGGTAGGGGTGCCTGCATCGATGTCCACGCTCCCCCCCAGCCCCGCCTGCCAATGTTCCGTGCCCTTGGGGGTAGCTGTTGGGTACTATCCCCTGTGACACTTTGGGAAACACACTCATACCCATGTTGGGCCTTCAGCAGTTGCTGTCTGGCTGCTCCGCTGTTTCAGCATTCGTATGGGCCACCTAGGCATCACCCTAGTCCGCACTGTGGCCCAGCTCCACCACAGCATGTGCCGCCTGCGGCCCTCTGTATCCCCTTTTCCGGCATCTGTCCAGTTGCTGTTCCGACATACCTGCCCTGATGTTGCGAGACATGTGCACGCCATAGGAACCCTGTCCAGTGGTGGGGAAAACCCTGAGCAGTGCTATTTCACTGTGGGCCCATTCACCTTGTATGGGGACGGAGTATAGAACCTTCCACGATTTATATCTGTTCTATGGGGCTTACTCGGGGGGGGGGGGGAGGGGTTGATGTTTCTCATTGATACCACTATTGGCCAGCTTGGTTATTGTTTTTTTCCAGTTTGTTGGGGTCATTTTCAGTGTTTCTGTGCCCTTTTGTTCTGTGCACATGTATCACACTTATCACTTTTTTTTGGTGTCCCTGCCTGGGCTATACATTGCTGACACTGAAATGGTTTCTCTCCCCTGTAATGTGCCTTTAGCGGCAGGTTTTCATTCGCGTTGGAATTCAGCCCTGAAATTCAGCGCGTTAGTGTGAGGGGAGCCTCTTCCCGCCCACTCTCCGCCCACTGACCCCTTCTCTCTGCCCTCTCTCCACCTTCTGAGTTGTTTTACCGCGCCGCGGGGCTTTACGATCGTTAGCGCATCATAACGCGTGTTATATAACGTTAACGATCGTAAGCGCAGCATAACGCGCATTATGCTGCGCTTACGATCGTTAATGTTACATAACGCGCGTTATTCACGATTACCGCAGTTTAGTAAACATTCCCCTATGTGATTCTGAGCAGGAACCATCTTAAACCAATCAATATGAGGGGATTGAGTGGATTTCCTTGGTTTGGGGACTGTTTGTGCTGTATGGGTTCACATGAAAAGGACTGTATGACTATTTTTATTCACAAAATTCAAATTTTGAATTTGTGGTACAAATCCATTATATTGGATATTAGAACTGAAAGTTGACTTTGTGAATCTAGCCAACTTGCTAATTTTCATAATCGTATCATCTAAAAGAATTAGAACCATGGAGATAAAGGTCATTAATCCTCGAGAATAAAAGATAAATGCTCTCCTGACCAGCATGTGATGTGAGACAAGAGGACATGATACAGTGTTAATTGGACATCATCAACTGGTTAGTGGCAAACTAATCACTCTTCAATTACAATTGGATCATTGTACAGTAGCAGCATATTAGTATTTATGTGTAGCACCAAAACTATAGTCATGATTTCTGATAGAATGTCAAAAATATCTTTATCTTTATTAATAATGAAATGCTAGCATTTAACTCTCCCTAGTGTATTCTTTTTTTAACTATATTTTATGACTTATTAACATATATGGGGAATCTTTTCTTTGAAGGCTACAAATCTAAGCTATTTTGGGGATATGTAAAACAAAAGACTTGCAGAGCGCTGCAACAGTGACATTAACAGCAAGAAATTATGAAGAGCAAATGGTACTATGCACAATAAGAACAAAAGAAATGCTATATTGGGCCAAAGCAAAGATCCATCGAGCCCAACATCCTGTCTCTGATAGTATCTATTCCCGGTAATAGCTAGCTAGCAGGATCCCATCCTTTTTGCTCATATCCAGAGATAAGCAGTGGCTTTCCCAAGTCTACCTGGCTAATAATGGTTTATAGTTGTTTCTTCCAGGAACCTGTCTAACCTCTTTATACACAACTTTGCAAACTGCATTCACCATGTCCTTTGGCAACAAATTCCACAGCTAACTATACGCTGAGTGAAAAAATATTTCTTTAACTTTGTTTTAAATGTGCTATCTATTACTGTAGTTTCATGGAGTGTACCTTAGTTCAAGCAATAGTTGAAAGGGTAATCAGCCTTGCCATATTTACCTGTTCCATCCCACTCATGAATTTCTGGCACTGTATCATGTCTCTTTGCATGTCTCCTTTTCTTCTCCAGGCTGAAGAGCCTTAACCTGGTTAGACTTTCCTTGTAGCCTGTAGGGGAGCCATTTCATCTCCTTTATCATTTTGGTCACTGTTCTCTGAATGATTTTAGTTTGGCTATATTGTTTTTGAGATGGGGTGGAGTACATAAAGTATATTTGCACATAATATGATATTTTTAGATTTTTTTTCCATTCCCTTTGTAACATTCTATTTATTTTTTTGACCGTCGTGTCAGGCTTGCTGGGGATCAAACCACAATGCTTGGGAGTGGATGCCAGAGACTTGAGGCTGGGGATATGAGAGCCACAAAACCAAGATAGAAGTCAGTGAAGCATTATTCTCTGGGCAGCCAAAGAAGATACCCCCCCCCCCCCCCGAATAATTCATTGGGCCAGTATGGTGTCTGTCCTTGATTAGAGTCCAAATATAAACAAGACCAGGAAGACACATCCTTGCTAGTTCAGCCATGTCCGGTGAGCTTTTCCTGTGGATATGCTGTTTGGTCTTGACTCTATTTCCATTTCCAGGCTTGTTACAGTGATTCATAACTGCAGTTCTTGCTTGCTTCACTGACTGTTGATTCCTGACCTGCAGCTGTTTATTTTTTCCAGTGAATTTCTAGTTCCCAACCTGTACCTGGATTTCTCCAGTAATTTTCTAACTTATATTCCATGCTTGCCTCCACTCCACAGATACAAGCACCTAGAACTTCCAGGTACACTACCTGTAACGTGCACGACAGTGGCTGGGCCCAGATGTAACACATGGATGGGACATCTGAGATCCTCAAAATTTAATGGATGCAGTCCAAGTAATGCATTCTCAGCTTCAGTTCCTCCAACAAAATGTAGATTTTCTTCAAAACCCTAACCCTAACCAAAGTGAGCAGCTAGCCATACTCAGACCTATGAATGCCACTGCCAGAGAAAAATTAAGGGGACTAGAGGAGAAATGCATGGCTGTCTTCATCAGCGTAAGCTCTGGTTTTGCTTGCTTCCTCATGTTTACCACTTCACTTAAAGTGGGATTTACTTGCTGACAAAAAGTCCTGGCATGGGTGACTCCATTCTTGTTAAATGAAGTATTCAAGAACATATTAGACCAGTAAATTGTAGCATGCTTAGCCCAACGTCTTGACGTTCTCTGAAGACCCAGTAGATCATGATCAACAACTCTGTCAGGTCCTGTAGCATTTAAGGAATTATATGCCAAGCTAGAAAAGTGTGAATTTGAGAAAAGATTCGTAGAGTTCCCAGGTTGTATAATTTCACCAGAAGGTATACAGATGGACCCCCCTGTAGATCTCTGTTGTGATGGAGTGGCCATTTACAAAGGATAGCATAATGTTTTTTAGGAAATGAAAATTAGAACAACACCTTCACTGACAGATGTCCCCAAATGGGGCCTGGAGAAACAGAACGCATTTGAACTCTTAAAGATGGAATGCACACAAGCCCCAATTCTGATACATTCTGATCTGGAGCAGCCTTTCTTAGTTGAGGGCAGTGCATCCTGCAGGACCACTGCTGATGTGCTATCCCAAAGGAAGATACTAGGCAGTTTCCTCCATCTGTGCACTTTTTACTCCGAAAGTTACATGACTGCTGAGAAATCTTGTCATACCTATGACATAAGATATGGGTCCCTATTGGCTCAGACCAGAGTCCATCAAACCCAATATTATGTTTCCAACAGTGGCAAAGAGAGATCATTTGGAGGAAGTGTGCCCACAGCTTTCTGTTTTGTTATCAGCCCCCTCGTATTTGGCATATCTCAAAAGTAGCAAGAGTCCATGCTACTTATCCTCGGGGATAAGCAATGCTTTTCCCAGGCCTAACTTAATTATGGTTTCTGGACTTTTCTTCCAGAAATGTGTCCAAATCTTTTAAAAACCTGACTATGATACCTGCTATTACCACATTCTTCTGCAAAAAGTTCCAAAGCTTACCTATGTATTGAGAAAACAAAATATTTTATCCTATTTGTTTTAAGTGTGCTACTTTGTAACTTCATGGCATGTCCCCTAGTCTTTGTATTTTATGAAAAAGTAAATAATCAAATTCATGCCACTCTGCTCAGGATTTTATAGACCTCTATCATCTCCTCACTTAGCCATCTCTTCTCCAAGCTGAGGGATTCTAATCTCTTTAATCTTTCCTCATAGGAAAGTAGTTTCGTCCTCTATCATTTAGGTTGCTAGTCCATTAAGGCAGCATTTGAAGAATGGCACTACCTCCTTGAAAGGGCAGCTCAACAATTCCAGATTTATACCGATTTATAAAAAAAAATCTGGAATTTCTTAAAATTTCACAAAATATGAACTCTAAACAAGCACGTTAGTCTCTCCTTTTTTTTTTTTTAATTCAAGTTTTAGCTGACTTACTGACAACGATCCCAGAATATTAAGTTGATTAAGAGGTTTCCCTATCAAAACTTCTGTCCTGGGCACTAGGAAACTTGATATTATAGAGCAAGTAAAGCTGAACCTATCTAGTGATGAATTTTATGCAAGATCCACAGCAGGGAATGACTAGGTCTGCGAAAGAAATGGGATGGAATTGTCATCAGGTATGCATCTACAAGAGGGGCCGTCTATATATACCAAAGTGTACTGCATTTCTATAGGTATTCCACAGCTACCATGATTCATTATGAATACCATGAGGAAGTTCCGCTGAGGTCTCTGCCTATACTCTCTAAACCCTCTGAATAGATCTACCCATTCCACAAAGGAAATCCACCATCCTAACATAAGTAGCATAAGAACACAAGATATGCCATGTAGGGTCAGATCAAGGGTCCATCATGCCCATCATTCTGCTTCTAACAATTGTCTAGCAAGATCTCTGTCAGGTTCCCAAAAAAGGTACACAGATTCTATGCTGCTTGTTCAGGGGGTAAGCAGTGGATTTCCCTGGTCCTTTTTAATAATGGTTTATGGACTCTTCCTCCAGGAACTTATCCAAACCTCTTTTACACTCAGCTACACTAACAGGTTTTACAAGATCCTTTGATAATGAATTCCAGAGTTTGGTTACGCATTGAGTAAAAAAATATATTTTCTCTGTTTAGTCTTAAATGTGTCACATTGTAGCTTCATTGCCTGTCCCTTAGTCTTTCTACTTTTTGAAAGAGTAAACAACCAATCTACTTTTATCTGTTTCACTCCATTCATTGTTTTATAGACCTCTATCCTATCTCCCCAAGCGATCTTTTTTTCCCAAGTTGAAGAGCCCTAATCTTTAAAGCCATTCCTTACAGAGGTATCCTTTCATTCCCTTTATCATTTTACTGGCTCTTCTCTGTACCATTTTCTAATTCCGCTATATCCTTTTTAAGATAGGATGACCAGATCTGCTCACTATATTCAAGGTGTGGTCGCATCATGGAGTGATACAGAGGCTTTATATCTTTAGCTTTATTCTCCATTCCTTTCTTTATGATTCCTAGCATTCTATTTGCTTTCTTGGCTGCCGCTGCATACTAAGCACAGGTTTTCAGATGATGCCTAGATCTTTTTCCTGAGTAATAGTAGTAGATTCTGTTTTCAAGGTGGTCCATTTCATTTTTGTTGCCATCCTTTTTTTCAGCACTTGAAATACTGGATATGCTGGTCCAAGAATCAGTCTGCTTTCCTGGGTTCCCTTCACATGTGGAGGCACATTCCAACATGTGCATCCGGGCCCCTATGCGCCTGATTGGAACTGGGACGCACAGAGGTAGACCTGATTCCAATCCCACAGGGGCTAGACGTGCCCCATGGGATCAGAATCGGGTTTAGGGTCTATATGTGCAAACCGGGACCTGATTCCGATTGGCCTGCATGTACTGAGCCATGCCCGGCTAACTCAGTCAGGCTCCCGAATGGAGCTGCGGTGCCATGGCGTCCTGTTGCCATGCACTGTGGCTCCATTCAAGAGCCGCAATCCCTGGCTGCTGACCACTCTTTCCTTTCCCCACAGCCTGATCCCCGATCTGGCCTTCCATGGCCAGGGTCGGGCTGCGGGGAAACCCCTTCACCCCCTCACTTTCCTTGTGCTGCACGGGTCTGCTGTACTCTGAGGTGGAATAAGTCCCACATCCAGTCTGCTAACCCAAGACGTTCAGGACCGACTTCAGAATCGGCCCTGTACATCCGGGCTTGCGGACAGTCCACTGCCCGTCCTAACTCCGCTTCCGCAATGCCCCCTCTTGCCCCCGTCTAAGCCTCCCTGTACAAACACCTTGTTCGTACAGGGGGTTTATGACAGGGCCAGCAGGGGGATGAATAGCAGGGGACAGAATAGACCCCATAGTCTCTGATCAAGGCACTTAGTTCACGGTTAGATTTTGTCGAGAAATAAGAGAGCTTCTGGACATTCAGCTCCACTTGTCTTCAGCTTACCACTCGCAATCTACTGGGCAAACAGAATGAATATATCAGACTTAAAACAATATCTATATCGTTTCTGTAAATTATCCCCAAAGCAACTGGACTCAGTTACTTCCAGTGTCAGAGTTCACTTACAGCAATTCAAGACATTCATCGACCAAGTCTTCACCGGTCTTTAAAAATAATGACTTCTGTCCTCATTCTTACTCAGGTAAGTTTGGAAATCAAGAGTTCTAGGGTCAGCAGACTGGGCAAAAATTCTAGCAGCATGACAAATATGACTGGAATTGGACAAGCCAGGGAAGCTCACAAGAAGCATGCAGGTGAGCGATGTCTAGAGACTCAGTTTGCTTTAGGGATAAAGTCTGAGTAGCCATCAGAAATTTGGGAGGTAATTTTATAAAGTCATTTCTGCATATATGTCAGCAAATATGTGCATAAATGGAGTCTTATAAAATTCCATTTGACATAAAAGTACACATGTACTTTGCTGGTAGACATGCTTTGACATAATGGTTCGCATTTTGCTGGTAGGTGTGCAAAGGGTGTGTCCATCCTGCTCCCATGGAAGAGGAAGTGTGGGTCAGAGGGGTAAGGACAGGCAGACTCTTACAGAGTGCTTCAGTCTGAGGGTCCACAGCACATTGTTTTTTACTTTCAGTGCTAAAATTGCCTTAGCAGTGGTAAGAAGTTGCAATAGCAACACAAGATTTGAAGGGAGGGGAGGGTCGCAGTGGCAAACAAGTAGAAGAGATACTAGTTTGAAGGGAGGAGAGAGAGAGGGGAAGATTCTGGAACAGGAAGGGGAAGAGATAAAAGATGCCAGACCATTTTGGGGAAGTGAGGGATCAGATGAGAGGCAAGATGCTGGATAGGATATAGGGTGGAATTGGGAGACAGAAGGAAGATGCTGGTTGGGGAGAGAGGCGGGGGAAAGAGAGACAGAGAGGAGTGGATGTGATGGGGAGTGGAGAGTGCTCAGAGGAGGGAGAAAATGGCAGCCTTAAAGGAGCTGGTTGGGTAGGACATGATCTATACCGTATGAGATGCAAGGGGGGGGGGGGGGATTGGGGGATTCCTCTGCTCCATGGCTGGCTTTACTCACGAGCCTGGTCCAAAACATTTGGATGCCCTTGCTATATATATTTAGACTGCCCACAGCCAGCCCACAGTCACTTCCCATACAAGTAGAACAACAATCCAAGCAAACTACAGGCCTCCCTCAAGGCTCAGCACTATCGGCTCTCCTTTTTAATATATACATTCAGCTGATTTGTCAGCTAATAAAGAGATTCAATGTTGATTATGCCATCTATGCTGATGACATAATGCTATACATGCTTTTTAATGTAGGGGCACAAATACTTGATCCCATAATTACATGCTTTACAGAAATTGATGCCTGGCTCCAATCCCATGGATTGAACATCAACTATAAAAAGATGGAAGTACTGATAATGTCCAAAAATCAAAATTACACACCACCAAGCAACATCATTTTCAACTAAACCATTCTAGATGTGAAAGATGAAGTAGAATACCTAGGTGTTACCTTAGACAAACAGCTCACATTCAAAACATACATTAAAAACACAACTAAAGCCATATATAATAAAATTTGCCTACTAAGACATCTGGAGCCCTTACTCAATAGTAATGACTTCAGATCATTGATGCAAGTAATGATCACCCCAGATATTAACTATTGTAATAGTCTCCTCCATGGCCTAACGAAACAAATTCTTCACCCGTTGTAAATGGCACAACACATGGCAGCTCACATCATATCTAACTCACACTGTACAGATCATATCACACCCACACTTCACACCCTTCATTGGCTCCCCGTGCAAAGTAGAATTAAATATAAACTTATCATGACAGCATTCAAAATCATCAGAGAATTAGCCCCCTACCCTAACTCAGCTTATCAAACCCCCCCCCCAATGATCGACACCGAAGAGGCGCAATGAATAACACCCTCCTATTCCCCCCCCCCACCCCCGTATTACAGAATGACAAAACAATACACAAGTAACAGGGCATTCAAGTATCTCTCTCCATTGCTCTGGAACTCATTACCACAGGGACTTAGAAATAACCCTGACCTTTCCACCTTCCGCACACATCTCAAAACTTTCTTATTTATAGAACATGTTGGACAGAGATCACTCCAACTAATTGACCTGACATAACTTTGAGAAGAATCAAGCACCTTACACTCCACAATTTCTCTACTTACTCTCAACCCCACAATACATGACATTTCTCTGATTACCTCTTCAAAAATGCATAATATTGAAAGCACATGAGTCATCAAGAACAGACTAATTGTAAATAGCTCTCTGGTATTCGAATCATGTATATATCTCTGATTGTTAGTTATATGTCATCACTACCTTGTTCAATGTAATTCAGTTGTTTTATGTAAACTGCTATGATTCTTGATATGGTGGTATAAAAATCACATAAATAAATAAATCTGCTCTGAGATATAAATATATTTTTACAGAGTGCTTGTTTCTGTAAGGCTTTACATGAGAGACAAAGGAAGTTATTCTTCTTAATCCCCTGTTTATTTCCTCTTCCAAAATGACAATTAGCACAAATTGCAGCCTCCAAAACTTAATTGATGAAACTTACAGTTTACGTTGTAACAAGTAGAGCTCCTGAGCCCCATAAGAAAGAGGGATCCCCAGGAGAGGCTGTTCCAAAATTACCTAAAGTTCCCAGGAGTAAGGAAGGAGGAGGTAAAGTAGTCCCTGACAGCCACAAATACTATTCCCTGGGAGAAGGGAATTAGAGACCTCTTGGAAAAAAGATACACTGGGGTCTCTGAATAGGAAATGTGGGACATTCAATAGAAGAGCAGCTGCAGACCCGTAGGGCGGGGCGGATGACTCAGCAGTTGCCCAGGCAACTGGAGGGAAAGGACAGGACTGATGTGCGTCCCTGGGAGTAAAATCAATATGTCATGGATCCTGGGGGGTGAGAGGGGAAGAGAGAGATATTCCACCTTAGAACCTGCCCTAGCCAGTTACAGAAGTTACCTGAGGCCATATAGACAAAATGCAGTGGGAAGCATGATATGGATTTTGATGAGAAAGAAATGGAATACCAAAAGGCTGAAGTGCCACAAATTGTGAATTTGTTTTGTTTAGGGTTTTTTTTTCCCAGTAGCAAACTCAGCTGTGGAGGAACAGCCTAATGGGAGGAATGGGTGTATACTCTCTGATTGGCTAGCAGATTGTATCTTCTTCGCTTATGTCCAGGCTGGCTGGACTCTTGAGGCTCCTGTCATGGTTCATAATGTCTAAGCCATTGCTGTGTTGGTGGCTCATTTGAGGTCAGCCACCATGGAAATGATTTGCAAGGCTGCGTCATGGACTTCTGTCCACATCTCACTACTGTTTGGACAGGGACTTCTGAGCAATATGACAGATACAGCCAGTCTTTTCTCTAGAATCTGATTGGGTAATAATTATTTAACAGGTTTTTTTATACCGCTTTAGTCAAAGCAGTTTATATTGTAACTTAAAACTTGGTAATATACATGGACATTGATAACTTGTATTCTTCTGAGGCATTGGAGGGTTAAGCAACTTGCTCAAGACCACAAGGAATGCTAGTGGGAATCAAACCCTGGTCTCTTGGTTCCCAAGTCAGTGCTCTAACCACTAGGCTACTCCTGCAGTCTTCCAAATAAAATCCAGCTCCATCCTACTTAGGCTGGCTGCCTTCTATATAAACTAAAAAGATAAAATAAAGAAAATATCTGTTGCCAACAAAAAAATAAGTAGTTTTGTTGGTGTCAGCTGATTGCACTATTTTCCTTTTTTTCTTTTCAAGCCGCCTGTAGCTAGGGATTAACAAATGTAACATAGTATATGACAGCAGTTAAAGGTCAGTATATCCCATCAAGTCTGTCCAGTAAATTGGCTAGTAGTAGGTGCACGTTTGTATAAGATTGTACCAGCTGCTCTGTAAGTCACCTCTCTCTATTTGTTGAGGTATAAGAAATAGTTACATTTATTTTGATTCTATCCTCTTACTATAAAATGATCCACTGTGTCTGTCCCATGCCCTTTTGAATTCCATCACTATATTGTCCCCATCACCTCCATTGGGAGGGCATTACACGAATCCAACACCCTTTCAGAGAAAAAGTATTTCCCGATGTTGCTTTTAAGTTTAGCGTTTTGCAGCTTCATCATATGCCCTCTAGTTTTACAGCTTCCCTTTCTTTGAAAAAGGTTTGTTTGTTCATTGATACCCTTTAAGTATTTAAACATCTTTATCATATCTTCCCTGCCCCTCCTCTCCTCTAGGGTATACATATTTACTATCGGTCTTCAAGTCACTTCTCATAGAACGTCTGGTGCAGGCTGCAAATCATTTTGATTGCCTTCCTCTAACCGTTTCAAGTCTTTTTATATCCTTTGAGATATGGTCTCCAAAACTGAACACAATACTCCAAATGTAGACTCACTAAAGGTAGTCAAGCCCACTGACTATTACCCAATGTTGCTAATCCATGTTGGAATAAATGATACTGCCAGGTATACCTCGGAACGTATCAAAAGTGACTTCATGGCTCTGGGACAGAGGGTGAAGCAGTTAGGTGCACAGGTGGTGTTCTCTTCAATCCTCCCTGATGAGGGTAAAGGCCAAGGCAGAGATGCTCGCATCCTGGAGATGAATGCATGGCTGCGTGGATGGTGTCATCGAGTGTTTTGGTTTCCTAGACCATGGGATGCTGTTCCAAGGGTTGCAGAGCAAAGATGGCATCCATCTGTCCAAGAAAGGTTGACGCATCTTCGGTAGTAGACTGGCTAATCTACTGAAGAGGGCTTTAAACTAGATTAGTTGGGGATAGGTGAAGAAAGCCCCCAGGTAAGTGAAAGCCCCCAGGTAGGTGATACATTAAATACCTTTATGGAAATGGGTAACAGGGGTAACATATGGAAAACAGTGTGTATAAATGCCCGTAGCATGGGAAATAAGATCCCTGATGTTGAAGCTTTGGTGGAAGTGGCTGACTTGGATTTAGTGGCAGTTACAGAAACCTGGTTCACAGAAAACCATGACTGGGATGTAACTATACCTGGCTATACTTTATTCAGAAAGGACAGGGTAGGAAGAAGGGGAGGAGGAGTGGCACTATATGTAAAACTACTATTAAAGCTTTGGAATTACAGAGCTTAAAAGGGAGAGAGGAGGCATTGTGGGTTAAACTAGAAAGAGGGAAAGAGAAATCTATTTGCATTGGTGTGATATACAGACCTCCCTCACAAGAGGAAGAGGTGGACAGAGAGTTAATTGAAGACATACGCAGCATTGCTAAGAAAGGGGAAGTGCTACTGATAGGAGATTTCAATATGCCAGATGTTGATTGGCACATTCCTGCTGCAGTATCATCTAGAAGTAAGGAGATCCTGGATTCTCTACAGGGAGAACTATTCAGGCAATCGGTAACAGACCCCACACGTGAAGGGACCATACTGGACTTGGTGCTTACCAATGGTGAAAGTGTTTCTGATGTTGTAGTGGGAGATCATTTTGCATCCAGTGGTCACCAGATGGTGTGGTTCAGTATTAGGACAAGGGCTGTTAGAATCCATTCCAAGGTGAGGATCTTAGACTTTAGGAAGACTAACTTTGCGAAGATGGGCCAATACCTCAGGGAGTCGTTAGTGGGATGGGAACAGCTTGGGGATGTAGAAAAACAGTGGGCAAAACTGAAAGGGGATATTTTAAGGGCAACCAACCTTTTTGTTAAAATGGTAAATAAAGGCAAAAGGAAAAGGAGACCGCTATGGTTTTCTAAGGAAGTAGCTGAAAAAGTGAAGAAAAAGAGGGAGGCCTTCATGAAATACAAGAGATCACAGAGAGAGGAAGACAGGCATCTGTATTTGGAAAAACTTAGAGAAGCTAGCAAAGTAGTCAAGAAGGCAAAGATTCAAAAGGAGGAGGAAATAGCCAATGCAATAAAATGGGGGGATAAGACATTTTTTAGATATATTAGTGAGAAGAGGAAGGGCAAGAGTGGTATTGTCAGACTCAAGGGTGCAGGTGGGGAATATGTAGAAACTGATAAGGATAAAGCGGAATTGCTTAACAAATATTTTTGTTCTGTGTTCACAGATGAAGAACCAGGAGCAGGACCTCAGAAAACACCCACAAATAGGAACAGAAGCGAGGGACATCTTGAACAATTTTCAGAAGACTGTGTTCGTGAGAAACGAGCTCAACTTAAAGTAGACAAAGCGATGGGACCGGATGGGATACACCCTAGAATACTGAGGGAGCTCCACTGACTGACCTTTTCAATGCCTCGTTGGAGTCGGGAGTGGTGCCAAAGGACTGGAGAGAGGCTCATGTGGTGCCTTTACACAAAAGCAGAAGTAAGGATGTGGTTGAAAACTACAGGCCGGTTAGTTTAACTTCGGTGGTGAGTAAATTATTGGAAACGCTGCTGAAAGAGAATATAGTGAGGTTTCTGGAGTCCAGCGGATTACAGGATCTGAGGCAGCATGGATTCACCAGAGGCAGGTCTTGTCAGACAAATCTGATTGATTTCTTTGACTGGGTGACCAGGGAATTGGACCGAGGGAGAGCTCTAGATGTGGTGTATTTAGATTTCAGTAAAGCCTTTGACACTGTTCCTCACAGGTGACTTATAAACAAACTGAGCACCCTAGGGATGGACCCTAAAGTTACTGCTTGGGTTAGAAATTGGTTGGGTGGGAGGCGACAAAGAGTACAAGTAAATGGAGCTCACTCTGAGGAGAAGGATGTTACCAGTGGTGTGCCCCAGGGATCTGTCCTTGGTCCGATTCTTTTTAACATCTTTGTTAGTGATATAGCGGAAGGGCTGTCGGGTAAGGTTTGCCTCTTTGCGGATGATACCAAAATCTGCAATAGAGTAGATACCCAGAAAGGTGTAGATAACATGAGGAGGGATCTAGCTAAGCTTGAAGAATGGTCTAGAATTTGGCAGCTGGGATTCAATGTTAAAAAATGTAAGGTCATGCATTTGGGCTGCAGCAATCCAAGGGAGCAATACAGTATAGGAGGTGAAGTACTTTTGTCCACTAAAGAAGAGCGGGACCTAGGCGTGGTTGTGTCTGATGATCTTAAAGTAACTAAACAGGTAGAAAAGGCGACGGCAAAAGCTAGAAGGATGCTTGGGTGCATACGGAGAGGAATGGCTAGCAGAAAAAAGGAGGTGATAATGCCTCTGTATAAGTCTTTGATGCGACCTCATTTGGAGTATAGTGTGCAATTCTGGAGACCGCACCTTCAAAAGGATGTGAACAGGATGGAGTCGGTGCAGAGGGTGGCTACTAAAATGATTAGTGGGCTTCCTTATAAAGCTTATGAGGACAGACTTAAGGATCTTAATATGTACACCTTAGAGGAAAGGCGGGATAGAGGTGATATGATTGAGATGTTTAAATACCTCCGTGGCATAAATGTTCAGGGAGAGAGCCTCTTTCAATTGAAAGCAAGTTCTGCTACGAGGGGACATGGGATGAGGGTGAAGGGAGATAGATTCAGGAGTGATATGTGGAAATATTTCTTTACGGAAAGAGTAGTGGATCCATGGAATAGTCTCCCAGTGGAGGTGGTAGAGGTGAGGACAGTAACTGAGTTCAAAAAAGCATGGGACCAACACAGAGGATCTCTAAAGGTAAAAAGTGGACTGTTGTAGTTGTTGATATGGAAGGACAGACTAGATAGGCCATGTGGTCTTTTCTGTCATTATGTTTCTATGTTTAAAGACTTGTACAGAGGCATTACAACCTCCTCCTTTCTGCTAATTATTCCTCTCTGTAGGCAACCCAGCATCCTTCAGACTTTGGTCACTGTCTTGTCACATTATTTCACCACCTTAATCCTCAGAAACAATCTTTCCGAGGTCCTTCTCCTGGTCCATACATACCAAACTCTTGCCCCCTATCGCATACAATTCCCTTAGATTTCTGCATCCCAAGTGCATGACTCTGAACTTCTTCACATTCAATCTTAACTGCCAAGCATTAGACCATTCTTCCAGCTTTTTTAGATCTTTCTTCATGTTGTCCACTCGCTCAGAGGAGCCTACTCTGTTGCAAATTTCCAGTGTTATCTGCAAAAAGGCAGGCTTTTCCTTTCAATCCTTCAGCAATATCACTCACAAATACATTGAACATTATCAATCTCAGGACCGATCACCACTACTCACCTTCCTTTCTTCTGAGTGAGTTCCATTTACCACCACCTTCTGTCATCTGTCAGTCAACCAATTTCTGATGCATGTCATCATCTTGGGATCCATCCACAGGCTGCTCAGTTTATTGATAAGCCTTCTATGAAATGTAGGTATATCACATCCATTGCATGCCCTTGATCTAGCTCACTGGTCACCCAGTCAAAGAACTGTGATATTATCCTACTTGTCCATGGAGAAAACAGGTGCTCTCCTTGGAAAGCAAGCTAAGTTCTTACACTGAAGGCTGGCACCACCATTAAGTCCACCTAGACAGAGCAACATACTTTAGAGAGCAGCTGTGGTAGAAAGTGCCTTGAGACGACATCTAATTTCCTGTCCCCACCATTACTGCAGCTACTACATTTATTTATTTAACAGGTTTTTTATACTGCTTTATCATTTCAGTCAAAGCAGTTTACATTGTAACTTAAACTTGGTAAATATACATTAAACATGAACATTAATAACTTGGATTTTTCTGAGCAATGGAGGGTTAAGTGACTTGCCCAAGGCCACAAGGAGTGCTAGTGGGAATTGAACCTTGGTCTCTTGGTTCCCAAAGCCAGTGCTCTAACCACTAGGCTACTCCTCCACTCCACTACATCCCTCTGAGACTGGCAGCAATGGAATGACAATAAAAAAAGAACAGAAACATGGTACCGAGGGAAGCTTCTGAACCCTTGCATGCTGTGTTCTAAAAGTGTATCCAGTCCCTCCCCCTCCAAGACAGACTTCCTGTTTGTGGCAGAGCAGAACTGGCTGTATGTGCAGTGCAAGGGGTTTGGACGCCTCCCTCTGCACTCATTTTCCATTTTGTTCGTATTGCTAATATTACAGCTGCCAGTATTTAAGAGATATAGCAGGGGCGGCAGCAGTAAAGGTGACGGCAGGGGTAGCAGGAACAGGTGCTGCCCAGAGTGCTAAATTACCTTACAATGGCCCTGCTCCCATCTCTCCTATTAGCTAGTGGCAGGTGGTAACTGACAGATATGCCCGCTGTACCCATTCCAAAAGCTTCCAGAGGAAGTTGGGAAGTAGTTCCCATGTAGGGCGCCATCAGTGATGTCACCTTGTATGTCCGAATATTATCCTGTTATCCATGGAGAACACCTGCTACAGGCGAGTAACTCAGCTTTAAAGAGCCCATATAATTTTCTGTTTTCTGATGTAAGAGGATCCCTATGCCCCCTCTCTTCATTCCTGATGTATATGTGGAAAGGAATTCCAGGCATATAGGGGGTCATTTTGAACTATGAATAAGCCGCCTGTATGTGCGGATATGATGTGTATCTTGCAAAAACATCCTTAACTGTATTCTGAAACTTTGCAGCCCTGCAAATACACAACATTTAAATGAGAATTGCAGAATAGGGGCATGGCCAACCATGGAGACATATGAAGCGTATTCCGGTCACACCCATGTACATCCGCAGGTGGCCCTGCAGATGTCCAGATTATACCTGCAAAAATGTGGAATAAAGATAGGATTTAGAAATATTTCTGCTCCTCACCTCAATGCAGCCAATAGTGGTGAATGGATGACTAACTAACCTATGCTGTGCTCTGGTGTGACTGCAGTCTTAAAAAACACAGCATGCAGTGATATGGAACAGAAAGCAGAGGAGAGGGGGATGTACATCACAGCAGCAGAAATAAATACCCCCACCACTGTATACAGTAGAGCACTGGTGCTCAATCCGGCCATGCTGGCATTTGCTGTGTAAGTCAATGCCCATATCCTGGATATGATACTGGTGATGGAGTCCTAGGACCCCATGTAAAAATGTAAGCCCAGCCATCAATGCTATGTGCAGCACCCAGCCAGATGGAGTGTTGTGCTCCACACATTGGATTTCTACAATATGCTCTATGCAGTGTGCACAGTCCCCTGATGCAAATAAGGTGTTATGTAACTCCTATTGGAACACTATACTGGGGGTATCTTATTCCAGAGGCTACATGGCACATATCTTGTGCACAGGTCACTGTTGCGGTTGGTTACATATGTGAGCTTAGGATATGCAATGTGCAAATGGGTTGACCCTTGAGACAGATATACTGGAAGGGCTGTTTGGGCCTCCTGCATCTCTGTAGCAGATTGAAGTCCACCATTGTAGTTATCGTGTATGTAGGAAGCCAAATGGAAATGCAGTGAGCAGTTATGATGCTGGGTTTGTGGTACTGATTGCTATGGTTCCCTATCCATCAGCTAAGACATTCAGTGCTCGGCATTCTTTTATCAGATGGCTGTTTCTGTGGGGTTGCAAGTGAGAGTGTGTGTGTGTGTGTGTGTGTGCATGGGGGGGGATCTAGATTCTTCATCCACATATCGGGGGGGGGGAGGGGGACAGATATGCCTGGCAGGTACCTAGACCATAGGGCTATCTGCAGTTTCACCAGGTGCGAGTGCATACAGGCAGGAGTGTGCTTGATGGTTCCATAACCACTTCCCTGTCACTACTCAAAGGACCTCAGAGGGTGGACAAGCAATGCTGCAAGCACAGTACACCATTCCCAGGTGCACCAGCATTGGTCTTTACAAACATGCACATTTGTAGGGAGCGCCGATGGTGTCTCTGGGCATGTCTGTGTGGTGCTTGCACTGCTGACTACTGCCATTTCAATGGTGGTTTGCTATGGGGGGCTTGTTCTGCTGGAATCATGTCTTTACTTAACATTGTATAGTCAAGTTCTTGAGCTGTTCATAATGTGCACACCTTGGGAGGGCGTCTACTGCTATGTCTGTAGTGCTGCACTGCATCTTGTGCCAGTAGGTTCACTCTCTACCCATTTTCCCGCTACAGTACTGTACACTGTGAGTGCTTTGTAGTGGTCTGGGCATGCCACAGACTGGTTTCTATTGTCTAGCTTGCATCCACCTGTGAGTCTTGCCATCTTACATTGTCAGTCAGCCTCAGAACAACTCTCTCCGTGCCCATAGCAGCTTCACAGCTGCCCATTTTGAAGGGGTGTGTGCCCATTTGCAGGTATATCTCAGAGACAGGCAGGGTCGCAGACGTATATCTTTTCAGTATACGGTGAGTGCAGGGACATACAATGCCATTGTTGGCATATACCTGTCTTTATACAATGTAGCACTCTGTGTGGGCCATGCCTAGCATGTCTATGTGGGCGATTCTGTGCACGCGGCTGCGTCTATCCCTGCATTTGCGGAATTGGGTTCTATTTCTGCACGTTTCCATTTGGATGTGCCCGCTGCCCGGACGTGCATGTTTTTAGCGTTGGCCTCTTAGCACCTCTTCCGGTTGATTACAAACAGGTTCTACCAGTCCTTAAAGACTGTCTCTCCTCCTGAGAGTTGCAGCTGCTTAGTTACATGGCATTGCTGATCAAGCTGCTGAAGCCATTTTTGGAGCACGGGCTTTTACAAGAAACACCAAATATCATATTTTACAAATTTACTATATTTTTCCAAGATGGCTGTAATTATGTGAGAACACACTTATTTCGACAAAACTGCAACATTTTCTTTTTCAAAGAATCATGATTTCGGTTTCTAGGAAGCTGGATGTGTCCAAAGATCGTATCTCTCGTCGCCAACCTCCCCCTGGTGGCCGGTGGCTGAATGGGAAGTTTGGGCATATAGTTAATTTTAGGAGAGGAGGTTTTTTTTAAGGCCAGGTGCAGCCTGGTCTATGTAGTCCTGCTCCTGGTGCAAATAAGTCATGTAAGCCAAATGGAGGGAGAATAAGGCTTTTATTTCCCTTTTCACAAAAAGATTCGTTGGGCTACAAAAATTAAGGAAAGTCCTTCTTTTCAGGCATAAACCAAACTCAAGGTACAAAGTAAACTGTTATAATCTTCACAGTGGTAGAAAGGAAATTAACCAAGGATTCTTTCAACATTGGAGTAAATTACAAGTCTGAACATTCTTCTTTCATTCTGCACAAATATGAAAACTTCTTAAGGTAATATTTGTATGGTTCACAGTTCCGGCAGTGATTCCAAATCACCCACAACACATATGGAACAATCCATCAATTCCTCCTGAGATGAGGAAATAGGGTCTATAAGCTCCACTTGCATCGGTTCTAAATCACTATTATCTTCTTCTGAGCTGGGGCTTTCTCTGGCTGTTATCAGTGGCCAGTCCCTATTTCTGTTCCCTTGTTTTCCATACAGTTGTTCTAAGGTTCTTAAATGAGCGTGGCCTGTTTTATTGCCTCTATATCTTGGCTGGTGAAACTCTGGCCTGCTTTCTCTTCTTTTAAACTGGGCATCTGTTTTATAAGGGCTTCTAGCAGCTGAACCTTTCTTCATGAATAAAGAATCATCATACCTTGGTTTCCTGTAATAGGCATAGCTGGAAGTGTCCTCCTCAGGTATTTCGATAGGACCCAGTCTTTCTGGCAATCTTTCTCTTGAAAGCTTCTGGTACCTTTCAATCTGGTCTGCGGGTTTTCTGGCAAGCGTAGGCCTCTCTCCCAGCCTGGCTTCTGGCTTCTTAGCTCTTTTCCTCTGGAGTTTCTGGCTACCATGACTTCCACAGGACTGACTCTCCTCCGTCTGTCTTTCTCTGGGAACTCTGGTTCTGTTCCAGTTCCTGCAGCCGTGCCACTAGTCCTGGTTCCACTGCTCCTTTTCTCAGCAGTGCTCTCCTTTCCGGTGCTACTCTGCTCTCCGATGCTGCTCCGCCCTCCGGTGCTGCTCTGCCTTCTGTCTCCAGCCTCTTGCTTATAAAGGTCTTCTGCCTTTGAGCTTCCCGGGCTAGTTCTCAGGTGCTGCTGATTAACGGAGTTACTTACCTGTAACATGAGTTCTCCGTGGACAGCAGGATAAGTCAGCCACACTTGGTGATGTCATCCGACGGCGCCGAGACGGAAGTACTCTCCATAGCTCAGAAGGGCTTTACGCCCTTCTGAGCATGGGCCAACTGGCCCTGCCCCCCGGCTCGCCCCTAGCTAGCCAGTTCGTCACTAGCTGAGCCTTAGCCGCTAGGAGGAGGGCACTGGTCAGAGGCCGAGACCTTTTCCAGGGGGGAGGGCGGGTATGTGTGGCTGACCTATCCTGCTGTCCACGGAGAACTCATGTTACAGGTAAGTAACTCCGTTTTCTCCTAGGACAATCAGGATGAGTCAGCCACACTTGGTGCCTCCCAAGCTGTAATGCGATGTGGTGGAAAGGGGGAGGCCGAGGTCAGGTTAAGGTGACACGATACCAGGGCTGGATGTTTTAATGATGTGCCCTGGGGTACCTGGTGGCGGCGTCAACGTGCCATGTGTCAACCTGCAATGTGTACGCACACAGTACAATGTGCAGTGTGTAGTGTTAATGAGAGTGTACCCATTATGAGGCGAGCGTGTAGTAATACTGGACAAGTAGACATGCAGTCCCACTTTGCACCTACGCGGCAGTAGTGGGAGTATATGGTCTCAATGGGTAGCTGCCGAGAAAGGTCGAAACAGGCAAGGATGCAGCAGCAGGGGGAGCCACCGCATGCTGAGTTATCCACTGCGAGCAGAGATAGCCACAGTATCAATGCTGGAAGCGCGGCAGAGTGGTGCAAGATTGACGCATTAGTGCAGCCACGGCAGAAGGGGTTGCTGTGGGCCGGGCTAGGACCGGCTGCAATATCGACAGTACTAAGAGTTCAGTGTTACAAGAGTGATTCCAATTAAAGCAGTAACCCGCAAGGGGCATGAGTCATGACTGAGTTCATGACTTGGTTAGGAGTGTCCAGGCAGGAGGTAGCAACCTAGACCCTAAGGCTGCCAGGCGACGCATTTGTCCATGTGGTATGTAGTGTATGGGCCACAAGCTGTCAATGCAACCCTTGGCATGGTGTCAATGGATCTTTTGGCACAGCTAGAGTCCTGTGCACGCCCTTGGCATGGCTTGAGCCTCTACGTGTGCCCATGGCCGTTCCAGCATGGCTTGTTCCAGCCTATGGTGGAGCATGTGGAATTTCTAGAGGTGGAGTATGCCAGGACCGTATGGCCAGGTTTAAAGAGGTTGCATGCGATGAAGGGTTTTATCCCTTGTTGTTGACTTGCTGTTTCGCGCATATCCTGAGCATGCAGGGTCACATGCTATGAAGGATTGGTCACTTGCTGTTCCTGGGCAAGTAGCTGCGTAGGGGTATGATGATGCTCCAGGGTGTGGGGCATGCCTGAGGGCGTGATGGCATTAGTGGGTGGGAGGTGCGCCATCCAGACTAGCAGTTTGGATAGCTACCCAAGGTGCCAGGGGACTGGCAGATTGGGCTTTGCCTGCAAGTGGGCCTAAGTCTGCTTGGGCGCAGTCATTGGGGGCCGCGAGTGCCCTGGAAGGTTCAAGATGCTTGTGCAGGCCTTGCAGGATTGATTTTCATATGCAGCAGATCAGGAGACGACAAGACAGGTTTGAATTGGCGATTGCCAACCATGTCAGCATCCCGAGTTACTGCTTGTCCACCGCACTTCATGGGGGAAAGAAGGTACCCAGGAGTCCTAGGGCCCTAAGCTTTGGGAAAAACGCGCTGGCGCTGAAGCCTGGCTCTGAGTAGAAGCAGTCATCCTTCCTGCTCACCATGAGGTGGGCAGGTCGCTTTATGGTCAGCCCCACCGATGGTGGAAGGAAGCTGATGGTCAAGGGTTGTGAGTCCTTCTTGTAGAGAAGTGGGAACCTTTTCCCCTTCTGCGTAGGTGCAGAACTACGGCTATCTTGCTGACTGTGTGTGTCCCTAGAGTGCAGAGCCATAGCTGTGCTCTGGCTGTGTGCTTGCATCCTCAACTGGACCTGCAGTCAGGTCCTGAATATGTGATCTTTTATACAATGGTGATCACCTGACCGGCCTCGACTTCACCACCTCGCACTCATGGCACTAACTGGGCTTAGTGGCGCAGGACTCTGTCACCTTGCCCTAAGGGCCACAGTAACCTTGGTTTGGTGGCGTGGAACTCTTGCGTTCAGTGTCATCGATCTCGCTGGTGAGGCCTGTGTAGGGCAGGATTCCATCAGCAAGGGTAGGCGGTGGTGGCAAGAAGCCCGGAGGGTTAAAGTCATGGTTTGTTTGTAGGCATCTGTTGCGAGGATCCCTTACTGTGTAGGGTCTAGAAGGCATCTCCGCCCCTAGGTGTAGGAGGATGCTGCTACAAGGCGAGTGAGTTTGGGCCGGGGACTGGTGAAAATCACCCTGTCTCGCAGGGACCCCATGCCTGGGACCACCGAGAGCATTGTGCCCACTGGAACAACCCACATAGGCCGACATCCAGGGTGAAGTGCACCATTGATGCCATGTGTCCCAGCAGGACGAGCATGTGTTGGGCAGACGCTGAGCGATAGAGCACCCTGCAAGCACCCTCCCTTATGAACTCCATGTAATGTGGGCTGGGTTGGCAGGAGGCACAGCTGGGATTTGAACCTGTGCCCTTCTGCTCCTGAGGCACTGGCTGTGTGTGCTGCACCACACTGCGGCCACTGTTCGGTTGGCTGTAGATGAGACTTTGTGTAGTTGACTATGAACCCGAAGGGCTCTGGGACAAGGATAGAGCGTCCTGTCGCTTGTTGTGTTTTGGCAGTGTTGCTGCCCTTTACCAGTCATCCATATAGGGGGAGACGGAGACACCCTGCCACCGCCTGATTAATTAGGCGGAGGACATAGCGCTGGGCCATTCCTGAGAAGCGGTAGTGAGACTCCTGGAAGGGGCCTGTAAGGCCTTTGGCACTGCGCCTTTGGCACTTCCTTGGGTTTCCAGGAAAGGGTATTTGTTGCTGCTGCTGCTCCTCCTCAGGATCGTTTAAAGGGTATTGGAAGCAGGTCTTGAACCAGTGACCTACTGCTCCTGAACACACCGTCTGTGTGTACTGCGCCACACTGTGGCCACTGGAGGGCAAATCAGCAGCCGAGATTACAATCAGATCTCCAGGCGAACTTGCTCCTCGGGCTCGTGCAGGTTGGGCCCAAACTAGCGCTTCCACGAGCACGAAGGGAAAACTTGGTGGGTTGCGAAGGTCAACGACCAGCCCAAGCTGCAGGTGAGAGCCTCACACCAAGAGAGATCAGACCAACGCAATGCAAAAAGAGCGATCTCCTGATTTGGCCTCTCCTACGCAATGAATCTCTGACCTAGCAGGCCTTCCCCTCAGTTTTCTGAATGGGCTTTGGTGGTGTGAAGCCCTATAAAATGAGCAATTTGCGTTCTCTCCCAGCTTCTTATCTAGGTAGCCAAGTGGAGTAACCCAGTTGTCACAATACCGGGGTGGGAAGAGAGGGGCATAGGATTTACGGGCAAGAGCCGCAAGAGGCTGGAAATACTCCGGTGAGCGTTCGGAGCTCGGCGGCCAGTGACTGCTGGGTTTCGCCTCCTCAGCATAGGGTATCTGGAGAGAGAGAGACTGGGGCACATTACAACCCAGCGCTCTGTTGAGCACCAAGACCCTAGAGGCGGGGACAACGGCTGCTCTCCAGAGTAAGTTCATGAGTAAGTTGTTCCTCACTTGCAACAGCGGCCGCTGTGTGAAAACACACATGTTTAACAAGTAAAATAGATTTGTCACCATTGATCGCTCAACACTGCGTCAGGAATTGTTACAGTTGGGTGGAGTGTAGCTGCATCACCTCAGTTCAGCCTGACCCTCGCACCTGCTCTGGGCCTTGCACCGTTGCACACGGATGCATGGGTCTCCATTCGCGGTTCGGGAGGAGAGTTAGTGCCAGAGCCGACCGTGCAACACGAGCACGATCGCAAGAGTCCAGCCGAAAACTTAAAACTGGAAGCTGAACACCGAAGCGGAGGTCACCTGTCTACAGGGGACATGCAAGGGGGGGGTCGTTAAACCAACTGGAGGCAGCCCGATCATGGAGCCGTGCGCACTGCATCTCTTCCCCATCACGCCGTGCACTGCATCTCTTCTCCATCACATTTCGTTCTTAAAACGCTGCTTCAGAGGAAACAGAGGGGTACTTTAAACTCTGTCGCCTTACCCAGTGGAACCTTTTGCTAGGTTACTGGGAGGGCTGAAGGGAGCGTCCTCTCCCCGCGGTTCGTCCTAGCTCCCAGCCTTGATCGATGCAGGCGGATTTTAGTATTGGCACCGACCCATGGCGCTGCAGGGGAACTATCTCACCACAGCACTGATTGATATGGTGAGAACTGAGGCATTGCCAACCTCTGTAAACACAGGCTACCCTGTGAAGTGCCTGCCTGGAGTCCCCGACTCAGCCTTAAAGAATGTCTTTAGCCTTTCAAGGGTCCAAGTAGCCTGAAGGTTCAGATTACAGCACTAGGTGTGAAGAGATTGGTCAGATTGCAATGCCATTGGTCAGCGCAGATCCAACAAGAAGGAGGGGCCGATCACGGATGGCACTCCCCTAACTCCTCCATTGGCGCCAATGTTTTTTTCTCAGTGCGGAGGCGTTCCCCGGAACGGCCCGATGATCATGGCTCTTCCTGGAATTACCGAATAGTCCCATCGGTGCGGAGGCGTCGGCGCAGAAACTCACTTGCCGCTGGTCCGGTTCGGCGCGGAGGCATCGGCGCGCAAGGAGAGTGCCCTCAAAGAGCGGCTCCTCCTCCCATGACTTGGATCTGCGCTGACCAATGGCGCCATAGGGGGAGGAGCCGGGCCCATGATGTCATCCGGCAAGATGGCCGCCACCATGAGGGCCTCGTGTCTGCCGAATCATCGAACTCCCTGGGACAAGCAGGACCGGAGCAGTGCTTGATAGGGAGGCATCCACTTAGCCCACTTAAGCTATTCTATGGATTCCTTCTCTTCGTCGAAGACCGGATTCCTGCGCTTCTGCTAGGGAGCAGAGAGAGAGGTAAGGCTGGCTAGCCGGGGATGGAGGCCTTATTAGGCACATCCTGGACTGCCGCGCAGGCGATAGCGACTGGAGTTTCCTCTTCCAGCCCGATTCTCAGGCGCTCAGTAATTCTCAGGCGCTCGGCCATGGAACAGCAGGAGAGAGTCAGCGGCACATGCCACGGCAGAGGAACGCTGAGCACATGTCCATCGGGAGATGTGCCTCAGCTTAGCTCCTTGTTCCGAATCTGAAAGAGAAGAAAAACATCCGAACGGAGTTAGGGAAATTGCTCAGGTACAAAGAGACAGAAGTGGAGTTAGGGCAGAAGAATTAAGAGGCAGCCGGGAGGGGCCCCTGGGTGCCTCCAGTGCTGAGCCTCGTCGAGATCAGTCGCATATCCAGGATAGGAGGGGATACATGCGGCATGGCTGGGAATGGGGCCTTAGAGGCACATCCCAATGGCAGAGGCTGCAGCGGTAGAGTTGCCTTTCTAGCAGAGGAGGAGGCCTTGCACTTCAAAACTCAGAGCCATTAGGCAAGACTCTTGCTCCTGAGCCATTATTCTAGGCTGTAAGCACATGGCCGGCAGGCACGGGATCCCAGCCATCTCTGTTTGGAAGAGATCTGAAAGAGAATAATCAGAACAGCATTAGAAGCATTTTTTTTTTTTTAAAGGTAAGGAAGGGATTCCTCTTAGAATAGTGTAGTATTTGTGGAATTTCAGTGGAGAGTAGAGAGATCCATCTTGCTGGCAAGGCGGAAGAACTGAAACTGGCTAGCTAGGGGCGGGCCGGGAGGCAGGGCCAGTTGGCCCATGCTCAGAAGGGCGTAAAGCCCTGCTGAGCTATGGAGAGTACTTCCGTCTCGGCGCCGTCGGATGACGTCACCAAGTGTGGCTGACTCATCCTGCTTGTCCTAGGAGAAAGCTAGGTGTATCCACTCAGCCTCTGTAAGTGCATGCCTGCTCCCTCTAGCTGTTTTGCTAGGCAATTGTGTTCTCTGCACCTCATTTGTTTTGGGACAGACAGCTTCTTTTCCTATGTCCTCATTTTTATTAGCTCCTGCTCTATGACACTCTGCAGGAACAGAAAACGCCTCATTAGCTTATAGATGTACATTAGTCTGTAGATGTACATTGTAGATGTGCTGCGGATGTTTATTTTGTCTTATAACAGGATTATTTTAGAAGCCTTAGTCCCCATTTCTACATGTAAAATCAGGCAGTTACATTTGGAAATCTTTGAAAGGGCTGAATTGACATGCGGATGTCCTTAACACATAGTAATTGCAGGGGGCGCATTGGGGGTGTAGGTAGGGAATGATCTGGGTGGGTCAAAAATCTACACATGTGTTCCTTGTTTCATTTAGGGAATATGCATATATGATGTAGTTGTCTATGTGGGGATTTACAGTTGCTCCCTATCATGTATAGGCTTTTAAAAAGTGCTTGTTTCAGCTAGCCCTTCACAAGAGAAAATAAGGGGATTACTTTCCTTAATTCTTTATCATATATTCCTCCCTCTAATTTAGCAGCATTTGTAGTTTTAATAAGTGGCATTTATACATTTAGGTTTGCAAAGTGACTGACATACATGGTTAAGGGTTAGGAATTAAATGTGGATGATGCAAACTCCTAAATTCCACATGTTAAGCGTGACACCTACGCGTGGGAGTTAGCTGAGTTTTTACCACTGATTTTTCTCGCATGTAGATTTGCAAAATGGATCCTCCAACTCCACATATCAGCAAATACGCATGCACTCCTGCACTATTTTAGAACAGGATCCATGTTTAGAAGTGCCTTTTCTAAAAGTACTGCTAGAATTGTGTACATTGTGACCTTCTGATGTCCATGACATATCTAAAATGTGCCTTACACTTCCATACTTACAGTAACAAGGCTCTGAGAACAAATATTCTAACTAGTGCTGGCTCATAGCAACACAAGCCACCAATAGGAAATGAGAAGGTTCTAGTAAAATGATAAAGCACTATTTCTACATTTGTCATTCTTGGACATGCATAACATGAAAATGGAACCCAGAAGAATGGAATGTTCAGTACTCCAATGTAATTTAGCTTGTCCTTGATGCTTTCTCTGTGCAGAAGAGCTGTGAAATGGTTCATTAATCCCATTTTTAAGCAGTTGCTTGCTGAAAGGTGTGAAGGCCGAATTTCTGTAGGCCATCTAAGTAGACAAAAGAATGTCCAGCCAAGGTTGTTCACACTTTTCAGCTTACATTTATTTATTTATTTATTTAACAGGTTTTCTATACCGCCTTTTCCTTAAATCAAAGCGGTTACCAAGACACAAGAAGGGAGAACAGAGACAGGGGGGCATACACTGACTAAACTAAAGAGTGAAGGTAAAATTGGGATACACAACATCAAGGAACTGTTACAGTAAAACAAGTTACATGCAGGCTATAATAATAGAGACTGTTAGATGTCTGTGCCATAGTACTCAGTGAAGAGTACAAATTTCAGTTGTTTTCTGAACTCCTTTAAATCATCCATGGATCGCACATCGGGAGGGAGAGAGTTCCATATAAGTGGGGCCGATAAGGAAATTGCCCTTTGTGTAGTACATTTACACGCTTTTCTGAAACTACTTGGGGTGCTGAGGGTGTTTGATGTAGTTATTCGTCTTGGCCTGTTGTTATTCTGGAGTAAGAGATTATGAAGGCTAAAAGCAGAGCATTTATGTCTGATCTTGAATATATTAATTACCATCTTGTATTTGACACGCTGGCTTATTGGAAGCCAGTGGAGCTCTTTGAGAGTAGGGGTAATGTGATCTTGAGATGCTGAGCCAGCAATAATTCTGGCTGCCGTGTTCTGAGCCATCTGAAGAGGTTTAAGTGAGTGTTTTGAAAGACCGTAGTAGATAGGATTACAAAAGTCCAGAATAGGAGTTATTAAGGCTTGGCAGACAGACCGGAAGTGGTCATATGAGAGTAAGGGCTTGAGGCGTCTAATCACTTTCATTCTGTAGTATGCAGACCTCACAGTTTTTCTGATGTGTGACTGGAGGGTTAGACCTTTATCGAGGGTAATTCCAAGATATCTAACTTCATCCTTAACTGGTATTGTAATGTTGTTGTATTTAATGAAAGGTGGGGGGTTGAAGTCGGTGTTTCGAGTGACGATAAGCGCCTCTGTTTTATTGTAGTTTAAGGCAAGGTTATTGCATGTGAGCCAGGAAGACATGTTGTCAAGGCAATTTGTGATCTTGCTGTAGTCGGGGTTGATAAGATCAATCGGTGTATAAATCATGATGTCATCTGCATAAATCGTATAACTTATTTGATGGGCTGCCATAATTTGACAAATTGGCTGAATAAAAATGTTGAATAGAAGGGAAGAAAGCGCAGATCCCTGAGGTACTCCTTGCTTGATATTTGTAGGCTGTGAAGTGTTGTTTCCAATTTTAACCTGAAACTGCCTGTTTGTTAAATAAGAGTTAAACCAACTAAGGACAGTACCAGAGATACCGATACTTTCCAATCTTGATAGGAGGATAGTGTGGTCAACTGTGTCGAAAGCCGCTGATATATCTAAGAAGATCAATAAAGGCTTTCTCCATGTAAATGCCAGGAGTTACACATAGAAAGGATGGCTAAATGCAATCTGGGATGCCTAAACTGGAACGTCTGGAAAATGAAAAGCAGGAATGTCCAGGTATAGACATAATTTCACAAACGTGCACGTGCCTGGTATCCCCAGAATAGTACTGTAGAATCTAGACATCTAGGAGTAGTCTAATGTTTAGAGTAGTGGGCTAAGAAAAGGGCATTTAGGATTCAAATCCCACAGCTGCTATCATTGAAATTGTGCTGGGGATGATGGAGCACTTTTTCCTTTACACCCTCTCAATGTTTTTCAGCCCAAATGAGTGGGTTTCAAGGGCTTGGAGCAGGTCTAAACTTAAATAGATGCCAGATGTCTGGGATGTTTTTTGAGATCAGATAGGGACATCCAGGCTCTTGGGAACACCCCAGAGACATAATCATGCGCCATTCAGACTTGGATGTACTCACACTGGGGACATCCAGAGACCTGGCTTCTAAAATTGGCTCTGTCGATGTCTCTGTATTTTGGACATCTCTGTGCCCGTTTTCAGAGATCTAAAGCACAAATACGGTAGATCTTCCAAAATGACCGCCATAGCTAACAGATTTTTTGACCTACACATGTACGCGTCAGCATTTACATATATGAGTAGAAACCTGCAAGTTCAAGGGGAGCCAATTAAGGAATCAAAATCTCAAACTGCAGTTTTTGTATTTTTAGACGTGATGTTAAATATCAGAGAAATACGTAGGATAAGCCCTCCAAATCCCATGTCCAAACAAGCTGTTAGCTAACACCTAGGCATGCCAGGAGCCAAGGGATAGTTTTTGAGTCATATATGTCTTCCTATTGCAAAATTGGAAATAGACAAATACGTAAACCCAAACCATGCTCAGAACAACCCCCCCTTCAAAACTGTGCTTGCTGTGGGTGTACATACAGAAGTAGTGATGTTTCTATAATCACTTACATGTGAATGACCATTTACCCTTATCAACAGTGCCCTTATGCATTTGCCCTTCTAAAATGACCTCCAAAATATTAATGAGAATTATGCCATCCTCTTTGTTTTTTTGCACTCAACGTCCTGTATATTTCATGCATTTCGCTCCAATTCTTTGGAACGCCCTTCCAGACAAAATAAGAGCCATCAATGACCTCAAAGATTTCCAGAAGGCACTAAAAACACATATATTCACAGAACATTTTGGTCTAGCAGAACATAAAAACACATCACCAATATCAGCAACATAACATCACTCATTTAGAATAGGCCACACATTTTCCTGTATAAATACTCCTATGTAAATATATTAATGTACTGTAATAAAGTTACTGTTTTATCAATATAATCTGATGCACATACACTGTCATAATTCTTTGTAATATAGTTTACCACAAGTTTAATGTAATAATTTTAGTTCTTGTTAATTGTAAAACACACTTGATCGCTGGAAAGAGCGGAATACAAAAGCACACAAATAAATAAATAAATGAATAAATTTAGTTGACGGTGTTCATTCAGCAATTCATTCCTGAGCAGAAATTCATTTGAAAGTTATTTTTTCCTTTTACACAGTACGCAGAGTGCTTTTATTTTAAAAGACAAACAATGGAAGGCATGCTGCTCACCATTTTAACACATTTACAATCTGCCTTTTGTGAGCTTTCTTCGTACAAGTGCTACACTTTAGTGTACAGCTTCTACATTTAAACGTTCTTTGACTCGCAAGTCTAAGTGCTGACTGCTGTGTCTAGCCACAAGATGCCCATTGTGAGAGGAAAACCGATCCTGAAATCTGCTCCTTTTGATCACACAGATTAGGTTCTTGTAATTGCAGACACGGCATATCTTTATACTGAAAATGGATAGTATACAGTATTCCATTAGCCATAGCCCCATAGCACAGCACTCATGACTGCTTTTTTATTGACTTGTTTGTTTGCTGCTCTAGATTTTGAGAAGGACTAGCCATGATTTCATTTCAAATCTTTCAGTTTGGACCTTGGCGAAGACAACTGAGACAATGGACTTGAGGTAGTAGGAGAATAGACAAGTGAGCGTGGGAGACTATTCTTGTTTTTATAGAACTAAAAGATGCATGATGCTGCCATTTAAGCCACTAGCTGTCAATCCATAGACGTGTAATGGTAGATTATGTCTTCTAGTACTTACTTCCCAGCTGGAACAAAGATTCAGGGAGAATCCTAACTGAAAATCTATATCCTTGCAATGGACATGTTTGCTCCAGTTAGAATATTATTAAATAGCATTATTACTGTAGTTGTGGTTCACTTTCACTCCAAAGAGAAGCATTGAAGGAGTAGGCTCAGTCCTTATTGTTCTTAAAGCTACACTACGAAAAAAATTCATAAGGATAGGAAGAGAAATATCATTTTTGACTGTAGAAAAGTTCTTCTTTCAATAAAAGGTGGGATTACTTTATTTTCTGACACTTTAAACTTACTGTAATGAAGGTTGCTGAGCTCCAGAACAGGGAAATTAGCTTCCTTACTGACCTTTATTCTCTATCTCCTATGTCTACAGAAATACCAATTGGAAAACTGGGCAGGTCTTTCCGGCCCTCATTAACCACTTGAGGGAGCCAAGAAGGCTAAGAACAGGATCACTGGGAATTTGTTGTCTGCATGCTAGA
Organism: Ichthyophis bannanicus; assembly: GCA_033557465.1. NCBI lineage: Eukaryota > Metazoa > Chordata > Amphibia > Gymnophiona > Ichthyophiidae > Ichthyophis > Ichthyophis bannanicus. Next base: position 369,809,326 of record CM066035.1, read on the forward strand.
CTCTGGTGACTGCTAACCTTGGTCACAGAGAAAAGTGGGAACCTCCAGCAGAATATGGTTCTCTGGATATATACATTTATTTATTTAACAGTTTTTCTATACCGCCTTTGTCCAAAGCAGTTTATATCGAACAACATAACATAATCTCAATGGATTTGTTTACAATGAACAGGGGGAGATAACAGGGGTTAACAATAATGGAGAATAGATCACAGCTGGAGAGTGGATAAAATAAGTGGGGGAGGGACATTTATATTACATGGGGAGATAAATAGGGGGAAATTAAGGTTAACTGTTAAAGGTGTTTAAGTTGATCAGTAGTTAGGTAATGTCATCATGTCCATAGTGTTTCTTAAAGAGGTGAGTTTAGGATTTTTTAAGGTTTTACTTGTTTGTGCAGTTCTGATGGCTTCAGGCATTGAGTTACAGATTATGGGGGCATGCAGAGAAAATGTCTGTTGTGTGGTCTTGGTCTTGAGTGGAGGGATGGTCAGAAGGTTATGGTTGATTGCTCTTCTTGGTCTCATTGAGAATGCTTTTTTGAGCTGGGTAGTGAGACAATGAGCTGAGCGGTTATGAAGGACTTTGAAGGTTGTAGTGATGGCTTTGTGTTTTGCTCATTGAGAGATTGGAAGCCAATGTAGACTTTTTAGGATTGGTGGTATGTGTTGTCGGTTAGCACTGGCTGTTAATATGCTAGCAGCAGTATTCTGAACCAACTGCAGTGGATATAGAGCATGTTTTCGGAGACCATGATAGATGTTTCCATAGTCCAGGTGGGGTGTGTTGATGGCTTGCGCTACAGATTATGAAATTGTTGTACTGTAGCAGGTGTCGTAGGGGCTTGAGGAGCTTCAGCTTCCAGTATGCTGTTCTTGCTGTGTTTTTTATGTTTGCAGATATGTTGAGGTTGCTGTCAATGATTATGCCTAGATATTTGATTTCTTTCTTTATTGAACATAGAAACATAGAAACATGATGACAGAAAAAGACTACATGGCCCATCTAGTCTGTCCTTCCATAACAACAACTACAACAGTCCACTTTTTACCTTTAGAGATCCTCTGTGTTGGTCCCATGCTTTTTTGAATTCAGTTACTGTCCTCATCTCTACCACCTCCACTGGGAGACTATTCCATGGATCCACTACACTTTCCGTAAAGAAATATTTCCGCATATCACTCCTGAATCTATCTCCGAAGTGTGTGTTATAGTCTTTTTTGGTGGCTTAAATTCATGATCTCTGAATATGAGTAGGGCTTCAGTTTTGCTTTTGTTTACAGTGAGGTTAATGTCTGCAAGGAATTTTATAACTGTGGTGAAGACGTCCAATATGATTGTAAAATCCAGGTTGGTGGTATTGAAAGGCATGTAAAACATGATATCATCTGCATAGAGATGATAGTGAATGTTCCAACTTCTAAGGAGATCACAGATGGGTTGAATAATAATCCAGAGAGGGCTGATCCTTGAGGGATGCCTTGTGTTAGATTAAATGGTTTGAGTTGGTGGTACCAAGCTTTATTTGCATGATTCTGTCTAGAAGATAAGAATGAAAAACATTTTAATGTGTCATCCACTAATCCATTGCTGGTAAATCTGTTTAACATGTTGTGATGTGCTACTGAGTCAAATGCGGCACTCATATCAAGAAAGATGAGCATAAAATCCTGTCGAGGTTTGTCTAAGCCAAGGATGTCTGTTGAAGAGGTCTGTTAACAATGTTTCAATGCCATGGTGACGGCGGAAACCATGTTGTTGTGAGTCTAGTGGGGCATGCAGACCGATATGGTCTTGAAGATGCTGCTGTATGACTTTTTCTATTATTTTGGCCAGAAACGGGATGCTGGCAATTGGTTGGTATGAGCTGGGGTTTGTTAAATCTTGTAAGGCCTTTTTTAGTATGGGGTGTATTGAAGCTTGCTTGAGTGCTGGAGGTAGGTATCCTTGCACAAGGGAGATGTGTACTATCCTTAGGATGGTCTCAATAAACTGACTGCACAGGATTTTTTAATCATGCTACAGGGCATGGGTTCAAAGATGATGTTGTGGTATTTATATTGTTGATAATATCAAGTAATTCTCTCTTGGGTATTAGGTTAAATTTGTTCCAAGAGCGATAATTTGGAGTGCCGTTCTTTTGCTGCGTTTGGACATGGTGTTGCACAGTATTTGTGCTTTGTTTGTTATAAGATCAACTGCCCCAGATTTAAAAAATAGAGGGGGAGGAGTACTAATTCTTGCCAAAAAAACATCTGAATTTCACCTTGATCAACTCTCAGTCACTGCAAACAATAGACTATTTAACTATCTCCAACACTGAGCACAAATTATGCCTCACCTACAGAAAACCCACTAAACACAGATGACCTATCAGCAATTTTAGATGAAGTGTGTACCCACTCAATGAAAAAAAAACCTCTTTATACTCATGGGGGACCTGAACCTACCCTCTACTGCAACCAAACAGTCTGGCGCCTTCATCAGGCATTGATTTGCTATCAAGAACAGAAGGGAAAATAGGATCTCCAAGCTAGCTAGAAAGGCATGCAAGTCAAAAAGGTGAAATTGTTGAAAATTTGGTTCTTACCTTTTGAAAAAATAGTGCAAATTTTTAACTGCTCAGGTTTACAGGTGAATTCATAGGAACTTGTTTTAACAGATCTGCACAAATCTTAAAAACAAATTCTATGTTCTCAGCTTCTCTCCTTTTTCAACCCTATTCTGCCTAATTTCTTTTTTTCTATTACAATGCCAGAGACATCATTTGATCTCTGACTTTATCTTTGCTTTCTCAGCTAAAGGTCCTCTACTCTACTTATCTTGTGCTTTTTTGAATGCTGCTATTTTTTTTAACCGCCAGAGCCTTCACAGATACATTCACCTTCCTTTCCTTAAATTAATATTTCCAAATACTACTCCCGAGTTGAACTCATTGGAAGGATCTATTAACAAGTAAAGTTTATAAGTCATTATACGACCTCATGTTTATCTACTTTTGTAGTTTATGTGATGTTTTGTCCGTGCCATCTTAAATATGTTCGGAGAACTACCTATTTGATGAAGAAATGCTTGCAGGAACATCGCTCCAGGATTAATTCAGGGGTAATATCAGCACCGATGGTAGTACATTGTATGCCGCTAGGACATTCTTTTGAGGAATTACATTGGAGGATAATTGACCATGCACCAGCTAATCTAAGTGGGGAAGATAGAGTGGTGTGATTGTAGTATCTGGAGCATGCTTGGATTTTTTGAAAAAACACTAACACCATATAGGCTAAATCTTGAAATAGATTGGTGGAGTTTAATATCATAATGGTGAACTTTGAGGAGGAGTGGTAAATTCATCCTGTTAATAATCTTCTAAGATATAAGTGTGATAGTCACACACCTGAGACTTAGGAGTATGTTTACTAAACTGCGGTAAATGGGAATAACGCGCGTTGTACGACGTTAACGATCGTTAGCACGTGATACCACGCGCTGTAGCGCTTTAACGATCGTAAACGTGCTACAGCGCGTGGTATCACTCGCTAGCATGTGTGATGCTCCGCGGCGCGGTAAAACAACGCAGAAGGCGGAGAGAGGGCGGAGAGAAGTGGTCAATGGGCGGAGAGTGGGCGGACAGTGGGCGGGGAGAGGCTCCCATTACACTAACACGCTGAATTTCAGAGCTGAATTCCAACGCGAATGAAAACCTGCCGTTAAATGCACTTTAAAGGGGAGAGAAACATTTAACTGTCAGCAATGTACAGCCTAGGCAGGGAAACCAAAAAAAGGTGATAAGTGTGATACATGTGCACAGAACAAAAGGGCACAGAAACAATGAAAATGATCCCAACAAACTGGAAAAAAAAAACAACCAAGCTGGCCAATAGTGGTAGCAATGAGAAACATCAACCCCCCCCCCCCGAGTAAGCTCCATTGAACAGATATGTATTTAGTTATTTATGTTATCTATTTATAAATCGCGGAAGGGTCCATACCCCGTCCCCATACAAGGTGCATGCGCCCACAGTGAAATAGCACTGCCCAGGGACCTCCCCACCATCAGACAGAATTCCTATGGCGTGCACATGTCCCGCAACATCAGGGCGGGCATGTCGGAACGGGCAACCGGTCATATACTGGAGAAGGGGATACAGAGGGCTGCAGCTGGGCCACAGTGGGGACTAGGGTGATGCCTAGCTGTCCCATAGGAATGCCGAAACAATAGAGCAGCCAGACAGCAACTGCTGAGGGCCCAACATGTGCAAGGTATGCTTCCCACAGTGTCACAGGGAATAGTACCCAGCAGGTAACCCCAATGGCACGGAACAGTGGCAGGCGGTGCTGGGGAAAAACGTGGGCAGCTATGCGGGCACCCCCACCCCAGAACACGCACCATAGGCAGCCGCCTACCTGCACACTGGATGGCCTGAGACTGCGCACCACCAGCTCCACCAGCAGAAGGGCATGTCAGCATGGTGGCTGAGGGATACTGGTGGTGGAGGGGGCAGTGGCAGCTGCCCAGAGCAGACCGTGGCCTAGCCCCCCTCACGTGGGTGCAGTGCGCTCCAACAGACAGGCCCTGGCTGACCAACAGTCATGGTACCACCAGGGAACGCACCATCTTTGTGAGAACATGGTGGTGCAGTGCACAGAACCAGTGTATTCAGAAGCAAAGGGTCACAGGTTCAAGGCCCAGCTGTGGTGTTCGCCAAACCAGTCCTCATATTTTACCCACTACTATAACAGGCTAAAACAGACAGAACCGGTCTTGCAGATTATGTAAACATGCTCAAAACACCTACATTTTACCCTACAGGGCACAGACACCATAAACATGCACATTACCTAGAGCAGAACCTCCCAAATGCAGTCCTGGAGGGCCAAACACCATTCAGGTTCCATGCTGCCTCTGATAAAGATGCCTGTGCTGCATTTCTATGCGCCACCCCCATGGTATGCAGATGTATCTCATGCATAGTCATGAGGGACAGCATGAAAACCCGAACAGTGTTTTGCACCGCAGGAATGGAGTTGGGAACCTCTGCCGTAAAGCAGCAGCCAACAGGGGCAGACACACCCGCACCCACAGGCCACATTATCCAAAGCCTCCTGGAGAGGCAGGACCTTGGGCTCTGAATGCATCTCCCAATACTAGCACTTGCATACCTTAGTAATGCCACCCTAAACCTGGGAATATGGTACACATCTATCATAAGGTTGCTATGATTACTGGCAGATAGCAATTCCTAGGTTACGTACAATTTTCGGAGTGAGCTGCATCATAACAACCTTTCTGATGTCTGTGGAGTGTGCTACAGGTCTTGTGTCTGACAGTGTTTACCAATCTGGGGAGTGACTCCTACAGTATTGCATACCATAGCCATGCCTGCACTGTGCCCAGGACTGGTGTGGTGGCCTGGACTGCCCATCACCTCTATAGTTGCACAATGCTGGCATAGGTGTGGGGAGTGTGTGTCTGTCCATCCAGTGTGTGGTGGCTTCCAACACCCTCCACAGCCCACACTGCTAGCACTGTTGCCAGTATTGGCCTGCCAATGTGCATAATGAGGAGCAAGGTACTGTGGGAATAGCGTGAATAGGGTGGCCTGGCCCGTCCGCATTTGCACAGGGCATAGGGCAATGGCCGGACATTGTAGTGCCCGGTACCACCTGCACGGACACGGTGGCCATAGCATGTCCTGCTGGGAGGTCACTCTCACCCTGACTAAGCAGTGACCATGGCATTGCTAGGTTCCACCATAGTGTTATATAGCATGTCTCTTATGTGATGTCTATGGGTTTCCTTTTGTGGCCCACTCACTGACTTATCTGCTTGGTGTGTATGCTGATATCCCCGTTCTGGGTACATGCATCTCTTCCAGGACCATGCACTATGGACTAGCTGGCGGACTGTCTGCAGCTGGTATGTGTCTTGCTGGAACACCGTGCAGGGTGCAGCGGCTGGAGGCTTGCTGCTGGAGAATGTCAGATAATGGTGGGGGGCAGCTGAGCATTTCCAGACTTGCCTTCTGTCTGCTCATGCTGTACGGGTGTGTACTGCTCGGCATTGCCTGCCCTGTAGGGTGTTTGATCCCGAGTGGGACTGGGGTGATGGTCTCCTCTGCTACCACCATTGCAGGGGGTTGAAGGTGGATCTGTGGGTGGGAGATCCTGTCCCCCACCCTGAGCCCTAGAGGGTGCGTTGGGTGGTGGTATGTAATCTCCTTGGTAACCACAGCTGAATGTGGGTGTGGGGCCGTGCAGTCCTCCTGTAGCCAGCCATGTGTTTATTAGCAGGTCTGGCCCACTGATTACTTCACTGCCCACGGAGCCAGTGGTCATAGGTTCACAACCCACAGTGGGGTTCATTGATAGGGCTGTCTTAGGCATTGTCTATGTTTACTGTATATTAGTGCTGCCAGCAGAACCACTCTCAGGGTACTGTCACCTTAGGGTAGCTCAAGGGGCGTCCTATTGAGCGCCTTATATGGCGCCCTATAGGGTGCGATTTATGCGGTGCCCAATAGGGCTTGCCTTACGCCGCGCCCTATGGGGCCACATTACACTTCGCCCTATATTATATGCATTATATGCCATTTGAAAGGAATATTTAGGCAAGCCTTACACTTCGCCTTATAGGGAGCGCCTACATATTCCTGTCGACAGGTATATAATATATAATATATACTACATAATATATAGTACCATGTCACAGCGAACGTCACTGTTGGCACATATTTCATAGGAAGGGTACACTTTTCCTGACATATGCAAACTGTAACCCGCCTGCAGATTAAAATATTATAGTCGGCTTTCAAAGGGTTACACAGGATGCCTCAGCCAGCCTTGCTCATTAGGCACACTGGGGATTCAAACCCATGACTCTTGTACCATCAGTCTGTGTGGTAACCATTGTGCTACAGCTTTGTTTCTGGTTTTGGGTGTCTGCGCGCTGTCTTACGCTTGCACGCGCTGTAACGATCGTTGCTGCGCCGCGCATAATACCGCGCGCAATGGCGCGTTATCAGATACGATGTCCCGCCCATGTCCTTTTTTGGCTTTCTTTCCACTAACGCGGCTCCTAACGCGAATTGCACTAACGCAGTTTAGTAAACATACCCCTTAGTATCTGACATCATAATTAGTTAATGGCCTGGTTGAGGGGCATCGAGATTTGGAAGTGTAAATTGAATACTGGCTGAAGGAATCAGTTCACTTGAGGAAGAGCTGAGAGGATTCAGATACTTGAAACACGGCGTTGTGTTGCATTGTTCTTGGAGGAATTTTGAATAGCATTTGTCGCAGCATTTATTGCAGTATTCTTGAGAGAACTGTCAATAGCATCCATTTTGGAGAAAGTCTACCTGAGGAGTTATAAAAGCCTTTAATGAAAGGAAAGCTCTCTCATTTTTGCCGAGGATAATATCTGCGGCTCAAGGGGGCAGTGCTTGGTTAGCTCCATGGACAATTTTTGCCAAGGAGAATTCATGAGACTGACAAGAGCTGTGCTTAGCCAGCTTCAAAGATGAGTCTTTATATGGTAGACGCGGCTTGACAGTGGAATCCAATGGACTGTTAAAGTGGAGGTGTCCAGAGTGTTGCAGCTACAGAGGTTTAAAAGATAGCTAAGTATATCTGAGGGCCTGCTAATTGTGGTGTTCCTTTGATTACTTTTATGGGATTAGTGGCCTTAAAAATAAGATAAATGGAAGGTTTTGCCACGAGACCGGTAACATAAGAACATATGCCATACTGGGTCAGACCAAGGTCCATTAAGCCCAGTATCCTGTTTCCAACAGTGGCCAATCTAGGTCATAAGTACCTAGCAGTTTCCCCAAAAGACACAGGTTCCACATTGCTTGTATTGAGTCAAGCAGAGATATCCTGGGTCCCTTTTAATAATGGTTTATGGACCTTTCCTCCAAGAACTTGTCCAAATCTTTTTTAAACCTAACTACGCTAACAGTTTTTACTACATCTTCTGGAAACAAATTCCAGAGTTTGATTACACGTTGAGTGAAAAAATATTTTCTCTTATTAGTCTTAAATAGGTTACCCTGTAGCTTCATTGCATGTCCCCTAGGCTTTCTATATTTTTATGAAGTAAAATCTCGATCTACGTTTACCTGTTCCACTCCATTCATTAATTTATAGACCTCTATCATATCTCCCCTCAGCCGTCTCTTTTCCAGGTTGAAGAGCCCTAACCTTTTTAGTCTCTCTTCATAGGGGTATCCTTCCATCCCCTTTACCATTTTGGTGGCTCTTCTCTGTACCTTTTCTAATAACTCTATATCCTTTTTAAGATACGGCGACAAGAATTGCATTCAATTTTCAAGGTGAGGTCGCACCATGGAATGATACAGAAGCATTATAATATCCTTTGTTTTATTTTCCATTCCTTTCCTTATGATACCTGGCATTCTGTTTGCTCTCTTGGCTGCCGCTGCACACTTGGCGGAGGGTTTTAACATGTCATCCACAATGACGACTAAATCTTTTTCCTGGATGGTAGTTCCTAATGTGGAACCTTGCATTGTGTAACTATAGTTTGGGTTGTTCTTTCCTAGGTGCATAACTTTGCATGTATCCACATTAAATTTCATCTGCCATTTGGATGCCCAGTCTTCCAATTTATCAAGATCCTCTTGCAATTTTCCACAATCCTCTTGGGTTTTAACAACTTTAAATAGTTTTGTGTCATCTGCAAATTTGATAACCTCATTTGTTGTTCCCTTTTCCAGGTCATTTATGAATATGTCAAAAAGCAGCGGACCCAGCACAGATCCGTGGTCTACTCCACTATTCACCTTTCTCCATTGGGTAATCCTTTCACAGCAAACATTCTAAAAAAACGTTGTTGAAATTTGTAAGGTCATAACTTTAGAGTGTTTAAGAACATGATTATTGGCACCCTTATAAACAATTCAACTTATTTTGAACAGAAGAACTACATTCCCACTGCAGTAAAATTTAGACGTACCTGTGATCAATTGTCAGTACTCATATGACTTGAATCAACCATTGAACGATGACTCTAATGTTTGAAATGGCTGCATTCACTCCCTGTTCCATTTTCACAATGATGAAGACAAGAGAGCTGCTTGAGACCATCAGGAAAGTCATTATCACCAAACATCAAACTTCAAAGAGGTACAAGGCCATCTCCAAAGGCCTTGGGATTCCTGTGTCTACAGTTTGCAATATTAAGAAGGTTTCTGCTCATGTAACTGTCAAGAACCTCCCAGGATGTGGTGGGAAGAGAAAGATTAATCCAAGAAGTTTTCAAAGGTTAGTGCAAACTGTTGGAAAAATACCACATGCAACATCCAAAGAGCTTAAGGCTGATCTGGAACATCTGGAGTGTCAGAAAGAAAGTAAAGGCAAATAAGAAGAGAAGAAATGAGAATAAAGAGAAGATAATGGAAAGAGGAGGAAGGCAAAGTATTATAGTTCCATACTGAAGGAAAGAGGCAGAAAAGTGTGAGAGAAATGATGCATAAATATAAAAAAGATCACCAAAGAGAGAGAAAATAAAAAGACCAGACCAAAGAATAAGAAAAGACACACTGAGTCAGAAAATGAAACTAGAGACATCAAAGTTTGGAAATTTGTATTGCCTTTTAGATAACATTGATAACACATGAGTGTAAGATATCCATCCAAGTGAATGCACTTAATCTGTATGACACACATCTTTTGCTCTCAATGAAGGTATAAGTGACTATCAAAACATCAAGATGTCTGTTCTTTGGTTGTTTCAAGCAAGACATTGACAGATACGTTTGTGGTTTATATCGGTGCTATGATGAATTTGACAATACAGCATTATCAACTTATGAATTTCACAATATGCATGATATATACTGCTCATAAAGGTTAGAAAAAAACAGAGAATAAGATATTTGAAGGTATATGATTTATTTTTGTTCTGAGAAACTGCTCTGTTAACTGAATGTTTTCCAAGTATTTTCTTACAAATACAATTGTAGTCAACAATATTGGCACCTTTGCATTTTCTGTATGTTGGGTACAATATCTTAAGAAATAATTGGAAATATTCCAACTGTATGTCATCATAATATTTTAGTAGTATGTTTAAAGAAATACAACAACAAAAGATGTCTGTGCATCTTAGATGTAGGGGTATGTTTACTAAACAGCGCTAACATCGTAGCGGCGACGTTATCGCATGATATGTGACTTTATCATGCGATAATGGTGCATTACCATGCTATAACGTCACGTATCGCGTGATAACGTCTCCGGCAGCATTAAGGTGCACAGAGGGTGGAGTAAGGCTCCCCAGAGGGCGAAGATAAGGGTCAATGGGAAGAGAGTGGGCGGGGAGAGGCTCCAGGCACACTAACTCTGTGAAATCAGGGTCTGAAAACTAACGCCAGTAAAAACCTTGCGTTAGAGGCACATTTGCAGGAAACAGAAACCAGTTCAGTCAGCAATGTTCAGCAAAGGCAGGGAGACCCAGATAAGTGATAGTAGTGATACATGTGCAGTAACAAAACATGCAAAAACCAGAGAGATAATGACCAGAACCAAAATAGAAATACAAAACACCGTGGCCAATAGAAAAAACAATGATAAACGGTAAGCAACACTACCCATAAAGAATAAAAAGGAAGATGTTACTTTTGGAAGGGTTAATTCTGATTCCCCCTACAAAGTGAATGTTCCAACATTGATAGTGTTGATGAGGGTTTGCTGTGGTGTATATTGGGCAGCTTGCTTATGTGGCTTTCACATGTGCAGCAACAGCAGAGTGGCCACGTAGGAAAGGGCACTATGGTGATGGTGTAAATGGGGTACAGGGGGCTGCAGGCAGCACATACAGTGGGCCAGCTGGGGCACAGTGTGGACTAGGCAGTTGCCTACCTGGCACATAGGAAGGCAGAAACTGAAAAGCAGCAAGACAGCAAACTGACCAAGGGCGAACATGTCCATGAGTGTGTGTCCCACAGTGCCCCAATGGACATTACCCAGCAGGTACCCCAAAGGGCACATAACATTGGCAGGCAGTGCCGGGGAGAAGCGTGGATGGCTATGTAGGCACCCCTACCCCAGATCCCACACCATAGGCAGCTGCCTACCTGCACACTGGATGGCCTGGAACTGCGCACCACCAGCACCACTGGCATAAGGGCATGTCAGCATGGTGGTGGAGGGGTACTGGTGGTGGAGGGGGCAGTTGCATCTCACCACAGCAGACCAAGGCCAAGCTATGTTTAGGTCGGTGCCATGCACTGCAAAAGACAAGGTCTGTCTGACGAACAGTAATGGTATCCCTAGGGAATGACCTGCCTCTGTGGCAACAGTTTGGTGCAGTACACACAACCAGTGTGTTCAGGGGCAGAAGGTCACAGGTTCAAGTCCCAGCTGTGGCTCCTACAGACCATGTCCCTATATTTTACCCAGTACTAAACCATGGTAATATAGAAGGAACCTTTATTGCAGATAAAATAAACATGCCATAAACACCTATATTTTACCCTACAGAGCACATACACCATGGACATGTGCAGTCCCTAGAGCAGAGTTTCCCCAACTGCAGTCCTGGAGGGCCAAATACCATTCAGGTTTCATGATGTCCCTAAGAAATATGCTTGAGATGCATTTGTATGCACCGCCCCCATTGTATGCAAATGTATCTCATGCATATTTCATTAGGGGCATCATGAAAACCGGAACCGTGTTTGGCCCACCAGGACTGGAGTTGGGAACCTCTGCCCTAGAGCAGCGGCCAACTGGGGCACAAACAACCACACCCACAAGCTCTACTATCCAATGGCTCATGGAGAGTTAGGCTGTTGGGCCCTGCGCGGAGCAGCATCTACCAATACTAGCACCTGCATACCTTAGCAATGCCGTCTTAAACTTGGAAACACGTTCCACATATATCAAAAGGTTGCTATGATTAATGTCAGATAACAAATCCTAAGTTAAACACAATTTGTTGACAGAGATTCATCATAGCAACTTTTCTGATATCTGTGGAGTGTGCTTCAGTTCTTGTTTCTGACAGTGTTTACCACCCCGGGGAGTGACCCTAACAGTATTGAGTACCATAGCAATGCCTGCACTGTGCCCAGGACTGGTGTGGTGGCCAGGGCTGCCAACCACCTCTATATTTGCACAATGCTGAAATAGGTGTGGGAGTGTGTGTATGTCTATCCAGTGTTTTGTGGCTGCCTACACCTTACTGAGCCCCCAATGCTTGCACTGTTTCCAGTGTTAGCCTGCCAATGTGCATAATGAGGAGCAAGGTACTGTGGGTATGGCCTGGACAGGGCGGATCTGCACAGGGCATAGGGCAATGGTTGGGACATTGTAGTGCCCGACCACCACCTGCACAGTAAGGGTGGCCACAGCATGTCATGCTGGGGGGTCACTCTCACCCTGACTGAGCAGTGACCATGGCATGGCTATGTTACCCCATAGTGCTATACAGTATTTCTCTCAAGTGATATCTATGAGTTCCCTTTTCTGGGGCCCAATCACTGACATATCTGCTTGGTGTGTGTAGCCCACTGGTTACTTCAGTGTCTGTGGAGGCAGAGGTGGGTGCCGTGGCACGTTAACGTGTGTTAACCCTAAGTTCATGCCAGCGCAGTTTTAGAATCTATAAAGATGTAGCCAACTGGTTACTGCAATGATTGTGCAGGCAAAGGTCATGGGTTATCCCACAGTGGTTTTATTTAATAAGGCTGTCTGAGGCTTTTCCTTTTAATTTAAATCAGTGCTGCCAGCAAAAACACCCTCACTGTGCCGTAACCTTAAGGTGCCTCATAAGGTGCCCTATCGGGCGCCCTATAAAGTGCCCTATAGGGTACATTATAAGGTGCCTTGGCGGACAGGGCACTTTATAATGTGCCCTATGGAGTGCCTTATAGGGCGCCTTATGCGGAAAAATACAAAATATGACCTGGACAGGATTAATTGCACCCTTCACTAATATTTGTTTGCACAACCCTTGACAGTGATGACAGCCTCCAAACTTTTCTTGTAGCCATCTATAAGTTTTGAACATCTGTCTGCTGGTAGTTTCTCCCTCTCTTTAGCTGAGATTTGTTCTGGCTCATGATTCCTTTTACTAATGTAAGATTTCTAAAGGTTCTCGATTGGATTGAGATCAGGATTCATTACTGGCCAGTTTTAAAACAGTCCATTTTTTTCCTTTTTAACCATTCTGTTATACTTTTGAATGTATGTTTTTGGTCATTGTCCTACTGGAGGACCCAATATTTTCAACCCAGACATAACTTTCTGACACTAGGTAGCACATTTCACTCCAAAAGATCTTGGTAGTCCTCTGACTTCATGATTCCTTTAATATGTTCCAGGCCTCCAGTTCCTGAGGCAGTAAAACATCTCCAAACATTATGGAACCTCCACTATATTTAACTGAGGAAGGGTATATTTTTCCTTATAAGCTTCATTTCTTCACCTGTAAATGTACTGCTGGTCTGCATTGCCAAGAGCTAAAGTTTGATTTCATCTGTTCACTGAACATTTTCCCAGAAGGATTGTGGTTTCTCAAAGTGGGCTTGGGCAGAGTTGAGGCATGCCTTTATATGCGTCTTTGAGCAGTGGGGTCCTCCTGGACCTTCGCCCATGAAGTCCTTCTTTGTTTAGTGTGTGGCGTATGGTACGGGTTGAAACCACAACTGCAGATTGCTCCAGGTCAGCCTTAAGCTCTTTGGATGTTGTACATGGTGGTTTTCCAACAGTTCAATTGTGTCAATTGTTACATGTAAAATTGTTGCTGAATGTACCGTTCCATGTAAAACCAAAAATGAGTAGCCAAGCTACAGCGTAGCATGTACATAGTTACCCCAGTTAATCCAAGTTGCAAAACCCTGTTTATTGTAAATCCAGTATGGGAGCTGCCTGTACTGTACAAACCTGCTGTTAATTGTAAACTGAGCTGACTTTAAAAAGCGCGGTATAGAAAAGACGTTAAGTAAATAAAATAAATAGATAAATGTTCATTGTAAACCCCCTTGATAAAACTTAAAGGCAGTATATAAAAAATAACAAATAAATAAATAAGTTCCCACTAATCTTCAAAGACTTCTTGGATTATTTTCCTCTTCCCAACATGTCCTGGGAGGGTTTTAACAGTTCCATGAGCAGAAAACCTCTTAATAACATTCCAGACTGTAGACACAGGAATCCCAGGGTCTTTGGAGATGGTCTTGCACCCCTTTACATTTTGATGTTTGGTGATAATGGCTTTTCTGATGGTCTTAGGCAGCTCTTGTCTTCACCATTGTGAAAATGGAACAGGGAGTGAATAGTGGCCATTTTAAACATGGTTCAATGGTTGATTCAAGTCATGTGAGTACTTGCAGTTGATCACAGGTGCAATGGGAATGTGGTTCTTCTTTTGAAACTGATTGGAATTGTTTATAAGGGTGACAATAATCATGTTTTGGCAATATCCCAGTTTTTATACTATTTCCTACTATTTCCTTTTTTCATTGATCTTGTTTTATTTGATTTTTTTTATGTATCAAATATGTGTGCATCTGTAGTCCACAGCCATTTCACTGGCACTTATTTTTTTTTAGGAGATATTGGACATTAAGGGGTTTAACTGCAAAGGTGCTAATAATGTTGAGCACAACTGTATATATGATACCTTTTCACATCTTTATGGATTAATAACTCAATTTACTAGAGTAGCTTCAGAAATTAAAATTACCCTCGTTTTGTGTCTATACAAAGCAAAGTTTAAATTTTTAAAGTGTGAAGTAGCATTTTAGAAAGAGTGCCCATTTCAGAATGGGCAGAGAAATGCTTGAGACATCTATGTTTTGGCTCAGATTTAAGAAATATAGATACCCCCAATGTGGATGCCCATGCCAGCATCCATATAGACATCCCCGTTATGTGGGCGGGGCGGGGACCTACATCTGAAATAAGGTTGCACACAGGAATGTCCAGTAGCTTGACAAAATAAACATATGAGCCCCAATTTCCTGCCAGTGTTCGTTGATATATTGTAAAATAAAGAGGATTTGAGTGTATCTCCTTCTCCATATCCTCCAAGTTTGCCTGACAAAATGGCACTTTTCAGATGCTTAGAGCAGATATAACCTTTACTAGATAACACAATGTAATCTACTTTTTCCCGGCAATGTTCCTGTATGGGAACATGACAAACGTTACCTATTTTGTATGTACATGATTTTCGAATACAAATATTCTTTGTAGAATGTGAAAAGTGGTGACGTCATATTTAACAGCGGTGCAAGCATTTAATGGTCTCAGTTGCACAACAGTTTTAATTTCACTTAAAGTTTCACATTTTTTACAATTTGAGGGTAAGTCAAATTTAGCAGTCATAATTTTGAGATACTTGGTTGTTTTACATTTTGACGCTGATCATTGTGTACGAGGCATGCCTGGTCGTGTTGCACAGGTGCACTCACATTTTATTTGATTTGTGATGGGGGTAAATTTTATGTATATGTCTCGTTCCTATATAGGAACACTGCCAGGATTATCCAAAAGTCGACTAGTAATTGCCAATGCGCATTGTTTTCAGATAATTCCTTCAGTTTTGATAAACAATGGATACAAGAAGCTTCTATGGCACCAGACGTAGCAAAAATTCATCAGGCAGTTACAGTCCAAGATGCTATGTCAACTGTGGAACGCTTAACTCGTCCGACAACCATCATTGTGTTGCCACTGTCTGCAGCTGACAGTGATGTCGAAGGTGTTCCTGACAATTTGAACAATGATGACGGCAGGAGTCAGGACCAACTCAAAGGCACACATTGCATTGACCCCTTTGAAACTGCTGGCAAACTGGAAGTGATAGCAGAGGAGACAGACAAAGATGAGAGTGTTAGTAGTGAAGATGAAAGCAGCCCTCCAGCAAAAAAGTGTAAGAATCTGAAGCAGAAACAGGCAATTCAGTGGAAAAAGTCAACAAAGTTCACTAAGGTAATTTCATCGCTGGTGCCAAGTCATTTACCTGACAGTCTTCCTGTTCTGTTGTCGCTTTCTCCGTTTTCCATATGGGGCCTTATATTCAATGACAAAATGCTGACGTAAATTGTAACGCAAAGCAACTTTTACACTAATGGAGATAAGAACGACAGTCAGTTTCAAGTCACAGTGGATGAAATTTGTTGCTTTCTGGGAATCCTGCTGTTGTCGGGCTATTACATCCTGCCACAGGAGTCAGACTACTGGAGCAGTCAGCAAGATCTAGGCGTGTCTATTGTCCATGAGGCCATGAGCAGCAAGAGGTATCAGACCATCAAAAAATACTTTCACTTGGCTGACAATGCTGAACTCAAAGCAGGCGACAAGACGGCTAAGGTTGCTCCACTTAGTACTGCCGTCAATGCGAATTTGGTGCAGTTTGGGTTTTTCCACCATGAATTGAGTATTGACGAGTCTATAACTCCGTACTTTGGCCGCCACAGCATGAAAATGTTTATAAGAGGAAAACCAATTAGATTTGGTTATAAGTGGTGGTGTATGTGTAGCATCGACGACTACCCTTACAACATTAAGCTGCACACCGGACGAGAAAGTTCTATGCATTCGATGGAACCTCTGGGCTCCAGGGTAATAAACCATATGGTTGATGTTATTGAAAAGCATTCAGATGTAATTCATCACCACCTGTTCTTCGATAATGTTTTTACAAGTTACGCACTGATCAAGTTACTTGCAGAGAGAAATGTTGCAGCTACAGGAACCATTCGGGAACTGAGAACTGGCAGAGCACACAAAGAACTTCGAAGTACAAAGGACATGAAGAAGAGTGGCCAACGAGGAGACTATGATTACCGATGTGATGTGTCAGTCTATGTAGCAAAGTGGCATGACAATTCTGTTGTCTGTATTGTCAGCAACAATCTCACAAATGACCCACTTCAAACCGCATGTCACCGAGTCAAGGGTACATCAGATGTTGCTGTGTCTCATCCCTTTGTGGTGAAGCACTATAATGAAGGAATGGTTGGAGTGGATCTCATGGACAGGCTCTTAGCAAGCTACAGGCCATCGGTGTGTGGAAAGAAATGGTGGTGGCCACTATTCACAAACGTCCTTAATGTATCTGTCGTGGCTGCTTGGAAAATACACTGTGTGATGAGGAAGCCTCTAGTGAGCATATGGAAGTAGAATAAAAGAATGATTTTACCTTTAAGAAAAATGACATCCCTGCAGAGTACACGTTTCAGCGTTTGCCAAAAGAAAGCAAGCACAGAGAAACTGAAGCTAGGCTGCCACACCCAAGCTCTGCTGACATAGTAGCAAGCTTGGAACCTAATTACAGACACCTGTCCAGAGAGGCAGAGACATGGCTCAGAGAGCAGGAATATAAACCCTGGCTAGAGAGAGAGTCAGGAGGAGAAGGACGAGAGGGAGGATGACGAGATCAAGGAAGAGACAGAAGAACAACAACGACAGCACACGAGAGGGAATACAGGAGGAGACACAGTTGGAGAAGTGGAGGTGAAGCAATCAGAGCTGAAGGGGAGAAGAGAAACCTTCAAACCCCAGTGCCGGATAAAAAGGTTCAGAGAGTTCAGAGGTGGGAACCCAGGATTCAGTCCAAGAGTCTACAAAGCCTAGCCTGGAACAGGGAACCGGGGCAGAGCTCCAGGGAGGATCTCCAACAAGGGAACCAGAGACTGCTTCCCCATAGCTGGAGAGAGATTGCTGAACAGAGCCAGAGAGGTGTCTCCACAACCTCAGGTACCTGTAATCCCTATCACATAGAGCTGTGACAACTTGCAATAGGTGATGATGTTGATGATTTCATAGAAGCGTTTGAGAGAGTTGCCAATACTGTGGGGTGGCCAATGGAACAATGGGCAGTACAGCTAGCCACATCCCTCACGGGAGAGGCACTAGCAGCCTACAGGGCCATGCAAGCGGCACTTGCTACAGATTATGGAGAGCTCAAAAAGGCTATCCGAGACCACTTGGGTTTAACTCCGATGGTCTACCATCGCATGCTGAGAGCTACAAAGTTAAGAGCTGGTGAGACAGCTAAGGCTCTGTGCCAAACGGTCAGAAGCTTAACTTTAAAATGGTTAGCTCCAGAAGGAAAAACCATAGAGTCAGTAATAGATTCAATTGTGTTAGAGCAGTTCATGGCTGTGGTCCCTAAGGAAATTCAATCTTTTCTGATATTACAAACTGCCGGACCACAGCAGAGGCAGCCCTGCTGACCGAGCGGTATTTACAGGCAGAATTGGCTGGTCAGGGAAAAGGAGGCACTCTGAGAATATCAGCAGAGGCTAGTTTTGGAAAATCAGAAAAGGGACCAATGCAAAATGTGGAATGTATAAAATGTTATTTGCTTAAGCAAGAGAGTAGGTGGGCAAAGAACAGATGTTTCAAATGTGGAAAACTAGGTCACATGTAAAGCAAGGAATGTAAAGCACATACAGCACTGATAAGTGCTAATGTGAAACAGGTACGAGAAGGTTTCCTTTTGAATGTTGAGGTCCAAGGCATTTCTACTAACGCTCTACTCGACTCAGGTGCTGACCGGAGTATGATCTCTAGGAGACTCTGGCAGGCAATTGAAGCCCAGAGTGAGTCAGTCCCGAGCCGACCAGAGGGCAGGGTCAGAATCAGATGTATCCATGGTGCATCCTCCTCCTATCCCATGCACAAGCTATCAATAGAGGGGTTAGGAATACAGAGGGAAGTCCTGGTAGCGATAGTCCCAAAATTGCCCCATGACCTAGTGCTTTGTAGGGATTGGCCCCAGTTCAGAAGAGGGTTGGAGAAGGGCCTACATCCAAAAGTGGGTCTGGTGTCTACTCAATCCCAGTCAACGACCCCAGAGATAAAGGATGAACCCCCAGATGAGTCACTAGGTGAATTACCAACACACGATGACCTAATAGCTTCCCCTTCTGATAGGCCTAAAAAGGGAAAGGCTGAGAAACGCAGGGAAAGACAGCATAGGGCTCAGGGGAGAGCCGAGATGGAGGCCGGACAACGATTACCTTGGATTCCAGCTGAATTGGTTAAAAAGTTCCCATCCTTCCCCAAGGAGCAGCAAGCGGAACCCGCGCTAAAACGGTCATTTGAATATGCCCAGGTTGAGAGGGATATCCTCCCAAGATTCCTTTTGGATAAGGAAGTACTATATAGAAACATAGAAACATAGAAACATAGAAATATGACGACAGAAAAAGACCACATGGCCTATCTAGTCTGTCCTTCCATAACAACTACAACAGTCCACTTTTTGCCTTTAGAGATCCTCTGTGTTGGTCCCATGCTTTCTTGAATTCAGTTACTGTCCTCATCTCTACCACCTCCACTGGGAGACTATTCCACGGATCCACTACTCTTTCCGTAAAGAAATATTTCCGCATATCACTCCTGAATCTATCTCCCTTCACCCTCATCCCATGTCCCCTCGTAGCAGAACTTGCTTTCAATTGAAAGAGGCTCTCTCCCTGAACATTTATGCCACGGAGGTATTTAAACATCTCAATCATATCACCTCTATCCCGCCTTTCCTCTAAGGTGTACATATTAAGATCCTTAAGTCTGTCCTCATATGCTTTATAATGAAGCCCATTAATCATTTTGGTAGCAACCCTCTGCACCGACTCCATCCTGTTCACATCCTTTTGAAGGTGCGGTCTCCAGAATTGCACACCATACTCCAAATGAGGTCGCACCAAAGACTTATACAGAGGCATTATCACCTTCTTTTTTCTGCTAGCCATTCCTCTCCATATGCACCCAAGCATCCTTCTAGCTTTTGCTGTTGCCTTTTCCACCTGTTTAGCTACTTTAAGATCATCAGACACAACCACGCCTAGGTCCCGCTCTTCTTTAGTGGACAAAAGTACTTCACCTCCTATACTGTATTGCTCCCTTGGATTGCTGCAGCCCAAATGCATGACCTTACATTTTTTAACATTAAATCCCAGCTGCCAAATTCTAGACCATTCTTCAAGCTTAGCTAGATCCCTCCTCATGTTATCTACCCCTTCCTGGGTGTCTACTCTATTGCAGATTTTGGTATCATCCGCAAAGAGGCAAACCTTACCCGACAGCCCTTCCGCTATATCACTAACAAAGATGTTAAAAAGAATCGGACCAAGGACAGATCCCTGGGGCACACCACTGGTAACATCCTTCTCCTCAGAGTGAGCTCCATTTACTTGTACTCTTTGTCGCCTCCCACCCAACCAATTTCTAACCCAAGCAGTAACTTTAGGGTCCATCCCTAGGGTGCTCAGTTTGTTTATAAGTCGCCTGTGAGGAACAGTGTCAAAGGCTTTACGGAAATCCAAATACACCACATCTAGAGCTCTCCCTCGGTCCAACTCCCTGGTCACCCAGTCAAAAAAATCAATCAGATTTGTCTGACAAGACCTGCCTCTGGTGAATCCATGCTGCCTCGGATCCTGTAATCCGCTGGACTCCAGAAACCTCACTATTTTCTCTTTCAGCAGCGTTTCCAATAATTTACTCACCACCGAAGTTAAACTAACCGGCCTGTAGTTTTCAACCACATCCTTACTTCCGCTTTTGTGTAAAGGCACCACATGAGCCTCTCTCCAGTCCTTTGGCACCACTCCTGACTCCAACGAGGCATTGAAAAGGTCAGTCAGTGGAGCTGCTAGAACGTCCCCAAGTTCCCTCAGTATTCTAGGGTGTATCCCATCCGGTCCCATCGCTTTGTCTACTTTAAGTTGAGCTAGTTTCTCACGAACACAGTCTTCTGAAAATAGTTCAAGATGTCCCTCGCTTCTGTTCTTATTTGTGGGTGTTTTCTGAGGTCCTGCTCCTGGTTCTTCATCTGTGAACACAGAACAAAAATATTTGTTAAGCAATTCCGCTTTATCCTTATCAGCTTCTACATATTCCCCCCCTGCACCCTTGAGTCTGACAATACCACTTTTGCTCTTCCTCTTCTCACTAATATATCTGAAAAATGTCTTATCCCCCCATTTTATTGCATTGGCTATTTCCTCCTCCTTTTGAATCTTTGCCTTCTTGACTACTTTGCTAGCTTCTCTAAGTTTTTCCAAATACAGATGCCTGTCTTCTGCTCTCTGTGATCTCTTGTATTTCATGAAGGCCTCCCTCTTTTTCTTCACTTTTTCAGCTACTTCCTTCGAAAACCATAGCGGTCTCCTGTTCCTTTTGCCTTTATTTACCATTTTAACAAAAAGGTTGGTTGCCCTTAAAATACCCCCTTTCAGTTTTGCCCACTGTTTTTCTACATCCCCCAGCTGTTCCCATCCCACTAACGACTCCCTGAGGTATTGGCCCATCTTCGCAAAGTTAGTCTTCCTAAAGTCTAAGATCCTCACCTTGGAATGGATTCTAACAGCCCTAGTCCTAATACTGAACCACACCATCTGGTGATCACTGGATGCAAAATGATCTCCCACTACAACATCAGAAACACTTTCACCATTGGTAAGCACCAAGTCCAGTATGGCCCCTTCACGTGTGGGGTCTGTTACCAATTGCCTGAATAGTTCTCCCTGTAGAGAATCCAGGATCTCCTTACTTCTAGATGATACTGCAGCAGGAATGTGCCAATCAACATCTGGCATATTGAAATCTCCTATCAGTAGCACTTCCCCTTTCCTAGCAATGCTGCGTATGTCTTCAATTAACTCTCTGTCCACCTCTTCCTCTTGTGAGGGAGGTCTGTATATCACTCCAATGCAAATAGATTTCTCTTTCCCTCTTTCTAGTTTAACCCACAATGCCTCCTCTCTCCCTTTTAAGCTCTGTAATTCCAAAGCTTTAATAGTAGTTTTTACATATAGTGCCACTCCTCCTCCTCTTCTTCCTACCCTGTCCTTCCTGAATAAAGTATAGCCAGGTATAGTTACATCCCAGTCATTGTTTTCTGTGAACCATGTTTCTGTAACTGCCACTAAATCCAAGTCAGCCACTCCCACCAAAGCTTCAACCTCAGGGATCTTATTTCCCATGCTACGGGCATTAATACACACTGCTTTCCATATGTTACCCCTGTTACCCATTTCCATAAAGGTATTTAATGTATCACCTACCTGGGGGCTTTCACTTACCTGGGGGCTTTCTTCACCCATCCCCAAGGAATCTAGTTTAAAGCCCTCTTCAGTAGATTAGCCAGTCTACTACCAAAGATGCGTTGACCTCTCTTGGACAGATGGATGCCATCTCTGCTTTGCAACCCTTGGAAAAGCATCCCATGGTCTAGGAAACCAAAACGCTCTCGATGACACCATCCACGCAGCCATGCATTTGTCTCCAGGATGCGGGCCTCTCTGCCTTGGCCTTTACCCTCAACAGGGAGGATTGAAGAAAACACCACCTGTGCACCTAACTGCTTCACCCTCTGTCCCAGAGCCATGAAGTCACTTTTGATACGTTCCGAGGTATACCTGGCAGTATCATTTGTTCCAACATGGATTAGTAACATTGGGTAATAGTCTGTGGGCTTGATGAGTCTCGGCAAACTCTCCGTAACATCTTGGATTTTGGCACCAGGCAGACAGCATACCTCTCTGGACATCAAGTCTGGTCGGCAGATGGATGCCTCAGTACCCCTCAGAAGAGAGTCTCCAACCACCACCACCCTTCGTTTCCTTCTGGTGACTGATTCCGCAACTTTGGGGTACTTGAACTCTGGTTCTTCCCTTTCCAGGGATGCTTTCACCTCCTCCACTTCCAGGGCTGCATAATGGTTCTTCAATTCAAGGGATGGAGAAGTTGGATTGGTGATTTTGCAGGCCCTGGTGACTTGTGTCCAACCATCGACATTCTGTTGGCACCCATCTTCTCCGGAGCTGGAGAGCTTGGTTGCTGCAAGTAGCATCTCATCAATGTACTTCTCACTATCTTGAATGCTCCTTAGCCTTGATCCACAGGCAGGGACGGTCAGGAAGCAGTTGGTGGTACCCGCCACTTTTAGGACAGTGGTTTTGAGGCTGGCCCATGACCACCCCGTAGGTGGTCACAAAGGAGTACAGGGGACTTTAGACCAGATTCTTGCCCGTTTTTACTGGCCGGGTGTTTTCAAGGAAACCACCCGCTTCTGTGAGTCGTGTCCTTCATGTCAGCGAGTTACCTCTGTTAAACCACCAGGGGTGCCCATGATTCCGCCTCCCATGATATCAGAACCCATCCGACGAATCGCAATGGATATAGTGGGACCTTTGCTGAAGACACCCCGAGGGTTTCAATATATATTAGTTATAGTGGATCAGGCCACCAGGTTTCCTTGGGCCATTCCCTTATGGAACATCTCCGCAAAAACGATAGCCTTAGAGATAATTAAGCTATTTTGTGAGGTGGGTTTTCTCCAGGAGGTGCTGACAGATCGGGGTAGCAATTTCATGTCGAAGTATTTGGCCC
Organism: Ichthyophis bannanicus; assembly: GCA_033557465.1. Taxonomy (NCBI): domain Eukaryota; kingdom Metazoa; phylum Chordata; class Amphibia; order Gymnophiona; family Ichthyophiidae; genus Ichthyophis; species Ichthyophis bannanicus. The sequence continues at coordinate 369,832,705 of CM066035.1, forward strand.
AAGTATGGGACACGTTCGGGGTACAACATGTAAAGACAGCCACCTATCGCCCCCAGTCCAATGGACTAGTAGAGAGATTAAACCAGACACTGAAGTAAATGCTAAGGTGAAGCTTGGATGGTAATATGTCCGAGTGGGATGTTATGTTCCCCTTTGTGCTATACGCCTGCTGCGAGCAGACACAGGCATCTTTAGGGGCATCCCCCTATGAGTTAATGTACTGACGTGCCCCACAAGGAATTTTAGACATATTACGTGAACAATGGGTTGAGCCTGAGGTAGAAGTAATGGGAGTACCCCATTTTCTTTGAGATTTGAGGGGGCGGTTGCAAAGGACCTCCCAGGTGACAGAAGAAAATCTACAGGCCAGCCAGGATCGCCAGAAGAAGTATTATTTATTTATTATTTATTACAATTTTTTATATACCGCACTATTCGGCATCAGCACGGTTTACATTATAACACAACGACCATAACAACAAGCTGTTAGGTTTTACATCGAACAGGGGTACAAACATGGATAACAGGGGTCAACTATATACATACATGAAATAATTATATGGCAATAAGTAATGATGATCGAGGTACAAAATGATCGAGGTACAAAACCCCGCCAAATAGCCCTAGGAGAGAAGGTTATAGTAATGGTGGCGGACGCTGGGCCAAAATTTGAGGTCCAATGGAAAGGACCCTATAAAGTGGTCAAACAGGTGGGTCCGGTATCTTACGCAGTAGAGAACAATAGGGGCCGCCAGCAGGTTTACCACGTAAATGTCCTTAGGCCCTGGCGTGAAAGAACAGCAGTAGCCAGTCTATCCAGAGTGGAATACAAGGCAGGAAGGTTACAGCAAGATATCGAGGCCCTATCGAGGATTACGAGCTGTGCGGGTGAAATGTTGCCAGCCCGTAATATCTTAAGGGGGGGATATGTGATGAGGAAGCCTCTAGTGAGTATATGGAAGTAGAAGAAAAGAATGATTTTACCTTTAAGAAAAGTGACATCCTTGCAGTACACATGTTTCAGCATTTGCCAAAAGAAAGCAAGCACAGAGAAACTGAAGCTAGACTGCCACACCCAAGCTCTGCTGACATAGTAGCAAGCTTGGAACCTAATTACAGACACCGGTCCAGAGAGGCAGAGACATGGCTCAGAGAGCAGGAATATAAACCCTGGCTAGAAAGAGAGTCAGGAGGAGAAGGACGAGAGGGAGAATGACGAGAACAAGGAAGAGACAGAAGAACAACAACGACAGCACACGAGAGGGAATACAGGAGGAGACACAGCTGGAGAAGTGGAGGTGAAGCAATCAGAGCTGAAGGGGAGAAAAGAAACCTTCAAACCCCAATGCCGGATAGAAAGGTTCAGAGAGTTCAGAGGTGGGAGCCCAGGACTCAGTCCAAGAGTCTACAAAGCCTAGCCTGGAACAGGGAACCAGGGCAGAGCTCCAGGGAGGAACTCCAACAAGGGAACCAGAGACTGCTTCCCCATAGCTGGAGAGAGATTGCTGAACAGAGCCAGAGAGGAGTTTCCACAACCTCAGGTACCTGTAATCCCTATCACATAGAGCTGTGCTCAAAGGAGACACAGAACCCCTTAGAGAGGAGTTACCCTAAGACGTATGATAGTAGCTTAAAGCAAAACACTGCAGTTCAGGAGTTGAAGGAAATGCAAGTGGACTGTAATGAGAATGATTCATTATCATCTGAAGTACGTTGGACTGTACGTTGTGGACTGTACGTTGTGTTTAGCTGATGACATTGAATCCCTTTGCTAGTGTATATTGGAGAGCTGAGGGAAGACAAAGGAAAAGATAATATTTTTCTTTGTTGAAGGAGGCTGCTATGTTTTTCTTTATCTGTTAAGCAGTTGCACTTTTGAGTAAAGAGTGTGAAGCTCAGCCAGCATACTTGTGTAAATAACCTTGAGCGAACAACTGAAGAATTATCCTGATGTAACCTGCATAGAACCTTTTGTTTGGGAATAAATTTTGTCATCTTTGCCTTTACCACTGGTTTCACGACTATTTCTTCTTAGAAGGCAAAAGAACTACCACTCCCAGCAGTCTTAGCTGGAGCAAAAATAGTTTATCCCACCTTATATAAGGAGAACATAATGGCAAACCCTAACCCTCTTAGCCTGAGGCGGAGGGCTAGGGCATGACAACTGTCACCTTCATGGAAGTGACATGGATCATCTGACATTCAGACGTGACATCTCCTTGTGTTTCTTGAAGGGCACTGCCATTCAGGAACATTCAATCAGATCAATTCACATAGCCAATTTGCCAAAAGATGTCCGGCAGGCACATGAGTTACTTCATGAATGCATCAGCTGCACGCAGGGACGCTGTCGCATGTGTTCGAAGAACACTGCGGTCATGTGCAGGGTCTGCAAGGTCCGGCTCCACTCCGATAAGGGCAAAACTTGCTTTGTGGACTACCACAAGTGACAGACATGCATACTGTAGCATCAGTCACTAGTATCTGCTTGATTTATCTGTTATTTTTGCGTTCTAATAGGATGTTCTCTTGCATGGGTTGAACGTACAATTTTTTGGCAATGTTCCTGTATAGGAACATAGATAAAAAACTACAAAGACAAACTCTGAATCTATTGACACTATACTTGCAGTCATTACATGTAGTAAGAAAAAGAACACTGTTAAGAAATTAATAGCGTTTTTGTGGTAGAGCCAGGAAAAAGGTTAAGAAGTTGTTGTTACACTTACCTGCTAATTATTAACCTTACTCTGGATGAATTCAACACGGTATGAAATTATTTAAACCCCCCCCCCCCACTATATCATCACATCCTAACACATTATTACAATATACTTCATCACAGCACTTTATTTATGAACCCCATAAAAATACATCACATCATAATACATACTACAAATACATTTCTTAAACACATCTTAGAAATGCAAACCACTCATACTCATCCATTCATACAAATCCATCCCTACAGTCATATGAACCCATAACACTGTCCAAAGATACTCAAAGACTTTCACAAAATATATTTAGATTTAAATCACAGCTACATAAACTTTGATGTCCATTACATAAAGGTATCAATCCTTCATGGCACCAATCTTTTAAGTCACTCAAAGAATTCTCTCATCTCTACCCCCAAGATGAAATAGATGTTTAGCAGCTCTTATTACACTTTATGACACCATCGCCCACTCCGCTGGTCTCAAAACTCAGGAAGTAAACTGATGTCCATTCACATTGAATCAGTCACACTATATTTATAAATCCAAATTACTTCCAAGCAGCTGCCAAGTGACTGCCAGATAAGTACTAGAGGAGATCAAACCTAAGCTTTTTTTAGAAGCTCAGATGACAAGACTTTGACTTTCATACTCTGGACACAATCATGCGAAGAGAGAGATCATTAGAGAAAGACATCATGCTTGGCAAGATAGAAGGCAAAAGAGGAAGGCCAGCAATGAGATGGATCAATAGAATAACAGCAGCTACAGGTACCAGTCTGTCAACAATGAGCCACCTGACTGAAGACTAAACACAATTTACGGCAACTATTCAGAGGGTCGCCATGAGTCGACACCGACTTGACGGCACTTAATAACCAACATACACCGTACTGTTGATATCATTGGATCATAGCTCATGTTGCTGAAGAGCCACTCTCAATGCCAGGGATATGTCCAGATAAACAGATCGTATGCTATATTGCCAAGAATTTAGCTCTTAAATCCCAGTGGCTATCAGGTAATCACTGGATCATACACTGTACTGCTGGATCATTCACCGTACTGCTGTTATCATCGGATGATAACTCATATTACTGAGGAACTGCTTTCAAATGCCAGGGACATGCCCAGTTGTCCAGATCATATGTCGGGAATTGAAAGTGCAACGTTTGGAAATACAGCATATGGTGGGAGACTCTCGGCGTGGGGGCATGCTACATTGTGGACAGCACTAATACATATCCAAATGCACCATCAGAGGTCTCTAACATTGTGCACATTTGTCAGGACAGATGATAGTGCTTTTGGGCTGTGTTTCTGACGTTTGCACTGTTGCATGCTCTCATCCTGAGGGTTTCCTATGAATGACAGGGATATTTATTTATTTGGTTTATATATCACTTCTTCCAGCGATCAGTAGCAGTTTACATGGAACTTTACACAGCAAACATTTTGTACATTTACATAACACAGAATTGGAATTATACAGTTTGACATTTGTGAGGTTATATATGTATTTACAACTTGCAAGCTGCCGATTTTTGTCAAGGGTTACTCCCAGATATTTTATTTCTTGTTTGATGTTGTATGTATTATTGTTCAGTAGTATTGTCGGGGGAGGGCTGAAATCCGGGTTTTTGGATATAAACATTACTTCTGTTTTCTTGTGGTTTATGCTCATGATGTTGTTCTGCTGTAACCAGGTTTGTGTTTCCTTGAAGCATGCTTCTATGTGGGCGTAGTTTGGATTGCTCATGTCTATTTGTGTATATAGCATGATATTGTCTGCATAAAGGTGGTAGTTGATCTTGTGGTGTTGAAATATTGTGCAGATTGGTCTTAGGTAGAGGTCGAACAGTAGGGAGGACAATGCTGACCCTTGTGGTTTTCCCTGTGTTTGCGGGAATGCTTTTGATGTTTCTTTGTTGAAGTGAACCTGCTGTACTCTGTTGGATATATAGGAGCCGAACCATTTCAGTGGGGTTCCTTTTATGCCTATGGATTCGAGTCTGTTGAGGAGGATTCCGTGACTTACTGTGTTGAAAGCTGCCGATATGTCATGAAAACTAAGATGAACATTTTCTTGCAGCTTTCAATCCCTTTGTAAATTTTGTTGAGTAGCACTAGTAGAAGGGTTTCTAAACCATGGTGTTGACAGAAGCCATACTGTTGATCATCAAGTGCATTTCTGGCATCGATTATGGTCCTGAAGTTGCTGTTGAACTGATTTTTCCACTGCTTTGGCTATGAGTGGGATGCTCGAGATAGGGCGGTATGAGGATGGATCATCTTTCTTGAGTGTCTTGTTCTTTAAGATAGGTCTTATGAGTGATCTTCTGAGCTCAAGCGGCATGACTCCTTGTTGCATTGATTGGTTTACTAGGAGCAATATGCATGGGGCAATTTCTGATTTTGTTGCCTTGATCCAGGCTGCTGGACATGGGTCTAAGGGAGAAGTAGTGGTGTTTAGGCTTGAGATAATGTTTATTATCTGCCTTGCCTCAATGGGGTGGAAAGAGTCCCATTTCTTGTTGGTGTCCAAGGTTTCCTGCTGAGGTTGCGGGGTGTTCTTTGCAGTGAGTGTGCGAGTGAAGTTATCTTCTGGTGGATTAAGTTTGCTAGCATAGTGATTGGCTAGTGTTTGTGCCTTTATATCATTGTTTGGACTGTCATCCTGTCCAGCTTTGGTGATAGATTTCACTAGTTCAAACAGTTCTCTTGGCCTGTTTAAAGCCTTGTTTTGTATCTTAGTGTGGTGGTTCTTTTTCGCAGTGTTGATTTCTTCTTTGTAGCTTGCGAGCAGTGCTAGGTATTCCATTTTGCGTTCAGGGGACTTTGAGGTTCTCCATCTTTTTTCTAATTTTCTGAGGTCATTTTGGATAGGGTCGCTGTGTACCAGGGCTCGGATTTGCCCCTTGATTTGTTATTTGTGTTTATTGGAGTGTTCATTGTCTGCTTTGCAACTAGTTCAACTCCTTCGTTCCAATGGTTTATTAGTAATTCAAGATCAGTGTGATCTGTGTCTACGTGTGTTGTAATAGAGTTTACTAAGGCAATCTTTGTCTAACTTTTTAAATTTCCTGCCATATTGGGTTTTTGTTCTCATATGTTGGTTCCCAGATTTTGTTGTCATGTAGAATGAGAATTGTATTAGGTGATGATCTGACCAGGGGACTTGTGTTACTTGAGGTGTAGGGTTTTCTTCCTCTTCATTGCAGCAAGTCCTTTTAGGTAGGAATACCAGGTCTAGTATGTTTCCCTTGGTGTGGGTGGGATTTTGTATTATCTGCTAGTATCCCAATTGGTCCATGGCTTCGAGGAATGTGCTTTCATGGATGGGAGAGATGGAAGGAAGGTTAAAGTCTCCTAGGATAATCTGGTGTTTTCTGATTGCTGTCATGCACACCTTCTCTAGTGCAGCAGCAAGGGCTTCATGTTTTGCTGCGGGGGGTTTGCAGACGAGGCATATATTTAGATCTTTGTTTTCTAGCTTTAGGACATTTATTTCATCATGAGAGTCATGTGTGGTGTTGGATAGATTCAATGAGTCTCTTGCCAGTATTAGAAGTCCACCTCCTCTTTTGTTGGTGCGGGGACGGTTGTACAGTTTGTATCCTGGGGTACTTAATTGGTTTAGTAAGACTGTGTCTGTGTCAGTGATCCAGGTTTCTGTGATACATAGTATATCTGGTTTTTTATCTGTGATTATGTCGTGAATGATGGTTATCTTATTTCTTATTCACCTTGCATTTATTAGTATACAGTTGTGGGGGGTTAGTGTGTCAGTATTTAATTGTGGCGATGGGTTTAGGTTGGTTTTAATTTTGATTATACCTGATTGGATTTTCCTTGGTTTCGGATTGGAGTGTTTTTCTGTATGTGGTTGGTGTTTGTTGGCTGCCTTTTGGTTGCGTTGAGTTGTGCAATGAGTGTTGTTGTGGAGTAGTGTGGCATGTACAGGATATGTGTATATAGCATACAGTGGATAGGTATATATGTATTGCCATGCGTTTCTCGGAAGGCTGACTGTGTACGACAAGCATGAATGCGCATACATGGTCAAACAGAAATATACTGTTAACAGTAGCTTGGGTAGTTCCATTTCTTAACGTTCAATTTGATTTATCCTTGTGTATTTATCAGTTTGCAAATTGCCAAAATTATACTATTTATTTATTTATTTTATTTATTTATTGTTTTTATATACCACGCTCTTTAAAATCAGTGCAGTTTACAGGCAACATTTAAGCATCTCAGTAATCTGTTATGCATTTACATCGAACAAGGACTGCAACTTGGATTTCAACTAGGGTAACTATTTACAATATCAGGAAGGCCGCGAGCCCCGTGCGCGCGGCCGCAGCTAACCGGGGGGGGCGCTAGGCGCACGCTCCCCGCTGGCTGGCAGGCTGTGCGGCGGCGGTAAAGTGCGGGGTTTGAAATGATTGGCTCCCGCGGGGGTTTTGACAACGCGGGAGCCAATCATTGACCAGGGAACTCGGCAAGGGGGGAGCGGTGTTGAGCGCGGCCGTCTTTTTGGCCTCGAGGTGCGAGGCGGCGGTTGCTTTGGATCCGGGAGCGACGTTCCTCGCGGCTTGGGGCAGCAGTACAGTGTCGGGTCCGGCTTGGTGATTCAGTTGCGGATTCGGGTCTCTTCAGCCTCGAGGCGGCGGTGGCGGCGGTTCAGTGTCCGGTCCAGCGTTGCGATCTGCAGCGGTGTGGGGGTCTTTTCAGCGTTCTCTTCTGCAGCGGGAGCAGGAGACAGCTGAGCTGCAGTGACCGGAGCCTTTGATCCTGTGACCTGAGTGGGGGCCAGCGCAGAAGACCAGCTTCCGCGGCGGGAGCAGGCGGTTTGTGTTGGTGGTGACTGGCTTCAGGAAAGTGGGTGAGATCTACTTGATTGGACTGCTCTTCTGGAGTGGCCGCAGATTCCTTGTGTTTAAAAATCATAATAATAAAATACAACTTTAGGGATACTGTTTTATACTATTCATTATGCGGCCTCACACTACACGGGGTAAAGGAGGGTCCCGTGGCAGGGGATGGCTAGGGGTGTAGGATCGGGGGTAGGGGGGGCTGAGGCAGGGCCACCTGGCAGGGGTGCAGGAAAGGGGGTGCGATTGGGGGTGGGTGCAAAAGGGGTTCAACCTCCGGCAGTGCCTGAGTCTCCAGGACCGAGCAGGCGTGGGTCTGTGCGCCAGAGAGTGGGTGAGCGGGGTAGGAGTGGACAGAGGAAGAAAAAGGGGGGAACTCTAGCTCGGGCTGGTACTGGGCTTGCTGGTGGGGACGACGCTGTCCCTGTAGGGCCGGTTAGCCCTAGTATTCCCCAGGTTGGCGTTGGGGATGGTGTGCGGGGACCCCTTGGGCAAGGTGCGGAGAGGGAGGCGGGTGCCTGCCCTGCTACAGCTTGGATAGGGCCTCCAGCAGCGTCATCTTGGTCTGGGTATCCAGCGGCTTGGATGGCTGGGGGAGCGGCGGCAGGGTATTCTGGGGTCTCTCCTTTCCCCAATGCACAAGTAGAACACCCTTTGGCCTGGGAACATTGGATTGGGGGCGGGCAAGGTTCTTCCCGGGCGGATGGGGTGGGCATGTGGCAGCCGTCCTGGGCCCCGGCGGGTGTTGCTTCGCCTTTTGCTGTCTTCTCTCCGCAGGCTCCGCCCGGTCGGCACTTCCGGGGTGATCCGGATCCATCTAGCTCACATCAGCGCGGAGGAGGAGCGTCCAGCGGTGATGGAGGCCGTCGGGGAGAAGATCCTGGTCCAGGCCTGGCGGCCCCTCCACTACAGCGGGCGAGCAGTGCGTGTGAAGGAATGCCAAGTGCTGCGGCGGGTGAGTTACCTTTGGGCTCTCTGGGGGGAGGGTGTGAAGGAGGGGTTCTAGAGGTTCCTCGGTCGGCGGGCAAGAAGGCCAAAAAGAAGCGTAGGCATTCCTGTTGCTGGCGTCGTACATCGGATTCGTCTTCTCGGTCGTCTGTTCGGTCTTCGTCGTCTTCTTCTACGTCCGGTGAGAGTGAGAAGGGCGATCTGAGCAGAAGTTCGGCGCAGCCGACTTTGGCGGCCTTCTCCGAGTTATGGGAGGGGGTACCTAGGAAATTGCGGAGGAAAATTCAGAAAAGGCGTTATATCGATATTTTCCGGTTGATGGAGGGCAGGAAGCGGACTGGCGATAGTCGGAAGAAGCGGAAGGAAGATGAAAAGGCAGGGCGGGTACGTCGAGTGGCTAGGAATGTGGTTAATTGGACTAGGGCTTTCTTACGTCTTGCTAGTGTATGGGGGCGTATGCATCCCGATCAATATGGGATGTTATTGGCTTATATGGACTCCATTTTAGAGGCGTCTCAGTCGCATCAGGGTTGGGCCTGGCTCAACTACGATGAAAAATTCCGTGATAAAATGGAGGAGAACCGGCTTTTATCTTGGGGAACTCAAGATATAAATTTATGGTTAACCCAGATGGCTGTTCGCCCGGGCGGAGGGTTAGGGGTTAGCGGAAAAGGGGGGGTAGTGGCCGGCGAGGGGCAGGGGCGGTCCTTTCATGCAAGTGGGGTTCCGTCGGGACAGCGTGCAGCCGGCGGCGGGGCCGGAGATTTGTGTTGGCGTTTCAACAAGTCTTCGTGCCCCTTTCCAGACTGTAAGTTCCGGCACGCCTGTTCTCTCTGCGCAGGTGGGCATTCCGCGCTCAAGTGTGGCAAACGTTTGCCCGTTGGTCCCGGAGTGCCCTCTACCAAGCCGTAGGGACCTTGAAGATTTAGCCCCGACTCCTATTCGTTTTGATGTTATCTATCCGTGGTTGCGGCGGTATCCTCGGGGCAGGGCTGGGCGGGTGTTGGAAGAGGGGTTTCGCACAGGATTTTCTATTCCGGTTGAAGGGACGGTGGTGTCAGGTAAAGTTCGTAATGCTCCTTCCGTTAGGCAATTTCAACATCTCGTCCGGGACAAGCTGGCGGTCGAGCTACGGTTGGGTAGGGTGGCTGGCCCGTTTGCAGAGCCGCCCTTCTCCGACCTAGTGGTGTCACCTTTGGGGATCATCCCGAAGAAGGAGCCCGGCAAATACAGGTTGATTCATAATTTGTCTTTTCCTTTTGGTTCTTCCGTCAATGACCACATTCCGAGGGAGCGTTGTACGGTGCGTTACGCATCTTTCGATACGGCGGTGGCGCTGGTTCGGCGATGTGGTTGTGAAAGCCTTTTGGCCAAGGTAGATATTGAGTCTGCGTTTCGTTTGTTGCTGGTGCACCCTTCAGCTTTTCATTTGTTGGGTTTCTGCTTTGAGGGTAGGTTCTATTATGACAAGTGCATGCCCATGGGATGTTCTGTGTCATGTGCTTATTTCGAATTGTTCAGTTCTTTTCTGCATTGGGTTTTTGTGCAACGTACTGGATGTACGACCGCCGTGCATTACCTGGACGATTTCTTGTTTGTGGGTGAAGCACGTTCGGAACGGTGCCAGGCTTTTCTGGATGGCTTTGTGCTTTTAGCGCGGGAATGGGGTGTTCCGCTAGCTGTGGATAAAACGGAAGGCCCTGTGACGAGACTTACCTTTTTGGGCGTTGAATTGGATACTGTGTCCATGGTTGCGCGCTTGCCCATGGAGAAGGTGATTAAGTTGAGGGTGTTGGTGGCAAATGCGCTTGCCTCCAGTAAAATGACGTTGAAGGAAATGCAATCGCTCATTGGCTCTTTGAACTTTGCATGTCGGGTGATCCCGATGGGTAGGGTGTTTTTGCGTCGCTTTGCTGGCGCCACGATAGGGGTTGCTAGGCCGCATCATCGGATTCGGGTATCCCGGGGTATGCGGGCAGATTTGAGTGTGTGGGACACATTTTTGCAAGACTTTAATGGGTGCACTGTTTTTCGGGATTTAGAAATTACCAGTGAAGCGTTACAATTGTTTACGGATGCCGCTGGGGGTTTTGGTCTGGGGGTGTATTTCGGTGGTTCCTGGTGTGCAGAGCCATGGCCGGAAGCTTGGCGTGTGGCGGGTCTCACCCGTAATGTCACGTTTTTAGAATTGTTCCCGATACTTGTGGTTCTGACATTGTGGCCAGACAGGCTGCGCAATCAGACATTGTTATGGTGGTGTGATAATGCCGCGGTGGTTAGTGTTGTTAATAACTATGTCCCGCGCTGTGTGCAAGTGGCTGATCTGATGCGACAGGTGGTGTTAGCTTGTTTGCGTCTCAATGTGGTGGTTAGGGCTAGGCACATTCCAGGAGCGACTAACAGGATTGCTGATGCTCTTTCCCGTTTTAAGTGGGAGCTGTTTCGGGCATTGGCGCCGTCTGCGGATGAGATCGGGGCATCGGTACCGGAGCACTTATGGCGGATTGGTCTGCAGAGATGATGCGATTACTGGAAAGCTCCGTATCGGCTTCAACCTGGACGGCGTATCGACGGGGCTGTAGCAGTATCGAGACCTTCCTCGCGGACTGCGGATGGCGGCATGGACCAGTGTTGGATCAATTAATGAGTCAGTATGTCATTGCGGCCAAAGCAGCGGGGCTTTCGCGATCCGCGGTGCGTATGCATCTGGCCGGGTTTTCTTTTTTCTCCAAGGCGGTGGGGTGGGGGGCAGCTGGGGGGGGGATTTTTGACGCGCCGGTTGTTACAGGGTTGGGAACGTTCCTCGCCTACACCGGTTGACGGCAGGCGCCCGATTACCCATGACTTGCTAGTCCGGCTTTGCAGCGGCTTGCCTCATGTTGCTATCTCCCCTTTTGAAGTTGCGCTTTTTCGGGCAGTTTTCACGGTTGCTTTTTTTGGTGCTTTTCGGATTGGCGAGCTGGTAGCGGAGTCGCGTCGTTCTTTGCCGGGTCGGGGATTGCTACGATCACACGTTTTGTTCATACGGGGTGGGGTTCGGATTTGGTTGGCGCGTTCCAAGACTGATACCCTGGGCAAAGGGACTTGGGTGTTTCTGCGGGCCATGATTGGGCAGCTCACGTGTCCTGTGGCTGCGCTGCGGGAGTATTTGCTACTGCGGCCCAGGGGGGTGGCAAATCTTTTTCTACATGCTGATGGGCAGGTGCTCACACATTTTCAGTTTACCGCTGTATTGCAGTTGGCGCTGCGGTGGTTGGGCGAGGACCCGGGTCAATTCGCGCCTCACTCATTTCGGATCGGGGCTGCGACTACTGCTGCTGGGGTAGGCTTACCCGAGCAAGTGATTAGGAGGATTGGCAGATGGAAGTCCCAGGCTTTTCGCACTTATGTGCGGTTATGAGGGGGGGGGGAGAGACTAACTGCTTATTTTGTTTTGCAGATCTTGGTCCGGTATCGGGATCGTGTAGCTGTTGGGTGATTGGCCACTCTTTTGTGTACTGGGCCGGTCGGCGAGCAGCGACACGGCTTGTGGGCGAGAACCTCGGTTTGGCAACTTCCTTGGTGACCATTTCATGGCTAGGTGAGCGAGGCCTCCGGTGGATACAGCTCTTGCCTTTGCTGCGGCACCATGAACATCAGTGAGGGACGCCCGCTATCATCTTGATTCATCTTGGGGGCTTGGACTTGTCGTCAGTTGATTCGCGCAGCTCAGCGCGACTTTCGAGAATTGTTTATTATGTTTCCAGATGTGGTTCTCGTTTGGTCGGATATCATTCCAAGGCCGGCTTCCTGGGGTCAACGGCGATGGTCCCGGGGGTTAACCAAAATTAATCGGCAGATTGGCCGATGGGTAGGGGAGCGGGGGGGTTGTCAGATTTTACATCCCTGGGCGGAGGTAGCCTGTTCGGGATTGTACAGACAGGATGGGGTACATCTGTCCCCGGTTGGGATGGATTTACTCTTAAATGATTGGCAGGAGGCCTTGGAGGATATCCTATGGAACAAGCTGGGCTGGTCGCAGCTTTGCCTTGGGGGGGCGGCTCAGTTAGAGGTACACTGAGCCGTTGGCGGGATCCCGGAGGTTTCCGGGGTCCGGAGCCGGAGGTAATCCTTAGGTCGGGGGTGGGGTACCCCGACCTGGACAATCCCTCGGGCTTTTGCTAATAATATGGCGAAGCCGGAAGAGGGAGGGATAAGAAAATAGCCGGGGCTTGTGCCCGGCGGAAGCGGAAACAGCGTCACCTTGCTAATGATATGGCGGGTGAGGGCTTGATCCGCGGGAAAAGGGGGGGGGGTTAAGATTGTTGGATTTATAGATTGTTCTGTTATTGTTAAAAGGCTAATAAAAGCTGCGACCAGTTTAATTCCAGAACATGTGTGATGTGATTATTGCATAATGTGAGGAATGAAGAAGGTGGAAAGGGGGTGGGGGGAGCGGGGTGGGGGGCGGCTCATGCACCTTACCCGGTTACAGGAAGGCCGCGAGCCCCGTGCGCGCGGCCGCAGCTAACCGGGGGGGGGGGGCGCCTGGCGCACGCTCCCCACTGGCTGGCAGGCTGTGCGGCGGCGGTAAAGTGCGGGGTTTGAAATGATTGGCTCCCGTGGGGGTTTTGACAACGCGGGAGCCAATCATTGACCAGGGAACTCGGCAAGGGGGGAGCGGTGTTGAGCGCGGCCGTCTTTTCGGCCTCGAGGTGCGAGGCGGCGGTTGCTCCCGCCCTCCCACCCTTCTGAGGGTCTGCGGGACCCGGTGTTTTGGGGTGTTGCAGCTGGGGGGGGGGGGGGTGGCGGGATCCCGGAGGTTTCCGGGGTCCGGAGCCGGAGGTAATCCTTAGGTCGGGGGTGGGGTACCCCCGACCTGGACAATCCCTCGGGCTTTTGCTAATAATATGGCAAAGCCGGAAGAGGGAGGGATAAGAAAATAGCCGGGGCTTGTGCCCAGCGGAAGCGGAAACAGCGTCACCTTGCTAATGATATGGCAGGTGAGGGCTTGATCCGCGGGAAAAGGGGGGGGTTTAAGATTGTTGGATTTATAGATTGTTCTGTTATTGTTAAAAGGCTAATAAAAGCTGCGACCAGTTTAATTCCAGAACATGTGTGATGTGATTATTGCATAATGTGAGGAATGAAGAAGGTGGAAAGGGGGTGGGGGGAGCGGGGCGGGGGGCGGCTCGTGCGCCTTACCCGGTTACTACAATTCTGTACATTAAGACCATGAGTTGTCTTGTGGCTTATCATTGTTTAGCTGGATGCAATGTGGCTAATACTGGGTTGTGAGTAGTGTAACAGAAAGAGGTGGTGTTTTAGGGCTTTTCTGAATTGAGTGATATCGGTAATTGCTCGTTGGAAGATGGAAGCGCATTCCAGCATATGGGGGCATACAACTTGAAAGCTCTTCTTTTTGTTGCCTAGTTGCATTTAGTTATTTTGCAGGGAGTTTGGAGGGTATTGATGGCGAAAGACCTCCTCGCTCTGTTTGCTGGGGTAGGGTGGAGCAGCTCTGTTAGGGAGGAAGAGGACATATTGTTGATGGCCGTAAATGTCATCACGACTATCTTATATGTGGTACGACAGTAGATAGGCAGCCAGTGCAAGTCCTTTAGAATCAGGGTAATATGGTCTCCTCTGGAGGCTCCATGTAGGAAGTGTGCCGCGGTATTTATTTATTTAACATCTCTTATATACCGCACTATTGTCATCAGCGTGGTTTACATGGAACTAAACATATACATACAGAGTAACTGTAGTGCATTTACAAGTAACAGGGATTTAGAAACTTGGGATTACAGGTAAACTATATCAACTATATAAATACAATAAACTATACACATTATTCACAGTTGAAATTATCTTGGTCTGGATATGGAGTGCCTATATATTGTGTAGGATTAAACTGGAAAATAGCTTAAGAATAGGTGGTGTTTGAGACTTTTCCTGAATTGTGTTAGGCTGGTTATAGCTCTTTATTCTGGTGGGAGGGCATTCCATGCTATTGGGGCATGAATGCTGAAGGCTCTTTTAGATGTTTCCCTAGTGTATTTGACTGTTTGTTTGGGGACTATTAATGTATTAATGGCAGTTGATCTTCTGGCTCTGTTGAGGGTTTGCATGTGTAGAAGGTTGGCGACCGTTGAGGGTGCTTGGTTGTATAAGGCTTTGAAAGTAGTGATTATAATCTTGTAGTGGATTCTTGCGTTGGACGGTAACCAGTGGAGTCTTTTCAAGATTGGAGTTATGTGGTCTGTCTTTGATATTCCTTCAAGTACTCTGGCAGCGGTGTTCATCGCCAGTTGGAGAGGATTTAAAGTTGCTTGAGGGAGACCATGAAGAATTGCATTAGCAAAATCGAGGTGAGGCATCACCAAGGCTTGATAGACGGTTCTGAAGTCTGTGGGTTCCAGTAGCGGTCGTAAGTGGCGTAGTGTACGTATTTTGTGATATATTAGTCTCGTTGTGTTTTTTATGTGGGTTTTCATATTGAGACGCTGGTCAAGGGTAATACCTAGGTATCGTATTGTATGTTTTACTGTCAATTCCTTGTCCTTTATCTTTAAGGTAGTAGGAGGTGTGAAGTTTTGGTTCTTTGTGATAAACATAACATCGGTCTTGCTATGGTTGATTCTTAGGTTCTGTGAGAGGAGCCAGTCTTCTACTGATTCAAAGCATTTTATCAATGGTGTAAAATCAGGATGGTTGATGGAGAATGGCATGTATAGGAGAATGTCGTCTGCATAGGCTAAACAGGTAACATTAAAGGAACGGATGAGGTCACAGATAGGTTGCATGTATATATTAAACATTAATGCTGAAAGAGAGGATCCTTGGGGTACCCCTTGATCTTGCAGAAATCGGTCTGATGTTCTTTCTTCAATTCTTACTTGTTGCCAACGGTTAGTTAGGTAGGATATGCACCAGTCAAGTGCGGAGCCAAGTATTCCTTTTTCATTAAGGCGATCGATAAGTATTTGGTGGCTTACTGAGTCGAACACAGCTGAGATGTCCATGAATATAAGGATGAATCCTTGTTGGATATTATCTATTCCTGTGATTAATGTATTGAATAGAGTGATGAGGAGGGTCTCAACTCCATGAGCTTCTCTAAAGCCATGTTGTGCAGGGTCGAGTGGAGCTTCAGTATCTATGTGCTGTTGTATTTGACATTGGACCACTTTTTCAATTATTTTAGCTAACAGTGGGATGCTGGATATTGGCCTGTAGGATTCTACTTTCTGGGGGTCTAATTTGTTGTTCTTCAGTAATGGTCTAATGGAGGTTTGTTTAAGGCACTGAGGAAAGCTTCCTGTTGAAAAAGATTGTTCGAGGATATTTTGTATGAAGAAGCTTATTTCACATCTAAGATCTTTTATCCAGGCTGCTGGACATGGATCATTTGCTGCGGTGGTAGCGTTTATTGATGCGATAGTGTTTTCAATTTCTTTGGTTGATATCGTATTAAACTTGGTTAATGTGGTTGACTGTGATAGCGTGTCTATACTTGTTGGTCCAGTAATGCAGATGTTAGTTGTTTTCGTCATTTTTGATTTTAAGTAGTTTGCATAATCTTGAGGGTGTATTGTTTGAGTGTGTTGGGGGGTTGGTTCCTTTGCCATTGTCTTTACAATATTGAAGAGATCATGATGTTTGTTTAGTGATTGCTTTAGGAGATTAGTATGGAATTGTTTCCTTCGATCTGTTATTTCCTGGCGATGCTTATTTAGGTACATGCAGTAGGCTGTGTGGGCTACGGTGGTGCGGGAACGTCTCCAGCGTTTTTCGAGTCTACGAAGATGGAGGAGGGATTTCCTTAGCTCATTAGAATACCAGGCTACATGTGTCCGATGGTTGGGCTTTCTTGCTTTGTTTGATGGTTGAGAGTTGGCTCTGAGAGTATGATCCCAAGTGTTGATTAGGTTATCGAGATCAGGTTTAGAGGTGTGTAGTGTTGGGAGCATATTCTTAAGTACCTCCTCTCTGTCAAGGGGCGAAACCTCCTAGTTGTTGGTTTGGCGAGAGTGGATTTGGAGTTATTGGTATTGGAGGAGTTGGGAATTTGGAATAAGATGAGGCTGTGGTCGGACCATGGTACTGGAGTTATGGAGAGAGCATAATTGTGGTCAGTTTCTGTGACAGCTTGTGGCACGAAAATCAGGTCGAGTGTATTTCCCATAGTATGAGTGGGCTCTTTGACTATCTGGTTGTATCCAAGGTTGTCAAATGCTTCTATAAATGCTGCGATTTGTGTATCGTGTAGGGAGGGGAGGTTGAAATTTCCTAAAATCAAATTAGATAATCGTGGTTTTTCCGTGTTGCAGGCCCGGTCAACTATCGTTGGCAGATCATCAGCTGAAGTTGTTGGAGCTCTATAGACTAGGTTGATTGAATGTTCATTGTTTGATATGTTTAGTATGTTTAGGTGTGTTGTGCTAATACTGTTGTCCATCTGAAATTGTAGCAGGCTTTTAGAGATGATGAGTACTCCACCTCCTCTTTGTTTGTTCCTGTGACACATGTAGATTGAGAAGCCTGGGGGTAGCATCTGGTTGAGAATGACATTATCAGAGTCGGATAGCCAGGTTTATGTGATCATCAAAATGTCAAGGTCATGCGTTGTTATGAGATCAGATATCAAAGGCCATTTTGTGCGGATGGATCTAATATTGATGAGGGCGCATTGCAGTGGTTGTTGGTGTTGTTGTTTAGGTTGAGGTTTTTTGGTGAGCTGAAGGGCAATGTGGAGTAAATGTGGGTGGTGAGTATGTGTAGGGTTTGTTGGGTATGTTTGAGTCTTGTTTGACCATCTCTTCCAGTTATTCCTTAAAACTGGTATAGAGTTTTGGTCGCCGTTAAAGGCGTTTGAGTGACCAGTTAGTGCAGTGAGGAGATAGGTAATGGTGAGGGTTACCAATGTATGCATCTTTAAAGGAGACATTGTGTGTTAAGGGAAAAGGTAGAGTTGCTAGCAGCTAATGGTAGGGGCAGCCGAGGGTACTGGAGGGTAGTTGCAGTGTAAGAGTTATGATATTGGATAGGTGGTGGCTATATTGACCAGGGGCTTTAATGGCTAATGCTGGTAGAACTGGATAAGAGGGTTGAGATAGTGAGATAGAGTGTTGGCTTAGGGATGGTATTAGAAACACTACTGACGACAGTATATATAGCAACTGGCGACTGTAACTTTAGTAGTTGGACAGTGAAATGACCATATAGGTGGTGAAAAGAGCAGTATATATGGTTACTAGTAGCAATCCTTGCAATTAATGATTACTGACAACAGTATATATAGCTACTAGGAACAGTGCTTGCAATTAATGTTACTGACAACAGTATATATAGCTACTAGGAACAGTGCTTGCAATTAATGTTACTAACAATAGTATATATAGCTACTAGGAACAGTGCTTGCAATTAATGTTACTGACAACAGTATATATGAACGAATGTGCAAGAAGTCCAGTTATAGACAGTTCATTTATTTCTTTAGGTGTAGTATACTTGCTGTTATCAAGGGATAGCCCAGTTGAAGGTGGAAGGAAGCTCAACCTTGGGGGAGCTCAAGCTGCTTGAATTTAAGATACTTATCTATTATAGCTTACGGTGCTTGATGGAAGACTCTGCAGATAGTTACTTTTTGGTGATCCTCGCCTAAGGGCCATGCCAAAGGGCCCTCTGGCGAGGCCCTCAGGCGCGGGCCTGTCTAGAGGCGGGTTGCGTTTTAAAGAGCTGCTGCTCCCCTCCCACAGCCCCGATTGGGCTGTAGTAACTGAGCAGGGCAGCTGGCTGGAGCGGTGAGGTGCTCTACCCCGAATCGGGGGAGTTTGAAAATGGCGATTTTCCTGCCGGTGTCAGGCTGCTTTGAAGAGCTGCTGCTCCCCTCCCACAGCCCCGATTGGGCTGGAGTAACTGAGCAGGGCAGCTGGCTGGAGCGGTGAGGTGCTCTACCCCGAATCGGGGGAGTTTGAAAATGGCAATTTTCCCGCCGGTGTCAGGCTGCTTTGAAGAGCTGCTGCTCCCCTCCCACAGCCCCGATTGGGCTGGAGTAACTGAGCAGGGCAGCTGGCTGGAGCGGTGAGGTGCTCTACCCCGAATCGGGGGAGTTTGAAAATGACGATTTTCATTTCATTGCTAGTTGTAACGGGCTTATTGTGCTCTTGGGTAGGCCATAAAGAATCGCATTGGCGTAGTCAAAGTGGGGGGGTCACAAGGGCCTGAAATACTGTTCTGAATTCGTCTGGTTGTAATAGTGGTCGGAGATGTCTCAATGTTCTTATTTTATGGTGGATCTGTCTGATGATGTTGCTGATGTGCATTTTGAATTCTAGCTGCTGGTCTAATGTGACACCGAGGTATCGGATAGTGGGTCTGCTTGTGAGCTCAGCGTCTCTCGTCTTTAGAGCCGGTGGAGGAGAGAAAGATTGATTTCTTGTAGTGAAGAGTACGTCTGTTTTGCTGAAGTTTATTTTGAGGCCTTGTGCATGGAGCCAGTCCGTGACAGCCTCAAAGCAATTAATCAGTGGGGAGAAATCCGGCTTGTCAGTCAAGAATGGTATGAAGAGTAGGACATCATCAGATTAAATCAGGCATGAAACGCTGAAGGAGCGGATTACTTCACATATGGGCTGCATGTAGATGTTGAATAATAAGGCGGAGAGTGAGGAGCCTTGCAGTACGCCATGTTTCTGTTGGAAAGGTTCTGAGGTAGTGGAGTTTGTACGAACCTGCTGTCCATTAAATACGATTTTCACCAACTCAATGCTGGGCCGTTGATTCCCTTATCTTGCAGCCGTATCAGAAGTTGATTATGGTTTACGGAATCGAAAGCAGCGGCTATGTCCAGGAAAATCAATGCAAAACCTTCTTTGATGTTGTCAGTTCCTGTAATCAGTGTGTTGATTAGAGTGGTTAGGAGGGTTTCTACGCCATGTGACTCTCGAAAGCCATGTTGGGATGAATCAAGGGGAGCCGTGGAGTCGATGTGGTCCTGTATTTGGCGCTGAACGACCTTCTCGATTAGCTTTGCTAACAGCGGTATGCTCGATATTGGTCGATAAGATTCTACCTTCTGTGGGTTTAGCTTGGTGTTCTTCAGAAGGGGCCGGATTGATGTCTGCTTGAAGCATGATGGGAATACACCTGTGGAGAAGGATAGGTCCATGATCTTGCATAGTATAGGGCTGATTTCCTTATGCAATGCTCTTATCCAGAATGCTGGACAAGGGTCGTTTGGAGCAGTAGTGGCATTAACGGTAGATATTATGTCCTTAATTTCTGTAGGTGTTGGTGTCCTGATAGTGGTGGGTGGCTTAAGTTGTGCTGGGTTGCTGCTGGGGCTGGATAGTGTGGCTTTACCAACATTATTGGTTTTGGCTTGTAAGTAATCTGCATATTCCTGTGGATGGATCATGGCTAGTTGGGGGGACGAGGGTTCCTTTGTTAGGGTTTTTACTATGTTGAAAAGTTCATGGGGTTTATTCAAGGCACGGTTCAGGAGATTTGAGTGATGTTCTCTCATTGTTGCTGATATCGAATCCCGATGTTTCTTAAGGTGGGAGATGTATGCTGTCAGGTCTAATGGGGATCGTGTACGTCGCCATTTTCTTTCTAGTTTTCTTAGCAGAAGCAGTGAGGTTCTTAGTTCGGTGGTGTACCAATGTGCAGGTTTCCTGTTTCCTGGATGCATGCCTGGGGCGCGCGGTTTGGTTTGGGCAGGTTTGCGAGCATGGAGCTTAGGCTGTTGTTCCATGAAGCCATGATCCCTTCGAGGTTTGGGGATGCAGTATTGAGGTTAGGTAGGACTTCCTTGATGATTATCTCCTTGTCAAAGGATCTGAAGCATCCGGTGGATGTAGCTGGATTTAAAGTTAGTTTCTTTGTATGACCACTATCCTGCTGGAGTGGGATTTGGAATTGTATTAGGTTGTGATCAGACCATGGGACAGGTGTTATAACTATGTCGTGATTGTATTTTGAGTTCCCATCTGGTTGGGGGTTGAAGATGAGGTCTAGTTTGTTCCCTTTTCGATGGGTGGGGGCATCAACTAGTTGTTCGTATCCTAAGTTGTTGAATGCTTCAAGAAAGGCATTGGCGTGACTGTCCTGCAGGGCCGGGAGATTGAAATCACCCAGTACCCAGTTTGGCTTACGTATGTTTTTGGGGTTAGATGCTAGATCAATTATAGTTGCAAGGTCTTCAGTGGAAGCAGCCGGGGATCTGTAGATAAGGTTAATGGTGCTATGGTTGTTGGCTATGGTTATTACATCAAGATGATCTGAGCTGTTGGAGCTAATTATTTGATATTGGAGATCTTCTTTTGCCAGAATAAGTGCACCGCCTCCTTTATGGTCTATTCTGTGGCAGAAGTGTATTGAGAAGTTCGGGGGGATGAGTTGATTGATGAGTACTGAGTCTGAGATGGTGAGCCATGATTCTGTTAATAGCAGGATGTCTAGCTTGAGTTGTGTTATGAGGTCAATAATGGCTGGCCACTTTTTACGGACTGACCGAGCATTTATGAGTGCGCATTTTAGGTTGCGTGGGTTTTCGCGCTGCTCCTCTTTGTGTTTCGTGGTATGTTGGAGTGGTATGTGGATTAGGTATGAGTGAGAATTTTGGTGGGGTTCAGTCAGTATGTGCTGTGAGTGGTTATATTGTCTCCTTCCTTGAGTTTGTACTAATGGGATCAGGTTATGGGTGGAGGCAGTGGATAGGGTGCCAGTGAGGGAGATGCAGAAGAGGTATAGACTGGAGAGGGTTAGAAAGGAAGTGGGCATGTTTATTTATTATTTATTTATTTAACATCTTTTATATACCGCGCTATTTGTTGTCAGTGCGGTTTACATATAACAAAGGTTGCACATTCAGAGGACAATTGTGTGCTTACATTATAACAGGAAACTTAAACTTGGAACAACAGGGTAAAATACTGTAACTATGTACAAAAACATATTAGATTCTTTAGTATTCACAGGAGGGCTAAGGCAAGACCGCAGAGAACTTGAGGTGGAATTGCCTATGAGGGAATTGGGAGTGGAGATTGAGAGTTTGTAGGTTTAGGAGTGCTGATGATTGGATGCTTGTGCAAAGTGGAGAAGGAAAATGTGGTGCTTGATTGCCTTGCGGAATTGAGTGAGGTCTTTAATTGCTCTTATTTCAGGTGGGAGGTCATTCCAGCATTTAGGTGCATAGAAAGCGAAGGTCCTTTTCTTGGTTGTCTGGGTGCATTTGATGGACTCTTTAGGGATGATCAGGGTGTTGTCCGTTGTTGACCTTCTCGTTCTGTTTTTTGGGGTGAGGGAGATGAGATCATTGAGGGGCGTGGGGGCAAGGTTGTTGATGATCTTGAAAGTGATGAGGAGGATTTTATAGGTTAACCTGCAATGAATTGGTAGCCAGTGGAGTTCCATGAGAATCGGGGTGATATGGTCTGATCTTGTTAGACCACAGAGCACCCTAGCAGCTGCGTTCATAGCGAGTTGCAGCGGATTAATGATGTTCTTGGGGAGTCCGTATAAGACGACGTTTGCATAATCAAAGTGAGGTAGTGTGAGGGCCTGGAAAATGGTCCGGAAGTTGTTATGAGGTAGCATGGGTCTGAGGTGCCTTAGCGTTCTGATTTTATTGTAGACAGATCTGGTGGTGTTCCGTATGTGTTCCTTAAAGTCAAAATGCTGATCCAGTGTAATGCCTAGGTAGCGAATAGATGGTTTACTAGGGAGTTCCGCATCTCTTACTCTTAGGGAGGATGGGGGGGGGGGGGGAGAATTCTTTGTTTCTTGATATGAACAGAACTTTGGTCTTCTTGAAATTTATACGGAGGTTTTGAGATAATAACCAGTCTGTGATGGCGTTGAAGCAGTGAATAAGGTTGGTGAAGTTTGGTTGTTTGACTTTAAATGGTGTAAACAGTAGGACATCGTCAGCATAGATTAATGTGGAGATATCGAAGGTGCGTATGATGTCACATATAGGCTGTATATATACATTGAACAGAAGCGCAGATAAAGAAGATCCTTGCGGAACACCTTGATGTTGGTGGAAAGGTGTGGATGTGGTGGAGCCGACTCTGACATGCTGCCAGCGCTCCGATAGGTAAGACCTACACCAATCCCAGGCGAGGCCACGAATTCCCTTCTCCAGGAGGCGGGCAAGGAGTTGATTATGATTAACGGAATCGAAGGCAGCGGAGATATCTAGGAATATTAGGGCGAAGCCGTTTTCAGCCTTATCGAGACCTCTGTTCAGTGCGTTAGGGTTGAGCTGGTTCAGAGTTTACTGGTGGTAGGATTACTTTGGAGATGATGTGTATGCTGGTGGAGCTTCCAACCGGGATACGTGTGGTCTGCTTTGTTGTGTGGTAATTAACTAGCGGTTGAGGTGAGGGAATTTAAACAGTGAGGTGAGGGTATATAAACAGTGAGATATGTTACACTACTATTTATAATAGTGGGTAAGTACAGCAGCTGGAACCGATATATTTGGACACAGTGTGTGCTCCTGTGCGGAGGTAATGCATCCGACTTATACGTGGTACCAAGATATTATTTCAAGTTCCCATATAGATGGCGGTTCTTGTGTCTCATAGGTTAAAATATAACAGGGTAGTTACCTGCATGCGGTTGTTGGTGAGTTTTCTTGGGAGTTCATTGGTGTACCGGACGGGTTCTCCGTAGTTTGTGGCTGTCTCGTGGAGTGGTTTGGCTATCAGTGCTGTGCGCTTCCATTGGGTAAGGGTTTGTAAACCTCCGCCACGGACCTCCGCCTAAGGGCCAACCCAAAGGGCCCTCTGGCGAGGCCCTCAGGCACAGGCCCGCGCCCAATGGTGCTGTTTAAATCCGGTGGCGAGGGCCCCGATTGGCAGTGTGAGGGGGGGAGCTGGTACGGGCTGGGAGCTTCCGGCGGCAGTGAGCTCGACCCCGATCAGGAAACTCTAGCTGCTGTGGCGGTCTGCGGTGGTCTGCTTGTTGCAGCGCCCAATGGCGCTGTTTAAATCTGGCGGCGAGGGCCCCAATTGGGCAGCGTGAGGGGGGGAGCCGGTTTGGGCTGGTGGCTTCTGGCGGCAGCGAGCTCGACCCTAATCGGGGAGCTCTAGCTGCTGTGGTGGTCTATGGTGGTCTGTACAGCTACATGTTTTGACATGTAGCTGTATAGACACAGTTCAGTTTTTTCTGGCCCATACTTAGCATTGCAAATACTGTTTTCAGTGATGGCCACTGAAAGAATAACTAAGGTGTTCATCACATGCCATGTATGTTTTGCTGCAGAGTCTGTCAGGACAAACATCTCACCTTCCACTTGCTTTTACAACAACTTGGTGCACTTAGATAAACCTGTAGAATTATGGGTATGCAACAGACTAGTATATATAGTCTGGGTTGCATGACCTTATCTGTTTCATCAATATTAATGTGTTGTTTGCATGAGCACAAGACTGTCAGTGTGAGCATCAGCTTAGGAGATGTATGTTTTGCCAGCGAAGGCATGACCACACAAAGACGGGAAGCATCACAAATGTCTATCTTTTCAGAATACAGTGAGCACGGGGACATACAGGCCATTTGTTGCATTTACCCATGTCCCATTATAGCATCATGGACCCGTGTCTCCCCAGACATGTTCATGCAGCGACAGAAACGTATATCTCCCTGATTCATGAACTGCATGCGTATCTATCTCTGTTATTTTGTAATCAGGTATATTATGTGCCAGTTTTCACTTTCGACATTTCTGCTGGCCGAACATGCAAATTATAAAATTGGGCCCAATGTGTTTTCCTTGCCCACAGTCTGCCCATTCCTTGCCCCTTCACACGATGAGTAATTAACACATATTTTGGTAGACAGTAGCTGTCATGCCCATGCATTAACTGTCATCACCCACTAAAATGTGCATTAACCGCTTAGCGGGCTTCAGTAAAAGGGCCCCATTGGCACCTATGTGCCTTTATAAAATAGGTCCAAAATAGATGCCCAATTGACCTTCCCATCTGAGCAACCTGCTATAAAATTACTCTACACATGAGCAATAAATACACCATTTAAGTATTTATGGAGGAAAATCTGTTTCTCTTCCTCCTCTTTATACTAGAGTAAAGCCACCCCAAAGCTCTTCACAAGTTAACTGGTGAGTATTTGTTATTCAGTCCCTTCCTACACTTGAATGAGCTTAATTTGCAAACGGAACGGCACTGAAAGTGCCTAATAGTCATTCAACATTTTCTCGGGAGATTTGCCTGGTTCCTGTTATGTACAGGGAAATGCATCCTGCAAACTGCTTTCAAAAGAGAGCCTCTGTCAGCAGATCAAAATATCTTCAAGGTTTTTCTGTTTACCCTCCACACAGTCTGCAAACAGCTTGCAAAGAAAATCTCACCTTGCTGCTTTTGAAGCCTTCTCAGTCTTATGTGAAGAATAATAGTTGTCTCGTCTCCTGAGACTTTTCTGCTTCTGACCCTTTCTGTCAGTTTTCTTTTCACCTACATACTTCACTTACTCTCCAATGTGAAGTGTGGAATCTCAACCCATCCTACATAAAGATCCCCTATCTGCCCAAACTTTCCTGGCATTTCTGGAAAATGTAGCATTTTACTGTTTCTCTATATTTTAGCCTTGTTCTGGGGTTTATTTGGTGACCCTGTCCACTAGGCTTTAAAAGAACCCATATTCTGTCACAATACATGTTCTGCAGTTTTGCACATAGCCCTAGCTTTAGAAACTGGAGGCCTAAGGGACCGAAGGTCAAAGAACACTGTCAACCGCCGGCATACTAGTGCTGTCCTTCAGGGCAAACTACCTGAATATTAGACAGCTCTCTTGCAGAAATAAAGTCCTTTGGTTGCAAAGGCTCAACAAATACGAATTGCTTTCCATCCCACATAAGTAAGCATTTACAAGGAAAATGTAACTTCATGGTTGCACCAAGGCTTGTGCCCTCTTCCCTTGAGGTCAAGAACTCCCAGCAGTTCTGCTGAGCGTCTCTTGATGACTCAGGGAATAATTGGAAGGGCTTTGTATATACTGGTTAGTTTTCAGGTAGCACGGTTGCCATCTTAAGATAATGCCAGCACCAGCATTTAATTTACTCCCTTGTATTCAGCACTGCTATCTTTATAGTGCTAACCATTAAGGGGGTAATTTTATAATAGGTTGGCTAGATTTGTTTACAGGCATTATGCATAAATGCAGATATTTTAATTAAAAAACACACATTTTATGAAATATCAGGGCCATCCCAACCACTAGTCAAACTAGGTAATCACCTAGGGCAGTAACTTCTGGAGGCAGCAAAAACTGAGGTTTTCAGAGTTAAACAACTGATTTTAATAGTCAGCGGGGTGTAAGGCTTAAGGTTTGCCCAGGTTGCCAGCACGTTGACCCAACTCTGGGGCCAGCCCTGTGAAATAGGGATATAGTACAAGCATGTGTTAAGTACCCAGGAATTGATAAAATAATTTTTTTAGTTTAGGTTTGCTATTTAGCTAAATATGTATATATTACTCTGTAGAACTCTAGGAGTGAGAATATATAAAATATAATCTCCTGACTAAAAGAAGCAATAGTTTGTTGTATTATGTTGTCTGACTGGACACAAGTTGTTGAATACCTGATTCCAGCATTATTTGTTTCTCAGTACTGGTGCTTGAAAGTTCACTTTAATTAATATTCCCTAAATTAGAATAGGATTTTAAATGTACACAATGGGGTCAGTAGTCAGTTGTAATGGTTCAAAATATTTAAAATATTGCTCAAATACTCTTGTTTTAGAGAAGCCACTAGCTACATGTAACATTTTTAATAAGTTTGCACTATTAAAATTAGTAGTAGAGATGGTCTAGGTTTAAAGAGGTCAATAGCTAAACCTGTAAAAAAACATAACACCTCTATTGCAAAATAAAATGTGTATTTATTTTAACATACCAGACAAGGTTCATCTTTATTCTGCCAGGATAAAACATTGGTAGAATAAAACTACTGTATATACAACACAGTAAACAATGGCAGATAAAATCCAATTGGTCCATCTGACCTACCCAGTTTACTTTGTTCCTCTTTGGTTCTCTTGCTCTTTGGGCATGCTGTGCTGGATTTTCCATTAGGTACTGTAGACAAATGTCTAGGGGTCTACCAAAATTTTAGAGCTTATAAAAGGAGAGAAAAAATGAAAAAGCAGACAAAATAGAAGCATAGAAAACAATAGCAGATAAAGACCATGGGGCTTGTTTACAAAGCCGCGGTAGTGGTTCGCGATCGCGATCGCAGCCGCGGCCCCATTGAAATCAATGGGGCCGCGGCTCCGATTACGATCGCAAACCGCTACCGCGGCTTTGTAAACAAGCCCCCATATGTCCTATCCAGTCTACCTATTAATGAGAACTAGTTACTACAATTCCTTCCTCTCCCTCAGAGATCCTCTGTATTTGTCCCATGCTTTCTTGAATTCAGATACAGTTCTTGCCTCTACCACCTCCACTGAGAGGCTGTTCCAAGCATTCAACCACCCCTTCTGTAAAGAATTATTTACTTAGAAAACTCCTGAGTCTATCCCCTTTCACCTTCATATTATGACCTTTGGTTCCAGAGCTTCATTTCAACTGAAAATGGCTACTCCCTGTGCATTTATTCATATCACACCTCTCCCACTTTTCCTCCAAAGTATACATACTGAGATCTTTAAGTGTATCCCTATGTGCCTTATGATAAAGACTACTTACAATATTAGGAGCTGCCCTCTGGGCTGACTCCATCCTGTTCATATCCTTTTGAAAGTGTGGTCTCTAGAATTCTACACTGTACTCCAAATGAGATCTCATTAGAGACTTACACAAAGGGGTATGTTTACTAAAGGGTGGTAAGGGAGCAAGTGTACCATTAACGTGTGTTATCGGCGCCCATGAGCGGTTAACGCTGCAGAAAGCCCTGATGATGCTGAATTGACATTTGGAACCTGGGCCCTCAGCATTAAGGGAAAAGGAGGTGGAGAGTGGGTGTCAATGGGATGGAGAATGGGCGGGGATAGCACATGCTACCTTACCGCAGGGTTGTGTTACCATGCATTAGAGGTTCCAGCACTGGGAACCCTAACACCTGATGAAAGCTTGCAGAAAGGGCTATTTCTGAGAGGAGAGAGCCTATTTAAATGCATGCAATGTGCTCCACCCACCAGAGAACCCAAAATTGTGATAGCAGTGCTTCATTGGCAGCAACAGCATGGGTCTCTATTAAGAAAGTGTTCTATGTTGATGTTGCCAAATTGGCAAAGGGTGTGTCACATGGGTGATGCTGTGGGGATGGCTGGTCCACTAGGCTGACAAGGCTGCTGCCTCGGGCATACATCTGTGATGCCCCGTATGACTCCATTGTGACAGTGGCAGCACGCATATATGCTGACAGTCAAAAAGGTGTTGTGCCACTCCCACTGCCACCATGCTGCCATGTCAGCATTGTGTGAGGGTGGGAGTGGTGGATGCAGCGGATGCGGGGTGCTGCAGATGAAACGTTGTCCTGGCCCTGTCTGTCTGGTGCAATGCTGCAGTAGCCACTGTGAGTGGGATGGCAAGCATGTCAGCAGCAGGTATAGCGGAGCACAGGGCACCCCTCCCTACCGAGTCTGAAGGGAGCAGCATGTGTGCCCACAGCCCACGGTGGAAGGGACAGGAATGGCAAGGTGTGTCAAGCTGCATGTGTGCAACATCGATGAGGCCACCTGCAGCACTGAAGTGGCCGCGGTGCCACAATTGCAGGGAGGGAGGGATTGGCTGGCACGCTGTCCAACCTGACCATTGGACTCCGGCACCCGACTAGTTGTCCTAGTGGATGGCTTGTCCCTGGGATCTGGATGCCCCCCACCCACACATATTAAATGGATATGTGCAGTTGGGGGAAAATATGCCACTGAGACAGGGAGATTAGGTAGTCTGGGGTCTGCATTGACTGGAGGACACACATGCTTATGTGTTTTGCTGTGTTATGACACGCATTGGGTCTGCAAACATGCACATTGCATTCATGCCCATCTGAAAGCATGCCTTTACTGGCTCTCCTGTAGCCCATTGCATAGGGTCAGACATGTTCACCTTGCAGATGCATTACACATGAGTTGTATATGATGGGAATATTTCATCATTACTGTGACTGAACATCTTTGGCTCTATTACATGTATGCAGTACACGTAGGCAAATCCCACTCCTGGGATGGCCACCTGCAGGGATAATCACACATCCCTAACTTGCTCCTTATGGGCAAAAGGTGAGACACTTGTCCAGTTGTTACAAACACATGTGTCAGAGGGGTTGTATGGTGGTTAGAAAAGCTGACACAGCTGTGATACCCACATAGCTGGTATTGGGACTTTCCTGTGGCACAATGACACTTTTTTTTCACACACACAGCACCTGCTTTTGTGCGGTCATATCAAGTACATCGGGGCAACAGGGCCATACTGTATTCTCATCTACTGCCATCCATCCTTCAGTCAATCCATCATGCCCATATGCCCGTGTACAATCATGTATTCTCTTACCAGCTGGTATACCTTGGCCCACACGGTAACAGTTTCATCATTTGGATGTATCACTCAAATCTCTCCTGTGAATGATCTGCATGTCACCACTACTGTTCAGTCATCCTTTTGATGCCCACATCATGGTGATTCTGGCTGAGCCAGGGGACACTCCTTCATAATCTTATGCTACACACTGACATTACAGCATATGTCATAGGCATCCCTCACTGATATAGTACAGCTGCCTCCCACATGCTCAACCCACTTACTGACTGACACGTAGGATGCCCATGGATCTCACTGGTCTATCAGCTCTTACTGTTGGGGTTTTTCTGGGCTTCCCTTAAGATTATTTGGGGAGTTTTCTATTTTGCATTATGGCTGCAATGTCTGCCCCAACATATTCAGGACCTTAAACAAATTGCTCATGCCACAATAAAAGCATGGAAACTTTTTTATTTATCTTGTCAGGTCTGTAACATCACAAGCTTTACTTTTGATTTATAAGGTACAATTTTCAATATCAATCCATAGCATCAATACATCTATAACAAGCAAAGCACCTGACAAAAAGGTCCTGGAGACAGAGATAGCCTTACTCCAATGAGATCAGCTGATTTCTGTCTATCTATCAGAATTTTTCCTCTATATTTATATTCATTTTTAGGCTCAAATTGCTGATATATAGATTTCCTTTCTTTTGTCATTCAAGCAAATCTGCTTCTTAATCTTTAACCCTCTGTTTTTTCTGTAGCATCCTGTCTCTCCATTCTCATTCGCTTTGTGATTTTCATGTTTCCTGCAGATAAACTGTAGATACTGAAGTTCGTCTTCCTTGTTTACGTTCCCCTTTGTTCATTCAAGAGGCCCAGGTAACAGCCTTTTCATTAGCTGTATAGCGTTCAGAGCCTCTCATTGTGTCAGCTCTCTGGGACAGGATTTTGCAGTTTCAGTGTGAAAAAGTCAGAGCAAGCTGTTTCTTAGGCCTGAGCTATAGACGTTAGCACACGATGGATTCAACCTGTAACAAAGATACCTGAAGGGGGATTCATTTTTCCCCTTCATTCCCCTCTTGAATCCCACTTCAGGTCCCTTCTGTTATTCCCATAGTGTGCCCTTCTACACTCGGTCATCCGGAACCTCCGGTGACACTCACTGAAGAGATGGAGACATGACGAGACCAAGTTGCCACATGAGATCTGAATCCCATTAATTCTATAGCTAACATAGGGGACTTGAAAAGAGAGGAAATCCATATAGGGTTACTTGTTACCTGAATATTGGACCGCTACCAAGTGGAACCACTCTGGAATAAGAAGATGGGCATCAGACAGGTTACCATATACATTAGTAACTCTAGGTTTATGGGCTAGGGAAGTATATTCATTGGCCTGATTTTGGGAAGTAACAATTAGAGTTGTGGTAGACACTTTAGTCAAACACCTTCTACAGAAAGCTAGAATAAATGAAAAAACACAGCAGCTAACTGGCAAAGCAATGAGCAGACCAAACAAGGCTACAAGTAAGCCACGTAGGCCAGAGCCTAGGCCTGTAAATCAAGAAGCAGCAACATTCCACCATGCTCCAACCTGAATCCCACTCTTGAAATCATCCAGATGTAATTCTGACAAGTGTCTAATTCTGTCCATTGCATTAAGTAGAAAAGTTGTATGGTTTGCTATAACTGTGCAAGAATTTGTTTCATTAATGAATTTACATTCCCCTCCCTCAGCTGCTAACAATAGATCTAAAGCTTGTCTATTTTGCAGAGTCATTTGATTGTTTTGCTCAAGGGATTTGGCTAGGAGAGTAATGGATTTAGTGACAGAACGCATTTGGACATGAAGCAAACATAGCAACCTACGTACAGCCATAACTAGTTCAGCAGTAATTGCAGGGGTCTGAAATATAGGAATCCAAGAGGTATAGCTCAGGGCATCAAGCCGTGTTTTTGTCAGCAGATATGTGGAATTAATATATTCATAAGAGGCCATGAGAGCAGCATCTTCAGATTTATCATACCAGCGGGAGGTGTCTCTTTTGTGTCTATGGGCGTTTGTGTGATAGTGACTGACATTGACAGGGATTAACACTGAATAGGCCTCAGCCCTAACCAGAGCACAAGGAAGATGATTCAGGCCTATAGCCTGATACAGGAAACCCTGACAATATCAATAGTGGCCTGCAAGGGCTGAGAATTGGGTATTTTTGGTCCAGGTCCAGTTCATTTTATGTCCCCATGCAAATGAATTATGCCTTATGATTGATTGATCATTACGGGGAAAATAACAGGAGGAATAAGGGATACCAGTTCTGCGTCCAGGTGTCTGGACTGCTGAACCATTTTTATAAATAGAACCCACTGTATGTGTTGTACCAATAAGCAGGGGTAACATTCAAAGATGCATTAGTGATAACAAACCAATTGTCCAAGCTATAAGAAGCCGAGAAGCTATAAGGAATTATGGACCTGGGGGAAACAGTAAATCGCTGTTGTGCAGGATGGTAGGTGATATTACACTTTAGTGAAGGGTGTGAGTCGGAATGGACTATCCCCCCATTACCAATACAATATGGATATATCAAATGAGAAGGGGCATAGACTTGGACTGGGACCAGGTCAGATAAATTGAAATGCTCCCAAGTATGGGAGCAGTTAGAGGGGGCCCAGCATGGAGTAGTGTAGTATTCGGTAGGGTCCTGGCAAGCCAAGTTCCTCGAGTACTCCACTGGTTGTACTGGTACTATATTGACTGGTGCATACCCAACTCCCTTTAGCAGTGGGGTGCATATGATATAGTCCGAAATATTCATTAATTGGACAACCTCAAGAACTGTGGATTTCCATAGATTAGGTCCTGGTGTGGACCTTTGGGATCGTAAGGGACTACCCTGGGAATATTAAAGGAACTATTGAAAGAACTATTCAGTTTCTGTATAGAGAGATTCAGAGGAGCAGGTTAAGGAATATATAAGTATGGAAGGAAAAGAACTAGAAGTGATCCTACCAATGCTCCACAAAGAATTGCTCATACCATGAAAGGGGAGGGATTCAATGGGGACTGGTGGGCCTTATGCATTATAAAAGCAATCTAAAAAGCAGCAATACTAAGCAAAGTACAACAAATATGATTGCTAACAGAATGAAAATTACAGGAGGCGGATCTAACACAGAGGGACTGACAGGAGATAAATAGGCTTCAGATAGTATATACATTAATCAGTTATACTAATATCTTAAACAGGCACTAGGTAAATGTCTTTATAGTGGGTCCAAATGGAGCTTCTCTTTTTCCAGATCTCTTGGAGAAGTGTCCGTCACGAATGATATCACTGTTCTGTACCCACAGTTTGTTGAACACTACTGATGGTAGGGGCTGGAAAAATATCTTTGCTGTGTATTCACGAAGTGCCGTTATCAAGCTGAACAGCCGTTGGAGTTACAGCTGTAATAGTGTGTGGTCCAGAGTAGATAGGATGGTACCACTTATCCCTCACCTGGATCCGGCAGTAGACAAGATCACACAATTCAAAAGCATATGGGACTAACGCTGTTGGTGGTATGCAGGAAGCCAACTTCTGTTGAATCAAGGATACACTGGTCTAAAGTCCTGTAAGACAAGCAGAAAACAAGTTGGGCAAATTTTGGGTACCTGACTTCATAACTGGGCACATGCTCCTTCTTCCAGTTATGATTTCATGAGGAGTTAGACCTAACCACTTGATAGGATTATTTCTCAATAGATACAGACAAAGAGGTAATGCTTGCAGCCAGGTCTGGCCACTCCCAATCATTAACTTTCTTAACTGTGTTTTAATAAGACCATTGCACCTTTCTACAAGGCCATTTGAGGTTGGAGAATAGACAGCAACATAGCGCCATCTAATGGGCAATTTTTCAGAAAATTCTTTGACTAATTGATTTTTAAAATGGGACCCATTATCTGATAAGATTTGGGCAGGGATCCCATACCGGGGAATTATATGTTTCATTAATACTTTTAGGATTTCAGCAGCGGTCTCTTACATGGAAATGCTTCAACCCATTGTGAGTAAGGACAAACCAGAACCAATAGGTATCGTCTGCCCTGACATTTCACCTGCGTATCAGTAAAATCAATCTGCCAATGCAGAAAAGGTCCTTGTGGTCTTGGTATTGCACCCCCACTTGGTTTAAGACGTGCATGGGGAGTGCTAGTGATACAGGTGTGGCAGCCACTAACTACTGCCTGAACCAACTTAGGCATATCAGGACACCACAATGTATCCCCAAGATGAGAGACCATGGCTGTCACACTGCAATGATCTGCATAATGCAGCATAGTTGAAAGATTTATCAAAGCAACAGAGGAAACACACATCTTCCCCAAAGGGTGCATCCATACTTCGTGGTTCTTAGTACATCCAGCATTCACCCATCGCTGTAATTCATTCTGTAATACATTTTCCTGTAAATCCTCTAGTTTGCAAAAGTCATGCTGACTACTCTGCTGATGGGTTACTACCATAGTCTCAGGGACTTCAGGATAAGTGGTTTCTTGTGCTAGGCTGTCAGCTATCGAGTTTCCATACTGCTCCCATGTCTTAACTTCCTGATGTGCTGCAACCCCCTCACATGCTGTCAAATAGCCCTGCTCTGCTCTTTCTCTGAGCATTTCAAACACTTCCATTAGGATCTCAGCTTGTTGGAGAGGCTGGTCTTTAGCTGACAAATATCCCCTCTTGGCCCAAATGGTATTATATATGTGTACTGAGCTGCTTACAAACTGAGAATCGGTGTAAATTACTAGATGTTTATTTTCATTTTCTCTCAGGACTTGTGCTAGTGCTGCGATTTCTGCACTCTGTGCACTGTATCCTAGGGGCATCTCATACTGTGCTGTGGAAGTAACTGCTCCCTGTGGGGTTACTCTACAGGTAGCAAAACCTGCTCTGCCTTCTCTCTGGGATCCATCTATGAACCAACATTCAGCCTCTTGAGACACATCTGAATGTGGCACTATCCCTAACATGGGTCTGACATCTTCTCCTATTTGCTGCAAGCAGTCGTGTGTGACAGTAGATACCTGGAGGAGGTTCTGTAAATCCCTAAAAGGATTCTGCTTTGGTACCAATTGGTGTCTAATATGGATGTGTAACAGCGCAGCTACACTCTTACCTACCCTGGGGGGGGGGGGGTAAGAAATGAATGGTACTGGACTTTAAAAGCGCATGCAGTGTGTGGTCAGTATATAAGTTTACCTATAAGGGAGTCATATAACCATACAATTTTTCAATTGCAGCACTGGCGGCCACTAATCCCTGTTCACAATTTGTGAATCCTTGCTTTACTAGAGAAAAAGATCCTGACAAATGTCCCACTACTTTACAATCTCCTTGCGTGGCAACTGCTACCCAGGCAGTGGGGCTGTGAAACACATAGACATCCACTGGGAGGCTGTGATCAGGTAAATAGAGTGATGGCAAATCATTCAGATCCTTCAATAATGTTTGCAAACATAACCTTTCTTCCTCACTGAGAGTTATAGGCTGGGACTCTTTCGGGTTCCCTTTCAAATGTCTCCTGAATGTCTGAATCCTCACACTATATCCTGGCACCCAGAGACAGCTATAGTTTAACAGTCCCAAGAGTGCCCGTAACTCTTTCACAGTGCGAGGTTCAGTGACCTTGAGCACAGCTTCCTGAAATATGGGTCATAATAGTTTTTCCTTTTCAATGAGTGTCATTCCAAGGAATGTCACCTGTAATTGACAGTACTGAAGTTTCTCCCTGTTCACTCTGTAACCACCCTTAGCCAATAATACTAACAATTCCCGGGTATATTGTTTACACAATTCCTCAGTGTCTGCTGTCAAAAGTAAATCATCTACATACTGGACAAGCGAAACTGAACCAGGTAGCTGGCGTTTGAAAGGAGCTAGATCTTTGTCTAAACATCAAGTGAAAATTGAGGGACTATCTGTGTATCCCTGAGGTAATCTAGTCCACTGAAAATGTTGTCCATTATACTGAAATGCCAGCAATGTTCTACTATCAGGATGTACCGGGACCCCAAAAAATGCATTTGATAAATCTAAGACAGTATTATATTTCCTTGGTGGGTTTTGCTGTAACAATGTAGCTGGGTTAGCTACAAGAGGGAACTCTGCCTCCACCACTGAATTAAGACCTCTCAAATCATGGACCACTCTCCACTTACCATTGGGCTTTTTAATAGGAAACTGTGGTGTATTAAATTGAGACGTGCTGGGTTCTATAATACCATTTTGCAATAACATATCAATCTCACTTGCTCCTACTACAGCTTCTGGCTGTAGTGGATATTGAGCAACTTTTGGACCCTGACAATTTTCTTTTAATGTAATTTGGACAGGGGATGCAGACCTTATTAGGCCAAAAGGGTTTTCTGGGGTAGGCCAAACTTCAGGTGAGATATTAGCAAAATTTGGCTGACTCTCTGTCTGCAGGAGCAAAACAGATGGTGTGCTGATAAAGGTCATCTGTACCTCAAAGACGGATAGTAGATCCCGTCCCATCAAATTAATTGGATAGTGTGGGGCATACAATAGGGGTTTACAAATATGTTGCCCCATGAGTTCTACCTTGATGGGTACTGTCATTTTGGTGGTAATTGGGTCTCCATTAAACCCTGTTGTTACAGTAGTTTGAGAGAGGTTTACACCTGGGGGTTGGGAATTCAGTACTGATGTTGTGGCTCCAGAATCCAACAACATCTGCACTTTATACCCATTTAGACAGACTTCAATTATCGGCTCACGCTCATTGAGCATGGCCCGCATCACCATAGAGAGTCATTGTGGTCCCCCTTGAGGAGGCTGCCACTGGGGAAACCTGCTCTGAGGACCCTGGTAGGCATTGGGTGGCCCTTGTGGTTTTGCTGATCCTCGGGCTGGGTGGCTTCGGCATTCACGCTGAAGATGTTCCCTTCTGCCACAGTTCCAGCAACTAAGGGCGCTTCTCTGAAAACGCTGTGACTGAGGTGGTCCTGACCATCCCCCTTTCCAAGTACCCCCACTGTTTGGTCCTGTCTGGTTCCAAGCCTGAGCATATAAACCAAAATTCTCCCAGGGGTCTTCTTCAATGTCATACTGTTCCAAATCTCTAAAAATGTCATTCCTCTGTTTTATAATGGCCCTAAGTTTTTGCTTTTCTGTCTCATGCTGCTTTTCTGTTTTATTTAAACCTTCTCTTTTTCCTTCTCATTGTCCTTTTCCTTGTCCTTCTCTTTAACCTTACTTTTATCAAAATCCTCCTGCAACTCTCTTAGTTGTAATGCCATTAATTTTGTCTGCAAACTTTTCATATCCTTCTCAGGTTTTATCTGTTCTTCTTCAGCTAATTTTATAAAATGGTGTATATGTGACTGCTGTCTTGCCCAGGACTCATCTTCTAACCCCACAATCGTATCAAGTCTTGATTGAACTGATTTAGACAAAGTATTGCTAAGTGTTTGGAAAAATAGGGGCAGGAAACCTGGGTCAGAATAAACCATCCCAGTCTGGGTTTCCCACAAATCTTGAAATCGGGCAATATATGCACCAATATCTTCGCCTATCTTAAAACGCATTTTCAGTAGTGGCCCTAAATTCTTCTGGGTGGGGTATAGTTCTTTTATAGAATTCCAAACTCTGGGTTGGTGCTCATTAAACTCAGACCCATCATATCATGTTTCTGCTACAGTAACTTGGGGTAAATTTAGCTCTGGCAAACACTTGATTTGTTGCATGAGTTCCCAGGAATTTTGCTAACAGTGCTTTAACATCCCCTAGCCCTAAAGTATACCCTGCCGTAACCCGCTCAAACTTTTGAATCCAGGAAGCCCCCCCCCTCTACTAAGAGGAGGTAAGGCACTAGCTATATTATCCATATCAGTAAAATTCCAAGGGACATACTGAATAGTTCCTCTTCTTGAATGCAAGAGGGGCAAGCACAGTTTTTCTTCATATTTTTCCCATATTTCTAATCCTGTCTTCATGTAATCTAAATCCCATTGTGGGTCTCCCGCTCCCCCATGAATGCAAAGTATTCCAATGTGCAGTGTCAAGTGCTCCCTCGGGAGGCCATTGCAACATTTGCGGCTGGTTCTCTAACGTCCAACCATACATATTGTCATTCCATCGGTCGATGAAGTAACGATTTTCCTCACCCTCAGCTACTGTTTCCTTAGGCATTAGTGAGGCTCTAGCCTGACTGTTATTTATTGCAATCCAAATGTACTTTGTATTACTTTCCTTGTTTCCATAGCTGGATCTCAAAGAGATCAGTCTTCCTTGAGCTGCGTTTCATTTATCCCACTCCTATTTCATTCTATCTGTCTCCTTTCTGTTATGCTGTTCCCACTCCTCCGGTTCTGACTTCCGCTCCTCCCAATCGTTAATTTGTGACTCTTCTAATTTCTTTTGTTCTTGTTCTTTATATTTCTCCTGTTCGTCCTTCTCCCTAACTTTCTCTTCCCACTCAGCCTGCTGATTTTCTAGGCTTATTCTAAATTGTTCCTCTTGTTCTTGATGAGTCCTTTTCATTTCTCAATACTGGCTTCTAACTCTGCTTTCCATTTTGCTAAGTTGTTCTAACAAATTGGCTGCTTACAATATTCTAATTTAACTGTCCCTGATATTTCTGCCCATTCTTCTGTCTCTTTTCCTATATCCTCACACGCTGCCCTCATCTCAGGATCTTCTATCACTCCTGGGGGCATTTGGTTATAAAATCTCCTTTCGGGTGAGGTCTCCTTTTTGTTACTGTGGAGGGTCCCCTTGGATTGTTTAGGTTCCTGATCTATAGGAATAGGGTCTTGGTATCCTATAGCTGCAACTGCAGTTAAGGTAGGATATAGTCCTGTTTCTCCCAGATTATGTGTGGGGTTATAAGGAGGGGGCTCCTCACCACCTTCTCTTGCTACCTCCATCCATAATGTAACATGTTGTAAGTGTTCCGCTAATTTCTGTCCTGTTTTGTCCTTCTCTATCTTAGTTTGCAAGTCATGTAGCGAACATGGGTCTAGGGTACTGCTTGCTGGCCAGGCAAAAGCGGAGTCTCGTAGTGCCCAGTTACACCAGTTCTTGCAGAACTGTTCTAAAGTTTTAGCAGCAAGTGGATATCTCTTAATAAATTTTAGGGCGCGGGCAGGGTCCCGGCGCCTGCCCGTAACCAGGTGCTCGGCCCGGCGCGGGACCCTGCTAGTTCTTGTTCTGGGGGTCGGAGGCGCGCGGGCGGCGAATGCTGCGCGCGATATTTGAAAATAATGGGCTCCGCTCTTGATTGGGCGAGCGGAGCCAATCAGGGTCCAGGGGGCAGGCATGTGCTTCGGCGCTGGCGGTGTGGCCAAAGCATATGTGGCCAGGCTGTCGGAGCGGCAGGATCATGCGGCGGGGTTTGCAGCGGCTGCTGGGGCCTTGTGGTCAGAAGGCCTTGAGAGTGCCAGGATCGTGCGGCTGGTTTGGCGGCGGCCACTGGGGCCTTGTGGTCGGCGGTCCTTGGGGGCATGTCGGGAGCAGAAGTGGCTTCAGCGCGGACCCCACGGAGCGGGTGCCGGACGGTGACGGCTGGGCAGGCGAGTGTGAGACGGTGCAGGTTGTTTCACAAAATAAACACGAATAAAATAATAAGAGGAGGCAGCATACAGACAAGGCCTGAGGCGTCGGCGGCAGGGCCGGTCTGTGGGGGGTGTTAGTTTTATAAAAAAAACAAAAAAACAAACAGGGAGCTTGGTGTATCCTCAAGGTTATGGCTGGGGGGGGGGTGAGGGGCTGCAGTGGGGCAGGGGAATGGAAAAGGGGGGTGTGGGTCAGCGGTGAGGGGGAGATCAGGGTCAGGGGCCCGGGGAGGGGGAGGATGCCGGGGGGGAGGGGTAGGGGTACGGTTAGTGGCAGTGGGGCCCCATCTGCGGTGAGAAGAGTGGGGAGGGGGGGCTCAGCTGGTGGCGCTAGGGGGGGATCACAGCGGGGGGCGGGGGGGCCAGCAGCTTTGACGCCAGCACCTGTCGGGGGTCGGGCTGGGGTAGGGGGTGGGGAGGCGGCTGGGGGGTTAGTGGCGGGGGACGCGGGTGCGGGGGGGCGCGGGCCCAGATCGGGGGCAGCCGCGGGGGGGGGGGGGGGGGTGGGATATGGGCAGGCTTGGAGCGGGAGGAGCTGGCATGGGCACTCCTGGTGGTTTTGTGTTGGTGCCGGGTGGTTGTGTACCGCCAGGTTCGCCAGGGGTATGGGAGCAGTGGTTGGCAGGCAGGCAGGGGTCTTCCAGGGCAGAGTGGTTGGGGGCCTGGCAGCCTTGGTCTCCGAGGTTTTCTCCTCTCTGTTCCCAGTTTTTGTCTCCACAGGTGCCGTTTTTGGCCACCCAGCGAGGGGCGCCTCCTGCAGTCGATTTGCAGGGAGTGGCGAGTATGGAGTCCGCGGTGGGCGTGCCTGGTGTGGCGACAAGCGATGATGGCCAGGTGCACGGAGCCGGTATGCACCAGCAGGCGGAGGATCCTCGTGCTGGGCAACCGACGGCATCCACGGAAGCAGCGGTTGGAGGCAGAGTGGGTGAGTATTTGGAGGCTGGGACAGGGGAGCTTGAGGCGCAGAGGTCGCGTGCGGAGTGGGCGTCAAGGGCGCAAAAGAGGAGGAAGCAGGTCTGTCGGCATAGACGTAGCTCTGACTCGACGTCCTCGTCTTCGTCAGATAGTTCAGAGTCTTCGGGGGAGGGCGCTACGGGGTTGGTGGCGGCGGAGGGCGGTGCGTCGGGTGCGGAAAGTGCAGGTTCGGCCTCGTTCGCGGCCTTATCTGAACTTTGGGAAGGCGTTCCAAAGAAATTGCGGCGCAAAATTAAGAAGAGGAAGTATATTGATATTTTTCGCTTGCTGGAGGGTAGGAAGCGTTCGGGGGATAGCAAAAAGAAGCGCAGGGAGGACGAAAAGGCTGGGTGGATTCGCAAGGTCTTGCGCAACATGGTAAATTGGATTAGAGCATTCCTGCGGCTGGCAAGTGTGTGGGGGCATCAGTGGCCGGAGCATTATGGCAGTTTGCTTGCTTATGCCGACTCGATTCTGGAAGCGTCGCAAGCGCACGACGGCTGGTCATGGCTGAATTACGACAAACAATTTCGGGACAAAATGGAGGAGAATCGGTTATTACATTGGGGGACACAGGACATTAATCTGTGGTTAACCCAGATGTCGGTCAAGCTGGGCGGGGGAGTAGGGGGGGGGGGTAAGGCAGGGCAAGGGGCTGCCAGTGGGGCGGGGCGTCCCTTTCGGAGTGGGGCCACTGCTGGGATGGCGACGTGTGTTGGAGATATAATAGGTCCATGTGCCCTTTTCCGGACTGTACGTTCCGGCACGCGTGTTCCGTGTGTGGGGGTCCCCACTCGGCGACGAAATGTGTTAAGAAAGGTGCCGGGTCGCCCTCGGGGCTCGGTCCCAAGTAGGGGTGTCAGCGTGGAGGTGGATCCCTCTCCAATAGGGTGCCGTGTTGCGCCGTTGGCTGCGGGGGTACTCTAGGAGGAGGGATAGGTTAACGTTGGAATTAGGTTTTCAATTTGGTTTTGTGATTCCTGTTCAAGGCGTGGTAGCAGGTTCAGTGGCGCGGAATTCCCCGAGCATGCGGCGTTGGGCGGGGGTGGCACACGAGAAGTTAGCGGCCGAGTTAAAGCTGGGTCGGATAGCGGGGCCGTTCTCGCAACCACCGTTTCCGAATTTTAGGGTGTCCCCCCTGGGAGTCATACCCGGCTGATTCACAATTTGTTTTATCCGTTGGGGGCATCGGTGAACAAGCTTATCCCGAGGGAGTTTTGTACAGTGCGGTATGCCTCATTTGATAGGGCGGTGGAGCTCATTTCCCGGGCTGGTCGTGGGACTTTGCTGGCTAAGGTGGATATAGAGTCGGCGTTTTGCTTGTTGCCGGTTCATCCTTCGGCGTTTAGGTGGCTGGGTTTCCAATTCGAGGGCGCTTATTATTATGACAAATGTATGCCAATGGGCTGTTCGGTGTCATGTGCTTATTTTGAGAAGTTCAGCACCTTTTTGCATTGGTTGGTCGTGCAGAGAGTGGGCAGCTCGGCGGTGGTGCATTATCTGGACGATTTCCTGTTTGTTGGCGGGGCCGAGTCGGATAACTGTAGTGAGTTGTTGGACGGTTTTCTTCGAATGGCCGGCGAGTTGGGGGTGCCTCTGGCGGAGGGCAAGACGGTCGGCCCGACAATGAAGCTGCTTTTCTTGGGGGTGGAGTTGGACTCGATGGACATGGTTGCGAGGCTGCCGTGGGACAAGGTGGGAAATTGAGGGTGTTGGTGGCCAATGCCTTGGCTTCGTCGAGGCTCACCTTGCGGGAGATGCAGGCGCTGCTGGGATCGCTCAATTTTGCGTGTAAGGTTATTCCAATGGGGCGGGTCTTCAGTCGGCGGCTGTCTGCAGCGACGTCGGGGGTGCGGAAGCCTCATCACCGTATCCGGGTGTCTCGGGGAATGTGGGATGATTTGCAGGTGTGGAATGTCTTTTTGAGAGAGTTCAACGGGATCACCATATTGCGAGAGTTGGAGGTATCTAGTGAAGACTTGCAGTTACATACTGATGTGGCCGGAGGGGTGGGGCTGGGTATCTATTTCAGCGGGTCATGGTGTGCCGATAGGTGGCCGCAGGCTTGGGTTGAGGAGGGGTTGGTCAATAATATTACGTTCTTGGAACTCTTTCCGATTTTGGTGGTATTGAAGTTGTGGCCAGATAGGGTGGTCAACCGTTGCATGCAGTGGTGGTGTGACAACGAGGCGGTGGTCAATGTGGTCAATCGTTATTCGCCGCGCTGTGGTCAGGTGGCGTCTCTGATGCGGCGGGTGGTTCTGGCTTGTTTGCGTTTGAATGTCGATCTAAAAGCGCGACATATCCCAGGGCATGCTAATGAGATTGCTGATGCTCTTTCCCGTTTGCAGTGGAAGCGGTTTCGCCAGTTGGCGCCGGATGCTGACAAGGAGGGGCTCGGGGTCCCCTGGAGACTGTGGAGCACTGGCCTGCGGCAATGAGAAGCCTCCTGATGAGTTTGGTGGCGGGGAGTTCCTGGGAAGCGTATCGGCGGGGTTGCGAGAAAGTGCAGGCTTTTTTGCATGCGCACGGGTGGGCGGGGGGGCCGGTGCCGGATCAGTTGCTGGGGGAGTATGTGGGCTGGGCAAAAGAGTGGGGGGTCACAAGATCGGCGGTGCGGATTCATTTGGTGGGGTTCGGGATTTTTGCCAAGGCAGCAGGGTTGGAGGTCGTGGGGTGGGGCTTCTTGGCGAGGCGGTTACTCCAGGGATGGGAGCAGTCTCAGCCGGTTTCATGGGATCGGAGGCGCCCGATTACCCACGAATTACTGGGGAGGCTTTTGGGGGCACTGGCGGGGGTGGCGTCCTCGTGGTACAAGGTAGGGCTGTTTCATGCTGTCTTCTGCCTGGCCTTTTTCGGGGCATTTCGGGTGGGCGAGTTGGTGGCGAATTCGGCGGCGGCGGGTTTGGGGAATTGTTTGCGCCGGCGGCATCTTTGGATGGAAAGCGCGCAGATGCGCGTCTTGTTAGCAAGGTCCAAAACTGACCAGAAAGGACAAGGGTTGTGGGTTGTATTGAGGGAGACGTGTGGGCTTACGTGCCCTGTGGCCAACATGAGGGGCTATTTGAAGGAGCGCCGCGTGGGTGAGGGGGGTCTTTTTGTACACGAGGATTCCCGAGCTCTGACGCGGTTTCAGGTTATGGCGCTATTGTGCCTGACGCTGCGGCAGCTTGGCGAGGATCTGCGACAATTTTTGGCTCACTCCTTTTGTATCGGGGCGGCGACGAGCGCGGCTTCCGCGGGGTTGTCGGGTGAGCAGATACGGAGTATCGGCAGGTGGCGGTCTAGGGCGTTCAAGGGCTATGTGCGTCTTTGATGGGTCAGCCGGGGGGGGGGGTCGGGGGGTGGCTAATGTTGTTTTTTTTCTGTTGCAGATGGGGGTCTGTGTGAGCAGGGCTGTTGGATGTTGGGCCACTCCTTCGTTTTTTGGGCTGGACAGCGTGCGGAGGTGAGGCCTATCGGGCCAAATCTGGGCCTGGATCCGGCAGCAGTGGTGATCTCATGGCTGGGCGAGCGTGGGCTGCGGTGGGCCCAGATGCTGCCTTTGCTTCGTCACCATGAACGCATCAGGAATCCGCCAGCAATTCTGCTAGTGCATCTGGGGGGCAATGATCTGGCTGCTTGGTCGTGCAAGCGGTTGATTAGGACGGCACAACGGGATTTGGCTGTGGTGCTCCGCATGTGGGCGGGGGTAGTGTTGGTTTTGTCTGACATTATCCCACGGCCGGCATGCTGGGATCAGAGGAGATGGTCCCGGGGTCTGACCAAGATTAACAGACAAATCGGGAGATGGGTTTGTGAGCACAGGGGATTCCAAGTTCAGCATCCCTGGGTGGAAGTTTTGTGTTCCGGATTGTTTAGGGATGATGGGGTGCACTTATCACCAGTGGGGACGGATCTTCTCCTGAACGACTGGCAAGAAGGGCTCGAGCGGGTGGTGCTCGATAAGGTTCACTGGTCGCAGCTTCCGGTTGGGGGGGTGGCACAGGTAGTTGGTTTGCCTGTGCTGGTGGCAGGATACCGGAGGTTTCCGGGGTCCAGAGCCTTAGGCGACTTGGGGCGGCGGCGGGGTGCCCCTCGACCCGGACAGCCCCTGGAAGACTTTTGCTAGTAATATGGCGAAGTTGGATGGGGCGG
The DNA here is from genome assembly GCA_033557465.1 of Ichthyophis bannanicus. NCBI lineage: Eukaryota > Metazoa > Chordata > Amphibia > Gymnophiona > Ichthyophiidae > Ichthyophis > Ichthyophis bannanicus. Next base: position 369,876,453 of record CM066035.1, read on the forward strand.
TAGGAACTTGGCCATTGGTGGGACCATGGCCGGAGTGGAGGCGGGGTCGCTTTGCTAATGCATGGCTGGCGACACATCGCTCCGCTGGGGTTTGTTGGGATAAGTATTATGGTTGGATGTTAATGAGTTTTGTTTGGAAATAAAGCTGCAACCAATTTTTATCCAAGAACCTTGTCAATGGATTCTGTTCGGAGGAAGGGGGAGGCTGGAAAGGGTTGGGGGCGCTGGGGGGGGTTCTGAAGGGGAAGTGCCGGGTCCGTCTACTCGGTTAATTTTAGGGCGCAGGCAGGGTCCCGGCGCCCGCCCGTAACCAGGTGCTCGGCCCGGCACGGGACCCTGCTCGTTCTTGTTCTGGGGGTCGGAGGCGCGCGCGACATTTGAAAATAATGGGCTCCGCTCTTGATTGGGCGAGCGGAGCCAATCAGTGTCCAGGGGGTAGGCATGTGCTTCGGCGCTGGTGGCGTGGCCGAAGCACATGTGGCCAGGCTGTCGGAGCGGCAGCCCACCCGCCCACCCTCTTCTGGTTTGGCTGAGGAGGGGAGGGCAACCTTGGGGTGTCGCAGCGGGGGGGGGGGGGGGGTTGTGCAGGCGGGATCCTGGAGGTTTCCGGGGTCCAGAGCCTTAGGCGACTTGGGGCAGGGGCGGGGTGCCCCTCGACCCGGACAGCCCCTGGAAGACTTTTGCTAGTAATATGGCAAAGTTGGATAGGGGTGGTAGGAACTTGGCCGTTGGTGGGACCATGGCCGGAGTGGAGGCGGGGTCGCTTTGCTAATGCATGGCTGGCGACACATCGCTCCGCTGGGGTTTGTTGGGATATGTATTATGGTTGGATGTTAATGAGTTTTGTTTGGAAATAAAGCTGCGACCAATTGTTATCCAAGAACCTTGTCAATGGATTCTGTTCGGAGGAAGGGGGAGGCTGGAAAGGGTTGGGGGCGCTGGGGGGGGGGGGGTTCTGAAGGGGAAGCGCCGGGTTCGTCTTCCCGGTTACTTTCTGTAATGCAGTCTGCTCTTGTACATCCACTTTTCTAGTATCAGAATCAGTTTCTTTTGTCTTTTTCTTAAACATCCTAACTAGTCTATAATATCCTATATATGCAAAATTTAATTACTATACCAATGCAAAGTGAAAAACAACAATATATATAAGAAAAATGTCTCTTACCCTCTAGACATTTCTTCTGCAGGAATTCAAAATCATGCTTGCCTCCTTCTCGACCTATGCTTCGTCCAGCGAACACGGGAAAACATTTCCCGTTGACGTCACTGTGCTGTGAGTCACCAAAAATGTCATCGGGGTCACCAAGATGTTGGGGTTTTTCTGGGCTTCCCTTAAGATTATTTGGGGAGTTTTCTATATTGTATTATGGCTGCAGTGCCCGCCCCAACATATTCAGGACCTTAAACAAATTGCTCATGCCACCATAAAAGCATGGAAACTTTTTTATTTATCTTGTCAGGTCTGTAACATCACAAGCTTTACTTTTGATTTATAAGGTACAATTTTCAATATCAATCTATAGAGTCAATGCATCTATAACAAGCAAAGCACCTGACAAAAAGGTCCTGGAGACAGAGATGGCCTTACTCCAATGAGATCAGCTAATTTCTGTCTATCAGAATTTCTCTTCTATATTTATATTCATTTTTAGGCTCAAATTGCTGTTACATAGATTTCCTTTCTTTTCTCATTCAAGCAAATCTGCTTCTTAATCTTTAACCCTCTGTTTTCTCTGTAGCATCCTGTCTCTCCATTCTCATTTGCTTTGTGATAGTCATGTTTCCTGCAGTTAAACTGTAGATACTGATGTTCGTCTTCCTTGTTTATGTTCCCCTTTGTTCATTCAAGAGGCCCAGGTAACAGCCTTTTCATTAGCTGTATAGCATTCAGAGCCTCTCATTGTGTCAGCTCTCTGGGACAGGATATTAGCTCATTTCATTGCTCAATCTTGCTGATTTTGCATTTTCAGTGTGAAAAAGTCAGAGCTGTTTCTTAGGCCTGAGCTATAGACATTAGCACATGATGGATTCAACCTGTAACAAAGGTACCTGAATGGGGGATTCATTTTTCCCCTTCACTACTTTTCCTTCCATCCATCAGCTAAAATGGGCCTTTCACAGGGGCTCCCTTATCCTGTTTTAAGGTGACTGCCATTTTTGGATGCACACGCTTGTCACCTTAACGCCCGATGTCCTGTTACTGTCCAATAAATGGAGCCAAGCGCCCTTCCAGCTGGAACGCCTACTGCCTGCCCCAGCCTTTACCACACAATGTCACCTTTACTGCTGCCATTACCATTTGCTAACAGGTTCACCCTTACCACTGTTTAGTAAACATACCCCAAAGACACTATTACCGCCTTTTTCCAGTGAGACAGAGAGAAATTTATTGCAATTAAAACTACAAAATTACATTTCAAAATATATAGATCCAGAATTGTTTTTCTAAATTTCTTTCTTCAGCTTCTCTTTTCAGCAAAGTCTTTAATGATGTCCTCAAAGTACATATTTTGAAGTGAAAGTGCCTGAGGCTTATGAACACCAAAATCTGGTCTGGAAAAATACAAATTTCTATGCTTAAAACATCAGCTTCTCCCATCATCTCTTTTACTTAGTTTCTTGTTTCTTTTTTTTACCAGTTCCCTCCATATTTATCATGAACATGTCCAAATTCTGTTACAGTGTTTGGCTTTTACCATCTGTGCTTGTAGGCTATTCCGTCAAAAAGAAAAGGATCCCTCAACAGGAAATTAGATATAATGTAGTTGTTCAAACAATTCCCAGAAAAATTAGTCAACCTGAATTTTTTGTCAGACCTCAATAGATATACCTAGGAACTAGACATAAGGTCCTTGTTACGTTATCTAAACAATCAATACATAGCTAGTGCTGCAAAACCATCCAAATATCAGCAACAGCATCACCGCCAATAAATGTGGCTATTACCCAACACAACATTGCATTTCGAATCATCAAATAAAAAAGGTTGGGCTTCAGGGATAAGTTACATTTATATAATAGCATTAAATTATCTTTAGCAGTAATTCACAGCAGCAAATCAAATACTGTTCCTTCCAGTGGAAAACAGTCACCACATTGAAGCATCTGTCTGATGTTAATTGTCTCTAGGCTATTCCAGACATAGTTGTCTTTAATTCTTTGAAGATCAATACATAATCCAGTATGTAGGCTCTCTTCCATGTCTTACGATCCAGTTAGGTAATGATTCAAAGTCACCAATATTTTTGAGGTTGTAATCCAAAAGTATTCTGTCTCCCCATATTCACTGATGCTTTGATTTGACCATGAGTATTTTTCAGGATGGCCCTTCCTTCTTTGAAGCCTGATACCACTGTTGTGAGACCTTAAACTGCTGTTTTATACAAGCTATTCCAGTCGTCTTAGTAGCCTTGTATGCAGCTGAATTTATGTTTGGCTGTTGTGTCTAGCTGGATGGAGGATAACGGATTCAGAGGAATATTTTGGAAGACTTATATATGTTTTTTATGTCAGAAAATGGGCGTGCAAATGTCCAAAGCATGAAGATGTCCCTGGAGCCATTTAGAAGCTGGTGCTATAGATGTCCTCAGTGGGAGGACATCGAAGTCACAAAGGGGGCATGGAGAAAGTGTGCCCAGGATGTTCTGCGACAGATAGATGTGCATGCCCGATTTCATATCCAGTGAACACATCATCCCCCACCCACTGGAGTATCCATATCTATTTGTGCTCCAGGACACAAATAGGCAGCAGAAAAGCTTTTGTTGTGACATCCAAACACCTGAAGGGCATATAGAAGAAGGTGCTGTACAATCCCCTATACTTTTCATTTTGATAGAGAAAACAGAAGGGGAACAAGGACACTTATCTTCAGGTTGGCATGCTGATGTATGTCCCCGAATGCAGAATAGATGGCAGGGATTGCATTCAGCATAGGATAGATGTCCCCGACACAGATTTTGGTAGTGGTGATATCTATGTGGCTGCAGAGGTCGCTGTCTATTTGAGGCACATCCAAGTTTCTAAACCCAGGCCAAAACTTGCATGTGCCTGGCATATTTCCATACATTTTGCCGTGATCGTCCCAGCTTACACCTGAACACCCTTTTGAAAATGCCACTTTCAATCTAAACTAACAACATAGTAATGATGGGTGATTTCAATTACCCCAGCATCAACTGGTTAAAGCTCTTCAACTTGTAAAAGAGATAACCGAGGGGAGATATGCTAGAGGTCTATAAAATACTGAGTGGAGTGGAACAAGTAAATGTAGATCGGTTGTTTATGCTTTCAAAAAGTAGAAAGACTAAGGGGCATGTTTACTAAAGTCCGCAAAATAGCGCCCCGCAAAATAGCGCACGGCAACGCGGCACTGAAACGCGCAGAAACGCGTTTAAACGCCCCGCACATGTGCGTGTCACCCCCGCACAGGTACGCGGCTCACTAACGGGCCCCGTACAAGTGCGGCCCGCAAATTTCCGATAGAGGCGTGGAACGGCGAAAGGAGGGCGGAGGAAGGCTCCGGAGGGGCGGAGGGACGGGGTCAATGGGTGGAGAGTGGGAGGGGAGAGGCTCCCCGCACAGTATCGGGCCCGAATTTGCATGTAAAAACTACCGCGAGTGAAACACTCGCGGTAGAAAGCATTTAAAGGGAAGAGAAACCATTTCCGTCAGCAATGTACAGGAAAACCGGGGAAACCAGCAAAACGTGAGCAGTGTGATACATGTGCACAGCACAAAAGTGCAAATACAAATAGAAAATGACCACAACAGAACTATTAAAAACAGTAATTCAGCTGGGGAACAGTTATAGTGATGGGCAAATACAGAAAACACACCCAGCAAAGCTCCAGAAAAAAGAAATGAACTTTTGAAGGGTTTACGGAGCCGAGTCTCTTCCAAAAAACATTTCCTTTGTTTGGAGCTTTCCTGGGAGTGTTTGGTATGGTTGCCCATTAATATCACTGTTGCCCAGCGCGGTGATATCTTGTCCCCCATTTCCCGTAGCCATTTCCGGGGTTTATGTGCACGTTGGTCACCAGACAGGGTGCATATGCCCACAGTAAAATTGCATAGAGCAGGGTTTGTGACTCCATTCTGCTAAGCTTACTACCTCCAGGGGCTGCACTGTTTCTGTGGCCATAGTGTGGTGCAGCGGACAGAGTCAGTACCTCTAGAACCAGAGGGTCAGAGGTTCAAAGCCCAGCTGGGGTACGTGCCAGCCCAATCCCTATATTTTACCCACCACTGAACACAGATAGCGCAGACACCCCTGTATTGCAGGGAACATAAGCATGGGGAGAGCACCCATATTTTACCCAACAACGCGCACACACACCACAACAATGGGCATTACCTACAGCCAAGTCACCCAAATGCAGTCCCGTACTGCCACATTGCAATCAGGTCATCTGCTTTTTCTGAGAGAAGCTCCTGTCAGCATGTTGGCGGACGAGGACATGTGGTGCAGGGGGCAGTGGCTGCTAGCCACAGAAGACAGAGGCCCAGTCATGTGCAGGCTGGCACAGTCCACTGCAACACAGGCCCTACCGGATCCACAGTCATGGACATTCCAGGGAAATCACCCAATCTGTGGATACACGGTGGTGCAGTGCACACAGACACTGTATACAAGAGCAGAGGGTCACAGGTTCAAAGCCCAACTGGGGCAACCGCTAATCTTTTTCCCCCAATTAAACAGTGATAGTAAGGGCACACCTTTCCTGGGGAGGACATATGCAATGGCAATACGTCTATCTTTACCCCACTGAGCACACACACCATGAACAGGGCCAGTACCCAGAGCAGAATCACACAATGCAGTCCTGGTGGGGCACACACCAGTCAGGTCCCATGATGGCACTCATACAAATGCCTGTGCTGTATATCTATGCACCACACCCATGGTATGTAGATGTAGCTCATGCATATCCATGAGGGACAGCAGGAAAACCAGAACAGTGTGATGCAAACCTGGACTGGAGTTGGGAATCTGTGCCGTAAAGCAGCAGCCATCAGGGGCAGTCACAACCCACACCCACACCCACAGGCCTCATTGACCAATGTCTCCTGAAGAGGCAAACCATTGAACCCTGCATGTCCTACCAATGTCACCCTACACCTGAGGTATATGATACACAGCTCTGAGATGTTTGCTAGTTCCACACATACTGCTAGTTGACCCCATCCGAACAATCTGTTAGGTGTTTGCGGTGCGTGCTCCAGGCCTGGCCTCTGACGCTGTTTACCACCCTGGGGAGTGGCCACCAGCTGTACTGCCTACCATATCCATGCCTTGCCGTGCTCAGGAGCAGTCTTGGTGGGCAAGGCTGATTACCTTCTCAATAGTAGCACCATGATGGCATAGGTGTGGAAGTGTGTGTTTGTCTATACCGTGGGTGTTGGCAGCAAGCCCCTTCCACAGCCCACACTGCCAATGTGCATAATGAGGTGCACAGTACCATGGGTATAGCCAGGACAGGGTGGCCTGGGCAGGATGCATCTGCACCGGGCATAGGGCACTGGCAGGGACACTGTAGTGTCCGGCCACCACCTACACAGACAGGGTGGCCAAAGCATGTCCTTCTGGGAGATCACGCTCACCCTGACTGTGCAGTGACCACAGCATGGCTAGGCACCCCCATAGTGCTGTACAGTCTTTCTCTCATGTGATACATATGGGTATCTATTTGGGGCCCAGTCACTGAGTTATCTGCTTGCTGTGTATGCTGGCAGCCCAGTTCTGTGTGCATGTGTCTCCACTGGGAACATGCACTATGGACTAACCAGCAGACTGTTTGTAGATGGTATGTGGTTTGCTGGAATGGCTTGCAGGGTGCAGTTGGCTTGCTGCAGGGGAATACCTGGTGGTGGGGTGCAACCTGGTCATATGTTTGTCTGTTATTGTGTTATGGCTGTGTGTGGGGGGTGTTCCTCAGCAGGACTGGGGTTGATGTTGCCCTCTACTGCCACCTTTGCAGGGAGGTAGAGTGTGGATCTCTTGATGGGGGACCATGTTTGTCTCTGGGGGCAGCCCGGGGGGGGGGGCGCGGCGGCTATGGCTGTGCCTGACTGGGATATCCATGGTGTTTGTGCAGAAACTAGCTATCTTACACATTAACACTGCTTTGGAACTCCCGCTTGGCCTCCATCAGCCATGGAAAGTGTTGTAGACCTGGTCCTGGGCGCCTCATTGTACACTCAGGGTGAGGCCAGAACCCGCACGATGTAACGTTGTGTAGCTACTTTGTGCCAGTAAAACACCCGGTCAGTGCCCCCTACCAGGCCGAGTTGCTGTGTGGGTGCACCCGGTAACGTCCCCCAACAGGGCCGAGGTGCTGTGGGGGTGCATTTCCCATCTTGTGTCCATCTGTGGACAGCTAATTTGCATGTGCAGTGCATCATGGGTACGTGTGGCCTAACCCTATCCTGTTTACCCTGGCATACTATCTGTGAGATGACGTGCAGGCTATCTGCAGCCAGCCAGGGGCTTCCATACAGCTATGGTTAGGTCACTGCCTGTGCAGCCAGAGGTGATGAGTTCAAACCCACATTGGGGTTCTGTGAGACAGGTGTTCAAAGAATATTTTTTTAGTTTACTGTACATATGTTGATGTCAGCAATAGCACCCTCAGTGTACTGTACCCATAAGGTGCCTCTGAGGGTGCTTTATGGGGCGCCCTATAGGGCACTGTATGGTTGTCATCCATATAGGGTGCACCATACATTATCCTGTGTCGCAACATACATGCTGCCCTATAGGGGACATTCTAGGGTGCCTTGGCAGACGGTGCACTGTAACATGTGCCTTATGGGCGGCCCTATATTAATATGCTGTGAGAGTGCGTTTGCTAGTAGTTATCATAAAACTAAAATTATAGAGCCTCCTACAGCTCTCCCCAACATAAAACATACTGCCTCAGCTAGCCTTTTTCCTCTGGGCTTTGTGAGGGATTGAACACATGGCCCCTGCACCATTGCTCAGTGTCTTCACCATTGTGCTGTGGCTCTGTTCCTGTGTTTGAGCAGCAGCGCGCAGCCTTGTAGCCATTGGCGCGCCGTCTTGTGGCGCACAAAATTACAATTAACAGCGCGCCGCCTTCTGGCGCGTAACATTAACAGCGCCCAACATGGGCATGCCCCTTAAAATACTGCCTCAGCCAGCTGTCTTCAATGGGCACTGGGGGGAATTGAACCCATGATGCCTGCATGGGTGGTCAGTGTCTTAACCATTGTCCTATGGCTCCATTCCTGCTATTTGCACATCAGCGCGCCACTTATCCCTCCCACTATTGGGCTGCCCCCTCACACATCAGCGCGCCGCCTTCTGCCCACCGGCTCGCCGCCTTCTGTTGACCAATTTTATCAGTGCGCCGCCCTCTGCCGCCCAACCTTAACAGCGCGCCGCCCTCTGCCGCCCACAATAAACAGTGCGCCGTCTCATGCCGTTTAAAAAAATAGGTGCGCCGCCTTCTGTCGCCCATAATCAATATGCCTCCTACACCACTTTTGCCCATAAAATTTGATGCCTCAGCTGGTCTTTTTTGTTGGGTGCAATGGGGGTTTGAACCCCTGGACCCTGCACCAGAGGTCAATGTCTTCACCGTTGTACTACGGCTTTGTTGTTTGGTTGTGCAGCAGCGCCCCACTTAGCCTTCTCACGCGCTAATGTGGGACCCGCACATTAGCGCGACTCACAAACCTACGGTCCGTTTTTTTCCTTTTTCTGCCTGGCCCGCCCACTCCTTATATGGCACCAGCACACTAACGGGGACCCGCACAGCAACGGACTTTAGTAAACATGCCTGTAAGGGACACAGAATGCAGCTACAATGCAGCACATTTAAAACTAATTCGACAAAATATTTTTTCACTCAATTCATAATCAAACTCTGAAATTTGTAGTAAATTGTAGGATGTAGTAAAAGCTGTTAGTGTAACTGGGTTTAAAAGAGGTTGGGATAAGTTCCTGGAGGAAAAGTCCATAAACCATTATTAAAGTGGACTGGGGAAATCCACTGCTTACACTTGGGATAAGAACATTGAATGTGCCTACATTCTGGGAACCTGACAGGTACTTGTGATCTGAATTGGAAAATATTGGAAACAGGATACTGGGCTTGATGGATCTTTGGTCTGACTTAGTATGACTTATCTTATGTTCTTATGAAGGTAGCTGTGGAGATCCTACACAAAAAAAAAGAACAGATTTATAGGGGTGATTTGTGCTTTGCTGTAAAGTGCTGCTCAGTCAAAGTTGACTCCTGGTTACTCTATAGATAGTTCTCTATGTTGTGAATATCCCGTGTTTTCTTCTGCATGGTAAGCCTATAGCACCTTTTTGTTCCAAGGTGGTCCCCCAGCCAAGTACTAATCAGGCCTGACTCTGCTTAGCTTCCAGGATCAGATGAGACTGGGCACACTCAAGGTGGCATGGTCATAGTGACCTGGGTTTAAGTAGTGGGAAATTTAGAAAATAGTAATCTAGTGCATCTACAGTAAAATATAGGGTCTGATTGGATAGGGAGAGGCTTAGTTCAAGATCTAAATTAGAAAAGAATTCAAAGAGATTGTAGTAGTGTGGTGTGCAGTGGGAAGGGGTTTTCTGTACAACACAGGCCAGGGAAAATAAAAACACTTTACTTCTGTCCCAGCTTCCTCCACAAGTTCATTCTCCCAACCCTTCCTCCAGCCCCCTATTAAAGTTCCCACCTCAGAACTCCACTGCATGGCTTGCCTTGGAAGGATTTCTAGCTCCACAGGCCTCTCTTCCTCCTGCAGTCTGCTGAGTTCACACAGACAAAAATAAAAATGCACGTGGATATCACTCGGTATATTTCAATAACATGCCTTTATTAGTGATCCCTGCAAATAAAGTATATATAGTCCTTCAAAATCAGGCAAAAGCAATACAAAAGACAAAAAAAATACCATAGTCTTTAAAGTCCTTATAACCTGATGTTCTTGGCATTTTTTGTTCTTGATTCTCCTTATATGTTCACAGAATAGTATTTCGGAACCTAGACATCTAGGAATAACCTAATGGCTAAGACCAGAGAGGCAAAGGTTCAGATCTCACTACTACTGTGATTGTGCAGTGTATTGGAAATGGTGGAATGCCATCTTCTCTATACCCCCTGGCTGTTTTATGGCCAAAACGAGCACTTACCCAATGCCTGTTCATGCTTGGAGAAAGCCTAACCTTAAATGCGGCTCCAGGCATCCAGGACATTTCTGAAATCAGGCAGTGACCTCCAAGTTCATACGAACGCTTCTGCCATGCCCTATGTAGACTTTGCCAGCTTCATACTGGAGCCCTTCATAGACCTGGCTTCTAAAATCTTAACTTCTTAGCAAAAATTACTGAAGAAGGGGCTTTTCAGCAATTGAGTTTCATAGAGGCTACTAATGCTCTCCAACCAAAGCAATCAGGGTTTTCGTAAAGGGCATAGTATGGAGTCGGCACTACTAGTCTTGCTAAATAAGACCTACACTCACCGAGAGAATGGGCAGGATGTAATTTTGATACAACTGGACTTAAATTCAGTCTTTGATCTTATTAGCTATAGTATTATGCTTGACAGACTCGAGGAACGTTTTTGTTACAGTTGATAATGATTCTTCTAAGGTTGTTCTTTATCTTCAGGGGTCCTTCAGGTATCAGTATTAGCCCCTTTACATTTTAACAAATTTTTGACACAATTAGGAAACTTAATTCAAGATTTTGGATTCAGTCTGTTTTTTTCTTTGTGGATGATATCTAGATCTTGGTCACCCATTCAACATGGCATAGTGCATTTCATGAAGTGGTTAGTCAGGCCCTCACTGTGATTACAAATTTGTGTACAGACCACAGACCTGCTCTTAATGCATCTAAATCAGAAGTAATATGGTTTACTAATAATAAGATTTGTCCAACTTTTTCTTCTGTTGTGGCAGGAAGCCCTCTACCACTTAGGGACTGTATTCGTTCACTCGGGGTTTTACTCGATTTGCAGATATCATTCAAGGATCATATCTCTATGGCCATGAGAGAGCTTTGTATCACTGAGGCTGATTTGTTCTTGTGTCACTGCTTGGACAAGAAAGATATGAACGTCTCAGTTCAGATGTTAATTTTCAGCAAATTGGATTATTGTATGCATTGCTGGTTGGTGTTTCAGGGTATAGTTTGAAAAGACTTCAATTGGGGGCGGAGCCTGATGTCCAGCGGGTAGGACGCTTTGCGTTGAAGCTCCCGAGAGGCCTACTTAGAATCCTGACTTAATACCTATACAAATTTACTATTTCGCTCCGAGCTGACCGGGGCACCTCGGGGGGGATGGCGGCCCATAAACCAGCGCGCTTGGACTTCGGGTCTCCTTCTTCTTCTCACGGAAAACGCTCCAAAACAGAGGTGTCCTCCCCACGGAAGATGGTCCCATTTCGTGAAAACCCCGATATGCACCTGGAGATTTTGGAGGAAATACGCGGCGTGAAGGAATTGGTGCAGTCCAATGGAGAAGCGCTTCGAGCCATGCGAGAAGACTTTGGAGTGCTCCAGGACCGACTTGAAAGTCTTTCATTACGGCAGGACAACATGGCGGGGGTCCTCGACTCGCACGAGGTGCGCTTGGGCAAACTGGACAAGGCTGAGCGCCAGATACAGAATCTTCAAAAGGAGTTAGAAGATAGCAATAATCGAGCCCGTCGCAACAATGTGAGGCTCCTCGGAATGCCGGAGGGGGTGGAAGCAGGAGATATAAGAGAATTCTTGCTCAAAACTCTTCCCTCCTTGCTGAAGATCACTTTTCACAGAGAACTGGAAATCGATCGAGCACACCGTGTTCCTGCCCACATGGCGCTCAACCGCACGACCCCCCGGCCTATTATCTTTAGCTTGCTACGATATCAACAAGTGGAACAAATTTTACATGCTGCCCGAGCGAATCATCATTTGGAATTTGAAGGTCGTAAGGTCTCCTTCTTTCCTGATTTGGCAAAGCCTACCGTTGACCGTCGGAAGAAACTCCTTGCTTTTCGCCCTCGACTTCAACAGCTACAGGCTCGCTTTGGCCTGTTGTATCCAGCGAAGCTCCGAGTGACTCTCCACAACCAAACCAGGACGTTCGAAGATCCTGATCTACTATCAACCTTTTTAGACTCCAAAGAAGCAGAGCAGATGCGCTAATCCCAAATCTTGGACTCTTATCTGCCGGCTCTATCCGCCATTTTGAAGGGCCCGATGCGGCGGTCATAGCCAAGCACAGAAATAGCCTGGACTTTCTTTTTTTCTCTATATGACTTCTGTTTTTTGGTCTCCTATCCCTTCATGATGTGTGCCTCGGTCGGATTCGGAGCACGCACAGTCCTACAGGTTATGTGTTTTTTCAATTTCGGCCTTCTCGGGGGTTTCTCCCCGCAGACACATGGTCGCCAGTAATTTTGGGGTTTTGCTTCTCCTCTACCGTACTGCGGTTTTCTTTGTTAATGTGGGGCGCTTCACTGTATTGTATTAGCTTATTTTCCTGTGTCATGTGTACAGCCAGATACAGTCAGTTTGAGGGACATAGTGAATATTATGTGTGCTATCATGCTCAGAATTTTTAACTTTTCTGAATGGCCTTATGTAAAATCTTATCATTCACCGTTCAAGGCATTAATGGTCCACTCAAAGGAAAGAAAATTCTTAGCTATCTTAGCCATGAGCATGTTGATTTAGTGTTTCTTCAGGAAACGTATTTAAACTCTGCTGAAACACTGAAACTCACTGCTAAGCCTCATATGGTAGCTGCCTATTCTCCCACCGTTTCCAAATGGTACGGGATAACCATTCTGGTTAAGAAGTCTTTGCACGCTACTGTACCTGATATTAGCGCTGACAAGGAGGGTAGATGGGCCCGTGTACACCTTGAGGTTGGAGATAGTGAATTCACGTGTATTTGCATTATGCCCCGAATGAGGACAACCCTGCTTACTATGCAAGTATTGCGCAGTTGGCCTTGGCCTCTGCCAATGCTTCATTAATACTTGGTGGCGATTTTACTCAAGTGTTCCCTCAATCTTTTCTTCTCAAACACGGTGCTCGTTGGTTGGAAGATCCAGTACCGAGTAGACCTGTGTGGCTAGATATAGAAGCGGGCCTTTGCAAACCGATTCCTCTTACCTTTCTCCCTGGTATGACTCTCCCATCGGACTCCCACTATCCACCAATGCTTTCAGACACTTTAGGTGCCTTTAATACTCTTATGCAATCTTTAGACTCCCGACTCTGGTCAGTGCAACTTCAGCATCGCCCTCGGAGCACTAGAGTACTCCCGCCATCGGCATTCCCTACATAAGGTTGATTGGAGACTTTCCGATCTCTCGGTAGTTCACCGGGTGTAGCATCCAATTTTACTAAACCTTATGTAATGCTATAACTAGAGATACCCCTATAGCGCAGAAAGTATGGGAGAGAGAATTGCATGTGACTTTGACCTCGGAGTAATGGAGCCTTATCTGGAGTAGAGGGACACGGGTTCCCGATCCGCCTCATTCACTCAGACCCTCTTCTTTCTAGCCCACCGGTGAAATTACACTTCTCACAGATTAGACAAATGGAACACTACTCAGGGCACTGGTTGCTGGACACGTCCTGCGGCCATTGGTTCATTGCTTCATGTTATGCATGAATATCCCGCACTACAGTATTACTGGTGTCGGGTCTGGGGTCGTATTTAGTCTATCTCGCACTCTCAGGAGCCCCTTTCTTGGAGGATAGTGGGACTTCGCCTAGTTGCGGGGATCCCCTCTCTCCCAAAAATGGCTTATCTCCTTTCGAACTTTATGCTTGGCATTGCTATTTCCCTAATTAAGTAATACTGGAAAATTAGCTCCCATCTGAGCCCCAATGAATGGTGGAATCATGCCTGTCTTTACAGTAAATATGAACAAATACCTCGTCTGTTCGCTTCCTCCGTTCAGACTCCTTCTCATTGGTCTCAATGGAAGATGCTCAATGACTATGTACATTTTGCTAAATGCTCTCATCTGACTGTCTAACTTTGTATATATCTCTGTCCCATGATCATGCTGTATTGTAGATACTCTTTTGATTGTTTGATGTATAATCACTGTTAATCGGAAGAGCTCACATGCTGATATAATCGGGTAGAGAAGAAGCATCGGGGTGGGGGGTAATGGGTTTACTTTTCCTTATTGTATACTTGTTTTGTCTTTTTTGGTGTGTTGTTTCTTTTGTTTGTTGCAAAATGAAAATAAACGTTTAAAAAAAAAGAAAAGACTTCAATTAATACAAAATGCTTCAGCTCATGTTTTATATCAAACATCTCATTTTGAGCATATTTCGCCATTGTTTAAGGAACTTGCATGGCTTCCATTGGCCTGCAGAATTTAATATAAAATTCTTGTTTTAGCTCATGAAGTCTATCATAATATTCCTGTCTATTTATCATCTATGATTATTCCTTATTTGCTGGGTCATTTGATAAGATTGTAGCAGTCCAATATTCTGACCATATGATCTTCATCTAATATTAAGCTCAAAAGGGCCCCAAATGGCTGCTTTCGTCTTTATGGCTCCCATACTGTGGAACTCCTGCCTTTTGATTTAAATACTGAAAAATCTTTTAAATTTAAATTGGGTATAAAACATTGACTTTTGTATAAGGCTTTCAATTCAATTTAGTGTGCATGGTATATGGCTGGTTTGGGTTAATTTTCTTTGTTTCGTTATGTATCACTGATTTATGTGATTTTTTTGAAGGGGGGGGGAATTTTCATTGTTGTGCCACCTCATCCCTAATCTATTGTAACTGTTTATAAATTGTTTATTGTCCTGTTTTTGATCTGACTGCACTGGATTACTGTAAACTGGCTATTTGTCCAACTGGTGGTATACAAAATCACGTAAAAAATAAATAAATAAAATGCCACTGGAGACATCTCTGTGCTTTGGATGTCTCTATGCCCAGTTTCATACACCTAAACCACAAATATGGCTTGTAAAATTACCCCTATATCTTCATCCTTAGATGTGAGGCCCTCCAGTGTATGTGTGTTCTAGAAATAAAACCCTACAATTCCTTTAGCTCTGTTAAATCACAATGGGGGATGTCCCTTTGATGGAGATATAAATAGGTGATTTACTTGCTTTCCTCCTCAAGAAAGCAGGCATCAAAATAGCAGGCAAAATACTTAAAGAATATCCTTTGACTGGGAGGTTAGAGATGCACCTGTAAGACAGGTCTCTTTTGCCTCAATATGATGCAGGGATACAGCTGGGTAGCAGGTCCCTCTCACAGTCCAAGTTATTCTTCTCCTTACTTCTTTCCAATAGACTTAACCCTGGTTACTTCTTCCCTTGTACCACCAAGCTCTTCTGTAGCTGGACATTGTAGAGATGTATTACAGATGTCCTTAGATCTGTTCTCGTTTGCCCTTTGTTTTGACTAGTAACTGAATCAAAACTAGCTGATATGTGAGTTGATTGCTATGTTTTGGCAAGTGGCTTGCCTTTTCACATAGATGCTGTACAGTACCAGATGTGTATGTCAATTGCTTCTTGGACAAACACATGGGCTCCACGCTACATGTCCCATTTTACTGTTCCCTGCCACATGACTATCAGACAAGTCCCATCCCCTCTGCTGCAAGAGGGTCAGGTTAGTCACATGGACCCCATAATGTTCCTCTCTGAAAAGAGAGCATGTTTTGGCAATTCTGCTGCATTAATGACAGTAGGTTTACTGTCTTGTTCAAAACGCATCTTCGTAGGCTGCAACTGATTTAGAACACAACAGCCAGACTGATAAAATATAGGCAAAGTTATGATCCTATACCTGCAATCCTTAGGGAACTTTATTTGTTCCCAACTGAGTTCTGGTTACAGTTCAAGATCCTGTATTTGACATTCAAGGCCTTACACTTTCAGGGCTATAGTTATTTAACAAGTATCATGTCCAATCATGTTCCTGGTAAAGCATCACACGTTTATCTATTGCTATTGTTAGCAGTTCCATGCTTACAGCAAATCAGGCTCACACCCACCACGCAGTTTTTGGAATTATACTCCCCTTGAAATCTATCAGGAAAGCAACTTCCTGCTGTTGAGCAAAACCTATTTCTAATATTTGACTGGCAGGCTCGTGATATCTTCCTTGGGAGGAGGGGAGCTAGTATTCCTATCATATGGAGTGGAGTTTCTTTAATGATAGACTGCTTTGACGAGGGATTCTGGTGGTGGGGAAGTGTGAGGTCATTGTCAAAGCTTTTTCTCTAATCATATATTTGTTGAATTGTTGCTTTGTAAGATATTGCATTGATGCCACTGCCTGGTTTGTTGAATCATGTAATGCACTCAAAGCTGGCTGGACAAAACAAGGAATCAAAGTTGCGAAAAATCATGGAAAATATAGCAAATATTGATCCCTCCTACTTCCTTTCTTCTAGCTGTTACCGTCAATCTGCCCTTACTATTATGCTCTGAGTTGGTCGCAAACATGTTAGAGCATAAACCATGGCAGGAATTTATATTATTTTTCATGTGCTTGATTCCTGTTCACTATGGTTCCTCAAACCATTCGTTTCAGGCGTGCAATAGGATAAAGCAGAAAGAGAGTAGGGATATGTGCAGAGACAATTTTTTCAGTTGTTTTTTTGGAAAAATTAGCTTTTTTTTGTTTTTCTCATGTATTAATAAACATTTTCTTAGAACTTTTCAAGGCATGGAAATCGATTGTGCATGTTAATTTGTAAGTTATATTCTGTTGCGTCAATGTCAACTCCTGGCAATCCTGTTAACGTGCATTAAATCTATTCTAGATTCACTAAAATTTTAAGGCACATTTTAAACTGAATATACGCTAACAGATACATATCCTTAAAGTGTATTGATGAATCAGAAGAACTTGAGAACCCAAAGAAAATAAATATCTCTTAGGAAACCAATAGACCAGAGTGATATCATACTGTTTTAGGAAGAGCAAAACAGACAAACGGAAAGGATATAAGTTCCCCTGGAGGAGACATAAGAACATAAGAAATGCCATACTGGGTCAGACCACGGTCCATCAAGCACAGTATCCTGTTTCCAACAGTGGCCAAGCCAGGTCACAAGTACCTGGCAGGTCCCAAAATGGTACACAGGTTCCACAATACTTGCCCAGAGGTAAGCATTGGATTTCACGGTGCTCTTTAATAATGGTTTATAGAACTTTCTTCCAGGAACTTGTCCAAACCTTTTTTAAACCCAGCTAAACTAACAGCTTTTACTACATTCTCCAGTAACACATTCCAGAGTTTGATAATGCATTGCATGAAAAAGAATTTCTCTTTAATAAGAGAAAATATTAGGCTACATTGTAGCTTTATTGCATGTCCCCTAGTCTTTCCACTTTTGGTAATGTAAACAACTGATCTACGTTTACCTTTTCTACTCCATTCATTAATTTATAGACCTCTATCCATCTTTTTTTCCAAGTTGAGGAGCTCTAACCTTTTAAGCCTTTCCTCATAGAGTGGTTCTAGCCACATATATAAGATTGCACGGGCACTGCAAAATGTAAACTACATAAGTTGACAAACCACCCGCCCAATTAAAAAACGGCTAGCGGAACATGCCTCACGATTATGACAAGAACTTACATCAGCACCGATAGTCCAACATTGTGTTACTAGTCGCCACCTGTTTACTGAACTTCACTGGACAATAATAGATCATACTCCCTTGGATCCCCGATGTGGGAATAGGATTCAAAAACTGCAATGGACAGAGCAACGTTGGATTTTCGATCTTAATTCTATGCATCCATACGGTTTGAATCGGGAGATAGACTAGGGAAGTCTATTATGAGAGCATTTAATGTTCCTTTGTTAGGATTAGCCAATCACTTCAGGGATTCCCCTTTGATAATGAGGAAACCCTTTCGTGATTGGTGGGTTCTCTGTTTACATCTGTCCTATTGGCCTTGTTGTTAGAAAGAATAGCCTTGAGCTGCGGGACGGCGTTTTTTCGAATCACAGTTGCTGGTGAATACGATTGATAAGCACTTGAAATAGGGTTTTCCCGAAACGTGCACGTCGTGTAAAAATAGTTTTCTTGGGCAACGGTGTGGCAGCTTTCACTGAACATGGACATTTTCAGATAGGTTCTCCACCTTAAAAATAAAATAAAAAACGTAACTTATCTTGAATAAAAGTAGCCTGCCGTCTGGTGTGGGTGGACTTTCAATTCCATTCCTCCTACGGCCTGCTCCGCCAAAAAGAATATACATTTTAGGGCTTGTTTCATGGTGAATCTATTTCTACACAATATCTTTTCATTCACTGTGTGTGGTTTTAGCGCACAGTAGGGTATATGCATGCATATGTGAATGTATGTGTATGTCATGAGGCTTGTTGGGGGCTGTGTGCATGTATTGGGAATGGTGGGCGCTTCATATGTTTGTGTCTTTGTGTGTGTCATGGGAAGTGGTGGGGGCTGTGTACATTTGTGTGTGTGTGTCTCTCTCTCTTTCTCTCTCTAATGACCGCCTCCCAGGTTTCTTTTATTCTTTCTCTCTCTCATATCCACTCCCCCCAAGCCTTCCCCAAGTTATTCTCTCTCTCTCATACCCCTCAGCCTCCCCCAGTCTCTCTCATTTCTCTCCCAGGCTTCACTCAATGTCTTTCTCATAACCCTCACCCCCAGGCTTCACCCATAATTTGTCTCTCTCATACCCTCCCTCCTTCATCTTGTCCCTCTTTCACTCATCCATTCTTGTCCCTGAATTCAGCAGCTCAAAAATGCAGTGGTTCAGGCTCCTCCCCCTAAATTGGCTCTCTGAATGATGGAGCCACATGGAGAAGGATGTTTGGCCTGATCTCCTGGTTTTAAGTTTTGTGAAATGTCAAATAGCAAGATCAGCCAAAATCCCTGCACCATGTGGCTCCACTATTCAGACAGCTGATTGCAGTGAGGGATGCCTGAATCACAGCAGTGGCTCACATATGCATATTTGCACATGCTTGCACAAGCGCAAACAACATGCATATGGACAATTTCCCTGCCACCTGAACCCTTGACTAAAGGCACTACAGCTTAGTGAAGCACTGCTAAACACAAATAAAATGAAAAATTCTGTAAATGCAATGGGAAGCTAAACAAATTGAAAATGTTTGGGCTGCACACTCCTACAAGATATATATGGAGAAATTCAGTGTTACAGAAGCCTTCCTTTTCAGTACTTGAAATGAAATGTGTGTTTTTTTCTTTCCACTTTTAACATCATTCTGTTTGCAACTATTGGATTGTATCGCTGTAGGTTTCTGATTGTTCTCTAAGAACTAAAGTAATTACAGTTTTACAGTTAAGCTCACAAAGCTGTGGTATCAGTTCAGATTTACAATCCTACACTTGTGAAATTTATTGATCTAGTATACCACATAATATTCCTCACTATTTCATATCACATTAAGGTGTGTTAACTGTAAGTCACTGTCAAATAAGGAACAATAGTTTTGAGTCACATTGAATCATATTATACTCCAGTAAATTTAGTAAAATTCTTTGTGACAAGCTCTCATGAAGTCATATTGCCGTTACTCCTCCTCTCAGTGCTACACATGCTCTAAAATGATTTCATTAAATTGCCCCATGTGACCTTTTGATTTCTACAGATATAATGTCATCCAATGTTAACCCTCATGTTCCTGGTTACAAGCATTGTGGACATTGCAGTGTATGCTAGAACACAGTGCTTCTCAATCATTCTGCTGTGGCACAATGGTGTACTGAGAAAGCCCTTGGTGTGCTTTGGTGGTGAAATTTAGAGGCCTGGACTCATGAGACACTTGCTGCATCTCTACTGGACAGTGCTACAAAGTTTAGCCTCCTGCTTCCTGTACGAGCCTCATTTCCTCCCAGGTAGAATGCATAGAGGAAAGAGGCTGATTCAGAGCAAAGAACAGCCAGTCTGCTTCTTAATTCACCCCTTCCTTCTTTGCCATTCAGGGATGGAAAGGGAGGAGTATGATTGGAGCAGACACTGCAGATAGAATTTACTTGTTGGAAATTTGGTTTGATTGTGTTGACTAATCTGATTTTTCTCTGTTGCATAATTATCTTGCATGCAGGACATACCTTCCAGGCCTGAAACATTTGTATCAAGCCCAATAATGCTCCGTGATCCCTAAATTGAAGGATTGTGCTTCTGGTGGTAGATTGCTACAATTTCCATGGACTCCTCTCACTCTCCCCACGAAACTTCACCGAATGCTCACTGTGAGGATGACAGAGAACATGAATAAGGATCTTCAAAGTGCTCCTTTAAGTTTGAAAACATCTGGAGGGTGTAGAGAAGATGGTACTGTGGCAGGTGCAGGCCTGTGACCCACAGTGTCCGAACATAAGCAGGCCAGCATGGCTAGCTTGACCTGTAAATGAGGCCTGTGGAGAGGCATATAGGATTGCACATCCCCCAATATGCTGCTATTGTAAGATAGAACTCAGTAGAAGTATTGAATTAGCTTAGGTAAGCAGAACTGCAGTATTGAAAGATGGAAAAATACAGAAAAGACATGTTTAAAAGTTACTGATAAGAAAAAGTACATCTGCAAAGAAATAATTGGGAGTGCTGACAGATGAGTTGCAGAGCCCAGCTCCTCTGCACGTACAAATTGGTTCTATAACCTTGAGAGTGTGAAAGTAACAAGTTGATGAACTGACCATTGTAATTGGGACTAGAAGGGGGGTATGCAGGTGTCATGCCCACTGGAGGGACATAATTGGATAAACTTATCAGTACCGGGACCAATAGAAGAGGTACGGGAGGTACGGGAGGTTACCGGGACCAATGAAATGTTTTTCTATACCTAGAATGGAACAGAAGTCTATAAAAGTTGTTGTAATGCTTGAAAACTTTGCTCAGCCATTTTGAAATTGATTGGTTCGAGACTTGTGTACAAATAAATGATTTGGACCTTTTGAACAGACTCCTGGTATCATTGGTTTGTCTGCGCTTTGCTGCTACATATTCCTTGGTGCATTGGCCGGGAAATTGTGGAATCAAAGTGTATATAGGGCAATATACCACGACTTTCCGCCTCTATAGGCTTGGTCCTGCCGGGATCGCGCCCTTCCGACGAGGGCTGCTCCCTGGCGCCACCGGTCCCTTGTATCGGAGGGAGCTGGTCGGACCTCGGCGGGTGACGAGCCCGGCTGGAGTCAACGCCTTGAACCCGAGTGAGGGGAGTCCGAGGTCCAACTCATGCGCCTGCTTGGGAAGTTTGAGGACCGGATCCGGTGAGTATAGTTTTGATTTTGGGTCTAGACAGAAATAGAAAGCGCAGTACTGCCATTGGAACTTGGAACTTTGGAATTTGTAATCTCGAGATATTGGGAATTGGTAAGAGAGCATGATCAACTCTCAAGGAAGGGCCGAGTAACCCCGCATGGGAATTCGCCGGGTGAAACCCCCATCCTTTTTGTAATTGGGAAATTGGAAAAGACTAGTCAGAACAGATAGAAATAAATGCATTCTGGGATACGTTGCTAGCATGATTGTGTGAACGAAGTGTGAATGAGAGGTCTGGCAGCACGGACCAAGTGAAGGCGGACCCCTGATTAGCGCATTTCCTGACCGGGCGACCGCGTTCAGGTCGCGAAAAGGGGGAAGCGATTGTCGTCTTGTCTTGTTATTTGTACTCCTTATACGTTTCCAGGGCCGTGTGGACCCCTTACCCACGGTCCGCCCTCCTTTTCCCTTCTGTCTGTTGTTGCGCGCACACATCGAAATGGGAGGGGCGGGGTCTACTAGAAACACTCCATTAGAATGTATGATCGCACATTTTAAAGAGGGATATTCAGGAGATTATGGTATTAAAATGACAGCAGCCCGTTTGCAGATTTTGTGTACTAGGGAGTGGCCCGATCTAGACCCCATCTGGCCCCGAGAGGGAACGTTCAAAGTAGAGATTATTCAGTCAATACACCATAGAGTGCGGATAGCGCACCCCGACCAGTACCCCTATATAGATTCCTGGTTAAGTATTTGTGAAGATCCGCCCCCCTGGGCGCAGCGCTGTTATGAGGAACAGTGCAGAATAATGTTAGCTAAAACAGATTCTAGACAGAAAATGGAACAGCCTAGAATGAAAGAGCAGGATACGAAAGCCAGAAAGAAGCCCATCCTGGCAGATCCTGATTCCCCAGAAATAACTCTCAGGCAGCCCCGAACCCCAGGTCCAGTAAGAGTAGCCCGGCGTCCTGCCCCAGAACCCCAGAGACGGCCAGAGCCGAGGCGGGACCCAACCCCTGATCCCCCTCCCGGAGGAGAGAAAGAGGAAGAATTAGCGGGAAAAGAAGAGGAGGACCTAAAAAGCGAGTCAGAAGTGGAGACCGAAGAAGGAGAAAGAGAGAATCCCCCAGATGAGGAGGAAAGTGTACAAATAATTGAGAAAGCTAGCGTTAGCACTAGCACGCCAGTGAGAGAGAAACCCAAAGCAAAACCTGTTGAGAAAAAGAAAGTGACTCCTGCAAAGGCAACAACGATAACCCTTAGATCCCAAAAGACACCCATGGCAGCCAAACTGTTTCCCTTACGGCAAGTCCCGGGAGTGCCCGTAAAGAATGATAATGATGAAGTGGTAGCGGGACCCCTAACTTATGTGTATATCCCTTTCTCTACAACTGATTTATTAAATTGGAGGTCGCATTACGCCTCCTATACTAGTAAGCCCCAGGAGCTGACAAAATTAGTAACTAGTATTATGAAAACTCACCAACCCACTTGGCCAGATTGCCGTCAGCTCCTGACCACCCTATTCACGACAGAAGAGCGAGCAAGAATTAGAAAAGCAGCTATTGAATGGATGGCAGAGAACCCTGTAGCTCCGGCACAGGGGCAGAACATAATAGACCGTCGAGAAGCAGCTCAGAGAGAATTCCCGAATGAAGACCCCCAATGGGATCCAAATACAGATGAAGGATCCACAGCCCTAGCCCGTTTTCGCCAAGGCTTTTTACAAGGCCTGAAAAGGGGGGGCCAGAAAGCTATGAACCTTTCCAAAGTTGCAGGAGTTATCCAAGGGATAGATGAGAGCCCAGCAGATTTTTATGAGAGATTAACTGAAGCTTACAGAATGTATACTCCCTATGATCCCGAGGCACCAGGAAGTTTATGTATGGTGAATTCTGCTTTTGTAAACCAGTCTCAACCAGACATTAGACGCAAATTACAGAAGTTAGAAGGGTTTGCGGGCATGAATGCAACACAGTTATTGGAAGTCGCTCATAAAGTGTATGTGAATCGTGATACTGAAAGACAGAGAGAATGTGATAGAAAGATGAAGAAGAAAGCTGATTTTTTGGCTGCGGCCATAGTGGAACAGAAAAGGGGAGGTGTCCCTAGTCGAAGGAGCAGAGGAAGAGGGCGGGGTCAAGGCGGAGGCCGGACCCAGAGACTAGGCGTGAACCAATGCGCCTATTGCAGAGAGGAAGGACATTGGAGAGATACGTGCCCGCAACTCGAAGACGCCCAGCATGATGACGACAGCAGCCATCAGTGGCGAGAAGAAAGACGAAGCTATCCCCGAAGCCGAGGAGGAGCTAATCGAGAACAATTCCAGCGAGAGAGAGGAGGAGCCATTCAAGCATTGGCCACACCAGCCCATGATGAGAATGACGTGGATTAGGACAGACCGGGCTCCAAGTTTGCTTTAGGTCTCCAGGAGCCTATGGTCGGAATACAAATAGGAGACCAAATTATGGACTTTATGGTTGATACTGGAGCACAACATTCAGTAATAGACAAAAAGATAGCCCCATTCACTACAAAAGCAGTCACCATTATAGGAGCAACTGGTGCCAAAGCCACAAAGTCTTTCCTTCAAAACCGAATATGCAGTCTGGGAGGACAGCAAGTAACTCATCAATTCCTTTACATGCCCGAATGTCCAGTGCCACTACTGGGACGAGATATGTTAGCCAAGCTTCAAGCACAAATATCTTTCTCTGAGCAAGGAGAAATGCAAATGACAGTAAATCCCCAAACCAAACCAGCAGGAGTGATGCTGCTGACAGTTCCCCGAGAAGAAGAATGGAGATACTACATTGATGATTCGATTCAAGATACCTATTTTGAACAAACTTTGAAAAGCATTGATGCACCACCTGGAGTATGGGCAGAAGGCAGCCCCCAAGGCCTAGCCAAACATATAGCTCCAGTGATTGTAACCCTCAAGCCTAGTGCTACACCAGTGCACGTCAAACAGTACCCTCTCCCAAGAGCCGCAATTGAAGGCATTCATCGCCACCTACAAAGATTGCTTGAGTATGGCCTACTAAAAGTATGCCAATCCCCATGGAACACTCCACTTTTGCCAGTAAAGAAGCCTGGGACAGATGATTATCGCCCAGTGCAAGATTTGAGAAGAGTAAATGATGCAGCTGAGACCATACATCCAGTCGTACCCAATCCTTACACCCTCCTAGGACTGATACCTGCTGAAGCTACCCATTTCACTGTACTGGATTTGAAAGATGCATTCTTTTGCATAAGATTAGCCCCTGTAAGCCAAATATTGTTTGCATTCGAATGGCAGGACCCCATCTCTGGAAGAGGGGGCCAACTTACCTGGACAAGATTACCCCAAGGATTCAAGAATTCGCCTACCATCTTTAGTGCCGCACTGAATCAAGACCTTTCAAGCTATCCAGTAGCCCCGGGGAAGAGAGTGCTTCTCCAATACGTGGATGATCTGTTGATAGCTGCCGTATCAGAAAGTGAATGTATACTAGCCACCAAAGATCTCTTGCAGTTACTAGAGGAAGCTGGATACAAAATTTCCAGAGCCAAAGCACAGCTATGCCAAAAAGAAGTGAAATACCTGGGTTTTCGTATCACCCAAGGAAGCAGAAGATTAGGCAGAGAAAGAAAAGAAGCGGTATGCAGAATTTCAACTCCAACAACCAGAAAGCAAGT
This sequence comes from Ichthyophis bannanicus, assembly GCA_033557465.1. Taxonomy (NCBI): domain Eukaryota; kingdom Metazoa; phylum Chordata; class Amphibia; order Gymnophiona; family Ichthyophiidae; genus Ichthyophis; species Ichthyophis bannanicus. Next base: position 369,901,394 of record CM066035.1, read on the forward strand.
CAGAGCCTTTCTGGGAGCGGCAGGATATTGCCGAATTTGGATACCCAACTTTGCCCAAATTGCCAAACCACTGTATGAAGTCACAAAAGGAGAAGAAAAGTCGCCACTGGAGTGGGGACTTGAGCAGGATACAGCCTTTAAGACGTTAAAAGAAGAATTAATGTCATCACCAGCACTTGGACTACCAGATGTCCACAAACCTTTCCACTTGTTTGTACATGAAGCACAGGGAAATGCCTTAGGCATGTTGACTCAGAAATTGGGAAATTGGGAGCGACCTGTAGCCTACCTATCGAAACAATTGGACCCTGTGGCCAAAGGATGGCCACCTTGCTTGAGAGCAGTTGCAGCTACAGCGCTACTAGTGAGTGAAGCAGACAAACTCACACTAGGACAGAACATACGAGTCACTGTGCCACATGCAGTCCTTGCCCTTATGGAACAGAAAGCAAATTATTGGCTCACCAATTCCCGAATGTTGAAGTACCAGAGCATGTTATGTGAAAACCCACAGATACAACTTGAAGTGAGCCATGCCCTGAATCCAGCCACCTTGATACCCATCAGTGAAGAACTCCCAGAACATGACTGTATCGAAGTCATGGAGACTGTGTTCTCCAGCCGACCCGACTTGACAGATGTGCCCATAGACAATCCTGACCAAACCTATTATGTTGATGGGAGCAGTCTCATCCTTGATGGACGACGCTGTGCCGGATATGCAGTCGTCACTCAACATGAAGTAGTTGAATCATCAGCCCTAGCCTCAGGCACATCAGCCCAGAAAGCCGAATTGATAGCACTTACCAGAGCATTGTTGTTAGGAGAAAAACTTATACTGAATGTATATACAGATTCCAAATATGCCTTCACTACCCTGCATGCCCATGGAGCTCTCTATAAAGAAAGAGGACTTATCACATCCGGAGGAAAAACAGTCAAATATGGTCCCGAAATATTGATGTTACTTGATGCAGTATGGGCCCCAACACGTGTAGCTGTCATGCATTGCAGAGGACATCAAGCAGGAAAAGGAGAAGTTGCCCGAGGGAATAGATTTGCAGATGCCTCAGCACGACAAGCAGCTATGACAGGACAAATTGCCCCACAAGCTATGCCAATGCAAGCAGCATTGTTTCCAGTACCTTTGAATCTATGGACCCCACGATATACCACCAAAGAATTGGATTACTATTGTGACAGAGAAAATGGAGTACTGAAAGATGGATGGATTGAGCTGCCTCCAGAAGAGGGCAGTCAACCTCCTGGACGAATAGTAATCCCTGAACTGTTAGGACCATCCTTTGTCAAAGCTTTCCACGAAGCCACCCACTATGGGAAAAGTGCTATGGAAAAAGCACTCAGACCACATTTCTACATCCCTCTGATGACAACCATATCAGCTTCAGTAGCACGACAATGTCAAACTTGTGCCAAGAATAATGCCAAGCAAGGCCTTATTACAGCACCCCGAGTTCAGTCAAGAGGTGTGACCCCTATGCACAACCTCCAAGTTGATTTCACCGAAATGCCAAAAGCCAATGGGTACCATTACCTATTAGTATTAGTATGTACTTTCTCTGGGTGGGTAGAAGCATTCCCAACCAGAACTGAGAAAGCCCGAGAAGTTACCAAAGTCTTAATGAGAGAGATTGTCCCCAGATTCGGAATTCCAGCAGTAATAGGGTCAGACAATGGACCCTCATTTGTCTCCCAAGTTACTCAGCAGTTAGCAAAAGCTTTGCAGATACAATGGAAACTCCACACTGCATACAGACCCCAGAGTTCAGGGAAAGTTGAGCGAATGAATCGTACCCTGAAAGCCCAAATGTCTAAGCTTTGTCAGGAGACACAATTGAAGTGGCCCCAAGTGCTCCCCATAGCTTTATTCAGAATACGCTCAGCTCCTGTAAAGTCAACAGGATTTTCCCCTTTTGAAGTTTTGTATGGTAAACCCCCACCAATAGTGCAGGGAATCAAAGGAAGTCTAGCCCAAATTGGTTCAGAAATAACCAGACAAGAACTTCTAGCTCTTAGTTTTGTTCTGCAGACTCTCCATACGTGGATCCAAGACCAGTTGCCTATCAACTTGACGGAACCCTTGCATCCCTACCAGCCTGGTACTTCGGTGTGGATCAAAGATTGGAAGAAGACACCGTTGGAACCCCATTGGAAGGGACCGTACACCGTCATCCTGTCTACCCCAACTGCAGTAAAGGTAGCCGAGATCGACGCCTGGATCCACCACAGCAGAGTCAAGCCCGCCGCTGATCCTGAACCTGAGCAGTGGACGGCAGAACAGCATCTTGATGCACCCTTGCGAGTTACTTTGAGACGGCAACCAGCAGCTTAGACACTTCATCACAAGTGCTTTGCAGCAGCCAAGTCTTTCGAAGAGGATTGCTGTTTTCCATGCAGCAACAGCTTTGTTTCAACGAACCCAATTTGTGTGTGATTTGACACACTACTTTGAGACTACATTGACTAAGCCAGACTTCACAGGCCAACTGAAATTGCTAAAAAGTTGGTCAATGTGTACTGGCCAACCTGAGGATCTTCAATCAACACTCAGCACCCGTTAAATTGCTTCATTAGCAAACGGGACGAAGAATAAAAGACCGTCGTGATCAAGATCAGCAAGCTGAGGATTCAGAAGAACTCCAATCAACATCGACATGTATCTTTACTTTTGCTTTGCTTTGGTTGCCTTCTTTGGAGGTTTTGAACAGACTCATGCTTTACCTCCATGCACTGCCTGCATTACTTCTACTAGAATTGGACTGAAAGTAACTCAGACTTTGCTTTATCATTCTTACTATACCTGCAAGGGGACAGTAACTCGGTGTATCTATAACACCACTGAACTAAATGTTTGCACTCATGGAAAAATTAAAACATGCTATAATCCGCATCAGAATCCATCCTATTACACGATGGAAATAAGATGGAAGGATGCAGATGGACCTATATTAGCTGCAACGCCACCACTTAAGGACATTACTAAACCTGCTGTTTGGAATTTTGCTGCATGTAATGCTATTAATAGAGATAGTTATTCCACCTGTGGTACATGGGAGAAAGCGTATCGAAATGACCATAAGTATATGTGTCCAGAAGGTGCCACGGGATGGAGAAAGTGTACAGGTAAAAAGGAACCAGGCTATAGTACTGCCCCAGCAGCAGACTACTATTGCCCTTATTGGGGATGTGTTTTTTATGCTACCTGGAATACTGGTATAACTGATGAGAAAATAGATAAACGAATGGCTACTTTAACCAAGCCAACCACAAATGATAAATGTCAGAAAGATGCTTGTAACCCCTTACACTTACGTATACACAATCCCCATGCATGGAAACAGGGATATAAGTTTGGTTTACGTAATGCTGGAGGAGCAATAGATCCAGGGACCATTGTGTATATCAGATTGAATACCCAAGCCCACAAGTCATCTAAATATCATATTCATAACACTTTTTATGAAGCCATGCATGTAAATAAGTTTGAGATCCCTCACCCCTCACAGAATTTATTTCTAGAATTAGCCGGAGCAGTAGTATCTAGTCTTAAGATCACAGATTGTTATTTCTGTGGCGGAACCCAAATGGGAGATCAGTGGCCATGGGAAGCCCAAGAATTGAATTATTCCATGATTTACAATCAGACTGAATTACACAAGACTACCAGTGAATGGGTGTTAGCGCACTCAATCGTTGGACGTCTTTGCTATGCCAGAACTGGACCCCAGTTCACCCAAAAGGTAGGACAGCTGGTCTGTCTTAGCCAGAAGTACTATAATGCCACGACCAAGAAGATAGCATGGTGGTCAGGAATCGGACATCCTGAACCTCCTAACCCATTAGCCAGATTTCCTGAACTTGCAGGTCTATGGACTAACCTTGCCAAAGTCCAAGCCTGGCAAGCCCCACCTGGCCTATATTGGATCTGTGGAAACCGAGCATATGCACAACTCCCACCACACTGGGGAGGAGCATGTGTCTTAGGAACCATCAGACCTTCTTTCTTTCTTTTAAACACTGAACATGGAGAACAATTAGGATACCCAGTATACACTACCCACCGACACAAAAGAGCACTAAGACAGAAGAGAGAGGCCTTACAGATAGGCAAGTGGGAGAAATGGCAAGGTGATGATTGGCCACCAGAAAGAATCATTGAATATTATGGACCCGCCACTTGGAATGATGATGGTATGTATGGTTATCGTACCCCAATTTATATGATTAATCGTATTATTCGCTTACAAGCAGTAGTTGAAATAATAACTAACGAAACTAGTCATGCTCTTACGCTTTTAGCTAGACAAAGTACACAGATGCGCACTGCGATATATCAGAACCGCTTAGCACTTGATTATTTGTTAGCAGCTGAAGGAGGAGTATGTGGTAAACTGAACTTAACCAATTGCTGTTTGAAAATAGATGATAAAGGTCAAGTAGTTGAAGAAATTGCTAAAGATATGCAAAGACATGCTTATGTGCCAGTACAGACGTGGCACTCATTGAAATTTCCTAATTGGTTTGCTAACCTCTTTTCATGGGTGGGAGGATTTAAGACTTTCATCGTATTGGTACTAATCCTTGTTGCTGTTATCTTCTTATTACCATGTTTAATCCCATGTTGTATGCGTTCCATTCATAACACTATTGATAGTACAGTAGAGCGGAAGACCGCAACAAAAATCATGGCTTTATATACAGCCAGTCCTGGTAGAAATCCTTTAGCCAGGATGTGATTCTTCAGAAAGTGATTTAATTCTCACACCTTATTAAGTAATAGGGTGAGATTAATCAAAGGGGGGAATGTGGCAGGTGCAGGCCTGTGACCCACAGTGTCCGAACATAAGCAGGCCAGCATGGCTAGCTTGACCTGTAAATGAGGCCTGTGGAGAGGCATATAGGATTGCACATCCCCCAATATGCTGCTATTGTAAGATAGAACTCAGTAGAAGTATTGAATTAGCTTAGGTAAGCAGAACTGCAGTATTGAAAGATGGAAAAATACAGAAAAGACATGTTTAAAAGTTACTGATAAGAAAAAGTACATCTGCAAAGAAATAATTGGGAGTGCTGACAGATGAGTTGCAGAGCCCAGCTCCTCTGCACGTACAAATTGGTTCTATAACCTTGAGAGTGTGAAAGTAACAAGTTGATGAACTGACCATTGTAATTGGGACTAGAAGGGGGGTATGCAGGTGTCATGCCCACTGGAGGGACATAATTGGATAAACTTATCAGTACCGGGACCAATAGAAGAGGTACGGGAGGTACGGGAGGTTACCGGGACCAATGAAATGTTTTTCTATACCTAGAATGGAACAGAAGTCTATAAAAGTTGTTGTAATGCTTGAAAACTTTGCTCAGCCATTTTGAAATTGATTGGTTCGAGACTTGTGCACAAATAAATGATTTGGACCTTTTGAACAGACTCCTGGTATCATTGGTTTGTCTGCGCTTTGCTGCTACAGTACTCCATTATCCTCAGTGCGATCCACAATCACAGTTATTTTTTGGTGTAATTGATAAAAGGGTTTTGTGTTTGCACCACCGTTGATTGCCTCTTAGACATCCCCAGTCTTGGAAACCATGCTGGGGTTGTCTATGTAGATACCCCAGAGACATCCATATGTGGCATGTCCACATTTGTGAAATTGTGCCCAAACCTGGACATACCTGGCTTTTTTCAGTTGTTCTGGCTTTGACATTCCAGATTGCACATGGATATCCTTTCTAAAATGTGCCTTTTGGGTCAGATCAAAGGTCCATCAAACCCAGTATCCTGTTCCAACAGCGGCCAATGCAGGCCATAAGTACCTGGCAGGATGCCAAAAAGTAGACAGATTCCATGCTGTTTATCCCACGGGTAAGCAATGAATTTCCCCAGTCCACTTTAATAATGGTTTATGGACTTATCTTTCATGAATTGATTTAAGCACTTTTTTTTTTTTTTTTAATTCTTTATTTTCGTTTTATAACAACAAAGGAAAAGGAAGACATACAGCTAAAAGACAGATACATAAAGTGTAATACATACACCAAAGTAAACCCCTGCCACCCCCCTCCCCCCTGCTTCTTCTCTAGAAAACTAATCATACCCGAAGCGGGCGTGTACTTACATTATTGTGTTACAAAACCTAACGGTGATCTGAAACATGATGAGTGCACATTATACAGGCATGTTGGAACAATGAGCAGATTGTACATAATCATTAAGCATCTGCCATTTAGACAAGCGAAAGTGAGTTTGGGCATGGGGAATAGCTCTCTGAGGTATCTGCTCATATTTACTATATAAGCAGACGAGGTTCCACCATTCATTGACAGTAAGTCGAGAGCTATCCTTCCAATTCCTCGTGATTAAGCATATGGCTATACCCAGCATGAAATCAAGGAGAAAGCGACCCTTCTTAGGAAGAGAGGGGACCTCCGCCACAGAACGGAGTCCCACGATCTTCCAAGAGAGAGGTTCGTGAAGGTGTAAGATAAATTGAATACAACCCCAGACCCGCCCCCAATAGACCTGTAGTTGAGGACATTCATAAATAACATGAGCGAAGGTTCCCACAGCAGAATGGCAAGACCAACACTGGTCCCTAGCATTTGTGTTCCATTTGGCTATTTTTTCTGGGGTATAAAAGCATCTGTGTGCAAAAAAGAAGAGAGTTTGGGTAACAGAGGCAGACCGGGAAACCCGCACTACTTTGCTCCAGAAAACGCTCCATTGCACAGGGGTTAAAGTGGTTTGCAGTTCGCGCTCCCAGGCTTGTTGGGCTCTAAAAGTGGCCGTGTCTGTACCCTGACATAATATTTTATAAAAGTTAGAGGCTACCCCATGTGTACTACTAATAGAGTGAACTATCTCTAATAGCCCGTCCTCAGTAGGGGCAGAGGGCGGCATGATTCGAGCACTTTTGAGGCAGTGTTGAAGCTGCATCAATTGAAAGTAGTGTTTCGCTGGTAACGCAAATTCCTTCTGTAAATCAGAAAAGGTTTTCCAACGAGCTGCAGAGAAAAGCTGTTGGGGTGTCCAGATCCCCCTTGAGTACCAGGGTTTCCATGCTATCGTTCTATTTAGGACTTGAATGCTGGGGTTATTCCATAGCGGGAGTCCGTCCTGAGGACATGCGTTCGGGCCCAGTGATAGAATGAGAGTGTTAAAGGCCGCAAGAGTATCGACAATCATTGGTGGATGGCGGGTGTCTACTTGGTAGGACATACCGGGGAGATGGGTCAACGGAATTGGGCTACTAAGCTCCTCTTCTATGTCAAGCCAAACTGGTCTGCTGTCTGTGGAGGCATCTAGCCATCGGGCACCTTGCTTAAGTAGGAAGGCTTGATGATATCTAAGAAAATCAGGAAATCTGGTACCCCCTCTTTCCTTTGCAGATTGTAGTTTTTGTTTAGCTATCCTTGGTGGCTTGCCCTGCCAGAGATAACGGACGAGAAGGCCCTCAATATCTTTATAAGTATGTAGCGGGAGTAAGCATGGCAGCATTTCTAAAATGTAGTTCACTTTGGGGACTATCATCATTTTCACAGTTTCTAAGCGGCCCCACCATGTAAGAGATAAGGGAGACCAACGATTTGTGAGCTCACGGACTTTGGAGACTACCTCTTTGGCATTAAAACTGATAGTGTCTTCTAAAGGAGAACAGTAATGGACCCCGAGATACTTCACCATGCGGGATTGCCAAAGGAAGGGAAAGGCCTGCATGTCAGCCTCATGTACCCAGCGGTTCAGTGGGAATGCTACAGATTTGGTCCAGTTAATTTTATAGCCCGATAATTGTGAGTATCCGTCAATCAGATCCAAGACAGCTGGAACCGAATCGAGGGATACGAAAAGCATAAGGTCATCTGCATATGCAGAGAGTTTAATCTCCCGATGACTGAAGGGGACACCTCGAATACGTGCGGACTGTCTAATAAGGAGGGCTAGGGGTTCAAGAGCTAGATCAAAGAGCATTGGTGATAGGGGGCAACCTTGACGCGTGCCTCTTTGGAGATTAAATGGCTGAGACTTGATGGCATTTACACAAATACTGGCGATGGGTTGAGTATACATGACTTGGAGATATCGGAGGAAGCCCTCCCCAAAGCCATACCATCGGAGAACTGCAAATAAGAAGGGCCATTCTAGACGATCAAAGGCTTTTTCGGCATCCAGGGAGAGACCCACCCATGGATGATCTAGATTGGCAGCACTGGATAGCACATGGCACAAGGTCCGAGCATTGTCAGCAGTTGATCTGCCGGGTATAAAACCGCATTGGTCGGGGTGAATTAGGGTGGCCATCCTGTCAGATAGCCGGGTGGCCAAGATCGTTGCGAAGATCTTATAATCGGCATTAAGTAGGGAGATTGGACGGTAGTTGGCGGTTAGTAGCGGGTCTCTGCCTTCTTTCACAAATACTACCACATTAGCTGCAGAAAAGGATCCCAAAGAGGATGTATCTACCGCAAGGGCAGTAAAATAGAGTTTTAAATAGGGAACTAAATCTGCACTGAACGTTCTGTAGAATTCGGTCGGGAGACCATCGGGCCCTGCGGCACGGCCCGAGGCTGTTCGTTTTAGGGCAGATTGGATCTCTGAAGTAGAGAAGGGTTCATCCATCGCATCCCTATCATCTTCAGAGAGGGTCGGCCGCTGAATGCCAGAAAGCAATCGCTCGAATGTCTCTGACGAGAACTCACATTCAGATTGATATAGGCGGGTATAGAAATCCCGAAAGAGCTCTACAATGTCGGAGTCTGTGGTCACTATGCCCCCTCCCTGTGGAGCTCGAAGGGCCGCTACGCGTTTGGCTTCTTTTTGACCTTTCAAGGCGTTGGCTAAGAGTCGACCGGCTCGGTTATTTTCACGATAATATGTCCCTCGCTGAAGCTCAATACTCTTAGAAGCTGCAGTTGAGAGGATTGAATTATATTGAAAACGGAGACGCTGTAATCAAATTAATACACATGGATCAGTACGTGAAGTTAGAACTCGTTCGCCTGCTTTTATTTGTTGGTCTAGTATGAGTAGCTGCTGTTTGCGTTGTTTCCGCAGGCGGATTTGATAGCTAGTGATCGTTGCTCGAATGGCCGCTTTGAAGCCCTCCCACCAAGCCCAATTCGCAGTATCCTGGGGTAGATTAAAATGGAAGTAATCCTTTATGGCTGCTCGAATTTCTAACTGGAACTCTGGCTGAGTTAACAGGGCTCTATCAAAGAACCAGGCCCCCGAATTCCCTTGGGGTGCAGTAGTGTGTAATTGAAAGGAAATGGCAGCATGATCTGAAATATGTTGGGAGTGAATCTTTGCAGTGTCCACCTGAGGAACTAACAGTTTTGATATTAGAAAGAAGTCTATGCGAGACTGGGATTTATGAGGGGAAGAGAAGAAGGTGAAGTCAAGCTCATTGGGGTGTAGTAACCTCCATAGATCAACTAAAGCAAGATCTTTGATCAGGGAGGTAAGCGTGGTGTGACTCTTGGGGGGACCACTTGTCCTAGGCGGCTGTTTGTCAATCAGGGGATCAAGGACTAGATTGAAATCCCCCCCAATTATCAATGAAGTATTAGCAGAGGCCTGTGCAACCTGAGCAATGGTAGCAAAAAAGGCAGGGTCATCCACATTAGGAGCGTAAAGGCATATACATGTAACTTCAAGGCTACCTATCTTGAGGTGAACTCTGGACCATCTACCTTCTGTATCTGAGCTAGTCGCAATAATAGTAGCATGCAAAGATTTCCTAACCAGTATGGCAACCCCACATTTCTTAGAAACGGCTGGGGAGTAGGCGGCCACCATGTAAGGTTTAATATTGAGTTTAAGAGTTTCCTTCGAATTTAAATGCGTTTCTTGGAGAAAAATCAGATCCGCAGCTTCCTGACTTAGGTAGCTTAGGATTTTCTTCCGTTTTATCGGATTATTGATTCCTTTTACGTTCAATGAGAAAATCTTACATGGTGCCATCAATCGGTAATAGACATTTTAGGTAAGGGCGCTTGAAAACATACAACATAATCAGAATCTGTGCAACAATGACATAATCACCGAGTATTCTGGCTAATACACCCCATATTGAAAAGTATGTACCAAAGTATCTTAGAGAAGAAGCAAAACCCCCAAAGAATATGGCGACCATATGTCTGCGGGAGGAGGCCCTAGAGAGGAAATAGAAAGACATGAAAAAAAAGAAAAGAAACACCAGAGTCCATAATTAACACTGTCTCTGATACTCATCGAGGCTACTGTGGGTAGATGGAGTCGGGTCACAGATATCATCAAAAGTAAGGCAACAAACTGCCCTCGCCAGACTCTTTGCTGGGCTGCGGCAGATCCAATATGGCAGGTACAGCGGATATGAGAATACTTGCAGGAATATTCTGGAAGTCAGCGCATCAAGTCGGCTTCTTTGGAATCCAAAAACTCCGCTAGTAGATCAGGGTCCTCAAATGTTCTTGTCTGATTGTGAAGCGTGACTCGGAGCTTGGCCGGGTACATCAGGCCATAGCGTGCTTGTAGTTGTTGAAGCCTCGGCCAGAATTCCAGAAAGCGCTTTCGGCGGTCGACCGTGGGTTTAGCCAAGTCGGGATAGAAGGAGATCTTGTGGCTCTCAAACTCCATATGGCCCTTTGCCCGAGAGGCACTTAGAATTTGCTCCACGTGTTGATATCTCAAAAGTCGAAAAATGATAGGCCGCGGGGTCTTCCTGTTGAGCGTTATGCTTGTGGGTACACGATGAGCGCGATCGATCTCCAAATCTTTGGTAAAGGTGATTTGGAGCAGGGAAGGGAGGATTTTGCATAAAAACTCTTTCATGTCTCCCGATTCCGCTCCCTCCGGTATGCCCACGAGTCGTATGTTGTTGCGGCGCGCTCTATTATTGCCATCTTCCACTTCTTTCTGCAAGGCCCGCACCTGACGTTCAACTTTGTCGAGTTTGGACAACCGGGCCGCATGGGAGTCCAATATGCTCTCCATTTTGTCCTGACGCGAAGAAAGCCCTTCTAGCTTGCTTTGCAGCACACCAAAATCTTCCCGCAGCGCTCGGAGTGCTTCACCGTTTGACTGCACGAGGTTTTTGACCCCTCTAATCTCTGCGAGGATTTCCTGCTGCATTTCGGGGCCCTCGCACAGGGCCAGCCCCTTCTGCGGGGACGGAGGTTCAGTTTTGGAACGTTTGCCGTGAGAAGCCGCTGGAGATCCAAATTCCAGGCGCGTGGGTTTGGTCCCCATCATCTCACCAATGTGCCCCGGCAAGATCAGAGTAGAAGTTCCAAGTATGTACGGTGTTAATTCAGGATTCTGAGTAGGCCTCTCGGGAGCCTCAGCGTTATGCGACCATCCCGCTGGACATCAGGCTCCGCCCCCTCGATTTAAGCACTTTTTAAATTCAGATACACTAACAGCTTTTACTGCATTCTCTCGCAACGAATTTGAGAGTGAAAAAATATTTTCTTCAATTAGTCTTAAATGTACTACTTTGTAACTTCATTGCATGTTCCCTTGTCTTTATACTTTTTGAAAGAGTAAACAACCGATTCACGTTTATTCATTCTACTCTGCTCATTATTTCATAGACCTCTATCATATCTCCCCTCAGCCATTTCTTCTGCAGGCTGAAGAGTCCTAATCTTAAAATCTTTTTCTCATAGGTGTATTCTTCCATCTCTTTTCTCATTTTGTTTGCCCTTTTCTGTACCTTTTCCAGTTACACTATACAGTATCTTTTATTAGATGAGGCGACCAGAACTGCATACAATACTCAAGGAATGATCGCACCATGGAGCAATACAGAGGCATTAATGATATCCTTTGTTTAATTCTCCATTCCTTTCCCAACATTCTATTAACTTTCCTGGCTGCCGCTGCACACTAAACAGAGGGTTTCAATGTATTATCCATTAAGACACCTAGCTCCCTTTTCTGGGTGGTGACTCCTAATGTAGAACCTTGCATCTTGTAACTATCTTTTGGGTCATTTTTCCCTAAGGGGGTCATTCTGAACTCCATTTATTGGGCCTGGATGTCCAATCCAGACATCCAGACCTGTTAAGACTGAGCAGCCTGCTGGGGACAGAGCTCCCCGCACGAACAGGTGGTTTGTACAGAGTGCTCTGTTCGTGGGCAGAGAGCAACCCTGGACATACAGGGCCAATTCTGCGATCAGTTCTGTATGTCCGGGATTGGCTACAGAGAAGGGGGACTTATTCCACCTCAGAGGACGTCGGGAAACTGTGGCACCTAGCAGAGATGGAAGGTGAGGGGGTGCAGGGGGGGATGCCCATAGCCTGACCCTGGCCATGGAAGGCCAGTTCTGGGGTCGGGCTGCGGGGAGAGAAGGTTATTTTCTGCGGCTGGGGATCGCAGCTTCTGAATGGAGCCGTGGTACCATGGCGACGGGCCGCCATAGCACTGCAGCTTCATTCAGGAGCCTGATTGAGTTAGCTGGATATGTAGGCTGGGCATGTGGCTGGTCAGAATAGGGGCCCGGCCTGCATGCCCAGGCCATAGCCTTGATTCTGATCCCACAGGCACATCTAACCCCTCAGGATCAGAACCGGGTATACCTCCGGATGGCCAGTACGTAATCGGCCTCTAAATGGATAACTTTGCACGTGTTCACATTCAATTTCATTTGCCATTTGGATACCCAATATTCAGTGCTGGCGGCTAGCACTGCAAACGTGGCCAGCTGCTGGTGCTGAAAGGTGCACCCAGATATTCAATGCTGGGGGTCATATCTGTCCCCAGCATTGAACATCCAAGTTCAACGCATTTGCCGCTCACTAACTGGGCAACGGCGATATTGTGCCACTGCCCAGTTAGCAATGCATGGCAAGTTAGGCCAGGGTTTCCTGCGCCTGGACTTTGTCGTGTATCACTAACCAGGCAGCGGCTGAATATTGCCAGTGCCAGTTAAAGAGCTGTGCTATCTTTGCTCCACCCCGGACTGCCCCAAACATTCCCCGATGCTAACCAACTAGCCTTGGAGCATGTAGAAGCAGTAGCCGCCAATATTCAGCAACACTAACCGTGTTAGTGCCACTGAATATACAGCTCAGTGGCATTTACACATTTCGCAGGTCTGTGCATATCGGGTCCCCAGCCTCCCAATTTCTTAAGGTCCTCCTGTAATTTTTAAGAAACTTCTTGTGATTTAACAACTTTGAATAATTTTGCCATTTGCAAATTTTATCACCTCACTCGTTGCTCCTCTTTCCAGGTCATGTATAAATATGCTAAAAAAGCAGTTAGTCCAGAATAGACCCCTGGGGAAACGCCACTATTTATCTTTTTCCATTGAGAAAATCGATCCTTTAGCCCTACTCTTTGAGTATATGATTCGCCATTTCTATCTTGCTAGGAACTAGAACACAATACAGGGAAATTTTTATAAATGCAACGAGCAATCCGCTGGAAATGTTGAGAATGTGGAGAGACATAAACTGGAGGAAAAAGACCACAGATGTGAAACCAGCAGCAGGGTACCAGTCTAAAACGCTGCCATTCACTATTTTACCATCATGGGTCAAAAAGCCTCCATATAAATCCCTCGTTTGCTAATGAAAGTGTTAATTATGCCAGTTAATGTAGCTAAATGTGGTATTTAAAACAAAATATACGATGGTGCCAAATTCATTAAGTGTGAGACAACGGAAACGCTGCTCAAACTCGCTGCACGCAGCTAAATAATAGGTCACCCCTGCATAGGTCAGCTTTGAGCAGCTTTTCAATTGTCTCATATCTGATAGATTTGGCACCTTCATATATTTTCTTTTAAGCACAGCACATTGTTAGACTACATTAACTGGCTTAATTAACACTTTCATTTGCACAGAAGGATTTTATATGAAGGTCTGTTGTCCCACAATGCTAAAATGGCGAGACTTCAGAGACTGTTGTCCTGCTGTCTGTTTCGCATCTGAAGTATTTGCCCTCAAATTTCTAATATCCCTCTGAACTTTTGAAATTAGCAGCAGTTTGTTTATTTCTCATATGATTAACAGAACTGAATACAATCCAGGTTCTATTTAGAGTATTTTGGGAATTTTATAATGCATGTGTGTGGCAATAGATGCATGTAAACTAACTCTTATAAAATTATGCCAATTGTAAAAATGTGTGTGGTGGCATGCAGGTACATACGTTAACTGCCAGTGCTGCTGAGGGCATGGTCTGGGTATAGAGTTTGCAGAGTTGCAAACTACACACGTTGATTATAAAATATATTAATCTAAACACGTACTTGCATAATCCATGAGCAGACATTTACACTCAGTCTCGAGCAGGTGTAATGTCTCCACTTACAATGTAGCTGGGATTTCTGCAGGACTTTGCCCAGTATTTTATAAAAACACATAGGTGCCTCTGTGCCTATAAAAAGGGCCAAAAATAGGTGTTTCCTGGGGGGCGCAGGCCAAAAAATGTCATTTTTCTTGGTTTCCCTTATCATTTGCAGGATTTTTGTCTTTTTATTTTTTTAATTTCATTTTGGGGCAAATTTTTTTTCATGGCATGCACTGTCATTCAATAGTGCCACTATTGAGTAACAGTGCATGCTTTTGAGGGATAGCATTCATTATTCACACCTGCATGTGCATGCGTGTATAATGAATAGTACCCTTCAACAGCCTGCACTATCACTCAGTATTGCATACTATTCACCCATTGCAGGCATTATTGCTAGTGTGCACTATTAAGCAACAGTGTGTGCTTTTAATGACAGATGAGAAGTGACAGAATTTGTGTTTCTTTCTTAAATTTAAATTCAAAAACATGAAATGATATAGGAAATGTTGCTGAGATTTCCTATATCATTTCAAATGACTATATGTCCCTAGTACTTCCTTGCTAATGTAATCTAGTTTTCCTATTATGAAATTACTCTCTAAAAAGAGTTTTCATTGCTTAACAAATATTTCTTTTCAATGTTCACAGAGGATGAGGTGAGAGTTGGTCTGCAGATAATGGACACAAACAGGAATGGAAATGAGGTGGATTTCAAGCCAATTTGAAAAGACTGTGAGACCGATATTCAAAGCCCTTAGATGGCTAAACTCAGGAGGCTGGCCAGCTAATGGTGCTCACCGTAATATTCAATGGCACTATCTGGATGCCCCAGCACTATCAGGTTAGTGCAGGAGCAGACTATGGATGGTGTGAGGGCTGAATCGGCCCTCAATAGATAAATAAATTAATTTATTTATTTATTTACAGTTCTTATATACTGCGCTATTTGGTATCAGTGTGGTTTACAAATAACAGAAACTTGCATCAGAACAGGATCTTTTGCATACATTGTAACAGGGTCTGTAACTTGGGAATGTAACAGGGGGAACTATATACAATTAACAACAATAGTTGTGAACTATTTACAGTTTATATATAAACTTGGTAGATCATAACGGAGAAGACCTTAAAAATCTATGATCATTAAGGGAGTTCCTGAGTGTAGGTCTGTTTTGTGTCTCGTCGGTGGTTATGTTGTTGGAGCATTCGAGGCTTCGTGTGTAGGTTGTGGTGTGTGGAATGATTGTGTTGGATTAGGGTTGACAAAGTGTAGGCAGAATAGGTGGTGTTTAAGGGCTTTTCTGAACTTTGAAAGGTCATTGATTATTCGGAGTTGAGGTGGGAGGTCATTCCAACATTTAGGAGCATAGAATGCAAAGGTTCAGTTTCTGGTTGTTTGAGAACATTTAGTGAATTCAATTGGTGTAGTCAGCGTATTGACGGTGTCACAAGGTAGACCTAAGGCAACCCGAGAAAATGGAGATCAGCACGAATGATCAGAGGAAAAATGACAGGGTAAACAAAGTAATGTCAGAAGGTTGCTATAGACAACCCAGGCACACGTGCACAAGGCCAATGAAGACACACCCAGGTAGCAAAGAAAGGGAATTTGCTTTGCCTAATAGGGATCAGCTGGGTGGAGGTGGAGCCAGGAGACACGAGGATAAAATATGCTCCCAAACAGTTAGAAGGGGAGAGGAGTTGAGGCAACAAGGGTCACAACCAGAGAGACCGTGGCGAACACAGCTGAAGCCATGGAGAGCACGGAGTTGGTATGAAAGAGAGAAAGAGAGTGAGAATGTGTTATCGGAGCAACAAGGGAGCCAGCATAAAGGTCTGAGGGAAGCCAGAGACCTGAATGAAACGTTTGGAAGTCAGCAGCCTGATAGCGTGTATGTGCCTGGAAGACAAGAGAAACGTGGGAAGACTGCCATAGCAGGTACCAGTGCAAGAAATAAAAGTAGAGGCTATTTGCTATCTGAGAGTGTAAAACCCTGGAGTCATAGAAATAGCCACACAAAGACAAGCTATATAGAGGCTGAGAATAACGTTTCCCCTGATTACAGAAACCCTAGGAGAAGAGAGATTTCCTTACCAGAAAAAGCTGAAGATTTCCCTAGTGTTTGTGAGCTCCCAGCTTCTAGTAAAGGTCCATCTAAAGCTTTGCAATCTAGGTCAGCTGAGCTAGACCTGAGCAGGCACAGAGCCTACCGTAATTACTCTACTAACAAACCAAACAAGGATTTGAGTTATCTACTGGGTTACCAGCAGGGGCAGAGCCCTGACAAGCTCAACTCAAAGCCATATGGTTTTACCCAGAGAGGCATTAGCTCAGAGGGAGAAAGAAACTTCCTGTGTGACGAAGCAAGCCAGTCGTACCCTTATCCAACAGCTGATATTAAGAGCATAAATACAGGTGAACAAGAATTGATGGAATGTGAGAGTTCAGAGGTGTCTGTGGTTCCTGAACCGATGGATTGTTCTTTAACTGTGAGTGACCAGGAGTTTTCTCTGAGATAAATTACTTGATTATAACTAAAGTACCAGTGCTGTAACTTATGTGCTAATTGCTCTCACTCTCTTACAAACAGCAGACGTAAGCTGTGCTATCTGCAAACAAAAGGAAAAGCCTACATAGGATAGTAAGGCTGTTTATTCATTTCTTTTGTTTGATGTTTGAAGCTGAAGTAAGCTATTTTTGTTAACCATTTGTCTTTTGTTATATGCCAAAGTTGGCTCTTATTTTGTGTTGCCAAAAAGGAAAAGAAACCTCAAGGGACGGGGAATAAAGCCCTAAACGTAGAATTAAACTTGTTCTGTGATTTGTATGAAGCAAGGCACAACTACCACCCTCAGGGAGCCAAGCAATACCGGTTCCTACCGCTTGGGCTATGAGGGCGTGACATAAATGGCGTAGTTGGCAGGATAATTTTTCCGGTGGAATAACACTGATTTGCCTGAAAAAGGAAAAAAGGACATTGCTGAAAAGCAAGAAAAGTTTGAATCCAAGGCACAGTCAAGAAGAAGATTCGGCTGGCAGAGCGGCCAGTGGCTGGAAAAAGACCTTTTCTCACATGCTGAAGTCTGCCAGGAGACTAAGGTATTAGTAGCCTGGGTGGACAGGTACAGGATACCTGTGAGAAAAGAGGGTGCTATAACAGGGATAGAAAAACCTTCTTTTTGTACCGCACTTGGTGGGTCTTTCTCTTCTTATCTGTTTCAGGTGCAGAGAGGGGAAAAGGAAGATGGATCCCCAGGATATGTTAGCCTGGATGAATGAGCAGCAAGAGAAGCATGCAAGAATGCTACAACACCTACAAGAGCAATACATGTCAGCTATGCAAGAACAGCAACGACCGTTACTGGAGGCAATGACTGCGCTACTGAAAAAGTCTCAAGGAGAAGGAGCAGCAGTACCGCAAGTAGAGATGAACACAGGTCTTGCTTTAAGACATTTAAGGCAGGAGGACAATCCCGATGACTTTATAGAGGCGTTTGAATGCATAGCTGGTAATTTGAAATGGCCTACCGAGCAATGGGCGATGCGATTCGCCATGACTTTGAGTGGCGAGGCTTTATCTGCCTTTAAGGCCATGCCAGCTAGCCTAGCAAATAATTATAGTGAGATTAAGAAGGCAGTGAAAGATCGCCTTGGGCTTACCCCAAGACATTACAAAAGGTTATTTAGAGAGGCACTGATGTTGGAGAATGAGACTCCCAAGGCCTTATGCCAAAGGCTTAAAAGCCTAGCATATAAATGGTTAGACCCTGAAGGCAGAACACTTGAGTCTATTTTAGATGAAATTGTTTTAGAACAGTTTTTGTTAGCAATACCATCTGACATGAAAACATTCCTAACATTGCAAAATTGTTCTAATACAGAGGAAGCAGCTAAAATGGCTGAAGTATTTAAAGAAGCCAAACATGCGAGTACCTCTAACGTAGGCCTCTTAAAAGGTACAGGTGTGACTGGGATAAATGAATGCAAAAAGTATGCAAGAGTTAAATTGTATGAGTATGACCCTGGTAAGAATGAGATAGGTAGGAACACCAGGAGGTGCTATAAATGTGGCAGACCCGGTCACATTATGAAGGAATGCAGGGTTAAGACTGCCCTCATAACAGGGTCAGAGGAAATAGTACCAGATGGGTTTGTACAAGTAATACAGATAGAGGGGATACAAGCCTTAGCTCTACTGGATTCGGGGGCCGATCAGAGTATGGTCTCTCAGGACTTATGGGAAACCATAGAAAAGTGTCGGTCGTCCCCCTCAAATCCAGTAGAGGGCCAAGTTCGCATAAGATGCGTGCATGGGGAGGCTTCTC
Source organism: Ichthyophis bannanicus (assembly GCA_033557465.1). Taxonomy (NCBI): domain Eukaryota; kingdom Metazoa; phylum Chordata; class Amphibia; order Gymnophiona; family Ichthyophiidae; genus Ichthyophis; species Ichthyophis bannanicus. Next base: position 369,920,022 of record CM066035.1, read on the forward strand.
ACTACCCATTACACGAAGTAGCCATTCAAGGTTTAGGATCCCTCCGTAAAATATTAATAGCAGTGGTTCCAAAACTTTCGTATGCAGTTGTTTTGGGACGTGACTGGATCCCTTTCTGTCAAGAGATGGAGAAAGGACTCCAAGAGATATTGGTCCCGCCTCCCACACAACCCCCAGTGCTAGCAGAAGAAGTAAAGATAGAAGCCATAGCGGCTGCTATCCCCAGTCCCTTATTCGGGAAACCACCAAAAAGCGGATCTCCGCCTCAGGAACTACCATTAACGGGGAAACAAAAATTTACCCTGCAGTTTTGCAAGGATACGCCCCAAGCGAAAGGTCCGAAAAGGGCTTCTGTAATGGCTGCGGGGTATGACCTCTTTAGTGTGGAGAATGTTATTGTAGAAAAAGGAGGAAAAGCGCTGATAGATACGGGCATCCGAATTAAAGTCCCGGAGGGATGCTATGAGCGAATAGCGCCGAGGTCAGGTCTAGCAGCGAAATATTCCATAGATATTGGCGCAGGGGTTATTGACCCCGATTATCGAGGTCCCGTGAAAGTCTTAGTGTTCAATTTTGGGGATAAAAACTTCAAAGTACAAACGGGAGACAGGATTGCACAGTTAATCTGTGAACGGGTAGGGTTCCCGGCGGTGGAGGAAGTATCGTCACTACCATCCACTGAGAGGGGAGAGAGCGGATTTGGTTCTACAGGGACGAGAGAGGTGAAACGTTTAACAGCCCTTGGGGAGGAAAGGACCGAGGAGGATCTAGGGCCCCAGGTGGGGGATTGGGAAAAACAAACTTCCCCTAAGGTAGGCTCTGAGTTGAACCCTCAGCAACAAGAAGAACTAATGCACCTATTAAGGAAATTTTCGGATGTCCTAACCACTGTACCCGGGGAAACTCATCTCGTGGCACATGAGATAATTACAACACCCGGACGAGTCATACGACAACGCCCATATAGAATGCCCGAGACGAGAAAACAAGAAGTTGTCACCCAAGTTAAAGAAATGCTGGCCATGGGTATCATAGAGGAGTCTCGGAGCCCATGGTCCAGCCCCATAGTATTGGTCCCAAAACCAAATAGAACCCTAAGATTCTGCATAGATTTTCGCCAGATTAATGACATATCGCAGTTCGATGCCTATCCTATGCCGCGCATAGACGACCTGCTAGACCGTTTAGGACAGGCGAAGTATCTAACCACGTTAGATCTCAGTAAAGGTTACTGGCAGGTTCCTCTAACCAAGAATTCAAAACCCAAAACGGCTTTCTCCACGCCAATTGGGCTATACCAATTTAGGCGGATGCCGTTTGGACTACACGGGGCCGCGGCTACATGCCAACGTCTCGTGGACCAGGTTCTGAGACCCCACCATGAATACGCTCTCGCGTACATGGATGACATAGTGATATACAGCACAACCTGGTCACAACACCTCACGAGGGTGGAAGCAGTCCTTAGAGCGTTGAGAAGGGCAGGCCTTACGCTAAACCCGGAGAAGTGTTTGTTTGCTACAAGGGAAGCAAAATATCTGGGTCACATAATAGGAAGAGGCCTGGTAAAACCACTAGCTAGCAAAGTGGAAAGTGTTCGGGAATTCCCCAGGCCCGTAACAAAAAAACAAGTGCGAAGTTTCTTAGGTTTACTGGGATATTATCGTCGCTTTGTACCCCGTTTTGCAGAGGAAAGCCTTCTCCTCACGGAAATGCTGAGGAAGAACGCGCCAAACCAGGTCCGTTGGACCCCTGAAGCAGAAATAGCTTTTGAAACTCTTAAAGAGAAGTTGTGCAGTGCCCCCGTATTACGGGGTATAGATTTCAACCTACCGTTCATCGTACAAACGGATGCATCAGACACGGGGTTAGGGGCGGTGATGTCCCAAGTATTCAAGGGGAGTGAACATCCAGTAACTTACCTAAGTAGAAAACTCTCGCCGGCAGAAAAAAATTATGCCACGATAGAGCGCGAGTGTTTGGCTATAAAATGGGCCGTTGAGGCTCTACGCTTTTACCTTACGGGAAGAAAGTTTTTATTAGTAACCGATCACGCTCCATTAAAATGGCTTCATTTGATGAGAAATAACAATGCCCGATTGACCCGCTGGCATTTAGCACTCCAAGCTTTTAATTTTGTGGTTCAACATCGAGCAGGGAAAATGCATGGGAATGTGGATGTGCTCTCCCGGATTACATGCTGTCCACCAGAAATTGCGGCAGCAAGTAATATTTTAAGGGGGGGAATGTGTCACAAGGTAGACCTAAGGCAGTGATGGCTAACCTTTTTGAGCCCGAGTGCCCAAACTGCCGCACAAAACCAAAGAATTTCCTCAAAGTGCCAGCACGTCAATTAAAGCTCCATTTGCATAAGGTGCTTCATTTGCATAAATATTTGCATAATGTTACCATACACTAACTTTTAGTAAACATGCCTCTTAATGAGTATATGGATAAAGAAAGACTAAAAGGTTTCTACATTACTATAATCCAGTACCAACCGCCAGGCACATTAGGAACTACTACAAACGCTGCCCATTTAGAACCCATAGCAAACCCGCCGTATCCTAACAGCACTACCAGGACTCACAAAGCACCATACTCTACCTATCAAAAGGCAACACTGCAAATATTAAACCAATACATCTCAGAGAACAACAATACATGACCTACTGGGGAAAGAACAAGTGGCAATGTCAAATAGGAATTATATAAACAGAATACCTCAGCTCAGTTACACATGCAGAACAGACCATTATCAAACAAGGAATCACAATTTAGAAACAGGAAGACAATAATTAAACTGGGAACCCCAAAAGCCAAACTTGGAATATACAACAACACTGTAGAAATAAAACTATATATTAATTTCCTCTTGTACTAAACAAAGCGCAAAAATTAATGATGCACATTTCCCAGAGCTGACATATTCCAATTAATAAATTCAAAATAAAGAGATATTTTTCTACCTTTTGTGCATTTTTTTTCAGTTGCAATTGTTCCAGCCACTTTCTTCTGGTTTCTTCGTGTCTTCTGCTAACTCTCCATCTGCTGTCCATTTGTCCTTTCTTCTGTCTTCTTGGGTTTTTTTTCCATTCTCTCTCTACATCTGCTTTAACATACTAATCTTTCTCCTTTTGCTCTTTCCTCATTCCTATTTCATCTACTCAAAATTTACCCCTCCATCCTCAATCCCCACTTACTCTCCCAATACCCGGCCAATTGTAGATTTTTTATCCCTCCCACACAAAATATTTTTCCCCTCTCCATTTTACTCTCCCAGCCCCATCCCATTCTAATCCTCCCCAACACCAGCTCCCTTCTAGTTCCAGCCTCACCCAGCATCCATTCCCTTCTAGTCCCTGCATCAGCCCATTTCCAGTCCTAGCAGCCCCCCAACCCATTTCCAGTCCTAGCAACCCCCCAACCCAATACCAGTCCTATCCCCCCCTCATCAACCCACTTCCAGTCCTAACCCCCCATCACCCCATTTTCAGTTTAAGCCCCCCCCTATAACCCATTACCAGTCCTAACCCCCCATCAGCCCACTTCCAGTCCTAACCCCCCATCAGCCCACTTCCAGTCAGCCCCCCATAGCCCATTGCCAGTCCTAACCCCCCCATCAGCCCACAGTCCATTACCAGTCCTAACCCCATCAGCCCACCTCAAGTCCTAACCCCTCCCCATCAGCCCATTTCTTGTCCCAGCCCCCCATAGCCCATTATCAGTCCTAAACCCCCCCATAGCCCATTACCAGTCCTAACCCCATCAGACCACCTCCAGTGTTAACCCCCCATCAGCCCATTTCCAGTCCTAACCCCACCCAACAGCCCACCTCAAGTCCTAACCCCTCCCCATCAGCAGTCCTAACCCCCCCTAGCCCATTAGCAGTCCTAAACCCCCCTCTCTAGCCCATATGCAGTCCTAACGCCTAAATAGCCCATTACCAGTCATAACCCCCCATCGCCCCATTTCCCTCCAGCCCCCCTCAGCCCACAGCCCATTAGCAGTCCTAACCCCCCCCTAGCCCATTAGCAGTCCTAACCCCCCCCTAGCCCATTAGCAGTCCTAACCCCCCCAGCCCCTTAGCAGTCCTAACCCCCCCCCCTAGCCCATTAGCAGTCCTAACCCCCCCCTAGCCCATTAGCAGTGCTAACCCCCCCCTCGCCCATTAGCAGTCCTAACCCCCCCCTAGCCCATTAGCAGTCCTAACCCCCCCCAGCCCATTAGCAGTCCTAACCCCCCCTCTAGCCCATTAGCAGTCCTAACCCACCCCCCATGGCAAATTTTTAAAAAAAAAAAAGCAGCTGGCTCTGGCTTCTGCCGCGGCAGCGGCAGAATGCAATGTCCCGTGGGGCCCCCTCCGCCCGCTAAGCCCCTCTGCAAGGGCTTTCAGATTCGCGAGGGAGAGCGTCTCCCTCGCGTCACGGTTAAGCCCGCAGGGGCTAATGGGAAATTTCCCTTCAGTCCCTCGCGTCTAAAGGGGCTGATGGGAAATTTCCCATTAGCCCCTGCGGGCTTAACAGAGACGCGAGGGAGACGCTGTCTCCCTTGCGAATCTGAAAGCCCTTGCAGAGGGGCTTAGCGGGCGGAGGGGGCCCCGCGGGACACTGCATGCTGCCGCGTCCGCGTCCGCGGCAGCAGCCAGAGCCCGCTTTTTCTTTTTCTGCGGACCTTCACGCGTGCCAGCTGCAAGGCCTTCGCGTGCCACAGCTGGCACGCGTGCCATAGGTTCGCCATCGCTGACCTAAGGCAACCCGAGAAAATGGAGATCAGCACGAATGATCAGAGGAAAAATGACAGGGTAAACAAAGTAATGTCAGAAGGTTGCTATAGACAACCCAGGCACACGTGCACAAGGCCAATGAAGACACACCCAGGTAGCAAAGAAAGGGAATTTGCTTTGCCTAATAGGGATCAGCTGGGTGGAAGTGGAGCCAGGAGACACGAGGATAAAATATGCTCCCAAACAGTTAGAAGGGGAGAGGAGTTGAGGCAACAAGGGTCACAACCAGAGAGACCGTGGCGAACACAGCTGAAGCCGTGGAGAGCACGGAGTTGGTATGAAAGAGAGAAAGAGAGTGAGAATGTGTTATCGGAGCAACAAGGGAGCCAGCATAAAGGTCTGAGGGAAGCCAGAGACCTGAATGAAACGTTTGGAAGTCAGCAGCCTGATAGCGTGTATGTGCCTGGAAGACAAGAGAAACGTGGGAAGACTGCCATAGCAGGTACCAGTGCAAGAAATAAAAGTAGAGGCTATTTGCTATCTGAGAGTGTAAAACCCTGGAGTCATAGAAATAGCCACACAAAGACAAGCTATATAGAGGCTGAGAATAACTTTTCCCCTGATTACAGAAACCCTAGGAGAAGAGAGATTTCCTTACCAGAAAAAGCTGAAGATTTCCCTAGTGTTTGTGAGCTCCCAGCTTCTAGTAAAGGTCCGTCTAAAGCTTTGCAATCTAGGTCAGCTGAGCTAGACCTGAGCAGGCACAGAGCCTACCGTAATTACTCTACTAACAAACCAAACAAGGATTTGAGTTATCTACTGGGTTACCAGCAGGGGCAGAGCCCTGACAAGCTCAACTCAAAGCCATATGGTTTTTACCCAGAGAGGCATTAGCTCAGAGGGAGAAAGAAACTTCCTGTGTGACGAAGCAAGCCAGTCGTACCCTTATCCAACAGCTGATATTAAGAGCATAAATACAGGTGAACAAGAATTGATGGAATGTGAGAGTTCAGAGGTGTCTGTGGTTCCTGAACCGATGGATTGTTCTTTAACTGTGAGTGACCAGGAGTTTTCTCTGAGATAAATTACTTGATTATAACTAAAGTACCAGTGCTGTAACTTATGTGCTAATTGCTCTCACTCTCTTACAAACAGCAGACGTAAGCTGTGCTATCTGCAAACAAAAGGAAAAGCCTACATAGGATAGTAAGGCTGTTTATTCATTTCTTTTGTTTGATGTTTGAAGCTGAAGTAAGCTATTTTTGTTAACCATTTGTCTTTTGTTATATGCCAAAGTTGGCTCTTATTTTGTGTTGCCAAAAAGGAAAAGAAACCTCAAGGGACGGGGAATAAAGCCCTAAACATAGAATTAAACTTGTTCTGTGATTTGTACGAAGCAAGGCACAACTACCACCCTCAGGGAGCCAAGCAATACCGGTTCCTACCGCTTGGGCTATGAGGGCGTGACAACGGATACTGACCTTCTTAGCCTGTTTGCAGGAGTGATGGTCAAGAGTGCAGAGAGGGAAAGGGGGGTTAGTCGGTTAATTGCTTTAAATGTTAGTAGTAGTACCTTGTAAGTGATCCTGGATTGCACCAGTAGCCAATGTAGGTCCATGAGTATGGGTGTGATGTGATCTCTTCTGGATGTTCCGCAAATTATGTGGGCTGCTGTATTCATTGCCATCTGAAGTGGATTGAGGGAATTCTTAGGAAGGCCTTGTAGGATGATGTTAGCATAGTCGAAATGCAGCGTTACAAGCATTTGGAATATCGTTCTGAAATTGTCTGGGGCAAGTAGAGGTCTTAGGTGTCTTAATGTCCGTATCTTATTGTAAATGGCCTTGGTGGTATTCTTTATGTGTTCCTTGAAGTTGAGTTGTTGGTCTATTGTGACACCCAGGTAGCGTATGACCGATTTACATGGTAGTTCTGCATCTCGTACCTTCAAAGATGTGGGGGGAGAGAAGTTCTTGTTCTTAGTTATAAATAGGACTTCGGTTTTCTTGAAGTTTATATGTAGATTCTGGGATAAGAGTCAGTCAGTGATCGCGTTGAAACACTCTACTAGTGAGGATAGGTCGGGGTGTCTGATTTTAATTGGGGTTAATATTAAGTGTAGCGCCCTACTACCACCTAGGAGGTTGCCTGGAAGTAGAGGCGTGCCTTTTGTTGTCCCTTGTTATCAAGAGAATCCAGAGCCGTGGCTTCTGGGAAATGTAGTTGTGTATAATAAACTGAGTCCAAGGGGTTGGAAGGCAAATCACAGGAATTTATTTTTACTTCCTCCAAAACAGAGCATTTAGTAGCTCAACGCATGTTAAACAAAATTAGGATGCTTCTCCAACACAAAAAGACGTTTTATAACAACGCTTCCACAGCAACTTAAACATAGCACTGTTTAAGGCAGCTTATAACCACAGGCATGTGTTTCTTTCACAGTCTCAGTGTTCTACAATAAAGCATAAAGGTTCCTGCTCACTTTTGAGCCTGGCGTCTGCTTCATTCAAAGTGTCCAGCCTTTAAACACAGCTTTCAATGTTACTGGTTTACTTTAAACACAACTGACTCTCACTCACAAACTTTTGCAGCAATTAAAGTACTTGTTGTCCAGCTAATCCAGTCCTGGTTTTCCTTCCTTTTAAAAACCCCAAACTGCCCTTATACTGCCTTCTTACAAAAAGAGCAATCCATGCAAGATTCTATGGACTCTTGATCAGAAGGGCAAGGGTCTGTTTGCATGTCCTCAGATTCCTGTTCTATTGTCTCCTGGATTGGCTCAGCTTGAGCAGGCGAAGGGTTAATCTCTTCTAACAATTCTAGGAGTGCCTTCCAGCGTGACCTGTTTCCACCCTCAGGGATTCTAGCAGAGCTATACAGATCCTTAGCTGGTAGTAAACATTTCAGAGACTCTAACAGTTTTAAATTATTCTCAGTAAAAGCTTTAGGCACAGACCTTTTCAGAGCTGGTAACTTCCTGGCAGATCTCTGTACTACAGCCATTGTACCTTGTTCCTGGTCAGCAGCTTTCCCTGGTAAAGCCTTCCCGTCTCCAGACCCGGCTATACTTCTTCTATAGCACTGGTATCCACCTGGGCTGTGGCCTCCCATATGCTGAGACCTTTGGGGATCCCCTCTGAGGCTCTCCCTGGAAGATTTCCTACCTTCAGGCTTCCTGAAGGTTCTTTCTTCCTCTTCCTTGCTGGACTCACTCCCCTCAGTTTCCCTGGAGGTCTCCTTTCCTTGGAGCTCTCCCCTTTCCTGGTGCTCCTTTCTTTCTGGGTGCTCTGCTTTCCTCGGGTGCTCTGCTTCCCTCCAGTGCTCTCTTCTTTCTGTTCTCTGGGGTTTAAAAGAGAGTGGTTGCACTATCCCTTCAAACTCCTCCCTCAGGTGTTTCCCATTACCTTCCCTGGTTGCCTTGGAGCTTGGGCGTGGCCTACACTCAGCAACTGAATGTAGTTTTTTTCCTTTTGCTGCAGTTTGACCCTCATTGCTCTCAGGGCTATCCCTCTGCTGAAAGGTAAATGTTTTTATTTCACCTAATTCTCGGGGCTCCGATATGCTTTCGCCACCACATAAGACATCATCTGCATATATCAGACTGGATATATTAAATGATCGGATGATATCATAGATCGGTTGCATATATATGTTAAAAAGTAGAGCAGATAGGGAGGATCCTTGGGGTACTCCCTGTTGTTGATGGAATGGTTTAGATGTTGAGGATCCTATTTGAACATGTTGCCAACGGTTTGCTAGATAGGATTTACACCATTCCCAGGCCAAGCCATGATTTCCCTTTTCCTGAAGTCGATAGAGGAGTTGCTCATGGTTAACAGAGTCAAATGCTGCAGCAATATCAAGGAAGATGAGTACAAAGCCGTTTTCAATCTTGTCAATCCCTCTGGATAGGGTGTTGGTCAGTAAGGTGAGTAGAGTCTCCACGCCATGGGATTCTTGGAAACGATGCTGGCAGGGATCCAAAGGAGCTGATATGTCTATGTGTTGCTGTAGTTGTATTTGAGCCACTTTCTCGATGAGTTTGGCTAGTAGAGGTATACTTGAGATTGGACGGTAGGAGTCTGTTCTTGTCGGGTTGAGTTTGCTGTTTTTCAGGAGTTGGCATATAGATGTTTGCTTAAGGGTTGCTGAGAATGTTCCTGCAGCAAAGGAGAGCTTCATGATGTAGGCTAGGGTAGGGCTGAGGTTGGAGCGCATTGTTCTGATCCAGTGAGCAGGGCAAGGATCGTTTGGGACTGTAGTGGTGTTTATGGTAGCAATAAGGTCAGCAATGTATTTCTCTGCAGGACGAATGAAGTTTGTTAGCTGTGGCTGTACTTGAGGGATGTAGTTGGTTGTGGGATTTGGTGCCACATTTGTTTTGATGATTTTAGATTGCAGGTATTTGGCATAGGGCTGAGGCTGAATTGATACCATCTGATTGGGGGACGATGTCTTAGTTAATGATTTAGCAATGCTAAAGAGGTCACGTGGTTTGTTTAAAGAGCGGAGAAGTTCCGTGTGGTGTTCTCTCATTTTCTCAGCTATCTTCTCATGGTGTTGCTTTAGCATGTTTTTGTAAGTCATTTGGTTGGATTCAGAATGGGATTGGTGCAATTTTTGTTCCTGCTTTCTCAGAAATTGAAGAGAAGATCTTAATTCAGCAGAGAACCAAGGGGCTGGTTTTCTTTTCTTTGGTGGCTTGTTGGAAGCTGTTAATCTGCTTGAGGATGGTAGCTGCGAGCAGGAGTTTAGTGTGGTGTTCCATGTGTTGATCATCTCATCTAGGTTTTGAGCTGGTAGACGGAGTATTGGGAGAGCTCGGTTAATGAAGTCCTCTCTGTTTAGGGCTTTGAATCGTGTTGACGATCCTGAGGAGGCTGTAGTTGTTTGGCTGGTTGGAGTTTTGCTTTGTTGATGTGGGATTTGGAAGGCTATTAGATTGTGGTTGGACCATGGAACAGGGGTAGAATAGGGGTTAATATTGTTGTTGGATTCTGACTGGGGAGAAAAAATGAGATCGAGAGTATTTCCACCGAGGTGTGTAGGAGATTTCACTATCTGTGAGTAGCTAAGGTCAGACATGGCATCCAGGAAGGTGTTAGCATGGGTGGGTTGTAGTGAGGCAAGGTTAAAATCCCCAATCAACCAGTTAGGTTTATGTGGGCTTCCAGTGTTGCAAGCAAGTTCTATTATGTTAGAGAGATCCTCAGGGGGTGAAGAAGGGGCTCTGTAGATGAGATTTATGCTGATGTGTTTATTGGTCACAGAAACTATGTCCATGTGCGTGAGACTTGTAGAGGATAGTAGTTGGAATTGGAGGTTAGTTCTTGCTAGGATGAGTACTCCACCTCCCTTACGGTTTGTTCTATGGCAGGTATAAATTGAGTAGTCGGGGGATGAGTTGATTTATGGTGACAGTATCTGTGTCTGACAACCAGGATTCTGTAACCATAAGTATGTCTAAACTCAAATTATTAAGATCTGTAACGGCTGGCCACTTTTTGTGGACTGAACGTGAGTTGATGAAAGCGCATTTTAGATTACTATGTAGGGGTGTGGGTCCGGGCTTGGGGTTATACATGCTATTAAGGGATATATAAAGTAGATGGGAATGTCTGACATGGTGTGTATATGATGATGTGTGATGGGGACAGGTGTGATTTCTTCTGCTTAGGCTATGTAGGATGGGGATATGGTTAGATGTAAGAGTGAAAGCAGAGGTATTCTGGGTTGCGTTGGCAAGGAGGTAAAAACTAAGTATGGCAAGTAAAGAGGTGGCCATGTTAGGGTTGCTTGGGTCGTAAATGGTATTATGGTTTGACTGGCGATAACAACGATACCTAGTAGGCACAGAGGTAGGTGACTGATAGTTACAGGCTGCTTCGGAAGAAGTGGGTCGCTGGTAGTTACAGGTTGCTAGTAACAATAGAAAATGGACAAAACGATACAGGCTACTGGCAACAGTAAAGATAGATGAGGCTACTGTCGACAATATAAGTGGTCAAATAGAGACAGGGTACTGGCAACAGAAAAGCTAAAATGCAGGTTACTGGCAATAGTACAAGTGATCAAATAGAAGCAGGTTACTGAAAACAGTATAGTTAGTGCATGCTACAGGCAACTGTAAGAATGCAGGCTACTGGCAACAGTACAAGTGATCAAGTGTAAACAATTGCTGGCCAACAGTAAAAGTAAATGTAGACTACTGGCAGTATAGTTAATGCAGGCTACAGGCAACTGTAAGAATGCAAGCTACTGCCAACAGTATAGGTGATCAAGTAGAAACAATTACTGGCGACAGTAAATGTAGACTACTGGCAACAGTAAAGAGGTCAAGAATGTAACAGTTATACGAGGTTAAAGATATTGCTGGTAGCAGGGATAATATAAGGGTACTTTGTTTTGTCCATTCAGGTGATGTATACTTGCTGTGATGGAAAAGGTGGTCTTGCTGATGGTGAGAGCAAGTTCAACCCTGGGGGAGCTCAAGCTGCTAGTTAACTGTGGTGATGAAAACGGATCACTTTGATGTTTCTTGGGCGTCTCAGAGAGGGCCGCTGCCTAAGGGCCGTGCCAAAGGGCCCTCTGGCGAGATAAATGTTAACTTTGTTCAGTTGGCAGTATTTTCAGTCGCTACATATCTGGTCAACTCAGGCCACCTGAAGAGTTGTAAGTTGGAAGCTAGATAAGTGATGGCTGAAAGCTGCCACTAACTAGATAAAGTCATCCTTTATCTAGTTAATGCTGCTCAGGCCAAATATTTAGTGGCTGCCCCTATCCAGATATTGCAGTTGTTATTGCTCCAATATTTAAGCACCACAGCTGACCACCATGGTGTTTTAATATCGGCCGTTTGAAAATCAGCCTCTGTGTTCAAGAAGACTAAAGGTAGACAAAGTAAAGAGGCCAGATAGGATGGGTATTAAGGGACGTTTTGGTGACTCTGCTGTGCGACCTTTCATTAGAGTTAGGAATAGTTTTGTGCATCTGTTTCCTGTCATACAAGGAGAAATGAGGAGAAAGCTGGAAACTACAGGTTGATTAGTCTAACCTTGGTGGTAAGTCACTGAAAGGAGTCATTATTAAAGCCACAATAGTAGTCTCTCAGGAATCCAGTGGCTTATAGGATCTGAGACAGCATGGTTTTCACAGAGGTAGATTTTGTCAGACAAATCTGATAAATTTCTTTGAGTGGGTAAAATGAGAACTGCATCAGGAGAGTGTGCTAGATGTGGTATACTTAGAAACATAGAAACATAGAAATATGACGACAGAAAAAGACCACATGGCCTATCTACTCTGTCCTTCCATAACAACTACAACAGTCCACTTTTTGCCTTTAGAGATCCTCTGTGTTGGTCCCATGCTTTCTTGAATTCAGTTACTGTCCTCATCTCTACCACCTCCACTGGGAGACTATTCCACGGATCCACTACTCTTTCCGTAAAGAAATATTTCCGCATATCACTCCTGAATCTATCTCCCTTCACCCTCATCCCATGTCCCCTAGTAGCAGAACTTGCTTTCAATTGAAAGAGGCTCTCTCCCTGAACATTTATGCCACGGAGGTATTTAAACATCTCAATCATATCACCTCTATCCCGCCTTTCCTCTAAGGTGTACATATTAAGATCCTTAAGTCTGTCCTCATATGCTTTATAATGAAGCCCATTAATCATTTTGGTAGCAACCCTCTGCACCGACTCCATCCTGTTCACATCCTTTTGAAGGTGCGGTCTCCAGAATTGCACACCATACTCCAAATGAGGTCGCACCAAAGACTTATACAGAGGCATTATCACCTCCTTTTTTCTGCTAGCCATTCCTCTCCGTATGCACCCAAGCATCCTTCTAGCTTTTGCTGTCGCCTTTTCCACCTGTTTAGCTACTTTAAGATCATCAGACACAACCATGCCTAGGTCCCGCTCTTCTTTAGTGGACAAAAGTACTTCACCTCCTATACTGTATTGCTCCCTTGGATTGCTGCAGCCCAAATGCATGACCTTACATTTTTTAACATTAAATCCCAGCTGCCAAATTCTAGACCATTCTTCAAGCTTAGCTAGATCCCTCCTCATGTTATCTACCCCTTCCTGGGTGTCTACTCTATTGCAGATTTTGGTATCATCCGCAAAGAGGCAAACCTTACCCGACAGCCCTTCCGCTATATCACTAACAAAGATGTTAAAAAGAATCGGACCAAGGACAGATCCCTGGGGCACACCACTGGTAACATCCTTCTCCTCAGAGTGAGCTCCATTTACTTGTACTCTTTGTCGCCTCCCACCCAACCAATTTCTAACCCAAGCAGTAACTTTAGGGTCCATCCCTAGGGTGCTCAGTTTGTTTATAAGTCGCCTGTGAGGAACAGTGTCAAAGGCTTTACGGAAATCTAAATACACCACATCTAGAGCTCTCCCTCGGTCCAACTCCCTGGTCACCCAGTCAAAAAAATCAATCAGATTTGTCTGACAAGACCTGCCTCTGGTGAATCCATGCTGCCTCGGATCCTGTAATCCGCTGGACTCCAGAAACCTCACTATTTTCTCTTTCAGCAGCGTTTCCAATAATTTACTCACCACCGAAGTTAAACTAACCGGCCTGTAGTTTTCAACCACATCCTTACTTCCGCTTTTGTGTAAAGGCACCACATGAGCCTCTCTCCAGTCCTTTGGCACCACTCCTGACTCCAACGAGGCATTGAAAAGGTCAGTCAGTGGAGCTGCTAGAACGTCCCCAAGTTCCCTCAGTATTCTAGGGTGTATCCCATCCGGTCCCATCGCTTTGTCTACTTTAAGTTGAGCTAGTTTCTCACGAACACAGTCTTCTGAAAATAGTTCAAGATGTCCCTCGCTTCTGTTCTTATTTGTGGGTGTTTTCTGAGGTCCTGCTCCTGGTTCTTCATCTGTGAACACAGAACAAAAATATTTGTTAAGCAATTCCGCTTTATCCTTATCAGCTTCTACATATTCCCCCCCTGCACCCTTGAGTCTGACAATACCACTTTTGCTCTTCCTCTTCTCACTAATATATCTGAAAAATGTCTTATCCCCCCATTTTATTGCATTGGCTATTTCCTCCTCCTTTTGAATCTTTGCCTTCTTGACTATTTTGCTAGCTTCTCTAAGTTTTTCCAAATACAGATGCCTGTCTTCTGCTCTCTGTGATCTCTTGTATTTCATGAAGGCCTCCCTCTTTTTCTTCACTTTTTCAGCTACTTCCTTCGAAAACCATAGCGGTCTCCTGTTCCTTTTGCCTTTATTTACCATTTTAACAAAAAGGTTGGTTGCCCTTAAAATACCCCCTTTCAGTTTTGCCCACTGTTTTTCTACATCCCCCAGCTGTTCCCATCCCACTAACGACTCCCTGAGGTATTGGCCCATCTTCGCAAAGTTAGTCTTCCTAAAGTCTAAGATCCTCACCTTGGAATGGATTCTAACAGCCCTAGTCCTAATACTGAACCACACCATCTGGTGATCACTGGATGCAAAATGATCTCCCACTACAACATCAGAAACACTTTCACCATTGGTAAGCACCAAGTCCAGTATGGCCCCTTCACGTGTGGGGTCTGTTACCAATTGCCTGAATAGTTCTCCCTGTAGAGAATCCAGGATCTCCTTACTTCTAGATGATACTGCAGCAGGAATGTGCCAATCAACATCTGGCATATTGAAATCTCCTATCAGTAGCACTTCCCCTTTCCTAGCAATGCTGCATATGTCTTCAATTAACTCTCTGTCCACCTCTTCCTCTTGTGAGGGAGGTCTGTATATCACTCCAATGCAAATAGATTTCTCTTTCCCTCTTTCTAGTTTAACCCACAATGCCTCCTCTCTCCCTTTTAAGCTCTGTAATTCCAAAGCTTTAATAGTAGTTTTTACATATAGTGCCACTCCTCCTCCTCTTCTTCCTACCCTGTCCTTCCTGAATAAAGTATAGCCAGGTATAGTTACATCCCAGTCATTGTTTTCTGTGAACCATGTTTCTGTAACTGCCACTAAATCCAAGTCAGCCACTCCCACCAAAGCTTCAACCTCAGGGATCTTATTTCCCATGCTACGGGCATTAATACACACTGCTTTCCATATGTTACCCCTGTTACCCATTTCCATAAAGGTATTTAATGTATCATCTACCTGGGGGCTTTCACTTACCTGGGGGCTTTCTTCACCCATCCCCAAGGAATCTAGTTTAAAGCCCTCTTCAGTAGATTAGCCAGTCTACTACCAAAGATGCGTTGACCTCTCTTGGACAGATGGATGCCATCTCTGCTTTGCAACCCTTGGAAAAGCATCCCATGGTCTAGGAAACCAAAACGCTCTCGATGACACCATCCACGCAGCCATGCATTTGTCTCCAGGATGCGAGCCTCTCTGCCTTGGCCTTTACCCTCAACAGGGAGGATTGAAGAGAACACCACCTGTGCACCTAACTGCTTCACCCTCTGTCCCAGAGCCATGAAGTCACTTTTGATACGTTCCGAGGTATACCTGGCAGTATCATTTGTTCCAACATGGATTAGCAACATTGGGTAATAGTCTGTGGGATTGATGAGTCTCGGCAAACTCTCCGTAACATCTTGGATTTTGGCACCAGGCAGACAGCATACCTCTCTGGACATCAAGTCTGGTCGGCAGATGGACGCCTCAGTACCCCTCAGAAGAGAGTCTCCAACCACCACCACCCTTCGTTTCCTTCTGGTGACTGATTCCGCAACTTTGGGGTACTTGAACTCTGGTTCTTCCCTTGGATTTTAGTAAGGTCTTTGAAACTTTTCTGCATAGGTGACTAATAATACTGAGCACCTTTGGTATGATCCTAATAAATTGAATAGGTTAGGGACTGGTTGAGAGGGAGGCGAAAAAGAGTATTGGCAAATGCAGTTCACTCTAAGGATATTACCAGTGGTGTGTCACAGGGATCAGTCCATAGACCAGTTCTTTTTAACACTTGTAAGTGATGTGGCAGGATTGTATGAAGATAATTGAGGTGTGAAGATTGGTGATAGACTCGTCAACAACCTTTGCTATGCTGATGATACCACATTACTGTCTGAAAGTGGAGATGATCTGAAACATTTGCTTCTCAGTATCAAGAAACAAAATCTTAAAATGGGCCTGCACCTTAATGTAAATAAGACAAAGATCCTAACAACTGGCAAAATCAGTAAGTTCATCATTGATGGAGGAGATATTGAAATAGTTGACAACTTTAACCTGCTTGGATCAACTATTAATAAAGAAACGACAAACAGTCAAGGAATCCGACGATGCATTGCTTTTGGCAGAATGGCTATGAAGAACCTAGAGAAGATTCTCAAGAGCAGAGATGTCTCTCTCCATACAAAGATTTGACTTGTTCAAGCCATGGCATTTTCAGTTACATCATATGAATGTGAAAGTTGGACAGTAAAAAAGAAAGACAGGAAGAAAATTGATGCCTTTGAATTATGGTGTTGGTGACGAATACTGTGTATACCATGGACAGCCCAAAGAACAAACCAGTTAGTACTAGATGAGATCAAACCTAAGCTTTCTTTAGAAGCTCAGGTGACAAGAATTTGACTTTCATACTTTGGACATATTATGCGAAGAGAGAGATCAATAGACAAAGACATCATGCTTGGCAAGGTAGAAGATTGATGCAAAAGAGGAAGGCCAGCAATGCGATGGATTGATACATTGACAGTAGCTCTGGCTGCTACTCTATCAACAATGAGCCACCTGACTGAAGACTGAACACAGTTTAGGACAACTATCCAGAGGATTGCCATGGGTTGACAATGACTCAACAGCACTTAACAACAACAACACAATGGCAGGAAGGCTTTCAGGTGATATTATATCTTTTTGTGGATGATAACTGTGTTTGGTCTTCAGTTAGGTGGCTAATTTTTTATAGTAGCATACATACAGTGATTGCTATTATTGTTTTGATCCATCACATTGCTGGCCTCCTCTTTTGCGCTGACCTTAATCCTTGTGAAGCATGTCTTTCTCTATGATCTTTCTCATCATATGATGTACCCAAATTATGAAAGTTTAAAACCCTAAAAGATATGGAAAACAGGAGAAGGGATCAGGTGAAATTTCAGGAATGGCCTACAGTGTGGCAGATACATTTTAGTGTGAAAAAATACAAGGTCATATTGTTAGGCTGTATAAAGCCAAAGGAATGGTAAAGTATAGGGGTAAAGTTCTCTGCAAAAAAAAAAAAAAAGTAGGAGCTGGGGGTGGTCATTATCTTGTAATTTTAAGGTGGCCAAATAGTCAAAGCGAAAAGCCAGAAGTATGCCTGGATGCTTTAGGAGAGGAATAATCTGCAGGAAAAATGTAGTTACTCACCTGTAACAGGTGTTCTCTGGGAACAGCAGGAATAAGTCACATATGGGTGACATCACTGATGGAGCCCATGCTGTAATGATCCCCAGCTTCCATGGGAAGCTTTTAGGAGGTTCACCATGCATGCATGCCTGTCTTCCTACCCGAAGAAGCCATCTTATCTCAGCATGACGTAATAGCTTAATGAAGACAAACAATAATCAACTCCATGGGGAGGAGGGAGGGTAGTGAGGACTTATCCCTGCTGTTCCCAGAGAACATCTGCTACAGGTAACCACACTTTCTCTGGGAACAAACAGAAAGCAAGACCTCGCATATGGGACTCCCTAGCTATAGGTTACCGAAAAAACCTGTAAAAAGCCCAATGGGGCAACCAGAGAACATGAACCAAGAGAAACAGGATAAGGAATCTCTGAAAGGTTCTGAAGTTCAGTGTACAGGGAAGGCATTAACATCAGAATGATTGTACAGTAGCCTGGATGAACTGAAGGACCAGAGGGAGGAGTTGTATCTAATTCTCATACAGGTGCCGGAGTATGGCTTTTAGCCAAAATTGCTGTCACAGTGGGAATCGCCATCCACTGAAGACCACATAACAACCCTATAGATCTTCAGCATGGAGACTGAATGCAGGTTTCGCCACAGAAGCAGCCATACCTCGGATGTTATGAGCCATCACATATCGTTCCAGGCTCAGATCAACCTGAGCAAATGCAAAGGAGATGTCCCCAATCCATAGGGAAAGGGTACACTTGGAAACTGCAATGCTGTCTATTAGGGTCAAAAGAGAAAAAGAGCTGGGAAGAATGCTGGTGGGATTTCATCCGTTCCAAATAGAAAGCCAGAGGTCTCTTACAATCAACTGTGTGTACAGCGGCCATAGCCCTGCTGGCATGAGAACTGGGAAAAAAGGTGGGCAGTACTACCGATTGGTTGAAATGGAAGGCAGAAACTACCTTAGGAAGAAACTTAGGATGAGTCCAGAGGACTACTCTAGTGTGGTAAAATCTGGTGAATGGACAGTATGCCACCAGTGTCTGCAGTTCACTAACTCTGTATATAGAGGTGACCGTTATCAAAACCACTACCTTTCATTTGAGATGTTTCAGCAAACAGGAGCTGAGAGGTTCAAAGGGAGCTGAAAGGAGAGGCCCCAACACTACATTGAGGTCCCAAGCCATTGTCAGGGGCTTGCAAGGGGGGCCGCAAGAGCAGGAGACCTCTCATAAAGTGGCCCACAAGAGGGTGTGTGAAGATGGGTTTACCATTAACACCACAGTGGTATGCCGCCACTGCACTTAGGTGCATTCTCAATGAGTTAGATTTGAGAGCAGAGTTGGAGAGGTGGAGAAGATAAGTCAGCAACACCTGGACAGTGTATGTAAAGGAGTCTAGCACCTTTTGTGCAAACCAGATGGAAAACCGACAACCTTTGAAGGAGTAGCATGGCAGGTGGAGTCTTTACATGAGGTGAGGAGCACATTTGCAGGGAGGTGAAGTTCCACAAGAACTGTGCACTCAGCATCCATGCTGTGAGGGCAAGGGAGTGGACGCTGGGGTGAAGAAGAGACCCGCCATCCTGAGAGATCAGATCTGGTCATAGCCCATTTGGAGGGGCTGCCTCCAAGACAGTCATAGCAGAAGAGGAGACCACAATTTCCTGGGCCAATGAGAAGCATAGTAGCCCTGTGCGTTTGAAGCTTGAACAAGGTTTTGGCCACCAGCGGGGTCAGTGGATATATATAGAGCAGACCATCGTTCCAATCCTACAGGAAAGCATTGGAGGCAACCTGACTGCTGCATGGAATCCTGGAGAAGAAATGTGGCACCTCAGCATTGTCTTGTGATGCAAAGAGATCTATGCTTGGACTGCTCCACATCTGGAAGATGCAGCTGACTACCCATGTGCTGAGGGCCCACTCGTGTGATTGAAGGATCCTGCTCAGATGATCCGCCAAAACACTGAGCTCCCACGGCAGATACATGACCCAGATGATCATGCCCTTGGAAAGGGCAAATTTCCAGAGATGCACAACTTCCCAACAGGGAAGGTAAGAACCTATGATACATAGAAAATTGCCACTTGGTTGTCCATCTGGAGGAGGATGATTTGATTTGCCAACTGTTCCTGAAACAGCTGAAGGGCATTCAAAATGGCATGGAGTTCCAGGAATTTGATCCGGTGTAAGCACTCCCAGGCCGTACAGATATCCTGCATGCACAGACAGTCAAGATAGGCCCCTCCCCCAGCCCATCTAGGAGGCATCCATAATCAGGACACATTGATGTGAAGGAACTTGAAAGGGAAAACCTGTGAGCAGGTTTTGAGGCTGTAGCCACCAGGACAGGGATTCCTTTAGTGGCGGAGTGACCACTACCCTGTCCCTGAGATGACCCATGGCTTGACGCCACTGCATACAAAGAGTCCACTGTGCTTGCCTCATCTTTAGATGGGCAAGAGAGGTAGCACGGACCATGGAGGCCATGTGGCTGAGGATGCGAAGCATCTGTCGGGCCAACATGGCTGGACTCTGCTGTAATTCGCAGGACACTGCAATGAGACACCTGGCCTGATCCGTTGGCAAATAGGCTTGAGCTAGGGTGGTATCTAGGACAGCCCCAATGAACTCTAGGCATTGAAAGGGCTGCAGGTGAGACTTTGGATAGTTAATCACAAAGTCGAGATGTTCCAGTATCTGAATCATGAGAGTTGCAGACTGCTGAACCTTGGCCGGCACTGTGCCTCTGATGAGCCAGTTGTCCAGGTAGGTGAAGACTAAAACATCCAGGATCTAGAGGAAGGTGGTGATGACCGCCAGACATTTTGTGAAGACCCTCAGGGCAGAGGCTAGGCTGAAAGTAGCACCCGATACTGATAGTGTCTGCTGCTGAGCATGAAACAGTTACTGCTGATGAAAGGAGTGAATGGGGCTGTGAGTATAGGTATCTTTGAGATCCAGGGAGCAAAGCCAGTCTTCCTGCTGGAGTTAAGGCAACAACATTCCCAAGGACACCATTTTAAATTTTTATTTCACCAAGAAATGGTTGAGATTCTGTAGATCTAAGATGGGTCTGAAGCCATCCATTTTCTTGGGAACCAGGTTATAACAGAAGTTCTAGCCTGAGATGTTCTAGCCTGGTTCTAGCCTGAGATGTTGGGACCATCTTGATGGCAAAATTGGCCAGGAGAGTTTGAATATCCCGTTGAAGGAGCTCTCGGTGGTGAGGATCGAGGGGGTTCTCCCCTGGGAAGAACAAGAGAGTCTGTTATCACTGGCCATCTGTGGGCATAATGGACCAACCTCTCCCCCTCCCCCCCCCCCCACTTGTGGACGTATGGTGCTTGAGATGGGAAGTAAAGCCATGCTCTACTGGAAATAGTCAAACAATGCCATCTGGTTTTGGCTGTGGGGCAGACTGGGGCTTTAGTGGCTTTTGGCGGTGTTGCTGATGCTGACCCTGGCCCTTTTGTTGCTGACCTTGCTGAGGCCCATGATAGGCTGGATAGGGAGGATAGCTGCTGTAATACCTCCTCTTCTTTGGGTAGACAGCCTGTGGTGCTGGAAAACCAGGCATTCTTCTTTGCTTTCCCACTCATCGGAGTCTGAGCCTGTGAGGAAGTTGAAGTATCAACAGTTGTCCTCCTGGCATCAATTGTGCTTAGGAGGGGTAGAGGAGACAGGGGTTCACTAAGCCCCTGATGATGGCCCTCCAACTTGGAGGCATTCAGGAAACCCTAGGCATCAAGAGCAAATCTGAGCACATGTCTGAGCCCTTTCCCTTGCTGGGGAGGGCATGGGTTTCAAGGATGGGCCACACCTCAATCGATGGGGCCACCACCGAGTATGGGGCCACCATCATCATTGGTTCCCTTGCAGACTACATGGCCAGGAATGTAGTGAGACTGTTTTGAGGGCCTGCATATGCTTGGCAAGAAGTGGTCACGAATGTGGCCGGGGCAGTGGCCACAGCCTCTGATGCTGGCTCCTTCATCAGGGACTCCATGATGGTGACCACATTAGGAGACCCTCAATGGCTCTCAGGGGCATTGGCAGGCGACTCCTCCCACTGGGACAGCTTCATCCTTGGAGATGTGCTGAGGGGGACTTCGATGCCTGCGTCCATGGGTTTTACCCTGGTTCTTGGCATCACTTCTTCATGTCGACAGGGTGGAGGATCAATCCTTCTGGGGGCGAGCTTCATTGAAGGATAGCCTCCTGTCCAGGTTACCACAGCCCCTCCATTCCAAATGAGCTCGGGTACCATACTGTGGTGAGGATTCAGCAGAAGCCCTCGAGGGCATCAATGCAGATGTTGGCGCCGATGCTACCAACTCCGAGGATCCAAACAGCAATTCCTACTGTTTCTCTCAATTCTTCAGCCCCTTCCGAATTATCTGCATACATAGAGCGCAGGTGGAGGGTTTGTGGTCAGGCCCAGGGAACGGAATGCACCAACTATGGAAGTCCGTCACCGAGATGGTACGGGCACACCTGATGCATTTTTTGAACCCAGTGATTGGTTAGCTCATATTGGGGAAGACAGCTTCCGCCAAATCAAAGGACACCAATGTCCCAACCAACCCAGGGGGAGCACAAGAGAAGAGACCCACGCCAAAAAAGGACAAAAAGAAAAAAATACTGAGAAACACAGCAGTGTCAAGGCATCAACTCTCTCGAATATGGGCAGGAAGATGAGTGACAAAAAATCAAAACAGAAAGGAGAAAAACTGAAACACAAATGTTAATTCAACTTTCCGGGGCAGACAGATAGATGTCTGAAGGGCTCCACGGAAAAGAAAGAATGAGGTTAAATGGCTCCTTTGGGCAGGAAGACAGGCATGCATGCATGATGGACCTCCTGATAGCTTCTTATGGAAGCTGGGAATCATTCCCTCACAGGCTCTGTCGGTGACGACACCCATATGTGAGGATCTGCCTCCTGCTTGTTCCCAGAGAAAATGAAGTAATTATTCCTGGCAAGATGTCAGTTGAAGTACTGAATAGAATTCTGAAGACCACATCTTCCCAAAAGATATGAGAACATAGGAACATAAGATATGCCATACTGGGTCAGACCCCAAGGGTCCATCAAGCCCAGTATCCTGTTTCCAACAGTGGTCAATCCAGGTCACAAGTACAGTACCTGTAAGTTTCTATTGCGCTTGTCTAGGGATAAGCAGTGGATTTCCCCAGTGCTCTTTAATAATAGTTAATGGACTTTTCCTCCAGGAACTTGTCCAAACCTCTTTTAAATCCAGCTACACTAACAGCTTTTACCACATTCTCTGGTAATGAATCCAAAGTTTGATTACACATTGAGTGAAAAAAATATTTTTCCTGATTAGTCTTAAATGGACTACTTTGTAGCTTCATTGTGTGTCCCCTAGTCTTTCTACTTTTTTGAAGGATTAAAAAACGGATCTACACTTACTCGTTCCACACCATTCATTATTTTATAGACGTCTATCATATCTCCCCTCAGCCATTTCTTTTCCAGGTTGAAGAGCCCTAACTTTTTAAGCCTTTCCTTGTAGGGATATCCTTTCATCCCCTTTACTGTTTTGGGTGCTCTTCTACGTACCTTTTCTAAATCTGCTATATCCCTTTTAAGATATAGCAACCAGAATTGCACACAGTATTAAAGGTACGGTCGCACCATGGAGCGATACAGAGACATAATATACTTGGTTTTATTCTCCATTCCTTTTCTTATGTTTCCTAGCATTCTTTTTGCTTTCTTGGCCCCCACTGCACACAGGGTAGATGGTGTCAATGTATTATCCACAATAATGCCTAGATCTTTTTCCTGCATGGTTATTCCTAATGCGAAACCTTGCATCGTCTAACTGTTGTTTTTCCCTAAATGCATAACTTTGACCTTGTCCACATGAAATTTTGTCTGCCATTTGGATGCCCAGTCTCCCAATTTTTCAAGGTCCTCTTGTGATTTTTCACATCCTCTTGTGTTTTAAGAACTTTAAATAATTTTGTGTCATCTGCAGATTTGATCACCTCAATTGTTATCCCATTTCCAGGTCATTTATGAAAAAGCAGTAAGCCCAGCACAGATCCCTAGAGTACTCCATCATTCAACTTTTCCGTTGAGAAAATTGGCCATTTAGCCCTATTCTCTGCTTTCTATCTTTTAACCAGTTCTTAATCCACAATAGTAGATTGCCTTCTATTATTTTTATTTGCTCCAAGAGTCTCTCATGAGGGACCTTGTCAAAGGCTTTCTGAAAATCCACATACACTATATCAAATGGCTCATCTTTATCTACCTGTTTGTTCACTCCTTCAAAAAAATATACAATTTGTGAGACAAGACTTTCCTTGGCTAAATCCATCTTGGCTTTCTGCTACTAAACCATGACTATCTACATAATAAGTAATTTTCTTATTTATGACGGTTGTGAGACTGTGCCGGTCTTAGGCGGTTGCCTAGACCTGGGCATAGCCTGAAGTTGTGGAAATAAGTACACTGCAGTTGTGACCAGAGTGAAAATTAAGGTTGGGTTTTATTCCCTTTCCCTTGAGGATGTCATAGAATAAGGACAACATAAATGAACGGTTGCTTCACCGGTGCAGAGGATTCTTAACAAATAATAATTATGCTTCTTTCCAGCAAATAAAGTCCATCACATTTCCAATGTGCAAAAATACAGTTTCTTTCTTGCTCCTTTTCTTAACAGAGAGACTCTATGTTATCAGCCACACATAAAGCACATTCCATGGGCTCAGGGATGTTTTCTGGGCTATAGCTCTCCCACTGCATAGGGCCAGGACCGGGTCCTGTGTATGGACACTGAGCCCCTGTGAAGCTGCTCTCCGAGCCTTGTCCTGGGGAAACCTCAGTTGCTGTGAGTTGGAGCTGCTTTTGGGTGTCCCAGATAGCAGGAGCTGTGCTGGGGATTTCTTCCCACGGCTTAGGCCAATAAGAGTTCACTAGCCTGTTGTAAGCCTGGCTTTTCCCACGGAGACCCCCTTCTCTCCCTTTACCAAAGATAGGGTACTTATCTCTTCCTGTGGAGAAGATGGTTTCAAACTCTTCTGCTTCTAGCCAAGGCTTTCTCTCTGCCCTGCAGCCTGCTCTTCTTTGGGAACACCGGTTACTGTGCTTAGCTGCAGGAAACTCACTTCCTGCCTTCAGTGAGCTTCTCTGGACGTGACCTCTGCCCTCTGTTGGCTTGGCTGTTTGCCTCAGTACGAGGACCCCTCTGGCTGGGAAGACTTTGCTACTGTCTTTCTTAGCTCTCCCGGGTTTATCAGCCTGCCTTTCTTCAGCCCTGGTTCTCCAAGGCAACGTGTCTTTCTGTAACTGCTTTGGAGTTCTGGTCTCACCTTCTCTCCAAGCCTGCCTGGAACTGCAGTCAGACTTCCTTTGGTCTCTGCTTTCCTCCTCAAACTCAAACTCCTGCTCCAGCCCTAGTCCAGGCTCCAGCTTCCTTCCTTCCCTCCTTCCTAGTTCCAGCTCGCCTCCTCTCTGTGGGATTTCCCACCTGTTTTTATCTCTCTGCTCATCTAACGTAGAACGTGAGTCTGGGTCCAGGTGAGCCTGATTGGAACCCTCAATTCTTACTGCGTCACTAAAACCATGTGGAAAGTTTGTTTTCCTTTTCCCTGCCTCTCTGCATTGTGAATACTGCAACTGCCCATGTGGCTACAAGGTAAGCTCTTCTTTCTTATTATCTCTTAATAACTCAGGGTCTGTGCTGTCTACCTCATGACACGGTTTCTACCATTTCGACAGGTACTGATGTCAGGCTCACTGATATGTAATTTCCTGGATACCCCCTGGAAGCCTTTTACAAAACTGGCATTACATTGGCAACTTTCCAATGTTCAGGTACTACAGATGATTTTAATGAAAGTTCACAGATTACTAAAAGTAGGTCTGCAATCTCATATTTCAGTTATTTCATCACTCTGGGATATATGCCATCTGGTCCAGGCGATTTCCTACTTTTTAGTTTATCAAATAGTTGCATTACATCGTCCCAATTTATCGATATTTGTTTTAGTTTGTCTGATACATGACCTTTAAATATCATTTCTGGCATTGGTAAGATTCCTTGATCATCTTCAATAAAGACTGAAACAGAAAATTTATTCAGTCTCTCTGCTATGGCCTTGTCCTCTCTCAGTGCCACTTTTACCCCTCTATCTAATAGTCCAATTGACTCTCTCACAGATGTTTTGCTACAAACATATTTGAAAAAAGTTTTTATGTGTGTTTGTTTCCACGGCAAACTTCTTTTCAAATTCTCTTTTTGCTTACCTTATCAATGTCTTACATTTAATTTGCCAGTACTTAAGCTGTTTTCTGTTTTCATCATTTGGATCTTTTTTTCCATTTTCTGAAAAATTTTCTCCTAGGTAAAACAGCCTCTCTGACCTCACTTTTAAGCTATGCTGGCTGTTTGGCCTTCCTTTCACCTTTTTAAAAGTGTGGAATACATCTGGTCTGGCTTTCTAAGATATTATTTTTAAATAATAACCAGGCCCTTAAGGAAAGGTACTGTCTTGGTTTAGCTCCTATCTTACCTTTTAAGGTTTCAATGTCACTCACATTCCTTTCCCCAGAAGTTGCTGTGTGTGGTACCACAAAGCTTGTCCTTTCAATATTTTCCTTAGTCCTTTGGCCTCCCTTATCCAGTCAATGGGGATCTTTGCCTACTTTTAAGTGGATGATATTGTTCTTATTGTTCATCTGGACAGCTCTCTCCTTGATCTCTTAGCAATCAATGATTGACTAGCGAAAGTATCAACATGGCTTCATGTGGTTAAATCCCTAAAAAACAACCACAGGGTCATCTTCAACTCCTCAAATTTCTCCACTTTTTGGCAACAATCTCTTCTCACTTTCAACCTCATTCAAGTATCTTGGCTTCCTCATTGATTCTGATCCTCTTTCTCTAGTCAGCTTAATCAACTGACCAAATCCTCCTTCACTGCTTTCTGCTGTTTTAAAGCCTTATGCCCTCTCTTATTCTGAGCAGCACAGACTTCCCAATTCTCAGTACAGTTATTGGATGGCTAGACTATTATAATACAATTTATTCTAGACTTCCTGCATGTCAACTCAAAAAAATGTCAAAACGTTCAGAACATAGCCATTTGCATCATTTCCTATGCACGGAAATTCAATCATATAACTCCCCTCTTTATTCAACATCATTGGCTTCCGATCCCTTTCCAAATGAATTTTAAAATCCTCTCCCTGGCTCATTGTGATTTGCACAATAAAGCCCCAGAATACCTCTTGATCCTCAGTATCCCTTATGCTCCACCTCATTATCTATGTTCTCTCCACAGCAATCATTCAACTATCCCCCCTCCATCTAGAGTCAGACCTGAATTTACAAGGAACTCTGCTTTCTGTGTGGCACCATCCTTTGGAGCAGTCTCCCTCTGTCCATCCAATTAGAAGCTAATTATAAAAGATTCAAGTCCCTACTAAAACCGCATCTCTTTGAGTAGGCTTTCAGGACAGGGGCAGCCCAGTGATAATCAGTGGATATACACGGCATAACAGACCCACTCTTACTTCTATGTTTTGTTTTTAGTATTGTAATCTACTTTACTTGTATAATCCTTTGTCTTTTTATGATACTGTGTTTGGGTATATAGGAAGTGCACTGTCCCTCTCCAAAGGGATTATCAGCAGTTCACCTTAAAAGAGTCTAAAACTTGACTCAGAGAGAGGGATTAAGAAGCCAGCTGTATGCACAGAGGTCCATAGAGACAAAGTTCTTTCCAAAGCAGGGCTAGGAGAACAGTTCAGCAGTAAGGTAGGTGGTTTAGGAAATGGGAACCATATACTTACCGAAACCCAAGTAACTGCCTGGACTTTGAAATGAACTAAATTCTGACTTTGATTTTTTGGGTCGGGGGAAGGGCCTTGAGAACCCAGTCTGTGAAAGCAACAGGCTGGGGAGTGAATGCATTGTAAGCTTTAGGACAATTAAAGTAGTTTTGTTTGGCCTTGCACTCTTGTTGGTGTATTTTATGAACCCTTGCCATGCTATATCACAGGTACTTTCCTATAACTATGGTAGTTCCTTTTACTCTATGTAAAGTTTTTTTATTTATTGTTTTAAATTATTTAACTATTGTAAAGCACTCTGTATGCTAAAAAAGAAAGGGCCACATATCAAATGCAATAAACAATAAAATGATAAACTCCCTCTGTAGTTGCTCCTTTAAGTTTCTTTTTAACCATTTTCCTCATTTTATCAAAGTGTGAAAGTTAAATAATAGCGTAGTGAATTTCCTTGCTATCCTCCCTCCATTGATGAAATCAAATTTGATAATATGATTGCTA
This sequence comes from Ichthyophis bannanicus, assembly GCA_033557465.1. Classification (NCBI taxonomy): domain Eukaryota; kingdom Metazoa; phylum Chordata; class Amphibia; order Gymnophiona; family Ichthyophiidae; genus Ichthyophis; species Ichthyophis bannanicus. The sequence goes on from CM066035.1 coordinate 369,947,421, forward strand.
TTGCCAAACGGCCCCAAAATTGTTCCCTCTCGTACTAGATACTGCGTTCCACTAAGGACTAGGTCTAAAATAGCTCCTCCTCATGTTGGTTTCTGAACCAGCTGCTCTATGAAGTTGTCATTCATCTATTAGTAATAATTAGTAATGCTATTAGTAATCTGTGAACTTTCATTAAAATCATCTGTAATACCTGAAGATTGGAGGATTGCCAATGTAACGCCAATATCTGGACTTTCAGAAAGCCTTTGACAAGGTCCCTCATCAGAGACTTTTGGCAAAATTAAAAAGTCATGGAATAGGAGGCAGTGTACTATTGTGGATCGGGAACTGGTTAAAAGATAGAAAGCAGAGGGTAGGGCTAAATGGCCAATTTTCCCAATGGAAAAAGGTGAATAGTGGAGTACCAACAGGGATCTGTACTGGGTCCGCTACTTTTTGACATATTCATAAATGACCTGGAAAAGGGAATAACTAGTGAGGTTATCAAATTTGCAGACGACACAAAACTGTTTAAAGTTGTTAAAACCCAAGAGGACTGTAGAAAACTGCAGGAGGATCTGGATAAATTGGAAGACTGGGCATCCAAATGGCAGATGAAATTTAATGTGGACAAGTGCAAAGTTATGCACCTAGGAAAGAACAACCCACACTATGGTTACAAAATGCAAGGTTCCACATTGGGAACCACCACCCAGGAAAAAGATTTAGGAGTCATCATGGATAACATGTTAAAACCCTCCGCCCAGTGTGCAGCGGCAGCCAAGAAAGCAAATAGAATGCCAGGTATCATAAGGAAAGGAATGGAAAATAAAACAAAGGATATTATAATGTCTCTGTATCGTTCCATGGTACGACCGCACCTTGAATATTGTGTGCAATTCTGGTCGCCGTATCTTAAAGAGGATATAGCGTTATTAGAAAAGGTACAGAGAAGACCCACCAAAATGATAAAGGGGATGGAAGGCTACTCCTATGAAGAGAGGCTACAAAGGTTAGGGCTCTTCAACCTAGAAAAGAGACGGCTGAGGGGAGATATTGTAGAGGTCTATAAATTATGAACGGAGTAACGTAGATCGATTGTTTACGCTATCAGAATATAGAAAGACTAGGGGACATGTAATGAAGCTACAGGGTAAACTATTTAAGACAAATAAGAGAAAATATTTTTTCACTCAACGTGTAATCAAACTCTCGAATTCGTTACCGGAGGATGTAGTAAGAGATGTTAGTGTAGCTGGGTTTAAAAAAGGTTTGGACAAGTTCCTGGAGGAAAGGTCCATAAACCATTATTAAAAAGGGACCCAGGATATCAATGCTTGACCCAATACAAGCATTGTGGAACCTGTGTCTTTTGGGGATACTGCTAGGTACGTATGACCTAGATTGGCCACTGTTGGAAACAGGATTCTGGGCTTGATGGACCTTGGTCTGACCCAGTATGGCATATCTTATGTTCTTAAAAAACTCATCTCTCTAGCATGTGCTGATGTGACACTGACCCACACAATACTGGGGTAATATAAATCTCCCATTATTACTGTATTTTAAACTTTGCTTACTTCCCTAATTTCTGTTAGCATTTTATCATCTGTTCATTATGGCCAGGTGGGTGGTAGTACAACCCCACTGCCATTCCATTCCCCCTTTTACATGCAATTTCTATTCATAGAGATTCTACAGTATATTTTGCTTCCTGCAAAATTTTTATCCTGCTTGACTCAATGGACTTATGGTCCAGAGGACAGCTCTTAAAATGGTTGATGGTCCTCATCATAAACCATAGAGAGATGGACTTAAAGATCTAAACATGCATACTCTAGAGGAGAGGCTGCAAAGGGGGGATATGCTAGACATTTAAACACCTCCAAGTCAGGCCTTCTGCAATAGAAAAGAAGCTCTAGAATAAGGTTTAAAGGGGGTGGATTCAGGAGTAATCTCAGGCAATAATTTGTTAAAGAAAAAGTAGTGAATACATAGAATGGTGGTGGTGGAGATGAGAACAGTATCAGAATTCAAAAAAGCATGGGAAAAGCACTGAGGATTTCTGACAGAGACGAAGGGGTTGCGGAGATTGGATTGTTGATTTAGATGGGCTGAATAGATACATCCGATGGTATTTTTTTAATGTCATCTTTTTCTTTTTAGAGAGCTCCAATTCCTGCATGGCTTTCCATCCATACAGGGAGGTAGTTACTATAGTGTGTTGTGACAATGACACTTGCTGTTTGGTCCTTAATGCATATTGGCCCTTAATGCATATGCATATGTGTTATTTTACTGTAACACACAATTTGCCATTGCAGCATGTGTTGAATAAGAATGACATGGAAAGCATGCAAATGCATGTAAAACAACTCATTAGTGTTCAAATAGAATAAAGTGGCTTGTGGTAATTACCACAAGCTGCTTTATTCATGGAAAAATAACGCCAGCTCAAAGCTGGAATTAGTTTCCAGTGGGAGCATCTGGCTACCAACACGTGGCCTGATGCTCCAGGTCATGATCTTAAAGGGTCAGGGTGATAAAACCAATTTCATTGTTGGTCTGGAGATGCCCCCTCAGAACCAGCAAGGAATCAGAGCCCCCCTAAAATGCCCCACTCCTTCTGTCACACGCACAAGTCCCCCAAAACCACAGTCCAAGTCCCACCTCCCCACTTAAGACATCACACCCTCTTGATTCCAATCCTCCAATCTGAAGTCTCCCCCCAGTCTCCCCCCCATTGCTACTTCAATGTCTGCCTGGTGATCCAGTGTTATTTGGACAGGAGTGACCCCTTTCCATCACTCCATCTGGGCTGACACAGGGTTCAAAATAGTGTCTGTGATCCCATAGTGGTAGTCTTGCAGCCCAAACTTGACTAAGGTAGGAGTTAAAGCGGCTTATCATATGTGTGAAATTTTTAGACGAAGCTAAGTTTATTTTTTAATTTAAATCGTGCTCTGGATTTTATATGGATGTGACTATGGATTGTACTTTTATCATTGAACATGGTTAAGGGTCTCATAAATAATTGGATAATAAAAAGAAGAAACAGAAGTGACAGACACATGGGGTTCTTCTATATTTTGCTATCTGAAAGGTATTGTCAAATTGTATGTATATTTTTATAGTGTTATGATTGTGCCATGCTGCTTTCATCAGGTTTAGTAATGATATGTATGACTACTTATACTGTAAATGATTGCTTCTTACTTATGGGTCCTTTCCTTAAACCATATTACCTGTCTTGCTTTTTGATTATTTGATGTTGATTTACTGTTTTTTGTTTTTGTTTATTTAGAAAATATTTTCTTTTGGCTTGGGGAAGTGACTATCTATCTCTTGGCGCAAGCAATAAGGATCTTCTCTTTGAATCCTGCCAGGATTGGCAACAGTCAAAAATGGTCCTCTGGTCTGACCCTGTATGGCAAATTTGTATTGTGTTTTAATGTTTTTCTGTGTCGACTTAGCAAAAGAAACATTTTTCTTTCATGCCCAATGTCTTTTTTTTTAACATTCAAATTGCAATATGTACAATATATTTTGCCCTGGAGACCTACTACTGACCTGCCGTGGTACTATAAAATGTAAGGTGCTGTTACAGAGAAGTAGAGTCTGTCAGATTTACGATGTGCAATTTTTAGCATACTGCTTCACCAATTGTCCACTGTTTCAAGCCTAAGATGTGAAAACTACCCACATTGTGAACTCTAATTTTATATTTGATTTGAGGCAGATGAAAATGCACTTTTGGTCCTAGTCACTAACTTGCAGTAAGCTTTTACACTTACAGCACAGTAACTGTCAAAATGAATGCACAAAAACTGCCTAACCTTCACATTTACAGCTAAAGGAATTTCTAAGGCATCCTGTTACCTGTCGGTAGAGCAGCCATATTGTTAGTGCAGACTAACTGCTAGATTAGCAACTAACATCTCTGTATTTTTAGAGGGCATATTCTAGTTCTCTGGCCCACAATAACAGTCCACTCTGTTCTAAAGCAGAATGACAACACTATATTTTATTTCTGCAGGTTTCAAAGGGCGACTTCGATCATTTAAAGCATTGTGGCATCTGCATGCTTTCACAGCAGCTTAAGAAAGCAATTTATAATATTCAGCCAAGACAGAGCATGACCAGCATGTGCCATTAAATTAATTTTTACAAAGCAAATTGAGCGCTAAATAGCCTGAAGACCAAAAAGTATTATTTCTGCCATCATAATTATCTTGATCATCCACAGAGTAGGAATTGGAGAAGATGGTTAACGATGTTTATATTGTCAAGTTGGATAACTCAAACAATGCTGTTTTACCAGGGAATAAATTTTTTTTGTCGGAATAGAGCAATCTTGGAAAACTCATGTGCTTGTTTATGAAGGACTGTTATTTTAGCAGGCACAGAGATGCAGGCTACCGCCAAAGTCTAAGAATACAATATATCCCATTTCTATGTCCTGCAGAAAAAATGAACTTTATTCTTCCTTTACGTACAATTTGAATGGCTGTTTATTATTCTGCAAAAGGGCTGAATGAGAAACTCATCTTGCTATTAGCCTGCAGGTCAAGGAGGTGCCAGTAACTACTGTCTGGTAAGTTCAGTGCTTCCAAAGGTTTCATAATAGCAGGCGCTCCATTGTAATACATTGTGCTAAGCTGTAAATCAACTGATGCATGTTCACAAAATAGCTTTGCCATCACCGCATCACTTTGCGGAATCCATCTTTTTTTTAATCTCCTTCTTTAATCTCTCACTTCTTTGCTGCAGCTCTATGAGTTTTGGCATTCTGAGCTGTTTTCTGAGATTGAAATGACCTCAGTGCAACCATGCTTAGTCTGGGTAAACACTTTCAGAAAATACAAGCAAGCCATGTACCTATCTCTACAAAATGAAATTTGTGTTTCAACCTCCTTATAACTGGGGCTCAGTGATTTATCATGTCACTGTAGTGAAAGGGCAACCTTTAGCACATGTTTGCAAATGTATTATATCATTACAGGAAAACTATTCCACTGCAGCCTAATTTGCAAGCGTTATACTTTAGTAAAAGAGGACTCCATGTACTTTCTATCAGCTTTAAGACCCAGGCTTAAAACCAGGACACCATTGTTTAATTTTCTTTCCTTGCTGGCTTTCCTTGTTTGATAAATGAACTAAAACACTACCAAAAAAGAAGGTTGTATTTCCATTTTCCGATGTGAATTTGTTCCATGTTAAAGCCCCTATAGCGGAGGAGCAGCCTATTGGTTAGAGCAGCAGGCTGAAACCCAGTGAAGCCAGGGTTCAAATCTGGTTTCTCCCACTGATACCTCCTGTGCCCTTTGCCAAGTCATTGGTTCATGCGCAAATCAGATCAGAAGTCCACTTGGGCATGGGAGATAATGTGTGCACCTGTTTAACTCACCTTGAGCTTGGATTTGGTAAGGCAAGTAATTAAATCTAAAATTCTATAGCATAGGGAAGACCTGCAATATCATTATCTGTTCTATTGTAGTTGATACTTCTCAGATGTGCAAAAAGTTAATTTCACAACATGGAAAAGCGAGGTTTGTAGAATGGTCACGGGTGCTTTATAGAAAGAAATCCCCTATGCATTTTGGCAAACACCTTCTTCAGGCGGCGCAAAACCTCAAATAAAAACAAAGATGGTAAAACATATTTCATAAATACAATAAATAATGCAGTACATAAATACATAAAATAAAATGCAAAATATAAAATCATGTGACAAGGATGTATAAAAGATGTAAGGTGGAGCATAAAACATTTAAAAACACCCTAATCATGTTAGAAAATAAAAACATACAGTACCCAACCCATGGTATGGATCCTAAAGGACAGTGCAGAGAGATGAGGAGGAGCCAAATACATATAGGATCCTAAACCAACGATAATTGTACTTACAAAGCCACACTGTGTAGTATTTAAAAGGATGGAAATGTAAAATCACATTATGTAGTGTTTAAATGTAAAGATGTATATCTGTGAAAGCATATCAGAACACATAGTCAGTGTGGAACTCATTGAGCCAAAAGGAGAACCATGTTGAGGATATTCATTTTATGTATAAGAATACCTTCTGTGCTATTCAAAAATCCTTCTAAACAGACTTTGGGTCCGATTCCGTTGTGGACGTTGGAAATGGATGCACAGAGGGAGCTGGGATTCTGATCCCACAGGATCAGAATCACAAACAGGCCTGTACGTGCAGGCTGGGACCCCAATTTCATCCAGCCTGCACATATAGGCCTTGTCCGGCTAGCTCAGTCAGGGCTCTTCAGTGGAACCACGGCACCATGGCACCCAGTTGCCATGGCACTGTTGCTCCATTGAAATGCTGCGCTCTCCGGCCGCCTGCTGCAGAGCTGCTTTCCCCTCAGCCTGACCACGATCTGGCCCCCTAAGGCCAGGGTCAATCTATTGGGAATGTCCTTGCTCCCCCTGCCCTTTCCATGCCCTGGGCCTGCCATCCCCCGGTGACTAGAGGAACTTATTCCACCTTGGAGGTGGAATAAGTTCCCCGTGCAAACTGCGGGCCCTGGACGAACAGGGATGACATTAGAATCGGCCCTGTATATCCAGGGCTGATGACTGCCCACTGCCCGCCCTGCTGCTCCGCCCTTTCCCGCCTTTGTCTACCTTCCCCATACAACACGCAGGGAAGGCAGATGGGACCAGGAAGGCCCAAATAGCAGCATTGCAACATCCATCTCTGCTATTCGTCCTCAGAATGACCCCATTACTGTTTACTCTGGAGCATAAAATACATGCTGATTAAACTGCAAGAGATCTGTCGAGTATAACAAATGGACACCGTAAGTAAACACCAAAAAGGGAAAAAAGGGGGAAAGGCAGCAGCCCACAGGACAGATGCAATTTATCGGCAACAATTAAACTTTCATGTATTGTAAGTAGATTCTGTAGAAAAATGTAAAAATATTAAAAAAGAGCTATGTAAACTCATTCAACTAAAGGCTGAAAAATGCCGTAGCGATGCAGTAAATCAACAGTAAGAGCCAGCACTCTTTTGAAGAACCGTAGATACGTGCCAAAAGAGGGAAAAGGGAAAACATTTATATAAACCAATCAGAAAGTTGTTTTAAAATCAATGTGTTAGTAATGTTCAATCAGTCCCCTATGTCTGTAAAACTAAAATATGTGTAGTTGGAAACAGCAATGATAATAATAGCAATGTGCTAGATGAATACGGAAGATATGCAAAAATTTGAATAATGTGTTTGGCGAGTATTAAAGCAAAATACAAACGCACACATGTAAGCGCAACACTTAAACTGTGCGTCACTTTGATTTTTCTTACATGTACATTTGTAAAACGGCTCCTCCGGCTCTACTGTATGTATTGGCAAATACACATCCGCTCTTGTTTCTGTTATATATATTTCAGAAAAAGCTCCACACTCTGCAGAGTCTTTTGGAGAGTAATGCCAGAACTATGTCCTAATGTTTCCATTCTGATCTCCACATAATATTTACAATTTGCCTTCACATTAGCAAATAGTTCCTAGTGCATAAAATGGGACCTTTGATAACAAATGTCTTTTAATGTGTTAGTGCACAGTAACATAGATACACCTGTTTAGTAAATTTAGCCCATTATGGGGATGATTCTATCAAGGGAATGGGGAAAGGTCTTAAAGGACTTCAATACGTGAATAGGAACTTAACATGCATGCTTTAGCTGGTCGCTATTCTGTAAGTGCGTGCATATGTTCCATCATGCATACTTTCAGTTGGGGTGGGCCCAGGATCAGTTTGGATGGATGGTGAGGCCTAATTTTAGATGCATAAGTTATAAAATACTATGGTCCCAGTATTAAAAGTGGTAACAGTTAGCAGACCTACTAACCATGCTAATCACAGTGATCAGTATACTCAGCGACACTAACATGGTTAGTGCCACTGAATATCTGCAAGTGCGACCACTGAACGCCCTGATGCTAGCCAGCTAGCTTTGGAACATTTAAGGTAGGGTTGCCATCTTTTTGAAAGAGAAAAACCCACCACCTGTGGCTAGCCATGCTCTGTCCATGCCCACCCACACGTAGGCCCTGCCCCGCCCCCTGTCCCCCAAAAATAATTGCAGAGAAGGCAATGTGCAAGCTGAATAAGCAAGATTGCTACACATTCTTAAATAGCAATTCCTTACTAACAGAATACCCAGCATTGGTTGTACACACTGATAATGCCACATTCACCACCAGCAGACCCCCAATCGGCTGCAGCAGAAGGGAGAGGGCCAGGTCAGCTCTTCCCCACTCCCCACCCCAGGGACCTTTCAGGAGCTGCATGCCAGGATTTTAAAATCTGCAAAGTGCTGAGGCCTCGCCAGAAGGCCCTTTGGTATGGCCCTTAGATGGGGACCTCAGCAGAACACCAACACCAACAGTCAACTCAGCCTATTGTCCACCCACTCCTAAAACAACCTTCCCTCGATCCATCTGTCCTTGCCCATTGGCGCCCTGTCTCTAACCTCCCCTATCTGGCCAAACTCTTGGAACGTTTTGCATTTATTCAGCTGTCCTCTGACATTGAGTCCACGAACACCCTCCACCCTCGACAAGCTGGTTTCCGACAGGGTCACAGCACTGAGACTGTTCTTCTGGCTGTTTTGAATGAATTACACGTTGCACATGATTGCGGTGATGTTACTCTCTTGGTTTCTCTTGACTTATCTGCGGCTTTTGATTTAATTGATCACACTCTTCTTCTCACTCGTCTTGCTGAGGTGGGGTTACGTGGTGCAGTTCTTCTTTGGTTTCGCTCCTTTCTCACTGCTCGCTCCTTTTCTGTTACCTTAAACGGTAAGTCATCTAGTTCTTTTCCTCTCACTTGCGGTGTGCCTCAGGGCTCTGTACTGTCCCCTTTGTTGTTTAATATCTTCCTGGCCCCCCTGCTTCTTGTGCTTCAGCAATACCCAGTGTCCTGTTATGTTTATGCTGACGATATTATTCTGCTCTATCATACCTCTCCACTCTCACTGGATCTCACCCCCTTCAACTCTTGCCTTTCTCATGTAGCCGCTTGGCTTTCCTCAACATCTCCTCCGTCTTAACCCATCTAAGTCTACTGCTATGTGGGTTTCTCTGAGCGGGTCTTGTCCGTCTGTTGCCCCCACGATTGATTCTATCCCCATCCCTCTGGTATCTTCTTTTCGGTATCTTGGGGTAATTCTTGATTCCTCCCTTTCTTTCCATGATCATATCTCCTCCCTCACTAGGTGTTCTTTTGCTATTCTCTGTCAGCTTAGGGCTGTTCGTTCACTTCTTCCTTTCGGGTCTCTGGTTACTCTCGTCCTTGCTCTTATCATCAGTCGTCTCGACTACTGTAATATCTTTCTGGCCAACCTTCCCAAGTATCAACTTCACCGCCTTCAGCTCATTCAGAATACTGCTGCCCGTATTATCACCTTCGCCCGTCGGTTTGATCACATCACCCCCATTCTTATCCACCTTCACTGGCTGCCCCTTCGTGTTCGATTTCATTACAAACTTCTTATTCTCACTCACCGTGCAATTTACACTAACAATCCTCTGTACCTGGCTGACTTAATTTCTCTCCATACACCCTACCGTCAGCTCCGTTCCCTTCACGCTAATCGTCTGGTCTTACCATCCCCGTCTCACGCACATCTTGAAAAAACCCGCCACGCTGCCTTTTTCTTTCTTGGACCCCGGTTATGGAATGCCCTGCCCCCGTCCCTCCATTTAGAAGCCTCCTATTCGCAGTTCAAATCCTCACTTAAAACCAATCTGTTTCAGAAAGTGTTCGATCTCCCTCCTGTTTGCCCTCCATGATGCTTTCCCAGGTTGTTGTCTTGTCTTACCTTAGTTTGGTCCTGTTACCCCCTTGTCTGTTTTGCTGGTTTTGTTTATTGTCCTTTACCTGTGTTTGGTTGTTGACTATTGCTTATTGTTTGTAAAGTTTTGCTATTCTTTTCTTTCTTTCCTATTATTTTTGGCGTTCCTTTTTCCGTAGTTTGCAGTGCTGCCTTTTTATTTTTATTTGTACACCGCTTTAATGTTTTTGACGTAAGCGGTCTATCAAGTGTGTAATAAAGTAAAGTAAAGTAAAGCCTGCCAGATGCAACCACTACAAACAAGTACCACTCCGACAACCCAACACTCTGCAGCTGCTGAATCTGTGCTGACAAACTACATTGCTTGAGGAAAGCTACATCAAGGTAGGCACCTGCACCATTAGAAACCAGGTGCTCTCATTACCCAAACCAACATGCCACCTATATACTCCTCATACTACTCACTACTCACTTTCACCCCAGTACTCAATGAACTCTTCACCTCAAACCACCCACAGAAGCACATCCCCTCATCTCACACCCCTTCTCCACACCCACAAACAACCACCATTCACATATCAAATGCCATAATATATCTTGCCTCATAATAATACCATGTAATGACAAACATCCCCAAACACACCTGATCTCCACTTTACCAATACAAACACCACAATGTGCACTAGTAAACGTATGCTCCATAAGAAATAATTCACCCATCATAAAAGACCTCTTCACAACACATCAGCTGGACATCCTTCACATTCTTGAAACCTGGCTTACAGATACAGACACGGTCCTTTATGAATCAACTCCTATCAAACGGATTCTCCCTCTTCTACTGTCTCCACACTGCTCAAAGAGGAGGGGAGTACTGATTGTCACACAATCCCAACTCCACTTCTGCTACCTCTCCACAGAAAGTTCCGAAGAAGTATACATAGTGACCATAACCAACAGAAACCTGACCATCTGCCTTACATATAGACAACCCTCCCACCACCACTTCTGATCTAATAATGGTCCATAAACCAGTATTATAGGGGACCCGGGAAATCCACTGCTTGCCCCAATATAAGCATTGTGGAACATGTGTCTTTTGGGGAACCGCTAGATTGGCCACTGTTGGAAAAAGGATACTGGGCTTGATGGATCTTGGTCTGACCCAGTATGGCATATCTTATGTTCTTTTGTTCTATCCAATCTAATTGGCAAATTTCTAGACCTCACCAGAGCAGCAAAAGACCTCTCATACTAGGGGACTTCAACCTCCCTTCAGCTCAACCCAAGCATGCAGCAGCCTTTCTACAAGTCATGACAGCAGTGGATCTTGACCAAATCATCTAAGCCCCCACACACAAAAAAGGTGACATCCTCAACATTCTCTTCATCAACACCCAAAGAATACACATGAAAACCCACACACAGTACTTCTCCAACCAATACCATGGTCAGACCATAACTTAATTACCTTTCTGCTCTCACTGAACACCACAACAAAGCATGCCATCCATCCACAACAAATTAGATGCTTCAGAGGCTTCCAAAAGGATGCCTTCCTGGAAAACATCTTACCACAGCTAGAAGTTGAAGAAAATGACCCTAATACCTTTATTACAAACTGGAACTCCATCATTGAAAAAGCAGCTAGATCTGTCTCAAACAATATCTCCTTGGCAAACAAGAGATCCATAGCTCCATGGTATACCCCAGATCTCCAGAAGCTAAAAACACAACTCTGAAAACTGAAATGAAAGCGGAAAAAAACCAACCTCGAATCAGACAGACACTTCTACCTGGCCCTGATGACTGCAGATCAGAATGCCACCAACAATGCCCAACGGACTTATAATACAAAACTATTAGCTCACTAAACAGACCAAGAGAATTATTTGATATTGTCAAGCAACTCACGAAACCCTCTCTCAGTATATCTATGGATATCAACATAGACCTTCAAACTCTGGCCAGACACTACAAGAAACTCCACCCTCAGCCCCACAGCTTGCCCTCCTCGCCTCGCCTCTCCTCTCCCCTTACCCAAACTCACCCAAATGGGCAACCTTTGCTCCCATCAGTAAGGATAGCATCATTGCCATAATCACAGCACTCAACACCACAACAGCCCCACTTGACTCATGCCCGGTCACCTGGATCAGATCTGCCAAACAAGAGCTCAGCCCTTTCATCACAAAACTCACCCAATCCATATTACAGCAAGGATGCATAACAGAATGTCTGAAGCTGTCTTCCATTCGCCCCATCCTAAAAAAAACTAACCTTGACCCGATGGACCCAGCATCCTACAGACCAATTGCCAGCCTCCCACTCGTAAGGAAAGTCATGGAGAAAGCAGTCCAACAACAGCTCCAGAACATATTGATAACAACAACATCCTTGACCAACAGCAACACAGCTTTTGCCCACAACATGGAGTGGAAACACTGATGATCTCTCTCATAATAAAGGGAACCCAGAACAAGACAAAGGGCTACATCCTGATATTCTTTGATATCTCCACGACATTTGACACAGTGAGCCAAAACATTCTCATTCAATGCCTCCAAGCCACTGGGATCCAAAACACAGTATTGCAGTGGCCCAAATCTTACCTCGCCAACAGGCAACAGCAAATAAAAAGTTGGACACAACATCTCCACCCCATACTGACAGACATAAGGTGTACCACAAGGATCCACCATATCCCCATTGCTCTTCAACATCTACCTCCAACCTCTGTGTCAACTCATCAGAACTCACAACATCAACTTCCACATCTACACAGATGATATCATGCTTTATGGGCCATTCAGCCAAAGTCATCTCACCAACACAAACCTTACACGCTGCCTTGAAGACATCGTCTGATGGCTAGAAAACAACAACCTAACCATCAACCTCAAAAAAACCGAATCACTCTTCATCACTAAGGACACCAACTCCACACCACTGGACTCCATCACACTGAACAACATTAAAATAAAGGTACAACCCAAAATCAAATATCTAGGAATCACGCTTAATCAAAACCTCTCCCTCAAACCATAAATACAAAACACCATAAAAGCTATCTACTATAAGTTTAGAACCCTTCAATGTCTCTACCATCTCCTCAAGCCAAAAGACTTCTGCTCGGCATGCCAAGCCTTAATCCTTCCTCACATGGATTACTGCAATACCATTTAGGGTCTTCACGCTGTTTCTACAGACAGCCCTACATACCACAGTATGTATTCTTATGGGGACCTCCAGATACAATCATATCACACCCACTGGCTTCCTCTACTCAGCTGGATTAAGAACAAGACACTCTTGCTAATCCACAAAGCCAAACCTGTATCATACTTATGATCTCTGCTCATTACCACCCTTGCACGACCGCGAAAGACAGCAAGCTACCAAGAACACTTTAATCGTCCCACGTGCAAGAACAAAATCAATCCAAAATGCGTGTGCACGATCTTTTCAGCTATGTGCCCCATCAATATGGAATGCACTCCCAGACTCACTACTGGCAATCACTAACCTTCCAGCATTAAGGAAGCAACTGAAAACTCACCTGTTCCTAGATGAATTTGGTCTACTTATATGTCCCCAGCAACAAAGAGGGCATCCAAACCTGCCTACTCCATACTGTACATTAACAGACATTTAAGTTCCTCAGCAGGTTAATATCAAGCAACAACATGAAACAATACCAACCAGCTCTCCTATCTGTACATTAGTTTAATCTGTTACCTGCTGCACAATGTTAGCTGTTACTTGTTACCTGTATATAAGTTCAAAATGTTGCATGCAATTTCTTACTAATTGTTATATGTAAATCACTTTGACCACTGTGAATGGCGGTATAGAAGCTATGCTAAATAAATAAATAAATACAATACAGATAGGCCTTAATTAATAAATGAGCACAAAATGAAAAGAGAAATACATAGACTAAAATCTCAGAAAGCCAGATGCTGCATGCAGTGCAACACAAGAGAGACAGAAATGCATTTTCCCCTGTATTGTATAAAATAAAAGACAGCAGATGTTAGCTAGGCATTAGAAGGGTTGCAACCTGGCAACTGCCCTGGACCTACAAGCCAGAGAGAGCCTCAGATCTGTCTGAGACTCAAAAAGGCACAACTTGCTAGTGGGCTTTAGGCAGTGCATTGTGTGCCTTTGAGTCACTGTTGACTCCTGGCAACCTAGCAGCTTCTGGGTTTTCTTGGCAGCGTGACTGGAAGTAGACTGCCAGGCCTTTCTTCTGAGGTAATGAAGAGCCAAGTGACTTGCTGAAGGCTACAAGGAGTGCTAGTGGGTATTGAACTGTGATCTCTTGGGTATCTATCTAACCAGTGCTCTAACTATGAGGCTACTCCTCTAGCTCCAGCTCCTCTCAGTCCCAGCACCAACCAGCATGAGCTGCCTTCTAGTCCCAGTCCCTCCCAGCAGCAGCTCCCTTCCAGTCCTGTCCCTCCCAGCATCATCCCTTCTAGTTCCAGCCCCTCCCTTCAGCATCAGTCCTCCTCCAGAATCACCTCACTTCCAGTTCTCCCATCTTTCAGCATCAGCCCATTTCCAGTCCTATTCCAGTGCTAATCTAACCTAAGGTGTAAAAAAAATTTGAACAAGTATTTACCGGGGTTCTATGGCATCAGCACAAGAGGGAGAACAAGTAGCATCTAGACCGCCCTGGAGAATCACGGCAGAGATTTTTTTTTTTTTTTTAAAGAAAATATAGCCACAGTTTTTCATGGATATCGAGGCAGGGCAGCAGGACAGTTTTGGGCTGCGATCGGCCATGGTGAGCCAGATTCAGCCCTGGGCAGTGGCGGCAGAATTGAAAAAGAAAAGTGAAGCCGCATGATGGTGGCTGAGTGGAACTGGGGGGTTCGGCTAAGGTAGCATATGGTGTCATGGCAGACGGCAGGGAGAGCCACAATCACCGTGGCTGCTCCTGTTTAAGGCCCGTGGTGCTTGTGGCTACTCTAGAGTGCTGGACTGTTGTGAAGATTGTGATGGCAGCACTCAGGAGTTGCCAGAAGCACTGCGGACTTCAAACGGGAGTAGCCACAATGATCACAGCTCTCCCCAATCACAGCCATGACCACATATGCTGCCTGAGCCCAGCCCCATAGTTCCACTCAGCCACAATCATGCAGCTTCACTTTCCTTTTTAAATTCTGCTGCTCCTGCCCAGGGCTGTAGTGGGGCCCACCATGGCCGCTGACAGCCCTGATCGCAGTCCAAAACTGTCCTGCAGCATGAGTCCAACCAGCCTGGCAGTTGCGGCTCCTGCGTCTTACAGAGCCACGGCTGCAATAGTGATAATAATAAAATCAAAACTGGTGCAGAGCCTTCCAGCCTCTGCTATGGTACCCCTGCTACTGTGTCCCTCCGGAAGGCTCTGCGCCTCTTTTGGTTTTATTTTTAATTATTATTGTTATCGCAGCTGTGGCTCTGTAAGACACAGGAGCCGGTTTTAACTCTCTGCTGGCTGTTGGCCTGGCCATATAAAAATTGGTCAGGCCAGCTAAATACCAACCGGTTGGCTACTCTAATTCCAGGGGCTCAGCTGAGGCATCACCTGGGGATAATCAGGTAGCGGCAATATTCACCTTAAAGTCTGGCCTAACTTTAGCAGCAGAAGCTAACTGAGCAGCAGCTGAATGTTGCTGTTGCCCAGTTAGCGTCCATGCTCTCCGGCCGAACATTTAATTCTGGTGGCCGGATATGGCCCTGGCATTGAATATCCAAGTCTTAAGTTCAGTGGTGATTAACTGGTTTTCTAGGGCTAGCTGCCTAGCTGCCATCCATAATATTGACCCCCCTCCAAATATAACATTCACATTCTTTATAAATCTAGTTGCCACATTTACTTAGAATCTGGGATTGCTGTGAGTGGTTGTGTCTGGATTTGGTGCATGTATCTCAACACTTACACTCTTATTCTATACAGTAAAATACGTTCATACTATATTCTATAGAATAGGCTCCACACAGTGCATGGCAATGAACGTTAATGCCATGGGAAGCTATAGAATTACCCTCCACATGTGTTTTCAAGTGCTGTGGTTTTGCATGTATAGCATCAGCAAAAGTGATTTATAGTTTATTGTTATATATAATATGGAATCTGTCTTTAGTTCAGTGATGTCAGGACATTAATATACTGCAAATAGAAGTTATTATGAAAATGACAATAGATCACTCTTTAATGCTGTTTCAGTGAAACTCATAATTATAGCACCTTTTCAAAGAAACCCTTCCTGACACAACAATCAGTTTCTCAATATCCATTTCCTTTCAATGAATTCTAGGAACAGCACAATACCATTTTAGAAAACCTTGTTTTACTGTGAACGTTGTCTAGGTAGTAGGTTATTTTACCGGCCACAATTTGATAGCATGAAGGAGCGAGAATAGGATTTTTGACCTGTTGATAACTTTCACACAAACCACATGATGCAGGGAATAAGTTGACCTCCCCTGGTGCTCCATACAATGGCTTCCTGCTCTTCAGTATTCTTTCCTTTGAAAAAAGGCTTGCTTCTTGTGCCTGGTTTATATCTTTGAGGTATTTGAATATCTTCATCATTGACGACTTTCAAGGCCATCCACGGCATCACCTTCACCTCCATCATAGACCTCGTCCTCCCCACTCCCTCAAACAGTCAGAAGGTCAGCCTCTGCCAACACACTGAACATCCCCAGCAAGATCACAAAGTGCTCTCAAGCAACAAGAAACAGGGCTTTCGTGTACTGCACACCCACATGCTGGAATGCCGTCCCACCCAACATCCGTTCTATAACTGACCTCGCCCAATTCAGAAAGGCCCTGAAACACCACCTGTTTCTCCAGTACTACTCACACAACGGAGACTCACATCCGGCCTTACGCAACCACCAATACAGCATTCCAGACCCAACAACAACATGCAGTCACAGCCCCGCCCAGAAACGCTGCCAGACACCTGATATGCAATTGTATATAGTACACAACCTCGTATATAGCACACAGTTTTGTATATAGCACAAAAGCTTGTAAATAGCCACCAAGCAGTCAGGTCGCCACCCTCCATCGCTGTCCCAACTGCCTCGCCTGTATATAGTTATTTAACTGAGTAGCCTGCTACTAAGTAGCCTGTACATAGTTACCCCAGTTAGCCAAGTTGTAAACCCTGTTCCTTGTAAGTACAGTGCGGACGCCGCCTGCACTGTACAAATTTGTTCTAATTGTAAACTGAGCTGATTTTAAAGAGCACGGTATAGAACAACCTAAAATAAAGAAATAAATAAAATAATCTCTCCTGTTTCTCCACTCTTCTCTCCATACCTAGGTTCTTAATTCTCATCCCATATGGCTTTTGCCTCTATCCTGTCTACTGTATATCCTTTTGGAGATACAGCATCTAATATTGGATATGACAGCCTAGGTGGGGCCTCATTAATTTCCCATTGAGGCTTTATTTCCTTTTTATCTACCAGCTATGCCTTTCCCTAAGCATGTTAGCTGTGGGCACCACCTGATATTAATTTGCTACCTGGAGATCATTGGACACTATGACACTAAAGTCTTTCTCTTGGCAGACAAACATCGGTTTCTTACCTTCCATCACACAGTTCACCTTTGGGATACAGAAATCCAAGGGATCAATAAAGGACAGTAAGTGAGATACTGATGACCACCAAATCATGAGAATGACCATAGAGTAATAGTGTCTGTTGGTCTCAGGGTGCCAAAACAATGTGATAAGGTGCAAGCTAGAATCATAGGGATGTTAGGGGGAATAGATAAAAGCATAATCAAGTTCAACTGAACAAATATAGAAATCATAGATAATAAAAACGCAGTACAGCTCATTGGTGAGACTAGTTCTGAGGGAGTTTCTCTAAGAGGATATAGATAAGTTGGAGGTGATCTACATAAGAGCAGGGGTGGCTCAAGGCAATGTGCTGCCTGAGGCGAGGGATGAGATGGTGCCCCCCCCCCCCTCAGAAAGGGGTAGGATCTTTCTCAAAACTCCAGTCAGGGACTGAACCAAACCAAAAAGCCAATTAGATAATGTAGAACAAATGCAAGATGTTTGCACACCAAGGAACTAAAAGAGAGTGAAAACCACAGCAGTTTATAACTCCAAATTATAATTCATGTACATTTTGTTGTATAAACTGCGTTGTGGTTCTTGTTTTTTTCTTTTTGAACTTATATTTGCATTCACAGAATCCCCTCCTCAACAATGGGTGCAGAGCCAGAGGTAGGACATTCACCCACAGAACTCAATATATTTTAAAAAAATCTGATTTTGGTCATCTCACCAACGACAAACATTCTCCAGTACCAGGCATATTGGGAACTAATATAAAAACCTACTAAAGTCACTGAAGATATGCAGGGCCAAATCTACTATACCATACCGGCATATACTCCCAAAACTCATACAATAAGGTCCTACCCAGAAAAAAGCAGCACTATAAACACTGCAATGGGCCCCAAAACATCCATACACCTATTTGAAAAGTTGTACATGTCAAATTACTACAGTACAGATCCCTACATACAAACACCATGTTAACAGAACACCTGGCCTTCATCACACACTCGGAACACAGACCCTCACCAAGTACAGAATAAGTGACCACAACCTAAAGTAAAAATAAAAATATGTAGACAAAAATTAAAATGAAACTCAAAGAAGCAAGACCCCCATATGCAGCGCCACACCAGATAAGAGATGCAGTTCTCCATACTGTGTGAAATATAGATAGCGCAAAGTCCTAGTTACTAAACTGAAAATAAAATTATTTTTTTCTACCTTTGTTGTCTGATGATTTTTGATTATGCTGGTCCATATCTGAGGTTTCTGTTTTCCTCTGTCTTCTCTTAGCTCTTTTTCTATGGTCTATAGTCCATCTGCCATTTCTTGTCTCTCCTTTTGCTTTCTTCATTTTCTTCCATCAGCCTTTTTCCAGTCCCAGTAACTCTCCCCAGTATCAGCATCCTTTACAGCCTCCCCTCCCAGTACTTTCCAGTGCCAACCACCTTGCATTCCCAGTACTGCCACTGATGTCCATTCCCTTCCAGATCCCCTCCTTCCCCACCGTCCAGTCCCTTCTAGTCCAAATACCATCCCAAGTATCAGCGAACGTCCAGTCCCAGTGCCCCCTCCCATGTCAATCCCCTTCCAGTCACCCTCTCCTCTGTCCATCCACCTTCCCAGTGCCATCCCCAATTGTCAGCTCCCTTCCAGTCCTATCCTCAGGTGTCAGCTCCCTTCCAACCCCCACCTTCCCTCCAGTCCCACCTTCCCCTCATTTCTGCTCCCTTCCAACCCCCATTTCAGCTCCCTTCCAGCCCCCATATCCACCCCGTCAGTTCTCTACCACCCCCCTCTTATTACCCAGCCATCTTCCAGCCCATCCCCAAGTGTCTGCTCCTTTCCAGCTCCCCCCATGTCTGCTCCCTTCCAGCTCTCCCTCATATCTTCTCCCTTCCAGCCCCCCCATGTCTGCTCCCTTTTAGTCCCCCCATGTCTGCTCCCTTCTAGTTCTCCTGTATATCTTCTCCCTTCCAACTCCCCCCCCCACATGCCCGCTCTGCTCCCTTCTAGCTCCTTCCCCCATGTCTGCTCTGCTCCCTTCTAGCTCCCCCCATGTCTGCTCCCTTCCAGCTCTCCGGTATATCTTCTCCCTTCCAGCTCACCCTGTCTGTTCCCTTCCAACTCCCCCCCCCCCATGTCTTCTCCCTTCCAGCTGTCTGCTCACTTCCAGCTCCCTCCCCATTTCTGCTTCCTTCCAGCCCCCCCATCTGTTCCCTTCCAACTCCCCCCCCCCATGTGTGCTCCCTTCCAGCTCTCCCCCCATGTCTGCTCCCTTCCAGCCTCCCATGTCTGCTCCCTTCCAGCTCTACCCCATGTATGCTCCCTTCTGGCTTTCCCCTCCTGTCTCCTCCCTTCCAGCTCCCTCCCCCATGTCTGCTCCCTTCCAGCTCCCCCCCCCCCCATGTCTGCTCCCTTTCAGCTCTCTGGTATATCTTCTCCCTTACAGCTACCCCACATGTCTGCTCTGCTCCCTTCCAGCTCCCTCCCCCCATTTCTGCTCCCTTCCAGCTCCCTCCTATGTCTGCTCTGCTCCCTTCCAGCTCCCCCCCCCCCATATTTGCTCCCTTCTGGTGCCTTTTCCTCCCCCCTTCACTGATTTGTCCTTCAAAAAATAGAAAGCATCCACGGGAACATTTCTCTGTTTCCGCAGCTCTGCTAACTTTTAAACTGTTGGGTCGCAGAGTTTCTAAAGTCAAGAATAAGCATTTACTATTTCTTACGAGATACAGGAAATGCTTATTCTTGCCATTAGAAACTCCACGGCCCAGCAGTTTAAAAGTTAGCAGAGCCATGGAAACAGAGAAATGTTCCTGCGGATGCTTTCTTTTTTGAAGTGGCAGGTGGCAGGCAGCTAGCGACGGCAACCTCCTCCCCCCCTGCCGGTGCCCTCCTGCCGCGCTTACCCAGCTTACCGGGTAGCACCAGCCCTGCTGGGAGCCCCAATGACTGCTCTGCTTTCCTGCTACGTTTGATACCAGGGGCAGTTCTATTATTAGGCAGTTTCTAGGGAGTGGCAAAATCAGAAATAAACACAGCTGGAGTGCTACCCCCTTGAAACTGCTGTCTGAGGCCACCGCCTCAGTTGGCCTAATGATAGAACCGCCCCTGGATAAGAACTACCAAAATGCTGCAGGATGTCCTACAAAATTGATAGGAAATGAAACATGAATATGTATGCTCCAGAAGGCTAGAGAGACAGGGTAGATATAAAAGAGAAATTCAAATAACTGAAAGATATAAATTAGGTACAAGAAACTATAATATTTTTCAGAGAAAAGAATGTTCTAGAATAAGATATAATTGAAGAGGTTTCACAGGATAAACTCAATAGCAACAGTGGAAAAATATTTCATTACTGAAAGGATGATGTATTCGTGCATAGAAGGGACTCTTGGGGGTAATTTTATAAATACAGGTCATTTATACCCATAAATCATCTATTTTCAAGGACTTACATGTATGAATGGGAACTTACTGTAGCGAGTCATTATTCTGTAAGTATGCATGTAAAACCAATCATGCATACTTTTACTGTGGGTGTGCACATGGGTGGGAATTGGATAGGGTGTGGGCAGAATTTCAGTTTTATGTGTGTAAATGATAAAATGCAAATGCAATGCAATGCGTGCCTTTGAGTCAGTCCTGTTTCCTAGGTGACCCAGAAGCTCCTGGGTTTTCTTGGCAGTGTCACTGGAAGTAGATTGCCAGGCCTTTTTTCCAAGGCAATGGAGGGTTAAGTGACTTGCCCAAGGCCACAAGGAGTGCTAGTGGGAATCAAGCCCTGGTTGTTTGGTTACCAAGCCAGTGTTCTAACCACTAGGCTATTCCTCCCCTCTAAAATGATAAAATACTATAACTTAAATCTGTTCTTTAGAAATCTAGGTGCCCAGTACTTAAAGCACTTATTGTGTTTTTGGACACTTAGGCACCTATTTTGTAAAGAAAAGTAGGCTGCTGATATCCTGAAGCTCATATAATGCATTTGGGGTGCCTAAATCTACGCTCCTGGTTAGAAAATTATCCTTTTAGTGAATGTGGTGGAGGCAAAAATGGAAATGCATGATCCCTATTGGCAAAAAAGTGAGGGAAGAACCAGAAATTAGCTAGGGGCTCCAGCCAGTTTCACACAGGAAAAATCCCTCTCCCTATTGACATGCTGGTTATCTTTTTCCATGGAACTTCTTGTAAACACCCAAATGTATTTCTCAAAGTGTCAAAAGAATAGCATTTTAAAATAAAGTTTTATATATGACTCATAGTCTAATTAGTCTAAGTGGAAATGCAAAATTACATATATAACATATATAATTTTTAAGTACATCATATCAAAACAAGTCACTTTTTACATGAACTGTTTATGATGGAAAGATTATAGCTTTCTTGTTATTGTGTGAACTTGGGCCAAGACATTTTCTCTAATCATTTCTATTTATTTCATAATGAAATTTTATTTGTTATTTATAAAGATCCTTATTTTATACAAAAATAAAAGGAAAACCATAAACTATTCATTGGGTCATTTTTTGACTCATTACCTCTTTCATATTAATTTAGTAGGTGCAGTATAGGGGGTGAAGTACTTCAATGCATGAAAGAACAGCAGGAGCTGGGTGTGATCTTACTGGATGATCTTAAAGTGGCTAAACAGGTAGAAAGGGTGATGACAAAAGTCAGAAGAATACTTGTGTGCCTAAGGAGAGGAATGGCCTTTGTGTATGAGTGTGAGAGTGTGTGTGTGTGTGTATATATATATATATATATATATATATATATATATATATATATATATATATATATATATATATATATATATTTATATATATATATATATATATATATATATATATATATATATAGTGATACAGCGGACCCTCTGGCAGAAAGAGAAAAAGTTTTAAATTTTGAAAAAAACAAGCTTCACATGCAATTTCCTGAAGGTCCACATAGAGGGAGCAGGAGAGCCAGCCTGGAAGCAGAGGAACCACGCCTCTATGGGCAGGACCTAGAATCAGTTAGTCCCGATTTAAGCAGGGACAGTGCTGAGTCAAGGAGAGGCGGAGTCAGAGTCAGAGTTGGAGTCGGTCTCAGACCCAGAGCAGCTCGAGGAGTTGAAGCAACTTGGGGAGCAGGCCAGAGAGTAGGCCGAGAAGCAGGCCAAGGAGTAACTCAGAGAGCAGGCCGAGGTGAAGGCCAAAGAGCAGGCCTAGAGGAAGGCCAAAGAGCAGGCCGGAGAGCAGGCCAGAGACAACTGGAAGGAGCAGCACTGCAGAGAGTAGCCAAGGAAGGAGGTGCTCTCCCTTCCAGCCTGAGAGAAAGCCCTATCCAGGGAGAAGGGCTGGGACACAATCTGAGAAAGAGATATCCAGCTGAAAAGAATACCCAAGGAGAGAAAGGTACTTTTAAAGATTTTTATAGAAGTAACCTGAAGGAGGAATGGAAAACTCAGAGGCCTGGGGAACAGGGAAGAGCTGAGAGGGCGCGGCCATTAGCCAACTGCCACAGGGGTGGAAGTGAAGGACAAGCGCATCAGCTGCAGCCATGCCTCAGAGAAGTTTCTCCCCATTCTAAAGAAAGAAAGACACACAGGGAATACTTGAGCCTGCAAGAATTGGAAGACAATCAGGCTAGGCCTCAAGCCTTTCCTGTAAGAGACTGCAGGAAGTTTAAAGGTAAAACAGTTGTTGCCTGCAATTGCTGGCCTAAACCTAGCACAAGAGAGAAACAAAAGAATGAGTTTTATCTGTATGATAAGGACACTTTTATGCAAAAAGTAACAGATAATCTCTCCAAGAAGAAAGCTAGTAATGCTAAAGGCTGGGACAAGCGAACTTTTAAACCTGTAGCAGATGAACAGCCAGGGTTCTATACTATAGCCAAAAACCGACGCCCCAAGCTGACAAACCAGCATTGGAACACAGTGTGGCATGCTTTCAGAAAGCCCAAATTCAACCCTCCTGAGGTTTCAGACTCAGACCCCTCAGAGATGGAATGGATGCCAGGGGAATCTGAGGTTGATGAGGCAGTTGAACCCATGGATTGTATTTATTGCACAGTAGGAAAGCTTTAAGCTGTTTGGAGCAACAGAATGTATGAAGAGAATACAGGATGCCTTATGTTTTAAGTTTCTGTGAAGATTAACAATGTTATTTTGAACGTTTTGTGTGAGTTGAACCTGATACAAGGAATGATACAGCCCTGTTATTTTCTTAACCGCATATTTTGAACCATTTTGCGTAAAGGTGAAATAAATGCCTTTTTCCTTTTTCCCTACACTTGGCTGAAAGTCGCTTTATTGGGAAGTTGGCAACGAGGTTGGCACAGAGGGCCGCTACCTCATGACCCTCGCAACAGGCCAACCCTAATACCCCTAATCTTATGCGCTCCCCAGCCCCGGTGGAACCACTACGCCGCCACCAGAGGGGGTTGCGGGGGACAATATATATTACATTCTCTTATATACCGCGCTATTCTGCATCAGTGCGGTTTACATTGAACAAACTGAAATTACATTGAACAGGGCATTATAACTTGGAGATAACTATTTTACAGGGAACATGGGCTATGGAGGGTTAAGTGGCTTGCCCAAGACCACAAGGAGCACCTGTGGGACTAGAAAGCCCAGTCCTTCCGGCCCAAGGTTGCTGTGATGTGATATGATGTAGGAATGACTTATTGTGCATGCAACTATAATATTAGCCAGCATAACATCAGATTTTCTTTTGAGTGTATTCTTAATTGTTAATCCAGCCACTCTGCATGATGGACGCGACACCCAGAAAATGCACAAAGATCATCACCCTTCACAAACACATAGGGATATAGCAAGTATAATTGGTGTCAGCCTCACAACTGTCAGTGATCAAATCTAAAAAGGAGACAGGATCCATCTTTCCTAAACGAAAGGGAAATTGTGGTGGTAAGAGGAAAACCACACCCAGAGACTATGTTCTCAGGGAAAGTAAAAAAGACCCTCGGAAGACAAGTGACGCAATAGAAAGAGATTTAGAAGAGAAAGGTATTTATTTATTTACACTTCTTATATACCGCACTATTTGGCATCAGCGCGGTTCACAGAGAACAAAACAAAAACCAGAACAACAAGCTGTTCGGTGTTACATATAACAGGAGCATAAACTTGGAAAAACATGGGAGAACTATCTACATGGAGTATATGATTTGTTAACTAGATAACATACTCAAACTATTTACACAATTTAGCAAGAAAGTTAGTAACAATGAGAAAGCTGTGGTTAAGTTTGCGGTGGGACTGTAAGTTTCACTTTATGTCTGATAGTATTTGATGAATAGGTTGAATTTGAGGGCCTTTCTGAACTGGGCTAAGTCGGTTATGGCACGGATATCAGGTGGTAGAGAGTTCCAGCATTTTGGTGCGCAAAATATGAAAGC
Source organism: Ichthyophis bannanicus (assembly GCA_033557465.1). NCBI lineage: Eukaryota > Metazoa > Chordata > Amphibia > Gymnophiona > Ichthyophiidae > Ichthyophis > Ichthyophis bannanicus. Next base: position 369,972,216 of record CM066035.1, read on the forward strand.
TCTGTTTGCTGTTAATAGGCTGCATGTTGTTATGGCCTTTGACATTATTAGAGAGTTTAATGATACCTGTCTTCTATTTCTGTTTGGTGGTACAGATTGTATGAGCTCCGTGAGAGAGTTGGCTGATAGACCATTGATGGCCTTGAAAGTGAGAATCAAGGTCTTGAACATAACCCTTCCGTGTATGGGGAGCCAATGGAGCTGCTTGAGGATAGGTGTAACATGTTCACTCTTGGACGCTCCTTGGTATAACGGTCAGTTCTTCCACAATTCGCAGGCGACTTTTGGAAGTTGGTCGAAAAGCACGATCGCCTCTGAAAAAACAACTCTGACCAAGGTTATGAAAGAGAAGCACTATAAATGGGGACTGAAACATAAAGAATGGACTAAAGAATGGAGAAAAGTAATATTCAGTGATGAAAGTCATTTCTTCATCCAGGGCCAAAGAAGCCAACGTGTTGAGTGTTTACCCGGAGAAAAGATTTGTGATTCCCACATCAACCAGAATGTGAAACACCCCCAAAAGAAGATGTTCTGGGGGTGTTTCAGTTATTATGGAGTCAGCAGTTGAGGGAATGATGTGTCCACAACAATAAGTCGATGTTCCCCAAAGAAGAGTTGTTCTAGAGCTAGAGAAGACATTTCCTGATGGATCTGGCATCTTTCAGCAGGATCTTGCCCTATGCCACATATCTAAATTGGTGAAAAGTGTTTTTCAAAAGTAGCAAATAAAGGTACTGGACTGGTCAGGAAACTCTCAGGATTTAAACACAATAGAGAATTGTTTATCCATTTGCAACTTTTGCTTCGTGGAATGGACTGCATGACAAAGGAGAAGTTTATTCAAGCTCTGATTCAAGTCTGGTACAGGGACCCAAAAATTGTTGCAGACTGCTCAAATTTAGTGGACTCCATGCCAAATCATGTCCAGATGCTGGTAAAAAAAAACAGAGGAGGTCATATTATGTATTAATATGTGGCTATTAATACGATTTTCAATGGAAATTCCAGTTTACGCTTATTTTTCAGTTTGTTTCAATTAATATGCACAAGGGTGTATGTACAATTCTGGAGATGACATCTTCAAAAGGATATAAATAGGATGGAGACAGTATAGGGAGTAGCTGCTGAAATGTCTTCATCATAAAGCATATAGGAATAGACTTAAAGATCTCAAAATGTATACTTTGGAGGAAAGATGGGAGAGGGGGAGGTATGATAAAGACATTTAAATACCTCTGTGCTGTAAATGCCCAAGGTGGCCCTCTTTCAAATGAAAGGAAGCTCTGAAACAAGGGATCATAGGATAAAGGTAAAAGCAGGGCTAGCTCAAGTGTTTCTTAAGCAAAACCCCAGCCTCGCCACCCTCCCCCCTAGATTCCATCTCAGTAGGGGGAGGTGGGCAACAACAGTATTTACAAAAGCGGCAGCCTAGTGGATGGGCTAGCCCTGGGTAAAAGAGGATAGACTTGAGAATAATCTGTGGAAATATTTTCTTGCGGAAAGGATGTGAATGCATGAAACTGCCTCTCAGTGGAGGTGGTGGAGACAAGAATTGTATCTGAATTCAAGAAAGCATGGGACGGAGGAGTTCTTTGTTTCCTACCTGCTGTGAACCTGTATTTCTAATTGGCCCGGTTACCCGCTGCTGCTCCTCTGATTGGGGCTGCTGGATTTAAGGGGCTATAATACTCTGCCCCCAACGTGGGACGCCGAGGAGTTCTTTGTTTCCTACCTGCTGTGAACCTGTATTTCTGATTGGCCCGGTTACCCGCTGCTACTCCTCTGATTGGAGCTGCTGGATTTAAGGGGCTATAATACTCTGCCCCCAACGCGGGACACGTAGCGGGCACGTGCCCATGGTGCATGACCAAAGGGGCAGGTCACGTCTCTTTGGCCCCCCTTTGGTGCCCCTTCGGCGCACTTTCGGAGAGAGGAGTTCTCGTGGATGGGGAAAAGGAAGAAACGCCTTCCGCCGGTTGCCCAGCCGAAGGCATTTAAAATAGTGGGCCCCATGGATGCCCGTGTTTCTGTTGCTAGATTATTGCCTGATACTCAAGCATCGGACATTCCTTTGGGTGAAAAGTCAACTGTGAGTACTGTGTCTTCTAACCTTTCCTCACAAACGAAGAACTTGCCCCTAACTAATCAGGAGAAGGAACTTTCTTCAGGAGTTTCTTCTACGGGTAGACTTAATCAGTTGGAAATTGGGGAACCTATACTTTCCTCCTCTTTCTTGTGGATTGATCCTGTATCTGTGATGTTGCCTCCTCCGCTCTCCTCTGTTGTTGTTTTTCCCGTGACTGGTGAGCCTCGTGCCCCTCCAGATGATGTTTCTTTGAAAGATTTGTGGGCTATGCTATCTAGGATGGAGTTGGCCTTGGATTCTTCCCTGCAAAAAATTTCTGTTTTCATGAAGGAAACGGTGGAAAAGTTGTCTAATCAGGACTCTAGACTGTCCACTGTAGAAAAAATTGTTGATTCTTATGAAGTGCGGTCTTCTTCTCAACAGATGGCTTTAGCTACCTTGGTGCGAGATGTTGCCTCTTTGCATCATCAAGATGAATTATTAGAGAATTCCCTACACGCAAGGCATCTCCACCTTTTGAATTTTCCTAAGACACATTATCTCGCACCTGTCATGCTTTTCCACAAATATCTGAAAGATGTATTGTTAATATCTGATGTTGATTCCATCTCTTTGTCAAATATATATTATCTTCCCTCCAGAGATATAGTTTTAAAGGATAGTTCTCAGGAGGAAGGGTTACAGGGCAATTCTAAAGCTTCACCTTCATTGAATATTTCTGATTTTTTTTTAGAGTCATCACAGGATGAGATACTTATGAGGGCCACTTTATTAATTACGGTGGCCTCAGAATTGGATATACAAAGAATTTTCTGTGCGTATTTTAAGAAGAAACTTGAAAAATTCTGTTGTCAGTGCATTCAGATTTTCCCTGACGTTTCAAGGGCCACACAACGACGGTGAAAGGCTTTTTTGGAAGTCCGATCATGTGTTCCATCCCTAGCAAAATCAGAGTAATTTTATGTCCATTGAATATATCCGTTTTGGTCCTTCTACTAATCACAATTCCAGATTAGTCCATTCTGATTTTCTCTACAGTCCTTCCTTCTTCAGAGTTGCAAACATTTGAGGTAAAAAATTGTTTGTTACTGTATATTGGGCAACTACAAATAGTTATATTTTGATTTGAAAAAGATTGTAGATGGGGTCTGTGTATCTCATAAAAATGGAATAAATCCGCAGTATTAAGAGTATTATGTTAGATTATAAAGCAAAATATTCTTATTTAAAGATGTACATTTAGATACAACATCGAGAACAGAAGGTACATTTAGAGAGGACATCGAAAACAGAATTGCAACACCCACACTTCCAGTGGTATTTTAGAAAAGGCTCCATATTTGGCAGATCCTTTTCTAAAATACAAATAATGAGATGCAGAAGTGCACAATACACGTGCCAGGAAAAAAAAATCAATGTAGGAAATGCAACAACTATTACACGTAAGTGCCAACACTTACACATGGAAACTGGTATTACACAACTTGCATGTCTACATGTGTGTGTGGGCAATTTTCCTTATCTATACATGTAAATACCACCATTTAACTACAGAAGACACTATCTTCATTTCATTAGAATTTGGGGAGAGAAACAAACAATGGGGGATTAATCCCTCTTGTAAAAGGCTGGCCAAAATAAGCACTTTTTTAAAAGCCTTTAGGTACCAGAGAGCAGCAGTAAATTCCAAAGTGGACAATTTTGGTCAGACATCTGTATGCCCTATATGAAACGGGGAATACATGTGTAGATTTTTGATCCATCCAAACCACTCCCCTGATATACCCCCTTGCAACTTCTATATAGTGAGGACATATCTGTTAACTGTTGTTTTTGGGGGGGATCATCGTTATAGCTGTTAACTGTGGTTTTAGACTAAGCTTGGGGGCATTTGAACTGCTTTCCTTGAATAGACTTACATCAGATAGCAGTGTGTGTGGCAGATAAAGAGTTAACTGGGCTTCTACCCCTGCTGAACTGTTTGGTGAAGCCCTATTCCCAGGGAGGTGCTGATTTGGAGCATTTCACACCTGGCCTGAGCCAGTTTTGCAGAAGCTGAGGAGCCTCCATTACGCTAAGAGCACATTTTTCTATTTTCTCTGCTGGCTTAAACCTTTCAATTGTAACTGGTTTTGGGGGGGATCATTATTATAGCTGTTAACTGTGGTTTTAGACTAAGTTTGGGGGCATCTGGACTGCTTTCCTTGTATAGACTTACATCAGATAGCAGTGTGTGCCCGCGGTTCAGGAACAGCCTACTGGCTAGAGACACTTAGGTTCCCGCCCACCCTACCCCTCGCCCCACCCACCCCAGGGGCTACATTGCCTTTATAGTAGTCACATAAGTGCCATCTACCCTTTCTTACTTGGGTTAAAAGTCCACATCTTCTTCATCCTTTCTTCTTCTTCTTCTTCCTCTTCTGGGACTGCTTAACAAACATGTCGTGTATTCAGTGCAATAACTGTGGTACTTTCATTCCAAGACAAATCATTTGGAGCATAAGAACTTGTCCTATGTGCCTCAGGTCAGCTGTCATGCATGACGAACTGATTCTACTAAGGAAACACCTAGCTGCCATGCATAAAGAAGTGACTCTACTGAGGGAGGAAATAGCTGCAATGAAGCACACCTCTTCTAGGATACAAACTGAACAAAGTCCACCACCGCTCCCACAAAGAATCAAATTCCCCAGAAACAAATGGATCACAGTGGGTTCTGGAAGATTGCGACCTGTAATGCTGAGACATCCTATACATCAAGAGATATCCCTGCATAATGCCTTCTCTGCCTTGGCTAATGGGGATGCTCAATCTAATGCAACTGAAGGGCCCTTAAATGAATCAGACACTGACCAATCTCCTGCTAAAGCACCAAATATGAAGAAAACCTCACCAAACAGAAAATTACTACTACTTGGAGATTCCATCATCAGAGGCACCAACTTGGGAACACAGTTCAAAGGAGAGAAGATAGTCATGTGCCTCCCAGGCTCTTCAGCCAGCAGGAATACAAACCAAATTGTTGAAGTACTTAGCACAAAAAGTGAACACTCCAAAATTGATGTTGTTATCCACTTGGGCACAAATGACCTGGCTAGAAACAGTGCCTCTACAGTCCAAAAGGACTTCCAATCTCTGGGAGAGAAACTCAAGCCCATTGTGAACACTGTTGCATTCTCAGAGGTTCTGCCTGTTCTTGGTAAGGGGACAAAAAGGCTGCATCACATTAACAGCTTTAATATATGGCTCCAGACCTGGTGCAAACAAGAAGCATTCAGATTTATTGGCGACTGGGGAAACAGGTGGACCAACAAGAGACTATACGGTGCTGATGGACTACATCTCTGTCACAGGGAAAAGTGAAAAATTCAGGCACTATGTGGATATGCATTTAAACTAGGAAAAGGGGGTGACGGATGTGGAAGGTCAAGACCAGCACGCCACCCCCTGCAAAAGCAGAATGACATCAGAAACAGCCACACTTTTAAACCACACATCACAAACAAGTGGGAAGATGTGGGCAGAACAAAATCAATGCAAAATACACACAAGCCAGGTAAATGCTGGAAAGCAATGATCACAAATGCTCAAGTTCTGGACCTGGAAACCCTAATGGTGGAAATGGATTTGGACATTCTGGCCATTACAGAAACATGGTTCAATGAATCGCATGACTGGGATGTAGCGTAGCCATAACTGGCTATAATCTATCCAGAAGAGATAGAGAAAATGGAAAAGGAGGAGGAGTGACCTTGTATGTCAAAAGCAATATTAAAGCTACTGAAATGCAGGGGGCATGGGGAAAAGAAGAATCGCTCTGGATTGCGTTGGAAAGAGGAGATGGCACTGTCATCCATATTGCTGTAGTCTACAGACCTCCGACTCAAATTGAAGAGATAGATAATGATTTGATTAAAGATATTGCCAAGATAGCCACAAAGGGGGAAGTAATCATTTTGGGTGACTTTAATCTACCTGATGTGGATTGGATTACTCCTTCTGCACATCTGGAAAGAAGCAAAAGAATTGTAGATGCTCTCCAGGATGCATTCCTTAGACAAATGGTCATGGAACCAACCAGGGAAAGCTCAACGCTGGATTTAGTGCTCACCAACGGTGATAGCATGTCAAATGTCTGCGTGAGTACCCCTGTGAGCAACAGCGATCATTACACAGTGTGGTTTGAGATAAAAGCCAGGGTACAGGCCAAACATAGCAAGCTCAAAGTCCTATACTTCAAAAACACTGACTTCAATAAAATGGCCAAGTACCTAAAGGAGGAGATGACAGGGTGGAAGGAGATAAAGGAAGTGGAATTGCAATGGGATAAACTAAAGGTGGCAATAAAAGGGGCAACGGACAAATATGTTAAAAAAGTAAACAAAAACAAGAGGAGAAGGAAACCTATTTGGTTTTCCAAAGAAGTGGCTGCTCAAATAAAGGCAAAAAACACAGCTTTCATAAAAATTCAAAAGCTTTCAAACAGAAGAGCACAGAAATGAATACAGGATCAAACTCAGAGTCAAAAGGAAATAAGGATAGCAAAATCAAAGGCAGAGGAAAAGATGGCTAAAGATGTTAAGGGTGGCAACAAAACTTTCTTCAGGTATATTTGGGAAAGGAAGAAGATCAGAGTTGAAATTGCAGGACTCAGAAGTGCTGGGAAAAGACTCGTGGAAAGTGACATAGAAAAAGCAAAATTGCTAAAGAAATACTTCTGCTCTGTTTTTACTAAAGAAAATCCTGGAGATGGACCAGCCGGGACTCCCAAATATAAAAATGGGAATGAAGTAGATACCACACCATTCACAGAAGATGAGGTGTTGGAACAACTTGCTAAACTGAAAGTGGGCAAAGCCATGGGACCTGATGGGATACATCCCAGGATACTGAAAGAGCTCAGAGAAGTTCTATTAGGGCCGTTAAATGATGTCTTCAACAGATCCTTGGAAACAGGAGAGGTTCCTCAGGACTGGAAAATGGCTGATGTCGTACCTCTACATAGAAGTGGTGACAGGGAAGAAGTGTCAAACTACAAACCTGTGAGCCTTACCTCGGTGGCGGGAAAAGTAATGGAGGCGCTCCTGAAAGAGCAAATAGTGAACTTTCCCAAAACCAACAGGTTGCAAGATCCAAGGCAACATGTTTTTACTAAAGGACGGTCTTGCCAAACTAATCTGATTGAATTCTTTGACTGGGTGACCAAGGAACTAGATCAGGGGCATGTGATGGATGTCATCTACATGGATTTCAGCAAAGCCTTTGATACTGTTCCTCATAGGAGGCTTGTCAATAAACTCAGTAGCTTGGGGATGGGTACCAAGATAGTAAACTGCATTAGAAATTGGTTGACTGACAGATAACAGAGGGTGATGGTACATAGAGCTCACTCGGATGAGGGGAAGGTGATTAGCGGGGTGCCCCAGGGTTCGGTCCTGGGCCTGGCACTATTCAATGTATTTGTGAGTGATATTGCTGAAGGACTGAATGGAAAAGTCTGTCTTTTTGCAGATGACACAAAAATTTGCAACAGAGTGGACTCTCTCGAGGGAGTGGATAACATGAGAAAAGATCTACAAAAGCTGGAAGAATGGTCTAATGCTTGGCAATTACGATTTAATGTGAAAAAGTGCAGTGTCATGCACTTAGGTAGCAGAAATCCAAGGGAAATGTATGCGATAGGGGGCGAGAGGTTGGTGTGCATGGTTCAGGAAAAAGACCTTGGTGTGATTACCTCTGATGATCTCAAGGTGGCAAAACAGTGTGACAAGGTGGTGGCAAAAGCCAGGAAGATGTTGGGCTGCATACAAAGAGGGATTACCAGCAGAAAGGAAGAGGTACTTATGCCACTGTACAGGTCGCTGGTGAGGCCTCACCTGGAATACTGTGTTCAGTTTTGGAGACCATATCTTGCAAAGGATGTAAAAAGACTGGAAAGTGTTCAGAGGAAGGCGACCAAAATGATTTGGAGCCTGCGTAAGAAACCTTATGAGAAGAGTCTTGAAGACCTAAATATGTACACTTTGGAGGAGAGGAGGGATAGGGGAGATATGATTCAGACCTTTAAATACTTAAAGAGGAACGATGAACAAACAAACCTCTTCCAAAGACAGGGAAGCTGCAAAACTAGAGGGCATAACATGAAGCTGCAAGGTAGAAAATTGAAAGACAATGTCAGGAAATATTTTTTCACTGAAAGGGTGGTGGGTGCTTTGAATGCTCTCCCGATGGAAGTGGTGGGGGCAAACATGGTGACGGAATTCAAAACAGCATGGGACAAGCACAATGGATCCCTTTACAGCAACAGGATAAAAACAAAATAAACTGAACCAACTAACTTCTCAAACAATCATCAAAAAAACTCAAACACCTGTCCAGCAAACCAGATAAAATCAAATACCGCCACACACATTTTAATAAATTCTGCACACAGTGTAGAATCAATGCAAAGGCTAGGCAAAATAAAATTGCAGAGGCATGCAAAAGTCACAGTGGTTTGAATCAATTCGAAGGCAAGGCATAGGCAAGTTAGAACAAAATTGGAAAAGCCCACCAAAATCACCAAATTCTTGACACTTTTTTGTGTCTGCCCGAAAACGAACTATAAATGAAAGCGAACTATAAACCGACCAACGACCAGCACATGACACAACTAATATGTTAAGTGTATTCAGGTAAAGCCCGGGTGAATGGATATCGCATGGTATATAACACATTTCTAAGATGTGTTGGGGTGGGGGCAAGAATGGGTGATTCTGAGAGGCAGGAGACCAGGTATGACGCCGGGCCTGTGGCGTCTTGTAGCGGGACGTGGGCGGCGGCCCCCTCTGGTACCCACAAACTATTGGCACGAAAACAACAAGCGCCCCCAATACACCCGCAGGCAAGATTCCCGCAGGCAGGGAAAAAAGACAGGCAAAGGATCAGCAGCGGCGGCAAGCCCTCGGCAGACAACCTGCCAGCACAAGCTCTCTCCTAGTGACGGGGCGAGCTGCTTGAGAGATGGAGCCAAGTGGAGCTGGTGATCTACCTCTGACCCCTCCTGTGATCTACCCGTTGGACATGCCAAGGGAGGTCTTAAAGAAGATTTGGATTTGGGTCTAGGCAGGTGGGGTGTGTTATGGGGAGGGCATTGAATGTGCCTTTGGAGAGGATTGGGGAGGCCTTGTTGCTCAAGGTAGGTACCCCTAGACCACCTTTTCCTTTAAGATATGCGGCCCCTGTAAAACTGCGACTGGGAACATTGGGCTGTGTGTTAGAGGCCTGATGCCCTCAGCCAGGTTAAAAATAATGGCCTCTTTGAGCTGATTCTATTTTTCCATGCATGCTTTGCATCTGATTATTATTCAGTGCACGGTGCAGTAGCCATTAATGCATTTAATGGGCAAATAATATGCATTACCATCGTAATGTACTTTCGTAGCTATCCCCCTCAATGTGCTTTAACCTACAAAATAACACACACAAAATGTTCATGCATCAAAAGTTCTAATGAAGATTAATTTTTTAAGATAAATGTATGAAACAAACTGAAAATTTGTAATGAAAATTGGTGAATTTTTTTTTCTGAAAATGATTCAATCTTTTCTGCACATCCCTACTGCTTTCACTTTAGTCTACAGTTGTTGCAGTATACAGTTACTTGAGTGTCATAATAAAACATTTTAAAATATGGTTTGAATGGTACGCTGTGGTAGATGACCTGATATCAATATGTGAGGTGTAAAGTAAAGTAAGGAGTGGAGGAGTAGCCTAGTGGTTAGAACACTGGCTTGGTAACCAAGCAACCAGGGTTCAATTCCCACTAGCATGCCTTGGGCAAGTCACTTCACCCTCCATTGCCTCAGAAGAAAGGCCTGGCAATCTACTTACAGTGACACTGCCAAGAAAACCCAGGAGCTTTTGGGTCACCAGGAGTCAGGACTGACTCAAAGGAACACATTACATTTTTAAAGTAAAGTAAAGTTATGCCTGAATGGGATAGTCTGCCAAGTAGAAATTCATTGTCTGGCACTCGGAACCATAGACATAACACGCTTTGATAACTTTTTTTTTTGACAAAAGTGACGATATCTTCAGTAGTACATGTATGTTGAGTAGTGCAAAGGTTTAGGAATGAAAACAATTTACATGCTTTCCAGGAGTGGAAGAGTAGGCCAATGGTTATAGCATTGCCTTGCTAACCAAGAGACTTGAGTTCACTTCCCATTAGCACATCTTGTGTCCTTGGACAAGTCACTTCACTCTCCTTTGCTTCAGAAGAAAAGCCTGGTAATCTACTTCCCATCATACTGCCAAGAAAATCCAGGAGCTGTTGGGTCCCCAGGAGTCAGAACTGACTTAAAGGCACAGATACATGCTATCCAAAGTATCTTAACCTATAAAGAAATTCGCAGACCACTGTTCTGAAGCTCTCTTCCTTGGGAGGAAACATAACCTTGACTAAAGATATTCTGTGCATCCTTCCTTTTACATTGAACCATGCTCTGCTCTGAAAGCCCATTATACCGTAATGATTATTTGTCAACTGCATCATTGATTTTTGATTTGCAGTACCCATGATTGTAACTACAGGTGATCCACATAGCACTTATTATTGAAAAAATATTGTATAGAAAGGAGATTCTTGTTATATGTGTGTAAACATCCTTATTGAGGGTGATAAGAAAGCAACATTGTCTAGGGATGCTAGGCATCATTTTTCTCTATCGTTGTATAATATACGGATATGTTTTTGGAGGTTGGGGTCAATGTGGGCTGCACAAAATGACTTGGTTTGGGGAAGGGCAGTACGATTCTGCTGAAACTGAGCAAAGAAGTGCAAGTAAATCTCAGATTTGCTTTTTTCATTAATGGTATCACATCCTGTAAAAATTCAGTAGAAACAAACATAACACTTGCATTCCAATAGTGGTTAAATAATTTTTTCTCAGGCGTTCAGCAGATAGCATGCAGTTCTCATTAAACTAAATGTTCTGCACAACCCACTGGAGAATGCCACAGATGGGATATCGGTAGGAGTTACTTTGACTGTATGTTGATGTCTCTGTTGACCTAGATATATTTGCAGCTAGAGAACATTTAGCTGAGTTCTTTCTGTTCCTTAATCATAACCTTATATTTCCTCATGTTCACTTTAAAATATGGTGCCATTTTCTGAACAAAATATTTATTGTCAGCATAAACGTTTAGGGACAATATTCAGCCTGTGGCACCTGGTGCTGGTAAAGTGCCCGGACACCGTGGGCAGAAATGAAACCAGATATTCAGCACTGGAGCCTATCCGGCATCTGCCACTGAATATCCAATTTCACAGCTGACAATTTTTGCTATCTGATCAGTGGCAATATTTAACCACTAACCGGATAGCAAAACTGCATAAAGTTGGGAGAGCCATTGACCTGTCCTGACTTTATGCCGTTACCTAACTGGTTAGCAGGCTGAAAATCACAGCTAACTGGACAGATGCCAGGACCACCCCGGCACTATCCAGTTAATACAAAGACAGTTTGGGGGGATATTCAGGCTCAGTGGGATTTAAGAGGTTTGCAGGTTCTGCAAACCACAAAATTATTTGAATATTGGGCCCTATGATTTTAAATGACAATGAACCAACATACAAATATATTAGGTCCTATGCATTGTTGCTTATGGTATATACCAAGCCCTGACAAATTTGAATTGAATCTAGGAGCCAGCCCTGGCAGAATCTTGCAGCCTCTCTTCCAGAAGCATGCTGTCAGCTCTGTGACAGTACATCCTATACAGCTGAAGCAAAGATGAAATTGCCTCTTTGCTTCAAATAGCTCCATGGCCTACGGTATACATAAGTCTGTTTTTCTCATACCCCTACCCCCAGCCTTGACATAGTTTTTTTCTTTTTCTGTCTCCCTCTTTTATACCTTCATCCTGTCTTCCCCCTCTCTCTTTCCTGCTTCCCAGCCTTCACTGTCTCTCATATCTCCCAGTCTTTTGCTGTTTACCCAGTCTCTCTCTGTCATAGCTTCCTCTCAGCCTTCACCCAGTCTCCCTCTCCCTCTCCCTTTTATATACACTCCAACCTTTACCCAGTCTTTCTCTTTTATATCATATTAGCTTTCACTCAGTCTCTCTCTCTCCTACCTCAGTCTTCACCTAGTCTTTCTTTCATACCCCCAAAACATCACAACTTTCTTTCATATACCCCAACTTTCACCCAGTATCTCTCTCTATTTTTCATACCACACAAGTCTTCACCCAATTTCTCTCTCTTTCTTATACTCCCTAGCCTTCATCCATTCTCTCCCTCTATTTTCATACACACTAGCCTTCACCCAATCTTTCTTTCATATTCTCCACCTTCATTCAGTTTTTCTCTGTTACACACCTATCCCTAAGCAACTAATGGGAATGGGAGCCTGACACTTATCACCCTCATTTTGCTGTCTCTAGCTATAAAAGAAACAGTGGCTTCCCTGCCTCCCTACCATGATTTGGCTCTGTAAAACTTGAGCTGTGTGGTACTAAAAGTTTGGATCAGTCTTGTAGCTTCAAGTCTTACAAAGCTTGAAATGACAAGATTGATTCCACCTTCCTGTACCATATGGTTCAAGCTTACAGAACTGATTTGAGATGGGGGGGGGGGGGGGATCAGGGAATCTGCTGTTTCTTGGGCAGGAAGGACACATACATTAAGGGGCATGATATCCTGGGCACCAGGGTCCATTTTCTAGTCACCGTAGTGATCTGGTTACCTATGATTTGTCAAGTTCTGGAATATCCTAGGACCATTTATTTTGTATGAGAATAGTATACAGTATTATGAATGAAAAGCTTAGCATACACACAAAACCAGTCTTCTGACACATTAGCAGGTAGACACTAAAATTAGTAAGTACCCCCAAGCAAATTAAACAATATTGCATGCAAATGAGGCATTAGTGGAAATTTGTTCTCACATTTAACATGTGTCTCAGATCAGGTGCTAAATTTTTATCATGCTAAATTTTTATCATCATCTCAAAATCTTCTCTCGTAACTGGCCCAAAACAAGAAGTATCAGATTGCACTGGGCATTTCATTCTCCAAATTCCAATTCCATGTGGCATCATCTAGAAACATCTTTCCCTTCTCATCCTGCCATCGCCCACATACAAGTTCTTCTTAGCAAATACTACCCTCACCATTAACACCTCCATCAGCATCTTTCCCATGAGTCTTCCCTTATCCACATCCAGACCCAACAGCAACACATACCTCCCCCAGCAAACTCTCTTCCTACCCAGAAGCTCTCACTACTACTACTTATTATTTCTATAGAACTACAAGGAGTGGAGGAGTAGCTTAGTGGTTAGAACACTGGCTTGATAACCAAGCAACCAGGGTTCAATTCCCACTAGCACTCCTTGTGGCCTTAGGCAAGTCACTTAACCCTCCATTGCCTCGGAAGAAAGGCCTGGCAATCTACTTCCAGTGGGTGACACTGCCAAGAAAACCCAGGAGCTTCTGGGTCACCAGGAGTCAGGACTGACTCAAAGGCACACATTGCATTTTTACAAGACATATGCAACACTGAACACATACATGTAAGAGACAGTCCCTGCTCAAAAGAGACCACAATTTATCTAAGAGAGACAAATGCAATAAATTGTTAAAGCATACATGGGGGTAAACATGATCCAGGTAATCTATCCAAGACAGACAAATATAACATAGAAACATGATGGCAGAAAAAGACCATATGGCCTATCTAGTCTGCCCTTCCATATCAACTACTATAGCCTTTTTTTCTTTAGAGATCATCTATGTCTGTCCTATGCCTTCTTGAATTTAGATGCTGTCCTCATCTCTACTGTCTCCACTGGGAGACTATTCCACACATCTACCTCTCTTTTTGTAAAGAAATATTTCTGCATATTACTCCTGAGTCTATTTCCTTTCACCCTCCTCCCCTCATTGCATAGCTTTCTTTCAATTGAAAGAGGCTCTCATCCCTGTGCATTTATGCCATGGAGATATTTAAATGTCTTTATCATATCTCCTCTAGTCTGCCTTTCCTCTATAAATAGGGGACAAGGGTAGAACTAAGGAAGTTGTTTTTAGCCTGGATTTGAAATATAACTAGAGGTGGAGCCTGGTGTAATAACTCATATAGTCTCTTCCAGGTATATAGTGAAGCAAGGTTGACTGACCAAAGTCTGGAGTTGGCAGTGGAAGAGAAGTGTGCAGATAATAGGAATTTGCCTGATGAATGGCGTTCCCAAAGAGGAGTGTAGAGAGAGATAAGAGAAGAGATAAGAGAGCTGCTACTTTTAGATCTTGACTCACCTGATCTCCTTGTTTCTTTACCATTCCCCCTTCTTTTACCTCTGTCTACTCCTTCTGTGTTGTCTGTCTTGACTAGATTGTAAGCTCTGATGAGCAGGGACTGTCTCTTACATGTCTATGCAGTGCTGCATACATCTTGTAGTGTTATACAAATTCTCAATAGTAGTAGTAGTAGAAGCCATAGAATTCATGCAATAGGCCAGTAGAGGCATTACATAGAAATGTGGTTGGAGAGTCTGCTGGCTGGATAGGGGACTTTTGTTATATGGGGACCATTTGGTAAGGGACAGGATGTATTGCTGGGGGTGCAACTGCAGGTAAGGATAGAATCAGCCATGGGAACAGGCATTCTAGGTAGGTACAAAGATTTTCAGAGAATGCTGGTTGCTTGGGAAGTGTGCCATAGAGACTTGTTGTGGGGAGTTCCTGGTGGTGATGGTTGGGAGTTTGTGTGTGGGGGAGGAGTATTTCTTGCCAGGGAGACTTGCTGGCTAGAGTTCTTCTGAGCTTGTCTTTGGAGGTGGGGTGGGTAGCTGATGGGAGTTCTTGATTGTTTTTGGGGGCAAGCTTATCTGACTAGAAGATATTACTATGAGGATATTGCTACCCAAGCCCACCTTATCCTCTGTACCATGGTCAGTCCACAAAACAATCTCCTTCCATATCCCACAATGCCAACCCAACATTACATAGACACAAACTCCCCCCTCAACCCATAGATTCCATCACCTAGAAATAAAAAAATTCCTAGACAAAATTCTACCCAAATTACAACAAGATCCAGATGACCTAGATGCACAAATACATCACTGGAATCAAAATATAAGTAATATAGCCACTAAATCACACACCTTTGCTCCCCACAGGAGTTGCAACACAGCAACATGGAATATCCCCCACAGGGCCGGATTTACCTATACGCCATGTACGCCATGGCGTAGGGCCCACAGCTGGCAAGGGCCCACAAAAATGGAACAAGTTAGCTTTTTTTAAAAAATAAAATTAAAAAAAAAACCTGCTGGCTGCCGCCGCGGGGCCCCCTCTGCTGCCGCGGCAGCATGGACTGACCCACAGGGGCCCCCTCTGCAAGCTCGATCCGTCGGTCCCTCCCTCCCTCCCTCCATGCAGGCTGTGAGAGACGCGAAGGGAGACTGTTTCCCTCGCGTCTCTGTTAAGCCCGCAGGGGCTGATGGGAAATTTCCCATCAGCCCCTGCGGGCTTAACAGAGACGCGAGGGAGACAGTCTCCCTTCGCGCCTCTCACAGCCTGCACGGAGGGAGGGACGGACGGACGGACCGACGGATCGAGCTTGCAGAGGGGGCCCCCGCGGGTCAGTCCATGCTGCCGCGGCAGCAGAGGGGGCCCCGTGGCGGCAGCCAGCAGTTTTTTTTTAAAAATTAAATTTTACTTTAGGCCGACGGGGGCGGGGGGGTAGAACTGGTAATGGGCTATTGGGGGGGCTGGGGCTGGGACTGGAAATGGGCTGGGGGGGTTAAGGCTGGAGGTGGGCTGATGAGGATAGGACTGGTAATGGGCTGTGGGCTGTTGGGGGGGTTAGAACTGGTAATGGGCTTTGGGGGGGGGGTTAAGACTGGTAATGGGCTGTGGGCTGATGGGGGCTGTCTGGTAATGGGCTATGGGGGGGGCTAGAACTGGAAATGGGCTGGGGGGGTTAAGACTGGAGGTGGGCTGATGGGGTTAGGACTGGTAATGGGCTGTTGGGGGGGTTTAGAACTGGTAATGGGCTTTGGGGGGGTTAAGACTGGTAATGGGCTGTGGGCTGTTGGGGCCTGTCTGGTAATGGGCTATGGGGGGGCTAGGACTGGAAATGGGCTGGGGGGGTTAAGACTGGAGGTGGGATGATGGGGTTAGGACTGGTAATGGGCTGTGGGCTGATGGGGGGTTAGGACTGGCAATGGGCTATGGGGGGCTGACTGGAAATGGGTTGATGGAGTTAGGACTGGAAGTGGGCTGATGGGGGGTTAGGACTGGTAATGGGTTATAGGGGGGGCTTAAACTGAAAATGGGGTGATGGGGGGTTAGGACTGTAAGTGGGTTGATGGGGGGCTAGGACTGGTATTGGGTTGGGGGGTTGCTAGGACTGGAAATGGGCTGATGGGTGGCTAGGACTGGAAATGGGCTGATGCAGGGACTAGAAGGGAATGGATGCTGGGTGAGGCTGGAACTAGAAGGGAGCTGATGTTGGGGGAGGATTAGAATGGGATGGGGCTGGAAGAGTAAAATGGAGAAGGGAAAAATATTTTGTGTGGGAGGGATAAAAAATCTACAATTGGCCGGGTATTGGGAGAGTAAGTGGGGATTGAGGATGGAGGGGTAAAATTTGAGTGGATGAAATAGGAATGAGGAAAGAGCAAAAGGAGAAAGATTAGTATGTTAAAGCAGATGTAGAGAGAGAATGGAAAAAAACTAGAAGAGAGAAGAAAGGACAAATGGACAGCAGACGATGGAGAGTTAGCAGAAGACACGAAGAAACCAGAAGAAAGTGGCTGGAGCAATTGCAGCTGAAAAAAATGCACAAAAGGTAGAAAAATATCTCTTTATTTTGAATTTATTAATTGGAATATGTCAGCTCTGATAAATGTGCATCATTAACGTCTGTGCTTTGTTTAGTACAAGAGCAAATTAATGTATAGTTTTATTTCTACAGTGTTGTACATTCCAAGTTTGGCTTTTGGGATTCCCAGTTTAATTATTGTCTTCCTGTTTCTAAATTGTGATTACTTGTTTGGTGATGGTCTATGTTCTGCATGTGTAACTGAGCTGAGGTGTTCTGTTTATATAATTCCTATTTGACATTGCCACTTGTTCTCTTTCCCCAGTAGGTCATGTATTGTTGTTCTCTGAAATGTATTGGTTTAATATTTGCAGTGTTGCCTTTTGATTGGTAGAGTATGGTGCTTTGTGAGTCCTGGTAGTGCTGTTAGGATACGGCGGGTTTGCTATGGGTTCTAAATGGGCAGTGTTTGTAGTAGTTCCTAATGTGTCTGGCAGTTGGCACTGGATTATAGTAATGTAGAAATCTTTTAGTCTTTCTTTATCCTTACACTCATTAAGAGGCACGTTTACTAAAAGTTAGTATATGGTAACATTATGCAAATATTTATGCAAATGAGGCCCCTTATGCAAATGAGGCCCCGCACCCCCCTTGGGCCGCCCCTGCTGGGGGCCCACAATTTTTGTTGGCGTAGGGCCTCACTCAAGGTAAATCCGGCCCTGATCCCCCAACTGAGGGATCTAAAATGTAAACTCAGGCTACTTGAGTGAAAATTGAGATGGTCCAAAACTACGGAAAATCTGAACAATTGCACGGCCTACCTACAAAAATACCAAACAACCACAAACTATGCAATGAGAGAATTCTTCACCAAACAATTACAAAGCGCCCTTAACCACCCGAGAGAGCTCTTTGAAATAACAAAATACTTGATAAGCAACCCCTCTCAGCAAAAAGAAGAGATTCCCATCTCCCCTCAATGGCTGATTTCAACTAAAATCAAGCATCCTCTCAACACTATCTACCAGTAAAGCAGCAAACCCTAAACAGAAAAACAAACAATGGATGGAAATCCTTTTCAATTATCTCCTCAGAGCAACTAGAGACAATTATTATCAACATCAATACAACTTCTCCGCTTGATCCCTGCCCAGTCAGCTGGATGAAGATCGCCAGAGAAGCTTTAATCCCTACAATCCACAAAATTTCACACAGATCAATAGTATAAGCCCTCAAAGAAGCCTTTATCTGCCCCATAAAGATAGGATCAGAGAATGACCCCAACCAATCGAGCTCACACAAACTCATAGTGAGTCTACCGTTCCTAGTGAGTCATAGAGAAAATAGTACAAATCCAGCTACAAGACTACATTGATTCCCACTGCCCACTTGACCCCCAACATTATGGTTTTAGACCCAATCATGGCACTGAAACCCTCCTAGCTGCCCTCACCGATAAACTACTAAAAGGCATAGACAAACCACATAATGGATTCACCCTAATATTCCTTGATATTAAGGCAGCTTTTGACTCTGTCCCCTACCACCTTATCCTACAAAGACTTCACTCAATTGGATTACGGGACAGCACACTAAAATGGTTCAAGTCATACCTCACAGACCGTCAAATAACGTGGTATTTAGGCGTATTTACAGAGCATATACACTCGTAACCATTTATGAATTAATCGCTCAAAAAAGCGATTAATTCATAAATGGATACCTCACAGACCGTCAACTTCAAGTTAAAGTGGGCCACAAGATACCAGCCCCCTACCTTCAACTTCAAGGGGTCCCGAAAGGATCTGCCTTATCAGCATTGCTATTTAACATCTTTCTTCAAACATTATACACAATAATTCAAGAACACAACATTCTCTACCACATATATGCAGATAATGTGATTATATATGCTCCATTCAACACCATTAATCCCACAACCACACCCATAGAAACATGTTTCAATTCAATTAAGAAATGGCTCACCAAACATGATATGACCATCAGCTTCAAGAAAACAAAAATCTTATGCATAAGCAGAGACTCCAACTTCATACCATCACCTATCATCACCACTGACAGAGCAAATCTACTCGTAAAACCCAAAGTTCACTATCTAGGGGGTCACACTTGACCAGCGCCTAATCCTAATAGCACACATTAGCAAAATCATGACAGCCATTTACAGTAAAATCAAAACAGTACAACACTTAAAACCACTTAAAACCCTCAAGACTTTTGCACCGTATTCCAAGCTCTCATCTTCCCCCACCTCGACTACTGCAATCTCCTCCTACAAGACCTTCCCAAAAACGCTCTTCACCCTATTCAACTGGCTCAGAACACTGCCACATGCATCCTCTTCATTGCTTCCAGGATAGACCACATTCCCCACTCTATATGCAACTGCACTGGTTACCCACCACAGAACAAATTGTACAAATATAGTGGAAAATATAGAGTGTTACTGAAGAACCTTTTGTTGATCAATAACGCACACATGAATGGTTAAGGAGAGGTGAACTGAAACCGAAGAATGAAAGATTGATAATTGCAACCCAGGACAGTGGATTATGGATGAGATGCTTTACGGTGAGTATTGAAAAAACTGGCAAAACAGATATATGTTGATTCTGTAAGAAAGAGCTGGAAACAGTGACTCACCTTATAGCAGGCTGTGAAGTTCTGTTGGCAGAAAATTTCTACACTGCAAGGAATAACAAAGTAGCATGCCTCCTTCAAGGGAAACTCTGGAAACACTAGAATGTCACTGTTCCTGAAAAGCACTGGGATCATGACCCTAAAAGAATAGCAGAGAATGAAGAGATTATGATCACCTGGGACAGTCCCATTCTGATGGATAAGAAACTAGATGCCAGGAAATCTGACATAATGGTAAGGGAAAAGAATACCAGAGCAACATTGATAACACAGGTACACTACCAAAAAACCGCCTCCAGTTTTGCAATTGATTCCTATAGATTTTGGGGTGCTGAATCCAGGAAAAATAGCCAAAATGTTCCATCATGTCACGTTTTCTTGCAAAATTAGATTTCTTACCCATATAAGGAATGTTCACATAATTTCTTTTTAGCCGACTGCAGTTTATTTTCTTGGCCCAAAATAGAGGTTGTAATGGTTAACTAACTAGAAACACTCCCTCATGCTATTTTAGAGTGTTTTGTATTCATTTTATACATTAACAGGACAATTGTGAGGCGGGGGGCTAAATCCAGTACTCGCGCTGGCGCATGTTCTTTCCTGTTCGCCTCGCCTCGTTCGCTCGCTCGCTCAAACACGGTGGTTGCGACATGAACGTTCCTGTCAAATTTCAGTTTCTTGCAAGTTCATTATTACCTTTTGTTTGCTCAGTCGTAATCCAGCTTTATTCCGAAGTGGTTCACTACAGTTGTAGTTTGCAGTGCTGTGTATTTGTGATGGCTCACAGAGCCAGAGGTTGCATCAACTCTCCGGACAGTTTTTGTTTTATTTGTGGGGAATATACTGTGAAAAAGCGGCAGAGGAACATTTCTGCATTTATTAAAAAAGTATATTTCGCCTATTTCGGTTTGAAGTTAGGCGATCAAGACAAACCGTGGGCTCCTCACAAAGTGTGCAAGACATGTGAGGAAGATCTACGCTTATGGATGAAAGGTAAAAAACAAGCATTTCGTTTCGGAATACCTATGATGTGGCGTGAACAAAGAGACCACAGCAGTGACTGCTATTTTTGCTCTTGCATTGTGAAGGGATACAACTTAAAAAATAAGAACGTAATAAGTTACCCCAACCTTCCCTCAGCAATTAGGCCTATGCCTCATAGCAACGGAGTACCTGTGCCTGAACCACCAAAATCTTTGGATCATATTTGTGTGGACGGTTCTGATCATGATGAGACTCATCAGATGGCTTTTCCCGATGAGTCCATTACTTCCGAGTTTGAAACTGAATCAGATCCGAAACCTGAACTTTTCTCTCAAGCTGAATTGAATGATTTAGTCCGGGATTTAGGACTCCCAAAAGATGCTGCCCAACTGCTAGGTTCTCGGCTTAAACAGAAAAATCTATTGTCACCAGGAACAACTTTTTATTGGTACCGCAACCGCGAGACACAATTTTTGAAGTATTTCAGCAAAGAGGAAGATTTGGTATTTTGCAACGATATATACGGAGTGATGGAAAAGTTTAAACTCAAGTATGATCCTGCTGAATGGCGGCTGTTCATTGATTCGTCAAAAGACAGCATAAAAGGTGTTCTTCTTCATAATGGCAACACATTCGCTTCAGTTCCTATTGCTCACTCTGTTATTCTCCAAGAAAAATACGAGAATTTGGCCCTGATTCTTCAGAAGATTTGTTATGATGAGCATAAGTGGATGATTTGTGGAGACTTTAAAATTCTATCCATGCTATTAGGGCAGCAATCCGGTTTCACCAAATATCCCTGCTTCCTTTGCTTGTGGGATAGCCGGGCCCGCGACCTACACTGGGGGAAAAAAGACTGGCCAATTCGGGAGTATTTGAGACCCGGTGAGAAAAATGTTCTTCATGAGAGCTTGGTACCTCATGATAAAATTCTATTACCACCTCTCCACATTAAGTTGGGTCTCATTAAGCAATTCATCAAGTCCCTTCCAAAAGATGGTGAGTGCTTTCGGTACCTTTGCTCAAAGTTCCCCCGACTTTCTGAAGCAAAGCTAAAGGAAGGAGTGTTTGTTGGCCCTGATATAAGGAAACTCATTTCAGATGGAGCATTCGCTGAAACGATGTCTGAGAAGGAAAAAGAAGCCTGGGATTCCTTCAAGGATGTTGTTCTCAAATTCTTGGGGAACAGGCGGGATGAGAACTATAAGGATATTGTTGCCAGGATGCTCAATGCCTTCAAAGAACAAGGCTGTAACATGAGCCTGAAAGTCCATTTCTTGCACTCCCATGTGAACTACTTTCCCGAAAACGTGGGGGCGTACAGTGAAGAACAAGGTGAAAGGTTTCACCAGGACATCAAGGACGCAGAGAGAAGGTACCAAGGAAGATGGAACACCACTATGATGGCTGATTTCTGCTGGTTGCTGCTGCGGGAAACCCCAGATGAAAAATACGCCAAGCAGCGCACCAAGAGAAGCATTCGGGGGAAGAAGAAACGGGCCCACCAGGAGATTGATTGACCCAAGAATGACTTTAAAATCTAAACTGTGTTGACAAATATCGTGTTTTTACTAAACTTTGAAATAAAAATTTGCTAGTTATTACCACAGTGTCGGATGTCATTTATTAGAATTTTATTTTCACACCATCGGGTGTTTGTCTTCATGTATTGCAATGGTGCGGTTTGCGTTTTCTATTCTTACATACATACCTGTACAACATTTTTTGCACATTTCTTTGCTTTGCTTTGTGTCTAACCTCGCTCTTATATGCTCAATGTTTGTGCACATGTATGTGGCTGTTTTAAGTGCAGACAATTTTGCTACCATCACAGTGTGTTTTGTTGACATTACTCTATTCTTATGTGCTGCCTTGTTACAATTTTCTTTATTCTTATTTGAATAACTACTAAACAATTAGTATAAAAAATTCATCCAAGAAACTTTTATCTCGATCGCACTCAATCTGAAACGTTCACCTCAAACTGCTAACCCAATGTAGCAAAAAATCTGTACGTGATGGAGCAAATTGGTTACCAGATTTGGATTCAGCGCACCAAAAAACGTAAAAATCAATCGAAACATTAGAGGCAGTTTAAAAAAATTTTTTTTAGTGTACCTGTGTAATAGAAGCGTAGGTATGGAGTGATTATTCTGTGAATCGCATAGAGAGGCAGAAAATCCTGAAGTACCAAGAAATGCAGTCAGAGATTAAGCAAATATGGCAGAAACATACAGAAATTTTTTCCATTGTACTGGGAGTGACAGGCTTGATAACAAAGAATTTCCAAACACATCTTGACAAACTACTCATACCTGTTACATCATATGAACTCCAGAAGGAAGCTCTCTTTGGCATGATGCAAGTATTATGCCGAGCATTAGCAGTAAATTTGAGAGACTATGATCATACTCCACATACCCTGGCTTAGAAGTGAGGTTCACAACTGCCATATAGTATGCACAAACGAACCCATTTGGAGAAACTACCATGAGCGAATTAAATACAAAGCCATCCTTACCATCTTCAAAATCAATCACGACCTCTCCTCCACCTTCCTACAATTGCTGCTACAGAAAGTACCTAACCACATATCAAGAAGAATACATTCTTAGAATGCCCTACCACACCAGCAAGCAAAAGAAAAACCAACCACTCCATATCTAGAAAGGTCTTCTCCCTATATGCACCCACACTCTGGAATGCTATCTCACACAACTTATGTGCCTCAGATGACTTAAAGACATTCTGTAGAAACCTGAAAACTCACCTATTCTTGGAACGCTTTCCTGATGATACGTGACCATTTACCCCAATGGACATACAAACCATCCCTCCTCTCCACCCCCCACCCATCCTCCACCACCCACAACCTAAAGCAATTCCTCTTGTCCCTATGTCCCTACCTTCCCTTACGTTAATGCTCTGGTCATGTTAAGTTAATGATTTTTTTCTATTTCCACTTTATATTGTTCAATTGTGTTATAACCAGTTCTCTCTAATGCCCTGTTGAGCTATGTTGTTACATATAAACTGCTGTGACTCTCATATACAGTGGTATAGAAAAATAGCAAAATAAATAAATACATAGAATCCTCCTGCAAAGGGTGAGGCTGTCATCAAGAATGCGGTGGGGGAATGCTGCCTTTTAACAGGCATGCAAGCCATGTAGTGCATTAGTCTACTGCACTTTTCTTAAAGTATGCTAAGCAGTTAACACAGGAATTAGTATGCATTGTTAGTATATATTCATGCTAAAAGTTAATGTAGTGGCTTGATATTTAGCCCTTGCTAATTCCCATGTTAATTGACATGTGAAACGGGGCAAAGAATGCATGGAAATCGGCAATGTACTGTGCCTTACGTGTAACTTGCTGTATAGTGTTGTGCATTAACTGTTAACACAGCAGAAAAAAAGCAAAGCAGTCAATGCCTCCTCAATAGATAGGGTTAAGCACATCCGCGTTATCGGCAATGCAATTAATATGCAGGAAATGTATTGTCTCTTTGTTTGTTAACTGTAGTGGAAGATGGTGGGCATACCTCCCACAGCTAAAGTAGAGGCTTTGCAGTACCACCCATTCTATTTCCACTAATATGCAGTAAGTACAAAATGTTAAAGCAATTTAATAAAAGGATTCCTAAAGGCTGTTTCCTGCATGTACAGTGAAATCTTTAGCTCATCTAGGCTGAAACATTTTTTCGCCCTAGTTTTGTGTCTAGGCCTTGTGTTTTTTATTGGTTTAAATATTTTTATGCGTAGTGATCTGTTTAATGTTAACATGAGCTGGTCTGTATATACCATTGAATTCAAACATTAAACACCACTAGTATTTGTGAAGAATGTTCACTGTGAATTGATATACTGATATACATTTTTTATCAGATTACTTAGGTTGTTTTGAAGCAAACAATTCCTTTCTAGGTAACAGGCATGCTTTCTGATTGCACTAATTTAAATATGATAATCAGATAAGATTGCATAAATGGATTCTAATTATCTTTGTTCATTCCCACTGAGGATGCACTCACGTGTGAAATAATCATTGGGCTTTTTCATCCTGCCATCTGACTTTCCTGCTGATTTTAAAATGATCAAAGAGAGGTTGGATAATTTATATACTTCAGTGTTGGCTTTCTTCTTCTGTGTAACAGTATTTCTGCCTAGAACTTTCCATGCTTGCTGTCATCAGTTGTGATATTAAGGAGAGACCTTACTCAGAGTTCAAAGTACAACTATTAATGAGTGAAAGAATTAACTTTCTTCTATAAAATCACGCACAGAAAAAGAGGACACGAGTTTCTGGCTGAGACAGGGCCTTATTTTTTGAGTCATTTGCATTTCTTAAATAGTTCCCTGGCGTGCCCATCTGTGTGCATGCTTTTATGTTTTCCAAGGCCAGAACTGAGCCAGAAACGTCTCTTCACTGAGATCCAAAACTCTTAACAAATCTGTGCAGTACAGGAAGCGTAAGGCCGATAGATATTTGATAGCTGAAAGTCTCTGAACGCCTAATGATTCTTTGTTATCGAATTATGGTTTTTATTGCTAATGTTTTTACTATTTTCTTTTGGCACATTCTATTTGGAATAAAACAGAATATGGCGGAACTTTAATATAGATTGTGTGCCAAAGAAATGATGATAGATTGTACTGGGTGGCTGATATTGTGGCTCAGATCACACTATTTGGCTTTGGTTTTATTGGCCAGCTAGTTGTATGATGCTACATTATAGATCTGGAGTTGTAGGATTGGTTCATGTTCCTTTGGCTAGACCTTGCATGGTTTAGCTAGCTATAAAGGTGTGTGCTCAGGGGTAAGTGAGGTGCTAGTCAGATATGCCTTGCAAATAAAAGAAGATGGATTTGTGAGCCACGAAGTGACGTTATTAAGGGATTAGTTCAACCTCAATTCTTTTTTTTTTTTTTTACCTCAGCAGGTTAAATACTAAACAATGTTAGAGTCAAAAGAAAGAAAGAAAGAAAAAGACATATTGTTCATGGCCTGAAAAAAATTATATTTTAGGCATTTAGAAGGCCACAAAGCCATAGATACAGTAAAAACATAAGAATTGACTTCTCGATTCAGGGCTGCTTCAAGGGGTTGTGGTGCCCTGGGCCAATATTTTGCTTTTGTGCCCTCCCCCCCCCCTTCCCTTGGGGCCAAACTTGTGGTTTGAGCTACACAAGTAGGGGTACATTTTCAGCCTGTGCTGTCACTGTGCTACAATAACCGGGTAAGGCGGACACGTCCGCCCCTCATCACCACCCCTTTCATTTACTCCAAGCCGGTACATGTTAACAACCACATGACAACTTTTTGGATTTCAAAACTGGTCGCAGCTTTAATAACCTTTTTTAACAAACCATTTAAATACAAATATAAAACAGTATAACTCCCCCCCCCCCCGCCAAGCAGACCGAGCCATCACCAGCCATGTTAGTAGCAAGGTGACGCTGCGTCCGCTTCCCCCGGGCACAGGCCCAATAATTTTCCACGCCCTCCCTCTTCCGGCTTTGCCATATTATTAGCAAAAACCTGAGGGATTAACCGGGTTGGGGGTACCCTACCCCCGCCCCCCTGCTTGCCTCCGGCTCCGGACCCCGGAAACCTCTGGGATCCCGCCAACCCCCCCCAAGCTGCAACAACCCATACCCCCCCACACCCCCGAGCGTCCACATAAAGGGCGGGCGGGTGGGACGTCCGGCGCCTCCAGCCTCAGCAACCAAAAGACTGAGGCAGCGCCGGGTCCCCGCACCTCCCCCCCTCTGCAGCCCGCCGGCCTCGGACTCCCATTGGCTCCCACACACTTGAAAACCAGCGGGAGCCAATGAGGCTGCCGGACGGCGCGGCCCCCTGCGGACGCGCGCGCCGCTGAAGCCCGAGGGCAGCCTGCCGCCCCCCCCGGTTAGCGGCGGCCACGGGGACGCGGACCCGCGGCCTTACAATAACCGGGTAAGGCGGACACGTCACCCTCCGCCCCTCATCACCACCCCTTTCATTTACTCCAAGCCGGTACATGTTAACAACCACATGACAACTTTTTGGATTTCAAAACTGGTCGCAGCTTTAATAACCTTTTTTAACAAACCATTTAAATACAAATATAAAACAGTATAACTCCCCCCCCCCCCGCCAAGCAGACCGAGCCATCACCAGCCATGCTAGTAGCAAGGTGACGCTGCGTCCGCTTCCCCCGGGCACAGGCCCAATAATTTTCCACGCCCTCCCTCTTCCGGCTTCGCCATATTATTAGCAAAAACCTGAGGGATTAACCAGGTCGGGGGTACCCTACCCCCGCCCCCCTGCTTGCCTCTGGCTCCAGACCCCGGAAACCTCCGGGATCCCGCCACCGGCTCAGGTCAGCCACGACCAGAGCCGCCCCCCAAAGGTAAGCTGCGACCAGCCCCTACCCGTAACCTAATACCTTCCAAGGCCTCCTGCCAATCATTGAGAAGTAAATCCAACCCTACCGGGGACAAGTGCACGCCGTCTGGCCGATACAGGCCCGAGCACTCCACGTCAACCCAAGGGTGTAGAATTTGCCCACCCCCTTGCTCACCCACCCATCTGCCAATTTGACGGTTAATCTTTGTCACGCCCCGTGACCACCGCCGTTGCGCCCAACAGGAAGGCCTTGGAATGATATCAGACCACAACAATAACACTCCCGGAAACATCCCCATCACCTCCCCCAAGTCCTTTTTGACAGCCCGAATCAACTGTCGACAAGTCCACGAAACTAAATCGTTGCCACCCAAATGGATCAGCAAAATGTCCGGGGCACATCTGGAAAGCTGGTGATGCCGCAGCAAAGGCAAAAACTGGATCCACTGGAGTCCGCGCTCGCCCAGCCATGAGACGGTCACCGCGAGCTCAGTAAGTCCCAAATCCGACCCGATCGGCCGTGTCGCTGCTCGCCGACCAGCCCAGAAAACGAAGGAGTGGCCAACCACCCAGCAGCAACACGCTCCTTGGCTTGCATCTGCAAATAAAGAAGAAACAAACAAGTTAGTGACCCCCCCCATGTCCTCCGGACGCACATAGCTGAGGAAAGCCCGCGACCGCCATCTCCCGATCCGTTGTATCTCCGGATCCGACAATCCAGCCACTGCAGCGCTGGTTGCCGCCCCAATCCGGAACGAGTGAGGGGCAAACGCACCTCGGTCCTCACCCAACCTCCCTAACGACAGTCGCAGAACTGCCGAAAATTGGAAACGCGTAAGAACCCGCGCATCCCGATGCATAAACAGGCTACCGCCGGTGGCTGGGCGTACGCTTAAGTACGCTTGCAATAACACCACGGGGCACGAAGGGGAGCCTGGGACCGCTGCCAAGGACACCCATGCACCTCGCCCCGCCTGATCCGTCTTCGAACGAGCAAGACGGATGCGAACCCCTCCCCCGATGAATTGCACGTGATGTATCTGCACCTCCCTCCTGGTGCAATTCTTACCCGACTCCGCAACCAACTCGCCCACCCAAAAAGCGCCGAAAAAAGCCAATGAAAACACCGCGCGGAAAAGCACCCCTTCATAGGAGGAGGAGACCACCTGAGGCAAAACACTGCATAACCGCCGAAGCAGTTCGTGCATGATAGGGCGCCACCAGTCACCCCACGAAGGGCTGGATCGCTCCCAACCACGCAGAAGCATACGCGTTAAAAATCCCCCACCTGCTGCCCTCCACCCCATTGCGCGTGCAAAAAAGGAAAACCCCGCCAGATTCCTCCGAACGGTAGCCCGCGACAGTCCCGCCGCCTTCGACGCTAGCACATACTGACCCACAAGCTGATCAGACGCTGGACCACCTTGCCACCCCTGAAGTACCAGGAAGGACACCACGCTGTCGCAGCCTCGCTGATAAGCCACCCACGTCGCCGGAGCAACTGAATTTCGAAGCAGATCCATCATGTCCCGAAGCCAATTCGCCAAAGGTGAGCCGGGACCGACGCTCCCTCCTCGTCCGCCTCCGGCGCCAAGGTTCGAAACAGCTCCCACTTAAAACGAGAAAGAGCATCAGCAATTGTGTTATGACTACCAGGAATATGCCGAGCCCTAATCACCAAATTCAACCGCAAACAGGCGAGCACCACCTGCCGCATCAAGTCGGCGACAGGCCGACATCGTGGGGAATAATTATTGATCACTGACACCACCGCTTCATTGTCGCACCACCAAGTAACTTGACGATTGCGAAGTCTGTCCGGCCATAATGACATCACCACCAAAACGGGGAACAACTCCAGGAAGGTAATATTATTCGTCAGGCCTGAATCCTGCCAGGACTGTGGCCACCCCGCCGCACACCAAGCGCCCCCAAAATAAATTCCCAGGCCCACACCCACCGCCGCATCCGTAAACAATTGCAGCTCCGCCGAAGTCTCCTCTCGGCCCCTCAGCACCGTGGTGCCTTTGAAGTTACTTAAAAACTCATCCCATATCCTGAGGTCTGCCCGCAGGCTGCATGACATCCTAATCCGGTGATGAGGCTTCACCACACCCGCCGTAACAGCTGATAGACGACGCAAGAACACTCGCCCCATCGGAATAACTCTGCAAGCAAAATTAAGCGAACCAATCAAGGACTGCATCTCACGCAATGTCAGCTTGCTTGAAACCATCGCATTCGCCACTAACACTCACAACCTCTCAACTTTCTCGTTTGTCAGGCGAGCCACACGCGCTACTGAATCCAGCTCCACACTCGCAGGACCCTCGGTTTTTCCTGGCGCTAAGGGAACCCCCCAAAGCTGGGCTAGTTGTACAAAACCGTCCAGCAACGCCTTACATTGCCCCGTATGCGCCGGCCCAATGAAAAGGAAGTCGTCCAAGTAATGCACGACCGCACTACACCCCATCCATTCGACGAAGGCCCAATGCAAAAAGGAGCTAAACTGTTCGAAATACGCACAGGAAATCGAGCAACCCATCGGCATGCATTTGTCGAAATAAAATTGGTCTTCGAAGCAGAACCCCAACAAATGAAATGACGACGGATGCACAGGCAATAACCGGAAGGCGGATTCAATATCCACTTTTGCCAGCAAGCATCCCGACCCACAGGCTCTCACCAGTTCAACCGCATCATCAAAGGAGGCATAGCGAACCGCGCACAATCCCTTAGGAATGTGATCATTGACCGAGGAACCAATAGGAAAGGATAAATTATGTATCAAGCGATACTTGCCCGGCTCCTTCTTTGGGATAATACCCAGCGGAGATACCACTAATTCCGCAAAAGGCTGTTCGCAGAAAGGGCCCACTATCCTACCCAAAGCAATCTCAGCTGCCAGCTTATCCTTGACCAAATGCGCAAAACGCCGGACTGAAGGCGAATTCCGTGCTGTGGCTACCTCCACACTGCCGACCACCGGTATAAGAAAACCATTCCTAAAACCATCCTCTTAACTGCTGCTGACCTGTCGCTTAGGATATCTCCTAAGCCATGGACCCAGAACATCAATTGCAATCGGAGTGGGAGCCAAACTCAACAGGCGTCTACTGCCTGGGAGGAGGGGCGCGGCGCCCCCGCCACTCTTTTTGACACATTTGATCGTGGAGTGGCTGCCCGTACAGATGGAGCAGGCCTGCCGGAATTTGCAATCCGGAAAGGGGCAGGAAGACTTGTTGAACCGCCAGCACAAGTCACCCTTACCCCCTCCCAGTGGTCCTCTGCAAAGCAGGGGGCATGCCAGCTCGAAAGGGCCTGTCCACCCTCACAGGGCCAGGCAGTCTGCCCTTTTGCCCGCCGGAACCCCCTCCACTAGGTCTGATCACCATCTGCGTCAGCCACAGATTGATGTCTTGCGTCCCCCAGGACAGCAGGAGATTCTCTTCCATCTTATCCCAAAATTTCTCATCATAGTTGAGCCAAGCCCAACCTTCATGAGTCTGAGACGCCTCTAAGATGGAATCCGCATACGCCAAGAGCATCCCATACTGATCTGGATGCGCGTGGCCCCATACACTAGCTAAACGCAGAAATGAACACGTCCAGTTGACGACGTACCGCGCTACTCTCCTAACCCTACCCGCCTTTTCGTCCTCCTTCCTCTTCCTCCAACTATCCCCCGACCGTTTTCTACCCTCTAATAAACGGAATATATCTAAGTAGCGACGCTTAACAATCCTCCTCCGAAGATTCTTCGGCACTCCCTCCCATAACTCTGAGAAAGCCACCACCGAAGGCGCTGCTCCCACTGGTACATCCTTTTCCAGATCTTCCTTACCCCCCCCCCCCGACCCCGACCCCCTCCATCGGAGATGGAACTGGATGAAAACTCCGAGGTGGACGAAGAGGAGGATCCCGAACGTCGTTGCCGATGACAGGAATGCCGCCCACTCCTCCGCGACCGCTTCCTCCCTTTTTCGGCCGCCCTAGCATCACCCCCCTCCGCAACACCAGCCGCACCTGTCGCTACGCCCGCATCCAACTCACCTGCAGCCGTTGACGCCGTCGGTCCACCAGCTGCTGTCCAAGGATGCCCCGCGTAGTGCCATCCGGTAGGTACCTGCGGAGAAAAAACAGGAAAAGGCGAAGGAACACCTGCCATAGCCCACGGAGGCTGCCATGCTCCTAGCCACTCTGCACGAGAAGAGCCTTGACCCCCGCTCTGCCAATGCTCCCAAGCTGGCGGGAAATCTCCTCCCGCCCCGGCCGATAAACTCCCTGGACCCGCTGGCCCACAGGGGGTAACGCCCCCCTGCTGACTGGCCCCTTCCCCTCCAATTACAGGAGCCTGGTCAACACCACTGCCGCCCAGGGACCCGGGAGCCCCCCTCGACCCAGGAGCCCCTCCTGCTGTCCCCCTAGCCCGCCCACGACCACCCCGCCCAACTGGGGCCACAGAACCACCCCTCTGCGCTTGCCCATCAAGGCCCAAGCCTCCTACCGAACCCGGGCCCCTTTTAGAAGCCCTGCGCCGGCTAAGGGCTCTACCTCGGACCTCCCCCCACCCCCGGGTGACAGGGGCAGGCGGCTCAGGAGGCCCTCCTGAAGCCCTGGACCCACCTCTTCCCCCCTGGGCCTGCGGTTGGTCAGGCCCTAAGGAAGATGCCCCACGCGCTCCTGTCCCACCGGAGGGAGCCTGCCCAGACTTTTTCTTTTGCCTGGGGCCCCCTTGCTTTGCTTTGGCAGACATATGAAGAGGAGGTGGAGGAACCAACCCACCGGATCCTCTCCACGCGATTTATCTTTTTTTTTTTTTTTTTTAATTGACCCTGGGCAACGTGGGACTTTGCAAGAATATCTATTTTTTTTTTTTTAATAAATGACCCCTGCACACCCCACCTAAGGAAGGTGGGGGGCTGCTGTTTGCTTTTTGGTTAACCACCGGGAGCAATTAGCACCACGTGGCCTGCAATAGAGGGCCTCTCAACCCGGGCCCCAGCCACGCTGCACGCGTTTCTTACCCGGCAGAAGCAGCCCCCCACTAGGAGGACGGCGCCGTCCCAACTCTCCCGCTGCCGGTCTCCACAGGATTCGCCGCTCCCCGTTTAGAGGTCAGGCCGTGCAAGGGGAACGTCCGGCGCCTCCAGCCTCAGCAACCAAAAGACTGAGGCAGCGCCGGGTCCCCGCACCTCCCCCCCTCTGCAGCCCGCCGGCCTCGGACTCCCATTGGCTCCCGCGCGCTTGAAAAACAACGGGAGCCAATGAGGCCGCCGGACGGCGCGGCCCCCTGCGGACGCACGCGCCACCGAAGCCCGAGGGGGAGGGCAGCCTGCCGCCCCCCCGGTTAGCGGCGGCCACAGGGATGCGGACCCGCGGCCTTACAATTACATTTAATCCATATATTCAGTGGCAGTATCCATACAGGTAGTACTGAATTTATGGATACTACAGTGAATGTGCCAGGCCTCAACTAAATGTATAGCTTATCTGAAAAGTGACTGAATATCACCACTATTTGGATAATTTTCTGGCCTGCCCTCAGCCCCCCCCCCCCCCACCACCATAGCCCCCAAATATACAGATAATATGTGGCAGTTTAGCAATTTTAAATAGCTCAATATTATCTGTATATTTTTTGAGAATGCACATAGGCAAATTCATACTTACCTTTGCATATTAGTTCAATACAATATAACTATTCATTCATGTAGATCATTCCAAGACTAATCAAAAAACCCTCCTTTCAATGGGTGCAGAGTAGAAGTAGGGCATTTCGCTTTACACCTCAACATACAGCAAAGATTCTGTTCAAATTCTAGTGTTACACTAGTGACAACACAAATTCCTTCGGAACTGCAAAACTTTATGGGAGTTATTTTAGAAGCCTAGTTTATGCTTTGGACTTCTGAAAATGGGCATATAGATGTCCAAAGTGTGGAGAAGTCCTTGGAGTCATTTTAGAAAGCAGTTTTAAAGATGCTTTCGGCGCAAGGACATACAAATCAGAATGGGGCCGTTGAGTGGGCATGTCCAGGTTGTACCTAAGATGGGTGTCCTCGCCCAATTTCAGAAATGCCCTGCACATCTCAAGCCGCATCCAAGTTTATACTTCTCCGGGTAGAAATAGGCAATGGAAAGTGCTTATTTTGCACCCAAACATCCAAAGGATGTGGAGAATGAGGCACACTCATAACCCCTGTATTTTCCATGTTTACAACGAACACTGACGGGGATTTTGGACGCTTGCTTGTGTTTTGCTAAGCTGATGGAAATCTCAGTATGCAAACTAGCATGAGACAGGCATTTCTATGCCATTTTTCTGTAACAGGGACATCTATGTGGGTGTCAATGTGGGCATCCACATCGGGGGCATCTATGTTTCTAAAATCAGGCTTAAATATAAACGCCCTCCCCCCCCCTATTTTTATGCATGTTTGGCCCTGCACAGAGCTTAATGTGCTCTAATCGTGCTGTGTTGTTAATACAGTGCAGTGTTTTAAAAACCCCACGCTAACCGCTTAGTATGGAATGGGGTAGTGACTGGGCAGGTTAGATGCGGAGTATAGGTGTTGACATCACAGAGTGGTTAGGGAGAGCATCATTGGTAAGTGCTAACTGCAAAAGTTGCTATTAGTGTGCGTACAGTTATTCCCTCCTCGGTGGATGTCAGTAAGTGCACTTGCGCTTTGGCTCATTGAAATGCGTCTCTCTGTGGTATCGGCAGGGACACATGTTGGGCATGACTCTAGCAGTACAGGTTTATGTCACCTCTCGTGCTAACCTTCACAGCTTAACATGCACTGAAATGGTGCATTTTAGTCAACATGCTCCAAATTTAGAAAAGCACAAAAGGCAATCGTAACTTGATCTGGCTAGCTATGCAGAAAGCAGGCCGATTATCTCCAGTATATCCTGATTATATCAGAATATCCGGATTTTATTCAACCACAGTGGCCGACATTTTTAAAAAATGCTGGTTATGTTAAATAGTGGCCCAACTATTCCTTTCTTAATAATTGTTAGCATTCTGTTTGTTTTTCCGGTTGCTGCCACACAAGGAACAAAAGATTTCAACATATTATTTATAATGACGCCGAGATTCTCTTCCTGGATGGTAGCACCTAATGTAGAACCTAGCAATGTGTACCTATAATTTGGGGTTTTCTTCCTTACGTGCATCACTTTGCTCTTGTCCACACTGAATTTCATCTGCTATTTGAATGTCATCTTCCTGTTGCTCATGGTTCTCCAATAATTTCTCACAATCTGCAGGCAGTTTAATAACTTTGAATGATTTTGTGTCATCTGCAGATTTGATCGCTTCACTAGCTGTTCTCATTTCCAGATCATTTATAAATACTGCATATCAAAAAACACCATCCCAGAACTGATCCATTGAGAAGATTGGCCATTGAACCCTACTGTTCTCTATCTTTTAATAAGTTCTCAATCCATAATGGGACATTGCCTCCTATCCTATGGCTTTTTAGTTTACTCAGGCATCTCTCATTAGGGACTTTGTCAAAAGCTTTCTGAAAAGCCAGATACACTACTGGGCATATTTACTAAACTGCATTAAGAATCGGCACCATCTGCAAGTGTTTAGGGCTCAAAATTAGCACTAGAGGTGTGAGTAACCTGTACTGTGTTAGGGGTGTTCCCAGCAAGTCCCTATGCAGTTAACACAGTAGAAAGTACCTCACCACACTAAACCTGCAACCACAATTAATGCAGGTACATTTGCCACCACCCATTGAGGTGGCAGTAAGTACACCCACACGTACTGCCACATTGACGACTAGAGCCTGCTAATGATGCCCATGCCAATCGCAATGTACAGGCAATGCCCATTTGCCATCTCTAACCTGCCCAGCACCCACCTAATTGTGTGTTAAGCAGTTAGTGTGGGATTTTTACCATGCTGGCATTTTTTCCACATGGTAATGGTTACCATGATTCCATGCTAACGATTTACCATTTGCTAAATCGTGCGCTTACCATTAGTAAACATGCCCCTATATCAACTGACTTACCTTTCTCCACATTTAATCATGCTGTCAAAAAAATGTAGCAGTTTGAGACAAGACTTCTCTTGTCTAAATCTATGGTGACTGCCCCATTAAACTGTCTGTCTATGTATTCAGCAATTTTGGGCCCTATATTCAAAAGGGTTTATTGGTTTAGCAGCAGGGCTGGCCCATCGACTAGGAAGCTGCCTAGGGCAGCAGACACTGATGGGTGGCCTGGCTCCATTTTGAAAGTGGCGGCACAAAGCCACTGCTTTCAAAACCCGCCGACATCCCCTGAATCTGTCTCTCTCATCTTGCGGTGGCCCAGTTTTGAAAGTGTCGGTGGTGCAGCCAGATAAGAAGATGGATTCTGGGGGTCGGGAGGGCAGCGGCAGGAAGGGGGATGCTAGCGGTAGGGGTAGCAGCAGAAGGGGGAGGATGGTACGTTGGGGACTTCTACCTGTGGTGGCAGAAACCCTTGGGCCCCCCTGTTTAGCAGGACCTGCTAACTGGATAAACCCTGATGAGCCCAGTATTCATTGGTAATGTCACAACTGTCAGAGGAAATACTCAGCATCGTACAGTATCTGAATAGTGCTGGTACGGTCTGTGAGCAGAGCGATTTTCAGCACTGTTATCCAGATAAGCATCCATATAACTTAGAACAGTTACAAAGCTGTGCTATGTGAATTCAGATTGGTTATCCAGATAGTGGCTAAACATTTCTGCTTTCCGGATAGCCACTGCTTCTAATCACAAAATCTGCCTATTCAGTGGCAGCCACTATATGGATACAGCTGCTGAATCTATGGATTTGCTTTAGGCATTTTAAAAGAAATACTGACCACCATGGATTCAATATCATTCCGTTTTTTTCTTCATAATAGTTTCTATTATTTTGCCTGACACTGACATCAAGCTCACTAGTCTACAGTTTCTTGTGTCATCTCTGGCGACCTTCTTTTAAAATTGGTATAACATTGGCTTCTCTGCAATCTTTAGATACAATAGATCACTTTAATAATAGATTACATATTACTAACAGTAGATCTGCAATTTCTTTTTTTGAGTCTGTTCAGTATTCTGGACTGTTTACTATTTTGTCCAGGTGCTTTGCTACTTCTCTGATTTGATAGGAGGCCTGTATCAGTTGACTAGTATATAATGTGTTGATGTTTGTGCTTACTTCAACAGCATTTATTTTGAGAGATGGCTGCAAGTAAATGAATCCCTGAAGCAGAGGAGCATAGCAAAATTTGAACTCCTCGAAACATGAATTTATGTTGGAAGAGCAATGATCACATTAGATTCTGATACGTTTTAAACGATTCATAAATAAATATCAATATTTGAACAAATGATTAAATTTATGGAAATGAATCAGTCTCTGAGAAAATATAGACCAATCCCCAGACTGTTTGTTCCCATTATCTATTTTTTTTAATGCAATTTCAAAAAAATAGTATAAGAAACTTTTACCATCTTGCACAGATAGAGCTAGGTACAGAAATTAAACAATAAACAAAAACAATCATATTAAAAAAAAGGTAACAGAAAAAACATACCCAACCCTCAAGTCCTCAACTTTTAGAGGGGCCAGACAGGTCACAAAACACAGGAAATCCATCAACATCAAAAGAAAAACACAGGAAACCAAGGGGACTTCGCTATTCAATGTCGCCAGATTATTGCCCTACCAAAGTAGAGCCCCCACAGGAGGCCTAGAAGAGGAAGCCTAGATATCCGGCAGCCTGGAAGAAATAAAGGAGGCCAATTGGGATGGGTCAAAAAAAAAAGGTAACTGCTACCAGCCAACTTTCCCAACATTTACAGGGAAAACGTAAAAAGAAAAGCCCACCCAATTGAACCACTCCAGGCCAAAGAAAGAAAAATTGCTTTCTCCTTTTATGAGTGACCCTGGAAACATCAGGGAATATCCTAATCTGGGAGTCCAAAAACAATTTATTGGAGGAACGAAAAAACAATTTCAAAAGCCAATCTCTGTCGGCCTCTAACGCTAGAGTGATCAGTAAAGCAGCGGTCAACCCAGAGTCAGAAGTCGACTTCTCCAAAAATGTGGTCAAATCCAGACTATCACAGGATAAGCCTGGGGACTTCTCCAACTTCTCCACAACCTTAGCCTTAGCAGTAGGCAAATAGAAAGTCTTTGAAATAGGTGGTAAGGATTCAGTCAGAACTTTCAATACAGAAATCAAAAATCCTTAAACAACTCAAGGGTCGAAACAGACGGCACCTTTGGAAAATTTAAAACTCTCAAGTTCCGACTCTTAGCTTAATTCTCCAGAAACTCCATGAATAACTTCAGAATCTTTAATAAAAGTTTGGGTAGTCTCTTGTATACGATAAAGTCGCCCCTCAAAAGAGGCAACCTTAGCGTTCACAGTAGCCTGACCAGTTTCTTGAAGTATCAATTGCTGCCCAAACGATTGTAATTGCTGAGAAATAGACTGGAGTTGTGAAGAGATTGAAAGTTCCATAGCAGAAAAAGCTTCCCATAAACTCTCCATAGTAAAAGTCAATGGTCTCACCATCTTTGCAGAAGAACCCATCATAGATAATGAACCCTTACCAAGGTCTCCAGATCTGGAGGGCTCAATAGAGAAAAAAA
The DNA here is from genome assembly GCA_033557465.1 of Ichthyophis bannanicus. Classification (NCBI taxonomy): domain Eukaryota; kingdom Metazoa; phylum Chordata; class Amphibia; order Gymnophiona; family Ichthyophiidae; genus Ichthyophis; species Ichthyophis bannanicus. The sequence goes on from CM066035.1 coordinate 370,009,804, forward strand.
ACAGCTGTCAAGTTCAGAATCTTCCTCCTTCTTTTCCTCCTCTACTCCGGAACACTCAGCCAGGAGTCCCTCCCCATGGTTACACAACCTCGGGGAGTCTGCTCTGCATCCAATGCCGTAGCAAGCCCCAAACCAACTAGTGCACTCGCTCCCACACCGTCCTGCAGGATCTTATTCACCGGCTGTTCCAGAGCAGTGCGACATTCCAAGCTAAGGGACACATCAAGCCCAGCAGTAGACAGAGGGCCTCCTTCTGCCCTGCCATACCTAGCAGGCTTCCCGGACCTCCTTCACTCCTCGGAACGGGTAGCATGAAAAAATCCATGGGCCTGTGACCCACCGGCTTCTCTCTGCCCAGTGCTTCCACCACCAACAGCTTTGCCTTCCTGTTTGCCCAGAGTGCGGCATGAGGGAGAGAGCAATACCACTCAGAAGAAACACTCAGGTAGGAGCTCTGACAGAGAGAGGTTAACCAGCATCCATGTCCGACGCCCGGTTCCCATTATCTTATTAAAAAATGTTTTGTATTGCTATCAGTTTCAGATCGCTGATTGAATAAACCTGTAGTACCTGAGTATTTTCAATTTATTATGCAGCATTTTACAATCGGCACACATAAATGTTGCCACTTGCCCGTGCATCTTCACTATTTTGTAAATCTAGCCATGTGGATACTACTACTTAATTACAGAAGCCTCTATCTTTCCCTCAGTGGGATTAGGAGAGGAAAGTAAACATTGGGGATGAAGGGAAGTGCAAAATGAACACTTTTTCCTATTCATGTCAGGAAGCAGATGCAGATCCAGATGTGGATAATATTAGTCTTGCTACACATGTAGAATTTTGGGCTGCTCAAGCCACACTCTTAGCATGTCCCCAATGCATCCATGTGCAACATAAAGGTAATATAGACATCTACGTGTCAAATAGACTCTTTTAAAAATGGCCTTTTACACATGGATGTGATTTACACATGTTGTATGCTCATGTGTAAATCACAAAGAAGGTTTCTAAAATAACCTCCAGAGCCTCTCAGCTATGGGCTTATCCTCCATGAGTATCTCTTTAAATCTGTGATCATCTAATGGTCCAGCTGACTCGCTCACAGGCTTCCTGCTTCAAATATACCAGAAAATATTATGAGGTTTTGCCTCTATACAACCTTCTTTCCAAATCCTCTTTTTGCCTTCCTTATCAATACTTGACATCTAACTTGCCAGTGCTTATGCTTTTTCCTGATTTCTTTAATTGGATCCTTTTTTACAGTTTTTGAAATATGCTGTTTGGCTATAATAGTTTCTTTCCCCCTCATCTTTTAATCATGCTAGCTGCCATTTGGCCTTCCTTCTGCTTTTTTAAATACATGAAATGCATCTTCTCTGGGCTTCCAGGATGCTATTTCTGAACAACATGCATGCCTGATGTAAACTCTTAACCTTTTCATCTGTTCCTTTTACCATTTTCCTCATTTTATCATAGTTGCTCTTATGAAAGTTAAATACTAATGGAGTAGGTTTCCTTAGTCTTCATTCCAGTTAATAACCAACATTTGATTAAACTGTGATGACTACAGTAGAGGAGTAGCTTAGTGGTTATAGCAACAGACTTCTACCCAGGAGATCTGGGTTCAATTCCTGCTGGTATGCCTTGGGTAAGTCACTTAACCCTCCGTTGCCTTGGAAGAAAAGGCATGGCAATCCTCTTCCAGTCATACTTTACCAAGAAACCCAGGGGCTGCTGGGTCACCAGGAGACAGCACTGACTTGAAGGCATTTAAAAAAAAGTCACTACTGACAAACAGTTCCAGCATTGTTGGATCTGAAATAGGACCACATCCACATGGGCAATACCCATGCACTGAAGGGAATGTGAAGGCATACAAATGGCAGTGAAAGTGGATATACACATCTATCTTAGTCCAGTCAATTACATACATATGGAAAAGATGATGACAATGAATACTTGCATATGGAAGAGGTGACATTTCCAGGTGCTATAGGTATAGGTTCCATGTTTAATAACTGCAACTTACATTTGCCCACCTGCTCTCAAAATGCGCATGCTACAGCTTATCCTGAAAAAAACAATTTGATAGGTTTCTGGTCCCCATGTATTCCAGCAGCCATTAGTGGGCCTTTTGTAGAAAGAACCATAATAACAACCAGGAGGGAGAGGAACTTTTCAGATGCAGAGAGTGGCCTCCATGGATGTCTGATGCTGCCTAATAAAGGAATTCTCTTCCACCTCAGTAGGCCTCACCTTGACCAGGCTCAAGATGGAGGGCATGGAAGTGAACTGGAATGGTCCTTGGAAGGTATGTAGAAACCATTTTCCCATACAACTACTCATAACCTGTTAACCATCTAGCTGAAGGATGACACCTATGGCGTTGGCAGCAAAGCATGGAAGTTCTATGCCATTCCACAACAAATTCTCCTTTACACAAAAATGTAGTTTCATGCTGACCCAGGGTCTCTGAAACATTAGGGTAGATAGGCTGTAAAGGCAAACCATATAGTCAGAGGTCAAGTTATCCTATGTGCTGCTGAATCTGGCATGGCCTCATATGGAGGCAAGAGATCAGAAAAGAGCATGTACCATGACACACCATGGAGAACAACAAATCCTTTATTCAAATGTCCAATGAGGTCAACAATCCTGAAAAATCTACAACCGATACTCGACCAGAACCACTTCCGTTCCGTCTGCCAGGCAATAATCACTCCACAATTAGAGTACTGTAATCTAATTCTTCAAGGTCTACCCAAATGTGCAATCCAAGCATTACAACTAGTGCAAAATACAGCTGCACAATTAATCACCAAAACCAAAGATCACATCACCCCCATCTTAAAATCCCTCCTCTGGCTCTCCATCCGAGCACGAATAAAATACAAAGCTATAATGATGGAATTCAAGATACTACACAACCAACCCCCCCGAATGTTTAAAAGAGATAGTTAAAAGAGTTCCAGACCACAATTAAGGAGGAAGCAACATCTGAACACCCTCTTAACAGTTACCATAGCTGCTTACACTTCTCAATCAGCACTATACAGAGTATTTGAATATTATACCCCATCCCTATGGAACTCACTTCTGCATCAGCTGAGAGCAACCTCAGATATCACAGACTTCAAGAAATATCTCAAAACCTACCTTTTCACAGAGCACTTTGAGGAGAAGTGGCTCAGTGGTTGGGACAGGTTACCTCAGGCTAGAGGGCCAGGGGTTCAATTCCCACAAGGGACAAGTAACTTCAGGCTGGAGGGACTGGGGTCTCTAGTCCCATGGCCACTCCTTGCCACTTAACCCTCCATTGCCTCATGTACAAGTCACTTGCCACTTAAACCTCCATTGCCTAAGGGACAAGCCACTTAACCCTCCATTGCCTCAGGTATACTTACAGTAGATTGTGAGCCTTTTGGGGACAATGGAATAAAAAGTGCCCATTAGCATATATCTGTAAACTGCTTTGACCTGGTGAAAAGCAGTATATAAGCACAGCTAAATAAAACATACAACCTCAGCAACACAATCCTGCACAACAAGTCTCCTCCTTAAGCAAGTTACAAACAACTAAAACATTGTGAGACTACTGTTGTACCACTCAGGCAATTGTTAATTGTGTAATGTAAATATTTGAATTGTTCAGTGTAAATAGTTGCTACTGTACCATTCCATATAAACCTTGTTATGTTTCAATGTAAACCACTTTGATAAAACTGAAAAGCAATATATAAAAGATGTAAAATAAATAAATCAGATGCCATAGCCAGAAAGCCATACTAATACTACTACTGATCATTTGTATAGCACTACAAGTCATACGCAGCGCTGTACAGGCACATGTAAGAGATGGTCCTTGCTCAGCAGAGCTTACAAGCTAGTCAAGACAGACAACATAGCAGTCGTGGACAGGACACATTTAGGGGGAATGGTAAGGAAACACAAGGGAGATTAGGCGGATTAGATCCAAAAGCGACAATGAAGAGGTGAGCGTTCAGTCTGGATTTGAGAAGGGCCAGAGAAGAAGCCTGATGTATAGACTCAGGTAGTTTGTGCCAGGCATAGGGAGCAGCAAGGTGAAAGGAGCAAAGTCTGGAGTTGGCAGTAGAAAAGTATTTTTATACCAACGACACCCTAGTATACCGGTCTTCTATACGGTCCCCAAGGTGCATAAATCGCTTTTGGCTCCACTGGGATGCCCCATAGTATCCTGTCGGGGTTTGATTCTGGAATCACTATCTCAATTTGTGGACACATTTTTGAAGGTGGAGGCTCAAGGAGTGCGATCCTATCTCAGGGATACATCCCATTTTCTGAATATTTGGGCCACCTTGAAGGAACCGTTGGATACAGCTTGGTTGGTCACTTTGGATGTGGTGGCCTTATATTCGAATATCCATCAGGAGGAAGCATTATTATTGTTGCAAACAGCGTTTATCACAGCGCCTGAGCGGATTCCGAAATCATTTTTGCTGGATATGACTAAATTGGTTTTGACCAGGAATTACTTTTGCTACCGGAGCCAATTCTATCAGCAGTGTCAGGGTATTGCTATGGGAGCCACTGTAGCTCCCTCCATTGCCACCTTGTATTTAGCAGCATTAGAAGAGCAACAGATTTATAAGGCAATGGCGTTCAAACATGTAATCCTTTGGATACGGTTTTTAGATGACATTTTTTTCTTATGGTCATCTACAGAAATGGAATTGAAGTTTTTCATAGACTGGTTGAATTCTTTGAAGATCAACATAAAGTTTACAGCACATATGAATAGATCTCAGATTGAATTTCTGGATGTTTTAGTGAGTAAGAGAGATGGTGTGCTAACTACATCGTTATTTCGGAAGCCCAGTCAGCAAAATAGTCTCCTTTGTTTTCAGAGTCATCATCCGTACCCTTTAGGGAAGGGTCTCCTTTTCGGGCAGTTTTTACGCCTTCGGAGAATCTGTTCATCATTACAGGATTTTAAAGAGCAAGCAAGGACATTGACGGCTCGATTATCTGAGAGGGCCTATCCGAAATCAGTTATAAAAACAGCATATTAAAGAGCTCGTTTTTCACATCGGGAGTGGTTGCTTCACCCTGGGGCCCCTTCGGTGGAAGGAAGTTCCAATAGTGGGGATTTGGAGTCTATAACCGGAGTTTTACCTTTTACGACACACACTAGCGAGGTCTCACGGGTGTTACGCACACATTGGGAGGTTCTACAGGTACATGACTGTTTTCATAGAACTGTGCGCTTTGCGTACATGCGGGGTCCCAATTTGAGGGATCGGTTGGTACAAACATTTCCGCGTAGTGATCAGTGGTCTCAGCTATCCTTAGGACGGGAGAGGGGACCTCGGACGGACCAATGTCAGGGACATTGGGCGTGTAATAATTGTAAATACTGTCATAACACTCTACAGGGAATTCAATGGTCTCACCCCACCACGGCTCAGGTTTATGAGTTTTTGGGGGTTTCGACTTGTCAGACATCGTTTGTGGTGTACATGCTCCAGTGTCCTTGTGGCCTCCTGTATATCAGTCAAACAATTTGTCCGGTTAAGATTCATATGGGTGAGCATGCCTCTAAGATTAAATCTAAGTGTTTGGCTGCGCCAATAGTGGAGCATTGTTTAGAGTTCTCTCATACCTTTTTGGATTTGCATTGGCAGGTGATTGACTGGATCCCGCCACATCCTAGAGGGGGCAACCGTGAGCAGAGGCTACGGTGGAGGGAACAATCTTGGATTTATCGATTAAATACAGTGATACCATCGGGTCTTAATATGGAATTAGATTGGTGGAGTCTTTTGTAAATGTGATAGTTTATGATTGTGATCCTTTGTGAACGGGTTCCTCTGATGTAGGGCATGGGGGAGTGGTTTCCTATCCCTACCTGTACGTCATTGGATGATGTAGGGAGTCTGGGTAGGCCGTAGGAGGGAGGGGTTTCCCTCAGGTGTTTGGATGTTTTTAGCCAATTATGAGTTCCGTATTCGCTACATAAAATTTCACCGGGAGGGGGGTAGGTTAAGGCAATTAACCTAAGAGGAATCACTTGATACAGGGCCCGAAGTTGGTCTGAAACATGCATATCGTGGTGTTTGCTGGTGCTTGTGGATGAAATAACTTGGAGGCACGGTTCAACTTATCATCTGTCTCCGGTTCCAGCACGGTTTGGAGTATTATTGCCTTTTGGTTAAGTTAAGTGGGGTGTGTTTTGGTATCGTTGAGTACATCCACCTGGTTCTAAGTGTGGGTTTACACTAATTTATTACGAGGGCTGGGGCTCTCTTGAATAAAAGTGTTCTTCCAACATAGGGAGGTGGTTTCAATGACTATTGTTGGATTGTTAGTAGAAAAGAAGGGCACAGATGGAAGAGATCTGCCCGAAGAGCAGAGTTCCCGAGGAGGGGTGAAGGGAGAGATAAGAAAGGAACAGTAGTGTGGAGCAGCAGAATGAGTGCACTTATAGGCCATAGACATGAAAAGGGCATACATTTGTTGCTCAGCAATATTATGCATTCTTTGGGGAAATTCCATGTTAGTTTTGGGTTTTGTGCACTTGGTAAGGGTCCATCCTGAGCAGTTTAAAGCGTGTTTGTAGAGATGACCAAGGCAGGGATCAATGGGGCCATTTTATAATGCCAAGTACCATTTGATGCAAGGTATGTCCTGACATACATGTTCATATTTACATTTTCTTATACCATATTAGGGTGCACTGGGATAATCTAGCACTTTTCAGGGCCTGAGGAGTATATTGTCTAGGTTGCAGCAGCAGTCATTTGTCATTGGTATTTATGTCTAGTTTGCATCAGCACACTACTGTCAGTGTGAAAAGCAGCTTAGGAGATGCACTTTTTACTTAGGAGGCGTGGTGTCCGGGGGTGTATCCCGGAGATGGGAAGGATCCAAAATGTGCAACTTTTCAGGATATGGTGGCCTTGGGGACATAAAAAGCATTTACCTGTGTCCCATAATATTGATGGGGGCTGATTAGCACTTTGTTCATGCCATGCCGATCTATCTCCCTGATTCTGGACCCCCAGGTACATCTAGACCCACAGATGCGGAATTAGGTTCAAACGGGGTCCATTCTCAATTTACATGTGCCCGTGGGCCAGATGTGCATGCTATGGAATCGGACTCCACATGTAGGAAGCAGCAAATAAAAAGGCCAGTGGCCAGCACTTCAGAATCGAACGCTTAGGTGTCCACCAAGAAGACACTATATAGCAAAAATGTTACTCCTGGAAGCCAAAAACAGCAGACTCAGAAAACCAAACACCTCCAACAAAATCTCACAAAAGAAAGAGACCAGAACCAAAATCAAAAATACAACAATAAAACTATGGACAACAATCCTTAAACACTGCACCAAAAGAAACAGAAATCCAACAGAAAAAGAGAGTGAAAAAATAATCAAAAATAATAAAGGAAGGCTGGCGGTTTTCTTTCGCGGCAAGCAGAGCACTGCTGTGTTTCTGGATGTGCGACGTTGGACTGAGCTCCCTGATGAAGCCAGTTGGTGAAACACCTGGTGTTGGGGCTCCAGTATCGCTGCCAAGAGTGTTGCTGTTTGCTGAAGCCGTCATGGAAGTTTCATTGAGTGCTTCCTGCTGTATTTGGCTGCCTCTTCTTGCTGTTTAAAGCTAAGTTACTTTTTGTTACTTTTTTGCTGCTGGATTCTGTTGCCTTCCTGAGCTGGATTATTTGGCTTATTAGTATCAGCAGTTTTCTGGGTGTCGATTATTAGGCATTTTTTGGTATGCCATTCGACTAACTCTTCCTCTTCGCTCTGATTTGCAGGAGGTTGCCTGAGGTCTTGTTTCCTCTGTTACTGCTGATATTGCTATTGTTAATATTATTTGTGAGATTTTTTTGGCGGTCTTTGGTTTTCTGAGTCCACCAAGAGGACAGACAGCATTAAAGCAGATTAATTAAAACTTAAACCTAGTCTATGGTTGCCAGGGATCATCTATGATGAAGTGGCTGTCCACTAAAAATGTGCACCTCTCTCTTCTGCTCTAGGTGCTTCAAAATCCTGAGAGACATCAAAGTGCTGAAAACACGATTCGGGGCCATTTGGTGCGCCCAGCATGAGGTGATGCAGCAAGTGCAGCAACAGTTGATTGCGGAGGAAGGTATGTAACAGCTGCAGGAGCACCTATACAAGAAAGCGGTTGCCTGTCATATCACTGATGGCAGCAAGGTATAAAGGCCTGTTCAGGACCCGGCCATTACATGTCTGTGCATACCATGCAGCTAGAAGGTCTGCACTCAGGCACAACCTTGGCCTACACTCATTTGGGGGAAAGGGAGCTGGCAGCGTAACCTTAATTATCCATCTATGATAATGTTGCCACACATGCTGGGCTGAATCCCCATGCTCCCCAGGTTATCTAGAGCACATAATCACAGATGACAAAATACTTCTTAATGCCTGTGTAACCTCCCACCTCCACCCCAGAGCAAGATGGAACAGGTTTTCCCCCTGTTAGGAGTGTCTCACGGTTGCCAGGGTGATGTTACCTCTTTGAAACCCTCTTAGGGTGTGGCAGGCGTATCAGAACACTATGTTCGGGCTGGACTACCCCTGTAGAAGAAAACAGTCAGAAACTCAATTTTACTAAAGGATAAAGGCTAAAAGAATCCCAGATGGTGGGAAATGGAGGGTTCCCAGGTAAGTATAAATTTTTGATAAGCATTATAACCAATTATATATGCAATCTGACTCACTTGTAAAGTGGATTAAAAATTATAAATGTTCAATAAAAATGAGAACAATAAACATTCAAATACAAGGTGTCTACAATTTTCTGTTTTTTGTTAGCTGAACTCAACTCCCTGAACAAGTAAGAATATATCTCTTGAAGACCCAGTTCTTAAGAATATTTGAGCTTAATTATGCTAGTTGTGTGCACAATTAGAAACAGTACTTATCCTTAGATTTTCTCTATTGGGATTCAGTGTAAAAATTCTCTCTTTTCCTGTGAGGCTTGCTTGAGTAGAAGTCCATCGGAGTCGTACCTCTTCAATGAAATTCAAGATGTCTTCAGCTCTTCAGAAAAAAAAACCCTTACTCAATCAACCTAGTCCTATTACTTAAATTCTTTCCTCTCAACAAAAAATAACTTTATCTAATAAAATAGAAAGGAGAATGGCAACAAATATGAAATGTCACCAAAGCAAGTTTGCTAGATCCCTTTTTAGTCCCACCTCAGACAATCCTCACCTATTACTACTACTGCAATTAATCATTTATATAGCATTACAAAGCTTACGGTGTGCAAAAGTCTGGAATCACTTGTAAATAATGATGTTTTTTCAACTTTGTGACCTTATATCTTAATTATTTTCCCTCCCAGTGGCTTTTTCTGTGTATCTCAAACCAATACTAAAAGTTGGCCCTAATAGTCAAATCTCATGGTAAGTGATAGATTTGGCTATTAGGGCCAACTTTTAGTATTGGTTTGGCCCTTATTTTCTGAGTTTGTTCCCCATAGTTGTCCTGTTGATAGATTTTTCTGTGAAAATCACGTAATGTACATCATTGGCCAACAATATATTATTGTAAGTATGCTTTAAAATATTATGGATGCATGCCAGGTTTCCTTCAAATTAATGTATGTGGCCTTGAAAAAGGCTGTTTTTATGTGTCAGTGATGGCTCAGTATTTGATGGGCCACCCATTGTTCTTGATCACCTGACTGTACCTTGTCAGCATTGAATGAACCAGTCTGACAAGGTGATCGTTGGTGACAATGTGGTTCCAAGCTGCAATGAGTGACTCAGTCAGCTCATGCTTTGATGCTGGATGCCTCTTGAATATTTCCAAGGCCACCTTGTGCCACAGGTTCTCGATTGGATTCAGATCTGGAGACTGGGCAGGCCAGTCCATTGACTTGATGTTGTTCCGCTGCTTCCAGCTGATCACCTGTCTGGAGCAATGGCAGGGTGCATTGTCATCTTGGAACAGGAACTGGCCAGGAAACAGCTAGTGTGCTGATGGCACCATGCACTTTTACAGTGTGGTGATGTACTTGGCCCCGTTAACCATTCCATCGATGATGTGAAGACGTCCAAAGCCACTGGCAGCCATGGCTCCCCCTTTCCTCCACAAGCCACCAATCAGCTGCCATGTCTAACGGCATAAAAACCGCTGTTCTAAGGGCACAGGGAGAGCAGTGATCTTACCGGGGGTGAGAGCAGGAGCTCCCCCTTTCCTCCACAAGCCACCAATCAGCTGCCATGTCTAACGGCATAAAAACCTCCGTTCTAAGGGCACAGGGAGAGCAGTGATCTTACCGGGGGTGAGAGCAGGAGCTCCCCCTTTCCTCCACAAGCCACCAATCAGCTGCCATGTCTAACGGCATAAAAACCGCCATTCTAAGGGCGCGCCCACGCCTTGCGGGCCCGCGCCTGAGGGCCTCACCAGAGGGCCCTTTGGCGTGGCCCTTAGGCATTGGTCCGTGGCGTCTGTTTCAGGAGTTTCGCTGATGACATGGTCTGGGTTGTTGTGTCCATATATCATGGTAACTTTACTGTTCTGTGTTCATCTCTCTCTTATCTGTCTGACTATCTCTGTCCCCTATTCTGTCCTATCAAATAAATGGCGTTCTTTTCTTTTTTCCTTGAATGATATATTATTGTAAACCGCTCTAATGCCTTTTGGCCTGAGCGGTATATCAAATTTAAATAAACATAAACATAAACATGACCTTCAAAGGATGCTTCACAGTGAGGTTGAGACACTCAGGCTTGAATTCCTCTCCAGGAAATCTCCTTACATAAGTGTGGGCCTGGTTACCGAACAGGCAGAAAGTGCTTTCATCCCTGAATAGCACCTTTTCCCACATTTTAGTGGACCAGGTTGAGTGCTTTCTCGCCCACACGATCTGTTTGCGCCTTTGTATGTCAGTCATCAGTGGCTTATTCTGTGCTTTGCAGCCCCAGAGACCAAACTGCAGGCACCGGTGACGAACTGTTGATGAACTGACACTGACCTCATTCTTGTCTGAGCACTCTCGAAGTAGCTGAGGAGAGGTCAACTTGCGATTAGTCAGTGAAATGCATCTTAGTGCGCAGTCCTGGTGTGATTTTGATGCACTTGGACGACCTGAACGAGGCTTGTCCACCACTGAATCCGTTTCTTTCTTCTTTTGTACAACCTTAACAACAGCGCTCTGACTACAGCCAACTTTCCTGGCTATCTGACGGCTTGAAAATCCTTCCTCGCTCATAAAGGACACACGAACACGCTCCTGCAACGTCAGGGTCCAAGTCATCTTCATGGTCGATCCAGAAAGCGTATGAAATTCAAAAATTCTGTACATTTTTATAGCTGCACTGTTGGCTAGATATCTGCAATGTGATTGCTTAGTGAAACCAGCCTCCTGATTGGTCAGAAATAACGTGTGCATATTGGATAATCTCGATCCAGTTTTGACACAGGATCCACAAAAACTGCAGTAGCTACAGTATCTCCCAGTGTCTGTAAAGTATTTAAATTGGAAGCAAGGAATGCAAAAAAGTAAACTCTAATAGCCAAATGTATCCCTTTTAACGAGGTAGAAAGATGAATATGCTGGGCTAATGCAAAATTAAAAAAAAAAAAAAGTTAGAAAGTATGAAAACCGCAAAACTCACAAGTGATTCCAGACTTTTGCACACCACTGTACATATACAAGTAGAAAAATGGTCCCTGCTTATCAGAGCTTACAATCTAAACAAGACAGACAAAACAATAGCTAAGAATAGGGGTGCAAATAGGGAAAGGTAAGCAGAACAAGAGATCAGGATCCAAAAGCAGTCTCAAAGAGGTAAGCTTTTAGCATGGATTTGAAAATGAGCAGAGATGAAGTCTGATGTACAGTCTCAGGTAGTTTGTTCCAGGCATAAGGAGCAGCAAGGTGAAAGGATCAAAGTCTGGAGTGGAAGAAAAGGACATAGAGAGAAACAAGCCAGTAGAAGAGTGGTGTTCATAAGGAGGGGTGTAGGGAGAGAGGAGAGAGGAAAGGTAGTGAGGAGCAGTAGAAGGAACGCATTTATGGGTCAGAAGGAGAAGTTTGAATTGGATATGGAAATGTATGGGGAGTCAATGAAGTGACTTGAGAAGAGGGGTTATATGAGTATAATGGGGCTGGCGGAAGATTAGGTGTGCAGCTAAGTTCTGAACAGATTGAAGGGGAGAGAGCAGACTCAAAGAGACCAGCAAGGAGGAGGTTGCAAAGGTTTAGACGGGAGGTGACTAAAGAGTGAATAAGTATCTTAGTAGTGTGTTCAGAAAGGAAGGGGCAAATTTTGCTAATGTTATAGAGAAAGAAATGACAGGTTTTAGTGACCAGTTGGATGGATGTGGGGAAGGAGAGGGAGGAGTCAATGATGACCCTAAGGTTGCAAGCTGAGGAAACAGGAAGTAGAGGAATGTTATCTAGAGAGATAGAGAAAGGAGAAAGGGGGAGGAGGGTTTAGGGGAAAAATAAGTAGTTCAATTTTAGCCATGTTCAATTTCAAATGGCAGTGAGACATCCAGGCAGTGATGTCAGATAGGCAGGCAGAGATTCTGACCTGGAGTGTCAGAAAAATATCAGGTGTAGAGAGAGATTTGAGAGTCATCAGCGTAAAAATAGTACTGAAAGCCATGGGAGGAGATGAGAGCACCAAGGGACTGTGTATGGAGAGAGAAAAGGAGAGGGCCCAGAACAGATCCTTGGGAGTACACCAACTGAGAGTGGGAGTAGAGGAGGAACCAGAACAAACTCTGAAAGAGGAATGGGACAGATAAGAAGAGAACCAGGACAGCACAGAGGCCCTAAAACCAAGTGAGGACAATGTGTTGAGGAGAAGGTGGTGGTGAACAGTTCCCAAAGTAGCAGAAAGGTCAAGAAGATTGAGGACTGAGTAAAAGCCTTTGGATTTAGCCAGGAACAAGTCTCTGGAGACTTTGGCATGAGTTATTTCAGTAGAATTTAAGGGACGAAAGCCAGATTGTAGTGGATCTAGAAGGGCTTGAAATTCAAGGCAATGGAGGAAAAATGCATGTTCAAGAAGTTTGGAAATGAAGAGGAGAAGGGAGATAGGTCAATAATTAGAAGGATAAGTAGGATCAAGTGAAGCTTTCTTGAAGAGAGGTGTGATCACGGAATGCTTGAAAGCTGCTGGGACAGCTGCAGTGAAGAGCGATAGGCTGAGAATATGAGAGATGTAAGGGATAACAGAGAAGGAGATGGAGTTAAGGAGATAGGTTGGGATAGGATCTGAGGAACAGGAAGTGAGTTTGGAGGAGGAAAAAAGATGAGAGGTTTCCTCTTCAGAGATCTTAGAAAAGGATGAAAGGATAGCAGAGATTGAGGGGAAGAGTTGGTTGTTATGGAAGGACAGACTTGTTGTTATGGAAGGACAGACTAGATAGGCCATGTGGTCTTTTTCTGTCATCATGTTTCTATGTTTCTATGAAGAGGCGGAAGAGGGGATGAACTGAACTGCTCAAACACACAGCCACCCTCACCCCTCATGTCCCACAAATTACCTGTTACTATATAGTTTATCTTGTTAAGTTTTCCAAGTTTTAAATCCTGTTCTATGTAAACAATCTTTGTTTACTGTTTTTTGTTGTATGTAAACCGCTTTAACCGTGAAACAGAGCGGTATATAAAATCAGTTAAATAAATGCATAAAATGAAGCTGATCTTGGGGGAATGGGATCGTAATCTTTTGGACTTTGTCATGGCAATAGTTGGCTAGGTTTTGGGCAGAAAGAGAAAGAGGTGTCAGAGGTGGAGGTACTTTGAGAAAAGAGTTAAGAATTGAACAGAGATGGCAAGAGTAAGAGGCAAGAGAGTTAGTCAGATGGACATAGTAGTTTTGCTTGGTGAGTGCTATAGCTGAATGGAAGGAGGCAAGTATGAATTTGAAGTGAATAAAGTCAGAAAGGGTGTAGGATATGAGCCAAATGCGCTCAACTGAGCAGGCACAGGAATGTAGACAACAGGTAGTTGAGGACAGCCAACGTTGAGGTATAGTGTGCAACATAGGACATGGCATGAGCCAAGCAAGAGCATCCAGAGCAGAGGAGAGTGTGATATTATAGGAAACTACAGCCTCATCAACTGTTTTAGAAGACACAGACAGTCGCTCACTTACTCTACCAATCATTTCATTTATCTCACTCTCAATTATGTTTACACATGCATTCAATTAAACACTTCTTTCCCATCCTTATTCTCCTCTCACCCTGAAGTTCTGTAAATACCATCTCATCAAACCCCTCTCTTCAGTTTAGAATTTCCCAAATGAATAGGTTTTCTGAACACCATTATCCTCCCAAAAAGGGAGCTCCTAACCCACGGTTCTCAACCCAGTCCTCTGGGACCCCTAGTCCAGTTGGATTTTTGAGGTATCCACAATGAACATGAATGAGATAGATATGTATACAAAGATCTGCATGCACTACTTTCAATCTCATACATATTCATTGTGGATATCCTGAAAACCTGACTGGCTTGGGGGTCTCAGAGAGCTGGGTTGAGAACCACTGGTCTGTAGGAAAGGTAGTTTGAGAGGAGAAGGATAAGGAAGTAGGTGGGTGCTAGTGAAAGAAGAGAGAAAATGTGAGGTTTTATTGTTTTTTTTATATTCAGTGAGTTAGTCATGAGAAAGAGAGAGATTAGAGGTTAGGGTTAGAGGTGAGGAGGTTAGGTGAATAAGATAAGGAAAGGTTAGAGAAGTGGTTCTCAACCCAGTCTTCTGGGACCCCCCAGGCCAGTCAAGTTTTCATGATATCCACAATGAATATGCATGAGATAGATCTGCATGCACTACTTTCATTATATGCAGATCTATCTCATGAATATTCATTGCACATATCCTGAAAGCCTCACTGGCTTGGAGGTGCCAGAGGACTGGGTTGAGAACCACTGATGTACACACATAAAAGAACATATATATACACCATACATCTGTAAGAACATTACATAAGAACATAAGAACATAAGATATGCCATACTGGGTCAGACCAAGGTCCATCAAGCCCAGTATTCTGTTTCCAACAGTGGCCAATCTAGGTCACATGTACCTAGCAGTTTCCCCAAGAGACACAAGTTCCACAATGCTTGTACTGGGTCAAGCATTGATATCTTCAGTCACTTCTTAATAATGGTTTATGGACCTTTCCTCCAGGAACTTGTCCAAACCTTTTTTAAACCCAGCTACACTAACAGCCTTTACTACATCCTCAGGTAACAAATTCCAGAGTTTGATTACACGTTGAGTGCAAAAATATTTTCTTTTATTAGTCTTAAATAGTTTACCCGGTAGCTTCATTGCATGTCCCCTAGTCTTTCTATATTCCGATAAGGTAAACAATCGATCTACGTTTACCCGTTCCACTCCGTTCATTAATTTATAGACTTCTATCATATCTCCCCTCAGCCGTCTCTTTTCCAGGTGAAAGAGCCCTAACCTTTTTAGCCTTTCTTCATAGGAGTATCCTTCCATCCCCTTTACCATTTTCTCTGTACCTTTTCTAAAATCGCTATATCCTTTTTAAGATACGGCGACCAGAATTGCACACAATATTCAAGGTGTGGTCTAACCATGGAACGATATAGAGGCATTATAATATCTTTTGTTTTATTTTCCATTCCTTTCCTTATCATATCTAGCATTCTATTTGCTCTCTTGGCCGCCGCTGCACACTGGGCCGAGGGTTTTAACATGGTATCCACAATGATGCCTAAATCTTCCTGGGTGGTGGTTCCTAATGTGGAACCTTGAATCATGTAACCATAGTTTGGGTTGTTCTTCCCTAGGTGCATAACCTTGCACTTGTCCACATTAAATTTCATCTGCCATTTTGATGCCCAGTCTTCCAATTTATCAAGATCCTCTTGCAATTTTTCACAATCCTCTTGGGTTTTAACAACTTTAAATAGTTTTGTGTCATCTGCAAATTTGATAACCTCACTCGTTATTCCACTTTCCAGGTCATTTATGAATATGTCAAAAAGCAGCAGACCCAGCACAGATCCCTGGGGTTCACCACTATTCACCTTTCTCCATTGGGAAAATTGGCCATTTAGCCCTACCCTCTGCTTTCTATCTTTTAACCAGTTCCTGATCCACAATAGTACACTGCCTCCTATCCCATGACTCTTTAGTTTTGCCAAAAGTCTCTGATGAGGGACCTTGTCAAAGGCTTTCTGAAAGTCCAGATACACAATATCAACCGACTCACCTTTGTCCACCTGTTTATTCACTCCTTCAAAAAAAACATAACAGATTAGTAAGACAAGATCTTCCTTGTCTAAAGCCATGTTGGCTGTCTCCCATTAGGTTGTGACTATCTACATGATGAGTAATTTTATTCTTTATGATGGTTTCTACCATTTTTCCCGGTACTGATGTCAGGCTCACCGGTCTGTAGTTTCCTGGATCACCCCTGGAACCCTTTTTAAAAATTGGTGTTACATTGGCAATCCTCCAATCTTCAGGTATTAGAGATGATTTTAATGATAGTTCACAGATTACTGATAGCAGTTCTGCAATCTCATATTTCAGTTCTTTCAACACCCTTGGATGTATACCATCCAGCCCAGGCGATTTGCTACTCTTCAGTTTATCTAATAGTTGTAAGACATCTTCCCGATGTATCGATATTTCCTTCAATTCTTCTGCACCTTTAAATACCACTTCAGTCATGGGTAACATCGCTACATCTTCCTCAGTAAAGACCGAAGCAAAGAATTCATTCAGTCTCTCCGCTATCGCCTTGTTGCCTCTTAGTGCTCCTTTAACCCCTTTATCATCTAATGGACCAACTGACTCTCTCACAGGTTTTTTGCCACGAATATACTTGAAAAGGTCTTTATTTCGCGTTTTTGCTTCCGCAGCAAGCTTCTTCTCAAATTCTCTCTTTGCTTGCCTTATCAATGCCTTGCATTTGACTTGCCAGTGCTTGTGCTGTTTCCAGGTTTCGTCGTTTGGCTCTTTTTTCCATTTCCTGAAAGATGCTTTTTTGGCAACAACAGCCTCTCTGACCTCACCTTTAAACCATGCTGGCAGTTTTTTGGACTTCCTTCCACTTTTCTTAAAGCGTGGAATACAGCTGGTCTGGGCTTCCAAGATAGTATTTTTCAACAACACCCAAGCTTGATGTACGTCTTTAACCTTCGCAACTGCTCCTTTTAGTTTTTTCTTAACTGTTTTCCTCATTTTATCATAGTCTCCTTTTCGAAAGTTAAAAGGTAGTACTGTGGATTTCCTTACTTTCCCTCCTCCACTAATTAAATCAAAGGCGATCATGCTATGATCACTATTGCCAAGTGGCCCCAACACCCTTATCTCTTGCACTAGATCTGGTGTTCCACTAAGGACTAGGTCTAATATGGCTTCCCCTCTGGTCAGTTCATGAACCAGCTGCTCCAAGAAGCAGTCATTTATTTCATCTAGGAACTTTATCTCCCTAGCATGTCCTGACGTGACACTGACCCAGTCGATACCGGGGTAATTGAAATCACCCATTATTATTACTGCGCTGTAACTTTTGTTAGCTTCCTTGATTTCTTTGAGCATTTCATCATCCATTTGGTCATTCTGGCCAGGTGCTCGATAGTACACCCCCACTGCCATCGCCTTCCCCCTTTTATATGGAATTTCAATCCATATAGATTCTACAGCAGATTTTGTTTCCTGCAAAACTTTAATCCTTTCTGAGTCAATGCCCTCTCTAACATAGAGCACAACCCCTCCACCAATTTGGTCAGCTCTATCATTACGATATAGTTTGTACCCAGGTATCACAGTGTCCCACTGGTTGTCCTCCTTCCACCATGTCTCTGATATTCCAATCATATCTAACCTTTCATTTAGTGCTATATATTCTAACTCTCCCATCTTATTCTTTAGACTTCTAGCATTTGCATACAAGCATTTTAGAGAATGTATTTTATTCATGTTAATTTGGCTATTGTTAGACATGGGTAAATTGGGATCTTTAAGCTCTGTCTGCTCCATACTTCAGGGCATTTGGGCTACTTTACTCTTTTGTGGAACCTCTCTGCTTTTGGTAGTATCCTTCACGGATACATTCTTCTGAACCATCCGCTCTTGGGCGACTGTCGGCTTTCCCCTAATATCTAGTTTAAAAGCTGCTCTATCTCCTTTTTAAAGGTTAATGCCAGCAGCCTGGTTCCATCCCGGTTAAGGTGAAGCCCATCCCTTCGGAAGAGCCCCTCCTTTCCCCAGAATGTTCCCCAGTTCCTAACAAATCCAAAACCCTCATCTCTGCACCATTGTCTCATCCACGCATTGAGACTCCGTAGCTCTGCCTGCCTTTTGGGTCCTGCGCGTGGAACAGGAAGCATTTCGGAGAATGCTACCCTGGAAGTTCTGGATTTCAACTTCCTACCTAAAAGCCTAAATTTTGCCTCCAGAACCTCCCTACCACCTTTTCCTATGTCATTGGTACCGACATGTACCAAGACAGCTGACTCCTCCCCAGCACTATCTAAGACCTTATCTAGGTGGGGCGTGTGGTCCGCTACCTTCGCACCCGGCAGGCATGTTACCAGGCGATCCTCACGTCCACCAGCCACCCAGCTATCTACATGCCTAATGATCGAATCACCAATTATAACGGCTGTCCTAACCCTTCCCTCATGGGCACATGGCCCTGGAGAAACTTCCTCGGTGCGAGAGGGTTTTACATCACCTGGAGGACAGGTCCTAGTTACAGGATCACTTCCTGCCACACCAGGGTGATGCTCTCCTGTCACGTGACCTCTCTCCACAATGGCAACAGGGGTGCTGCCAGACTGGAGGTGGGACTTCAGGACTATATCCCTGTAGGTCTCGTCTATGTACCTCTCTGTCTGTCTTATGTTTTCCAAGTCTGCTATTTTAGCCTCTAGAGAACGGACTTGTTCCCTGAGAGAAAAGAGCTCCTTGCACCTAGTGCACACGTAAGACCTCTCACCAACTGGGAGAAAATCATATATGTGACACTCAATGCAAAAGACTGGAAAGCCCCCATCCCACTGCTGGACTGCTGTCTGCATCTTAGTTTTAAGTTTCTGTCTATATCTTTAAGTTCTTACTTACTAGGCGTTGCTATGGGTATTTATACCAATAAAGCTGTACCTAATACCTTTAATATACCTTGTTCACCTGAAGCTTAATTAATCTCAGGTCCTTAGTGTATGACTGATTTGGGTAATGAGCTTCACCTGAAAGCACCTCCTGTCTTTTAAGATGTGTAAGTACCTATAAAGCTATGATTATCCCAGGGGAGGGTGGGTGTGGGGAGGGAGGAAGGGAAATAACACTTATTAAAAGAGGGATGCTACACAGTACCCTGTCTTGTGCTGCTGAGGTAAGCTAAATTCTGATTTGATTTAAATTATAGCTCTTAGCTGCTGCTAGGCTCTAACTTCTTATGAAATTTAAACTACAAGCTCTCTGCTGGGTATGAAATGTAACCAGAAAGCTCTCCTCTGTGTTTTAAATTCAAACTTTAATTGCTGCTACTAGGCCCCAACTGATCCAACAAAAAACAGTGGGTTCACAGATTAAGTAGCTTTAATACAAAGAATTCTTTTTAGAAAATTACCAGAAGTATATACTCACAGTTGCAGATTTCTCTCCAGAAGTAACAGTCCCCCCTTTCTAGTCCTTCAAGACATTCCATTAAGTGCGTGCAGGACCCTGTGCAGCTGATCATAATCAGGACGCCCAGAGGTAGACCAGATTCTGATCCTGTGGGGACTAGACGTGCCCTGCGGGATCAGAATTGTGTCTAGGGCCTGTACATGAACCTGATTCTGATCGGTCTGCATATACTGTACAGCCACCTGCTGGCTACCTCAGTGAGGCTCCGTTCAGAAGCTACGATCCCCAGCCGCCAATCACAATCTTCCTTCCCTATAGCCCGGCCCCCAATCTGGCCTTCCATGGCCAGGGTTGGGTTGCGGGGAATCCCCTGCACCCCATTAGCTTTATGATGCTGCCTGGGCCTGCCATCCCCTGTCGTCCAGGAGGAATAAGTCTGCCGTCCAGTTTGCCAACCCTGGATGTACAGGGTCAACCTCAGAATCAGCCCTGTATGTCTGGGGTCGCAGACCACCCATGCTCTACCTTCGCTCTGCCTCCAGAATACCCCCTTCTGCCCCCAACTAAGCCTCACCATACAAATGCCTTGTTTGTATGGGGAGGCTTTAGATGGGGTTGGCAGAGGGGCAAATAGCAGGGATGGAATAGACCCCATAGTCAAACGACAATTAGTCCAACATGTTTCAGCACATGGCCTGCATCAGGGGCATTCAATAACTGTGTGTAAAGTATGCTAAACAATCTGTGTCATATGTCAAATTGCTGTTCAATGGTACATTCTACAAAATATAAAAATATAATTGATAAAAAGTATGAGAACAATCACGTAAATGTGTATATAAAAACAGTAAAATGAAATAAAAAATAATTACATATTGAAAAAGAGAAAAAGAAAAAAAAAAAGAAAGAAAAAGACAAACTCAGCAATCAAAGACACAAATGCCACAGGAGGGGACATTTCTTTTGTTCACTGCAAAAGACTAAAAATATAAAAAAGAAAAGACTTTATACAAAATGTTCTGCTAGCCTTTATGGAGTATGAATGCAGTATCACTATATCTTTTACTGTAAAGACCAGGTAGCTACGATAAATACTTACATCAACACAACTAACGCAGACTCCCAAAACCCAAGGAAAGATGTCATCTCTCATTTCATGGCTAAAGATACCACTAAAACCACAGATGAAAAAAGGAAGAAAAGAAAAAAGCATAGGATCAGATTGTTTCAGATTATAAAATATATCATTGCCTTTATTCAAAAATTGCATTTCAAAACAAACTCATAAGCACTATCAGATCAAACACTTAAGAACATAAGAACATAAGATATACCATACTGGGTCAGACCATGGTCCATCAAGCCAGGTATCCTGTTTCCAACAGTGGCCAATCTAGGTCATATGTACCTAGCAGTTTCCCCAAAAGACACAGGTTCCACAATGCTTGTACTGGATCAAGCATTGATATCAAGGGTCCCTTCTTAATAATGGTTTATGGACCTTTCCTCCAGGAACTTGTCCAAACCTTTTTTAAACCCAGCTACACTAACAGCCTTTACTACATCCTCTGGTAAAAAATTCCAGAGTTTAATTACACGTTGAATGAAAAAATATTTTCTTTTATTAGTCTTAAATAGTTTACCCTGTAGCTTCATTGCATGTCCCCTAGTCTTTCTATATTCTGATAACGTAAACAATCGATCTATGTTTACCCGTTCCACTCCGTTCATCAATTTATAGACTTCTATCATAGCTCCCCTCAGCCGTCTCTTTTCCAGGTGAAAGAGCCCTAACCTTTTTAGCCTTTCTTCATAGGAGTATCCTTCCATCCCCTTTACCATTTTGGTGGCTCTTCTCTGAACCTTTTCTAAAATAGCTATATCCTTTTTAACATACGGCGACCAGAATTGCACACAATATTCAAGGTGTGGTCTCACCATGGAACGATATAGAGGCATTATAATATCTTTTGTTTTATTTTCCATTCCTTTCCTTATGATACCTAGCATTCTATTTGCTCCCTTGGCTGCCACTTCACACTGGGCCGAGGGTTTTAACAGGGTATCCACAATGACACATAAAACCTTTTCCTCGGTGGTGGTTCCTAATGTGGAACCTTGTATCGTGTAACCATAGTTTGGGTTGTTCTTCCCTAGGTGCATAACTTTGCACTTGTCCACATTAAATTTCATCTGCCATTTTGATGCCTAGTCTTCCAATTTATCAAGATCCTCTTGCAATTTTCCATAATCCTCTTGGGTTTTAACAACTTTAAATAGTTTTGTGTCATCTGCAAATTTGATAACCTCACTTGTTATTCCACTGGACTCCTCAATAGTACCAATAAAAACTGAGAAGTATTTTACCTTTGGATGATTTTAGATTGATTTTGCAGACTTTTATTTTAACTACTGTATAATAGACTACTGCAATTTGTTATATCTAGGATTGCCTGATACTGTAAGAAGAGCACTGTAAAAGTTCCAGAATTCAGTAGTATGCCTTTTGAATTGCATACCACATGCTGGGCATATTACTCCATCTTTACAGGCCTTATACTGGCTTCTTGTTTTTTTTGGAGTATCAGATTTAATGACCTAATTCAGAAAGCACTAGGAGGAGCATCCCTCATGTGTTTAACTACTGTTTTGAAGACTTATAAACCTTAATGGGCATTTAGCTCTATAGGTGCATAGCTTCTGGACGTTCCGTCACTGCGTCAAGTCCACTTGGTAGAATAAAGTACGATGTTCTCTGTAGCTGGCCCAAGCATCCCTCTTTGTGTAATCAGATTGTACTTGAATCTTTTGGAAGCACTTTCTAATTAGCATTAGATAATATTGAATGCTTGATGACACTGGAATGGTGATCCATCAATGGATTACTGATCAGAAAGAAAGATTTACATTTTGTTATGTTGTGTCTGGTTTTTGCCTTATGTGTTATGCGATTTAATTTGTAATATTTTGATATTCTTGGGTTTTCTTGTTTTTAAGATGGTGAATGTTGTATTATACCACACATAGGAAATGGGATAGGTGGGATATAAATGTGATAAATACATACATACATACATACTTACATACATATGTCATCTGCCCTAGAGACATGGCCTGTATTTAGACAAGTGAGTTACCAGCTGCTCTGGTAAGTTTAAGGGGCATGATTATTTATTTATTTATTTAGCAGTGCTTATATACCGCTTTTCTCTGGGTCAAAGCAGTTTACACAGAACAGTAATATAACATCTGGTTTACATTGAACATGCTAACTATATACAGTATAAACTTGATACATTTAACAGTTAACTATGTATAATGGATAGCAATTCTTGGACGTTATAACTGTTACATCATATTCAGTAGGTAGAGATAATGGGAGGGGGAGGTTATGTTGTTGGGTTAAAATTCAGCCCAGGGATGGATACTTTTCACATGGCCTGCATTACATGCTTGCACTCAGTTGTGTGAAAGCTATATAGAAAAAGTGGGTTTTTAGTTGCTTTTGGAAGGCGAGGGGATCAGTGGTGTTTCTTATTGTGGTTGGGAGTGTGTTCTAGATAGAGGGGGCATACTGTATAGCTGGAAGGCTCGTCTGCATGCTTGTTAGTTGTATTTAGTTTTAGTGGGAAGGATGGTGAAGGTATTTTCCATAGAGGTTTGTCTGGCCTTGTTGGGTTGTTGAGTTTGGAGCAATGTGTGGAGGTATGTATTGGAGTGCGAGTGGATGGTTTGTGGGTTATAAGGAGGGTCTTGTATTTTATTCAGCTTGTGATTGGCAGCCAATGGAGTTGTTTGAGGATGGGTGTAATAAGGTTGTGTCTTGATGCCCCTTGCAGGATGCATGCTGTTGTATGTAGGGCAGTGCATAAAGGAAGTAGTGTATTTTGTGGGAGGCCCTGGTATATGGAGTTGCAGTAGTCAAGCAGGGAGAGGATTATTACTTGGAGTGTGGTGTGGAAGTCTGGAGGATCCAGGAGAGGTCTGAGGCATTGCATGGTTTTGGCTTTGAAGTAAACTGCTTTGCCTGTTTTGTTTATTTGCTGTTTGAAAGAGAGATGTTGTTCTAGGGTGATGCCAGGGTATTTTATTTCTTGTCGAACTTGTACTTGGGTGTTGTATAGTGTTAGGGTGGTTGCATATCTTCCTGCATCAAAGGACTTTCCATGCTGGATTCTATATCCATAAAGTGTAGAGGGTAATGACATTGTTGGTGGTGTGTCTCTAACATTGACATGGTACATAGCCATACAATGTCATCTGCCAAACACATATCACTTGCAATGCCAACAGCTGGGGTCTTTTTCAGGCTATGCGCAGGTCAAAGTACATCTTGAGTGCCACCTCAAACCCTAGGGGCTCCACTAGAGTAGAGTATAGAGGACTGAAAATTCAGCCAGGGATGGATACTTTTCACATGGCCTGCATTACATGCTTGCACTCAGTTGTGTGAAAGCTATATAGAAATTCCTGTAATGCACAACACACTCTACTGCATATAAAGCATTCCAGACCATTGCCTGAAGAGTAGTATATTAGACCTGTGACTATGCAGAGCATGTGACACGGAATAGTACTGTATAAGAACCTTCAATTTGAAGGAGTGAGCCCACATCCAGCTGGGCCATAACATGATGTACTTGATGCTTCATGATTCACACACTCTGGATATATTGCAACTGAAGAGAGAGTCTCTAAAGGAGCTCATGTGTAGTCATTTTGTATGTGCTGTAGATACCTATGGGAATGAATCGAGAACCCCAAACAAGGATTCATACTCATCTTCATAGATATAACAGACACTTTTGACTTGCTAAACCACACCATGCTCATAAACAGACTGATGGAGATTGGAATCAGTGAAACACCGCTTTTATAGTTTCATTCTTACCTAACAAATCATCAGTCCCAAGTCAAGATAAAGAACAGAACCTCTAAGCCAATTAAACTACAGCAAGGTATACCCCAGGGATCCTGACTATCAGCCCTTCTATTCAATATATACTTACAACCAATCTGCAAAATCTTACTAGGACATAACCTATACTATCCCCATTATGCAGATGATCTTATGATCTATGCCCCATTTGAATCCAGAAATCCATACTACTCCTCTATAACATCCTGCATGAGATCAGTCACAAACTGGCTACAAGTTTAAAATCTCACAATTACATCCCAGTGAAAAAGAAAGTTAAATATCTAGGTGTAATCCTAGACCAGCAGCTCAACTTTCAAACACATATTAAGAAGATGATATCCACAGCATACTACAAAATGAAGATGCTACAAAACCTGTGGCCTCTACTTTTGCACTGCATGTCAGGCCATAATTACTCCATACTTGGACTATTGTAATATAATACTTCAATGCCTCCCCAAAACACTCCATCCAAGATCTACAACTAGCTCAAAATACAGCAGCCCGATTAACCACTGGATCCAAACAATAAGAACACATTACACTAGTTCTTAAATCCCTGCACTGGTTGCCTATACAATCCCGCATAAAATACAAACCAAGAATGATGACATACAAGACTACATACAATCAGTCAGCTGACTGCCTACAATACTTGATCCAGATGGCTCCAGAGTCTCTAACAAGGAGAAGACAGCACCAAAGCACCATCTTAACCCCATCTCTCAAGACCAGTAGTTCCCAAACAACTTGCCAGAGAGTTTTTGAAATCAATGGGCCGACACTCTGGAACTCACTGCCACATCAATTAAGATCAATTAATGACATTTCAAGAAAATATTAAAAACTCATCTGTTCATTGAATACTACAGCCCAACAACTTAACATCCATTACCACCCTTATTTGGACTGTAAATAAACTTGTCTGTCTAACCCCTACCCCGAATGTCAACCCTTAACTTTAAATATAAATAGTTGCCACTATTGATGCCACACAGTTAATGCTGTTTGATGTATCCTAGTTATCTATATTGGTTCCATGTATAATTATTGAGTTAATTGTAAACCGCTTTGATAACATTGAAAGGTGGTATAGAAGAAAGAATAAATAAATGAGTAAATACTATTGTTTCCTTACCTGCAGATGAGTTTATGGCTTCAGATGGGGAAGAGACTAGGTGTAGCCAGGATAGCAGAGGAGGTGGCAAGCCTTTTGAAGAGATATGCAGTGAGGGAAAGTTCAAGAAGCACCAATGAAGCACACCAGGAAGAGGAGCCTACTGACTCTTCTCCTATGATAGCTAACCCGGGGGCTAAAGATGAGGTGTTTGATGTCTCTATACCATCCCATCACTGAATATTGACCATTGCCAACCAGCCAAAGGTTCAACAGTAGTCTAACCACAAGGTGATCACTGAACTGATAGAATCTCATACCGATTAGTGTGCAGTGGGGACCAGATTCTGGAGCAACATCAACAGCTGCTGGCAAGAGGGAACACAAATTCTAGCTACAGTAATGGCTGGTAGCAATTATGGAATACAAGGTGGAGCTACAGGAAAGAGTGTTAGAAGCTAGTGACATATTGATGATAGGGATGAGTTCTTTCTCACACAAGGTGATTTCCCTATGGCAGGAGATAAAAGATCTGAATAGAGATCAGACGCACACTATAGAATGCTGCCAGTTCTCAGAAGACACACTTCTTCTGCCTCTCCACAATGGTACCTTGTAAGACATGCAACCTTCAAGGGAAGTATTTTGTCATCCAACCTGTAAATTGTCTGCTCTCAACTCTAGGATCCCTCCAGCAATATGCTTAGAGGCAGCTCCGTCCATTGGATCACAAGGCCTCATGCTCTTTCCAGACTTTAACTGGGCTACATGACATCTAGGAGTGATCTTAGACTCATCTCTCTCCTTTCATACTCATATTTCTATGCTTACCCGCTATTCTTTCGCAGCATTACGTCGCATTAGAGCTGTTTGTTCCTTTCTACCCACTAGTTCCTTGATTACTTTGGTGCTGACATTAGTCACTAGTAGACTCGACTATTGTAATATCTTCCTGGCCAATCTGCCAGCTTATCAGTTGCAACGTCTCCAACTCATACAGATTACCGCTGCTCGCCTTCTTACATTTGCTCGTCGTTTTGACCATGTCTCCCCTATTCTTTATCATCTCCACTGGTTGCCCCTTCGTTTCCGGTTTCAATATAAATTTCTCATTTTGACACATAGAGCTATCCATACATCCACCCCATTGTACTTATATAACCTCATTTCACTCCATACACCTTACTGTCATCTTCTTTCTTTGTACGCAAATCATTTATCTCTGCCATCACCATCTCAGGCTCATCTCGAACAAACCCGTCACGCAGCTTTCTTCTTTCTCAGCCCTGTTCTTTGGAACGCCCTTCCTACTTCCCTCTGTCTTGAACCCTCTTATACAAAGTTCAAGGAACTGCTAAAAACCCATTTATTCCAACAAGCTTTCGACCTGCCCTCTACCATCCCTTCCTGCGTTTGGTCTTGTTCTGTCCATTGTATTTTGCTGTATGTTTGCACTGTCCTTTCTCCCTCTTTCCTATTTTATTATGGTGTTCTTTTCCTATAGTTAGGGAGCGTAGTCTTTTTTATTATTGTAAACTGCTTATATGTTTCAACCAAAGCATTATATCAAATGTGGGAATAAAGATAAAGATAGAAAGATAAAGATGCAGGATTGCTGGATGATGCATCATAGAGCTCTTCTGAGACCAGCACCATCACATCCAGCACCCCTGTATGTCATAGCAGCTCCAGTTTGATGAGGGTAGGAATGGAAAGAAGAGAAAAGGAAAAATAAATGGGAAGAAGGAAAGGGGAAGTAGAATAATAAACACTATAAGGCACATTTCACAATAGGATGTCCAAATGCAATCTGGGACATCAAAGTCAGAATGTCTGAAGAAAAAGCAGGCACATGTGGACATGCCCGATATGCACATATCAAGTATCCCCATGATTGCACATCTATATAGACATCCCCAAGAGTGTACTACAAAACCAAGATGTCTAATAGCATAGTGGTTAGAGTAATGCCTTAAGAGCAGTGTGGTCATGGTTCAAATCCCATTGTGGGCCTTGGTGATCTAAAGCTAATCGCTTAATGCTACACTCTGGATGTTTTAATGTGAAAACAAGCACTTTCTTGATGCTTATTCATGCCTGGATGTATAAACATGGATGTGCCTGCAGACATATCCAACATTTTTGAGATCGAACAGGGACATTAAAGCCCATTGCCCCTCTACGGACATGCTTCTGCCATATCCCTGTGCCTACTTGGACATCTCTGGTCTGAAGATGTCTGCAAATGTCATTTGTGGAATGGCTATGGAGACGTGTCTGTGATTTCGATGTCCACATACACATCTTCAGACATCCAAATCATGA
This sequence comes from Ichthyophis bannanicus, assembly GCA_033557465.1. Lineage (NCBI taxonomy): Eukaryota > Metazoa > Chordata > Amphibia > Gymnophiona > Ichthyophiidae > Ichthyophis > Ichthyophis bannanicus. The sequence continues at coordinate 370,037,772 of CM066035.1, forward strand.
CTAAACATTTTAAAATGACCCCTATGTCACACCATAACTGTGTGTTTCTATATTTTTTCATTGTCTCTCTTCAAGTGCTCCTGTTAGCTCCAAGTGAAGAAATAGCCCTGAGACTGCCTTCAGTGTCTAAGGAATGAAGCTGAAAGTGGGTGATGGGGGATAATGTGAGAAAATGATAAGGAAGGAGGTTGAAATTGAAGAGGAGGTGGCAGACCGCCTGAGGAGACCTGCAGTGAGGATGTAGCAGGGAAAGTGACTCTTTGATTGGTAGTATATAAAACTAGCTAAAAAAGAAAGAAAGAAAGGTATAGAACAGAAAGTGAGAGTGAGAACAGGGTTAAGAAGAGAGGTTTAAAATATAGAAGGGGCAAGGAAGGGAGGGTAAGAGTGAGGAAATGGTGAAGAAGGAGGTTAAAAATGAGAAGCAATGTAGGAAAGGAAGGTGAGGAACAGTAGACAAAAGAAAAAGGATGTATGAGAGATGTGGAAAGGGGACGAGGGAAAGACAATAGAATGGTGATGTGATCAGGGAAGAAGTAGTGGGAGTGAATATGGGGAGGGATGGAGAGGAATGGAATGAGGGTAAAAGATTGGAAGAGGAGGATAAGGAGAAACTGGGTAGGTAACTTAAAGAAGAGAGATTAGAAGAAAGGATATAACCATGAAAGGAATGAGGAGTGCAATAATGGAAGTTTGAAAACAAAGGTAACAAGTTGAAAAGTATACACTCAGGGGCATGTTTACTAAACTGCGTTAGTGTGATTTGCGTTAGGATCCGTGGTACAGGCAGAAATCTCAAATAAGGACATGGGCGGTACATCGTTACTAATAACGCGTGTTACCAGGCGCCATAGCCTAACGAGCATTAAAAAACATTGTGTAGAGCGCCACGCAACGCGCGCCTATAAGGCGTCTGATAAGGTATCTAGCAAGGCATCTAGAACTGTAGCACAAGGGTTAATATGCTGACTAATGGTGCAGGGGATGTGAGTTCAATCCCCCTGTGGGTCTAATGAGTAAAGCTGGCTGAGACATCACTTTTTACTCAAAATCAGTGCTGTTTGAAGCATTTTGTTTGTTAATTTTAATTAGTGCTGCCAGCAAACACACCCTCACAGGGCCGTAACCTAAGGTGCCGCATAAGGCACCCTATAAGGCACCCCAGAGGGCACATTATAAAGTGCACTGTCAGCCAAGGCACCCTAGAATGTCCCCTATAGGGCACCCCACAGAGCGCAGTATAGGGTCCCGCATTGGGCACTGTATAGGGCGCCTGATGAGGCACCGTAAGGAGACAGCACTGTGAGGGTTTGTTGCTGGCAGAACCAATTTAAATTAAAAAAAGAAAATGCCTTAGACAGCCCTACCAAATAACCCCACTGTGGGATTAAACCTATGACCCCTGGCTCCACAGGCAGTGAAGTAACTAGTGGGCCACATCGCTAGTGCTACTAACAAATCCCTGACTGGCTGCTGAAGGACGTCAGGTCACCACACAAACCGTCTGCTGTGGTGGCCAGGATTTGGGTTAACCCACTCATACCCATGGTGCACTGCACATGCAGATCAGCAGTCTACAGAGGGTCCCGTGTTGCGGGATGCACCTCCCCAGCACCTCGGCCTGGTTGTGTGTCCTGACCATGTGCAACCCCACAGCACCTCAGCCTGGTGGGGGTTCTGACCGTGTGTGTTACTACCACAGAGTGGCTACCGTCCATCACAGTGGACGGGTCCTGTGTTCACCCTGAGGGTGAGGTGGGGTGCCCAGCACCATTTCCGCTGCACTTGGCATTTCTGTGATGGGCTATGCTGCAGGTCCCCATCGGTGCCTCTGTGTGATAGGTGGCCCCTGCAGATACCCTTAGCATTTGCCTGTGTCCATCTGTACATCACGTCTTGCCCATGTGGACTATGATGCACCCTGAATAGTTCATACACTGTGTGGGTGCCATGGTCTCATGATTTCAGGTCCAAGGGGGGGGGGGCAGGGGGGTTTGGGCCCATAGGCGGTTTACATACCAACACCCAACCCACCTTCTGTGGCTCAGGGTGGGAAACATGGTTTCCAAATAACGGGTCAACATTTTACCCCCCTACACTGGTGACAGTAGAGGGTACCATTCACCCCAGTCCTGCCAGGGAATAGACACCCCACCAGGGCAGTCTATGCAGATCTGTACGCCTCGATACATTGGGCAGTGACAGATAGACAGTAGACCTGGTACTGCGCAGCTGCCCCACACCACTATCTGACATCCTCCAGCAGCAAGCAAAGTGAGTCACCAGCCGCTGCACCCTGCAAGGTGTTCCAGCCACACACATACAAACTGCAGACAGCCTGCTTGCTAGTCCATAGTGCATGTTCCTGGAGGTGATGTATGCACCCACCAAGGGATGTGCACCCACCAAGGGATGTGCACACACCCACCAAGCAGATGGGTCAGTGATAGGGCTGCAGAGGACAGAGCCCATATATCTCACTTCAGAAGGACACTATGTAGCACTATGGGGGAACCCAGCCATGCCGTTGTCACTGCACAGTCAGGGTGAGCATGACCACACAGCAGAACATGCCGTGGCCACCCTGTCCGTGTAGGTGGTGGGCAAGCCCTACAATGCCCCAGCCATTGCCCTGGGCCCTGTGCAGGTGCATCCTGCCCAGGCCGCCCTCTCCGGCTATACCCACAGTAACTTGCTCCTCATTATGCACATTGGCAGGCCAATACTAGCAACAGTGCTAGTGGTGTGTGCTGCAGAGGGTGCTGGCAAACGCAACACACTGGCTAGACTGACGCACACCCCCACACCTATGCCAGTATAGTGCACCAATATAGGCTTTTGGCAGCCCAGGACACCGCACCAGTCCTGGGCACAGTGCAGGCATGGCTATGGTATGCTGTACTGTTGGGGTCTCTTCCCAAGGTGGTGGACACTGTCAGGTTCCAGACGTGACACACACTCCACAGACATCACAGAGGTTGGTATGGTACAGCACACTGGGCAGCTTGTGCTAACCTTAGGGATTGCTATGTGCCAGTTATCATGGCAAACTTTTGCTATCTGTGTACCGTATTCCCTGGTTTTGGGTGTCATTGCTAGGGTATGCATGTGCTAGTATTGGGGGATGCACACAGGGCCAACATCCTGCCTCTCCAGGACACAGTGGCTAATGGGGCCTCTGGGTGCAGGTGTTTCCGCCCCTGTGGATCAATGTTCTTGGACAGGGGTTCCCAACTCTGGTCCTGGTGGGCCGCACCATGTTCAGGTTTTCATGCTGTTCCTGAAGAATATGCATGGGATACATCTGCATACCATGGGGACAGTGCATCGACATACAGCACAGGCATCTTTATTGCAGACAGCATGGAACCTGAATGTTGTTTGGACCTCCATGACTGCCTTTGGGAGACCCTGCTCTCAGTAATGCGCTTGTTTGTGGTGTCTGTGCTCTGTACGGTAAAATGTAGATATTCCAAGCATGTTTATTCTATCAGCAATACAAGGTTCCATCTTTCTTACCACGGTTTATTACTGGTAAAAGGTATGGGGACAGAGTTGGCAGTGACCACAACTCGGGATTGAACCTGTAACCGTCAGCTCCTGAGGGCACTGGCTGTGCTTACTGCGCCACACTGATGCCACAGGGGCAGATCATTCCCTGGAGGTACCATGACTGTTTGTCCTACTGAGCCTTCTGTTGCAGTGCACGGCACCCACCTACATGGGTCTGGGCCGTGGCCTGCTATGGTCTGATGTCACTGCCCCCTCCGCCACCGGTACCCCTCCGCCATCATGCTGCCATGCCCTTCTGCTGGTGGTGCTGGTGGTGGGCAGTCTCGAGCCATCCAGTGTGCATGTAGGCAGCTGCCTATGGTATGGGTGGTGGGGTAGGGGTGCATGGATGGATGCACACACTTCCACCCAGCACCGCCTGCCACTGTTCTGTGCCCTTAGGGGTGGCTGCTGGGTACTGTCCCCTGTGACACTGCGGGGGACACACTCATGCCCATGTTGGGCCCTCAACAGTTGCAGTCTGGCTCTACTGTTTATGCATTCCTTTGGGCCAAACTGAGCATCACCCTAGTCCCCACTGTGGCCCAGCTGCACCACAGCATGTGCCGCCTGCAGCCCTCTGTATCCCCTTTTCCAGCATCTGCCCAGTTGCCCATTCCGACATGCCCACCCTGCTGTTGCAGAACTTGTGCACGCCATGGGGAACCTGTTCAGTAACAAGGGGAAGCCATGATCTGCGCTATTTCACTGTGGCATCATTCACCTTCTATGGTGACAGAGCATACACCCTTCCACAGTTAATATCTTTTTCTGAGGCTTTCTCAGTGGTATTTTTGGCTGTTTCCCATTGATATTACTATTGGCTAGCTTGGTTATGTTATTTTCCTCGTTTCGTATGGTCATTTTGACTGCTTATTTGCCCTTTTGTTCCGTGCACATGTATCACACTTATCACGTTTTGTGGGTTTCCCTGCCTATGCTGTACATTGCTGACGCTGAAATGGTTTCCCTCCCCTGCAAATGTGCATCTCCCGGCAGGTTTTCAGTCGCGGTAGGATTCAGCCCTTGAGTTCAGCGCATTGGTGTGCCTGGAGCCTCTCCAAACCCACACTCCGCCCATTGACCCCTTCTCTCCGCCCTCTCTCCACCCTCTGCGGTGTTTTTCCGCGCCGCGGAACTTTACGATCGTTAACTTACGTTAACGCGCGTTATGAGACATTAATGATTAACGCATCATAAAGCGTGTTAACGTTACTTAACGATTGTTAACATTATATTACGCGCGTTATGTACCGTTACCGCAGTTTAGTAAACATGCCCCTCGCAATATGACAATATGGCACATTTCCCCCATTTATTTTATTTATATATTTTATTTAACAGTGATTTATATACCACAATTCCTGAAGATCAATTGTGGTTTACAAAGAACAACAAGTCTGAGAGGTACAACAGGTACTTGCTCAATTACATTAACGCGTACATAACTATTTACATTGAAGCAATAACAGTCAGATTTTAACTTTCTGACGGGTGGTAGAAAGGAAAACTATGTACAGTTCAGTGCTTGTAGGGATGGGGGGGGGGGTAAGTCATGGTAGCTTGTGTGGCTTGGCTAATCCTCTCCATTTGCAGAAATAGGAATATGAAGGGTGCATGTGTGTGTCATGGGGGTGTTAGAGGATAGACATTCATACGTGTGTGTGTCATAGGGAGTATTAGGAAGCATGTGTGTATGTCATGATGACTTTTGGGGGTTCATCTGTGTGTGCATTTCAGGGGATGCATGCATGTTTGTGTGTGTATCATGGAGATATTGGAGGAGAGCATGCATGTGTATACATGTCATGGGGATTTTCCATTCTATTTTTCAATACCCTCCCTTCTGCACTCTTTCCTTCCCTTCACTAGCCATGTACACTCCCCCTCCACTGCCAATCATCTTTGCACTCTCTCTCCCTTCCTGCCTTTTATTCCCTCACTTGCACTCTCTCTCTGAGGTCTCAGTTCCTCTAACCCTGTCTCTCTTTTTCCTACTGCCTCCCTTGCATCATCTAGAGCCCTATGCATCCCCTACCCCTTATCTCCATGCTCCATCTCACACCCACCCCTTCTATTCCTGCTCTGTTCCCTTACCCACCCCGTGCCAGCTTTCAGACAGGCAGACCCTGGTCTTCATACCTTTGTTACTAGAACCTCAGCCAGTTCCTCAACCTGCTAGTTTAGAGGGGGGGGGGGGGGGGTGTCATAAGACAGACAACTCTACAGAGTCTAAAAAGGAGAGAACAGCAGTATAAGATGTACTTTGAGCAGGAGAAAATAGTAAGACTATAATAAAAGAAAGAAGAAAAGAACAAAATGAAAAAATAATTGGAAAAAAAGGAGTGGAGGAGTGGCCTAGTGGTTGGGGCAAGGTACTTCAGGCCAGAAGGTCAGGGGTTCAAATCCCACTTGAGGACAGCAACCTTGGGCTGGAAGGACTGGAGTTTCTAGTCCCACAGGTGCTCCTTGTGGTCTTGGGCAAGCCACTTAACCCTCCATAGCCCATGTTCCCTGTAAAATAGTTATCTGCAAGTTATAATGCCCTGTTCAATGTAATTTCAGCTTGTACAATGTAAACCACACTGAATAGCATGGTATATAAGAGAATGTAAATTAAGAAAAAGGAAACAAGTGATATAGGATGGAGAATTATTTTATGTTTAAAGGAGTAGTTCTGGAATAATAGGCTTTCAATAACAAATATTTTTTTTCATATTCCAGTCTTTGCAAATCTATGCAACTACAACACAAAATGGCACATTTTAGATAATACAATTATGCTGTATAGGTTAGAACATACACAATTCTGGCAGTATCTTAGAAAAAGCTCTGGGAAAACGAAGCCTTATCTGAAATATGTATAAAGAACTGCAGGGTTACACATGGATATGCACCTATGTACAGCAGTAGAAGCTATTTTACAAACTTACACCTGGGATAAATCAATGGAGGAAACTCAACAGCTTACGTCTAGTTCCTGCCTTGTATGTGCAAGTTTGCATGTTACAACTTACAGGTGTAACTTATACTTCTAAATTGGTATTTTGCAAATCTATACATAAATATGTCACCAATTAACTATAGAGGGCATTATCTTTATGTGATTTAAATTTGTAAGGGGTAATAAACAATGGTGGATTAAGGAGGATAACCCCCTTAATTCCTCCTGTAAGAGGAGGGAGCAACTGAGCACTTTTTAAAGATCTATATGTGACAGGGAAGAGCTGTCAATCCCAATGTGGGCAATTTTGGCCATACATGTGCATTCCCTATAAGACATGGACTATACCTGTAGATTTTTGACCCACCCACGCCATGCCCAAAACACGCCTCTGACATGCTCCCTTGCAGTTCCTACTTATTAGTGGCATCCATGTCTAAACTTAGCCTTTTCTAAAATTGCTGTTTAACAGTGGATGCCATTTTCACATATAAATGCTGCATTTTCCACATGGAAATCACAAACAAAGCTTCTAAAATAATATCCACAATCACTCTTGCCAGCACATCTCACAGCAGTTGCTATTATTCTATTCAACTAAACTTTACCAAGCCTTCTACCAGCTTAATAACTACTACATTTGAATTGCTTTCAAGCAAGGTCCAGTTATACAATAGTAATAGTACGGAATCATATTTCTTCTCATTCTCCCTTTCTGAACCCTTGGCCATATTATTTGTATTTTCACTTTACTCACCAGTATCCTGTCTATATTTGTCAGAACCTGTTGCTGTACTGAGAGATTCTTACCATCTTTATCCCCAACATTGCAGATCAGAAGAAAGGAGAAAATGCTATTTAGCTTAATTTGAATAAAAAGGAAGAGGGTGCTGAGCACTCCACAAGGAATAAAAGTTATATCTAAAAACATGAAATGGAAAGGATAATTCTATTATTAAGGAAAAGAGCATTACTGTGTATTGAAGAAAATTCTGTTTGGTCTCACTAATCTGAGGCTCAGTGAAGTAGGTGCAAATGGAAGAACTCTTGAAAAGAAAGCTTTTCCGCAAATGGGCACTGCATGTTCAGTTTAAGCAGCTGCTCACCATGTGAAAATGATCAGAAAAATAAAACGGAAATGGAAATAAATGAAAAGACTGTGGACAGAACATCAAGTGCTACTATTTCTTCCATTATTTATTTTAGTGGTCTAATAGTCTTAACAATCTTAATTTTATGTTAATCGTTTATTTTATTTTCCTAAAGACTATGGGGCTTGTTTACAAAGCCGCGGTAGCGGTTCGCGGTCGTTATCGGAGCCGCGGCCCCATTGATTTCAATGGGGCCGCGGCTCCGATAACGATCGCGAATCGCTACCGCGGCTTTGTAAACAAGCCCCTATATTTTGTGGACACCAGAGGAAGATCAGACATGAATCCTGCTGAAAAGGGCACACAATACCTGTGCTTGCTGACAAGAAGCTATTATCGTTTTCTCTAAGGTGTATGTTTACTAAACAGCGATAACATCGCAGTGGCGCAGTTAGCGCGCAATACATAACGTTATCGTGTGATACGCAACGTTATTACATGCTAAAGTAACATTATCGCGCTATAGTGTGAGGTTTTGCATGATAACGTCTCTGGCAGTGTTGAGACACACAGAGGGTGGAGTATGGCTCCCCAGAGGGCGGAGAGAAGGGGTCAATGGGTGGAGAGTGGGCGGGGAGAGGCTCCAGGCATACTAACGCTGTGAAATGAAGGTCTGAAAATTAATGCCAGTGAAAACCTCGCGTTAGAGGCACATTTGCAGGAGAGAGAAACCATTTCAGTTAGCAATGTACAGCAAAGGCAGGGAAACCAAGAGGGTGATAGTAGTGATACATGTGCAGCAACTGCATAGTGCCGAAGTACGAAAGGGCACTACGGTGAGGCTGCAAATGGGGTACAAGGGGCTGCATGCAGTGGTGCAGCTAGGGCACAGGGTGGACTAGGCAGATGCCTAGGTGGCACATAGGAACGCAGAAACTGCAAATCAGCAAGCCAGCAGCTGACCAAGGTCAAACATGCCCACGAGTGTGTGTCCCACAGCTGAGCTTTTCCAGGTCTACTGCCAGTGCCCTATGTGATACATACAGATCTGCATTGACTGCCCTGGAGGGTGCCTATTCCCCAGCAGGTCTGGGGTGGTGGTTCTCCCTACTGCCTCTGATGTAGAGTGTGGATCTGTTGGTGGGAGATCCTGTCCCCCACCCTGACCCAGTGAGGGCGGGTTGGGTGGTACTACATAATCTGCTTTTGAGTCCACACACACCACCCTTCCCCTATAACAGGTGACCATGGCAACCACACAACACAGGATATGCACTATTCTGTGTGCATTATAGTCCACAAGGGCTAGATGTGACTGGGAAATACAGACAGACACAGGTGTATCCTAGGTGTGTCTATAGGGACTACCTGTCACACACTAGGACTGATGGGGATCTGCAGCACAGCCTATCCCAGCCAAACCAGGTGCTGCAGACCTGGTACTGGGCGCCCCACCTCACCCTCAGAGTGAGCACAGGAACAGCACGATGTCACGGTCTGTAGCTACTCTGTGCCAGTAACACACACGGTCAGTTCCCCCTACCAGGCCGGGGTGCCGTAGAGGTGCATACCGCATCTTGTGATCAGATGTAGACTGCTGATCTGCATGTGCAGCGCATCATGGGTACGGGTGGGTTTGCCCTATCCTGGTAACCACAGCAGACAGTTTCTGTGGTGACCTGCAGTCTTTCTGCAGCCAGACAGCGCTGTTTTAGAAGCTATAGAGATATAGCCCACTGGTTACTACAATGACTGTGGAGGCAGAGATCATGGGTTCTATCCTACAGTGGTGTTATTTAATAAGGCTGTCTGAGGCTTTTCCTTTTAATTTAAATTGGTGCTGCCAGCAAAAACACCCTCACAGTGCCGTAACCTAAGGTGCCTCATGAGGTGCCCTATAGGGCGCCCTATAAAGCACCCTATAGGACACATTATAAGGTGCCTTGGCAGACAGGGCACTTTATAATGTGCCCTATGGAGCACCTTTAGGGTGCCCTATAGGACACATTATACAGCGCTGTGGGTGACAAGGCACTTCATAATGTGCCTCATAGGTTATGGCACTGAGGTGAGGGTGTTCCTGCTGGCAGCACAAATTGTAGAGATGTGTCTGACTGTTACAGGCAGGAAAAGGGATTGCCTCAGACAGACTTATTAGATGAGACCTCTGAGGGATTGAACCCATGACCTATGGCTTGGCAGTCATTGTATTAACCAGTGGACTGCACCTCTATAGCTTTTATCACAGCACTGACTGGCTACAGAAAGACTGCAGGTCACCACACGAAATGTCTGCTGTGGTTATCAGGATAGGGTAAACCCACCAGTACCCATGATGTAATGCACATGAAGAACATCTGTTCACAGGATGGTGTATGCACCTCTACAGCACCTCAGCCTGGTAGAGGGAACTGACCGTGTGTGTTACTGGCACAGAGTAGCTACAGATCGTGACTTTGTGCAGTTCCTGTGCTCACCCTGAGGGTGAGGTGGGGCACCCAGCACCAGGTCTGCAGCACCTGCCTTGGCTGAGATAGGCTGTGCTGCAGGTCCCCATCAGTGCCAGTGTGTGACAGGTAATCCTTGCAGACACACCTAGGGTACACCTGTGTCCATCTGTAGTCCCCAGTTATGTCTAGCCCTTGTGGACTATGACGCACCCAGAATTAGACCCCCCCACATCTTATCTCACCTTATCAAAAAAAATCCCAATGATCGACACCGAAGAAGCGCAATGAATAACACCCTCCTATTCCCCCAGGATTATAGAATGACAAAACAATACACAAGTAACAGGGCATTCAAATATCTCTCTCCAATGCTCTGGAACTCATTGCCACAGGGACTTAGAAATAACACTGACCTTTCCACCTTCCGCACACATCTCAAAACTTTCTTATTTATAGAACATTTTGGACAAACAGAGATCACTCCAACTAATTGACCTGACATAACCTTGAGAAGAATCAAGCACCTTACACTCCACAATTTCTCTACTTACTCTCAACCCCACAATACATGACATTGCTCTGATTACCTCTTCAAAAATGCATAATATTGAAAGCACATGAGTCATCAAGAACAGACTAATTGTAAATAGTTTTCTGATATTCAAATCATGTATATATCTCTGATTGTTTGTTAGTTATATGTCATCACTACCTTGTTCAATGTAATTCAGTTGTTTTATGTAAACCACTATGATTCTTGATATGGCGGTATAAAAATTGCATAAATAAATAAATGTGTATGCCTAAGATTTTTGAACTATGTTTGTATCTGGTATTACCCCTTTTATGGGCCGTAAACCACTAGGATGTTTCTACTACTAGCAGTTCTGTAGATAAATACTGCAGCTAGGTAAATAAATACATAAATTCCTGCATTTAAAAATCTTATCTAGGTCCTTTAAAGCCATTATGCCAAGAGCAATGCTTATTCAAATTTCTTGACTGCTTGTTGTTTCATTATTGATCCAAGCACATTAAAGTGTTCATTTCATTTCATTTATTCACAAAATAACCCCAGTCTGGCAATGTCAATCCACAGGGTATGAAACGTTGAATAATAACAAATTACAATGCCAATTTCATAAAACCCCCATCTGCTAAGGAAACTACCCTTCATATCCCACTCCCATTTAAAATAACCAGGTCCTAAAACCTCAAACTCCTAACACATCAAGTTCCGGAAAATAAAATTGTCTTCAACATTTTCCTAAATGAATTCAGATTATCCACTGCCCACACAGCAGTTGTCTTCTATTTCAATTCTTCTCCATCAAGGATAGAATGATTAATTTTTGCCAGTTGTCAGGACCTCCTTTACATTAAGGTGCATGGCCATTTTAAGGCTATGGGGTTATATTTACTAAGGTCTGTGCTGTTAACCCAAGGGTATTACGCTAACAAGGGGGGAGGGTACAACTGTCCCTCTGAAGTTAGTGTATGGTGCCACAGTGAACCCACCATGGGACCAACTAACACCACCCATTGAGGTAGCATTAGTTGCACCCGTGCTACCTGCATCAAGTGCTGATAGTGCGATCTTCTAACACCCATGCTAGCAGTAATAAGACAGAAACACCACTGTTCCACCCAATCCCCATCCAGACACATACTAGCCAGACAGTGCAGCGTTAGAGCCCACGCTACTTTGTAGAATGGCGTTGATACTACACACTGACTGTACACTGGGTGATACATGTTTATAAGCATTCCCATATGTTCTTGATAAGCAAATGTTTCAGATTGTTTTCACCTTCAGCCAATAATGTGATATTCTCAGCATAAAGAAGATTGTCGATATGCTAGAGGTCAATAAAATCCTAAGTGGAGTGAAATGGGTAAACACAAATCGATTGTTTACTCTTTCAAAAAGTACAAAGGCGACTCCTCATAAAGTTACAAATTAGTATATTTAATACAAATAGGAGAACATTATTTTCTCTCAGCACATAATTAAGATTTGATACTCATTGAAAAAGGATGTGCTAAAAGCACGTAGGATAACTAAGTTTAAAAAATGTTGACCAGGAGAAAACCATTGCTTATCCCTGGGGATAAGTGACATGGAATATGGCTACTTTTGGGATATACCAGGTACTTGTGACCTGGGTTGGTCACTGTTGGAAACAGGATACTGGACTTAATGGATCTTTGGTCTGACCTAGTATGACAATTCTTATGTTCTTATATATTGCTAATGCTAGCCACCGCTTCATTCTTAAAAGGAGCAGTTGGTAGTTGGAGGTAACTTGTTCTCTTGAATGTAACACCTCCCCCCCCCCCCCAAGGAGCACCCCATTGCAGTAACCATCCTCCCCCAAAGCATTAACACCCAGGAGATATATCTTGTTCACACAGCAAAAGCCAGCTCCACCCGATGTTGCCCTCCTCATAATACTCCGCTTCTTTATAGCCCCCTACCTAATGTGAAGAGGTTCCAAGTTCCTCAGGACAGAAGCAATCTCCCACTTGCATTGGCTGTGCTCCCACATCTGAGGGAAAAGAGAACATTACATCAGCTGCCATCATTTAATACCATGGATTCAATGGGCAGGAATGAGTGAAGATTGCCCTTGTACTGGGTAGGGAGACCTAGGGAAATTCCGCTCCTCCTGGGGACTATTTGGCCTGAGGCATGAAGGGTTCATACGCTCCAGAAGAGTTTGATGCTGCAGAGCAGCAATTGTTCTAGATAGGGAGGCTGATGCTCTGAAGCTGAGGGATTTGCTTTTGGCAGAGGGTTGCTCCAGGCAGAGGTCATTCCTGAATATGCAGAGATATCCATTTATTTTACTGTTTCAGTTTTTTGGGGCAGGGGTAGACAATATTGGTCTTTGAGAACCACAAGTCAGTCAGGTTTCCAAGCTATTCAGATGTATTTACATGCATGCACTGGAGGCAAACTCTACAAATGGCCATGTCCAGAGTGTATATCACTTGCTCAAAAACAAAGTAGTAAAACTCTACTCAACTGTCCACTGTTCTTTACAGCAACTTAAACTGTGGGCTCAAATACTTCACCGCAATAACAACTTATCCAGCATTTATCACACTATAACAGCTTCTCAGCCTCACGGCAATACTTCTTCACCCAGTGCCTCTCCAAATGTCCATAAAGCATTTCACAAATGGCTTCATCAGGGGTATACATCCAAACTTTAACTGTACTTAATACTCCATCCGCTCAAATGACACACATCATTTCACCAAAGCATTGCATTGGAGGCAATACGTGTAAAGACATCTCAAAAAAATTCAGTGTGGGTATCTTCGAAACCTGATCAGCTTGCAGCACTTGAGGGCTGGAGTTCCCTATTCTAGTTTTACGGTGTTGAACCTGACATATACAGTGACAGGTTGATATGTCACCATAACAAATAGTGCAGATCAAAGATCATATTATATGTTGTCACAACTAGAGGGTGCTGTGGGTCAGTTCTAGGCCCCTTGGATAGCCCCAGGCTACAAGCCCCTTTATTTTATTGGCTGTGGACAACTTTCAGTACAGAAACAAGTTCCAGTCTGCACTGCATTCACATTAACCCTGGGAGTACCGATGGGGTCAAAAGTGACCCCATTGCAAGTTTCGCAACGCGTATCTCGGAAACTAGTTGTTCAAGAATGCAATCTTTTTATGACTTTTCACATGTCAATATTCTCTTTATATTGCACCATGAGAGGAATAATTTTCATCCGCTTGGTGACACTAGTGATGAATTGCAGCACAGAGTACCAGTGGGGTCATTTTTGACCCCAGTTGCTTACGTCCGGTTTGGATCGTGATACAATTTGCAGTTTTGTGAATTTTTTGATCTGACAAAGGTATTTATCATTAATTATGTATCATTTATTTTTTGTACTCTTATTTTATGAACATTACACAGTTTCTGTAATTGATATCATACGTTATCTCATTATTTCCGATGAAATCTAAAGACTTTCAGCTCGTTCATCAAGATTATTATACACCTATAGTAAAACTGCTTTGCGTTTTATTCAACTTTATCTTTGTTTATTTATTTTAGGTTATTGTTTATGATGTCAAAACCAAAGTATTTAGCTGCCCAAGTAAGAGAAATATTGCAACGAGATGCTGACAGTGATGGCTCTGAGTCGTCTGATGATGCAGCATATTCAGCAAGTGAAGAAGCATATCAGCCAAGTTTGGGCGATAAATCTGATGATGACAGTCATGATTCAGATGGCGACAGCAGTTATTTGCTAAGTGAATGTGAGACTGATGTTGAGCCAGTAACATCGCCTGCAGCAAAGAGTCAAGTTACAGGTCGAGGCAAAGGTCGAGGCTGTGCTGGACGGGGAAGAAGGCAGGAGTCCTCGGTGTCAGTATCATCTGTGAGGAATCTTAGTTGTGGTCGTAGAGGAGCTAAGAGGTCAGTTGAAATATACTGCCATGATATGTTCAATCTAAACCGTCTTGATATGCAGAAAGATGGTATATAAAAAGTTTTAAATAAATAAATAAATAAAGAGGTCATCAACTATAAGCACAAATGTCGCCATTGAAGCTTATGTATCTAAGGATGCCACAACATGGAACAGGAAACCTATAAAGCAAGCTGCTAGAAGATACGCCAGAGCTAATGTCATGCTCGTACAACAAGGTCCTACAAGGTATGCTGTAGAAAATGTTGATGGCCCTCTCGCAGCATTCCACTTGTTCATGAGGAAGAACTTATTGAATAAAATCATGATATGGACGAGCAAACAAGGAAGACATATTTATGACGACACCTGGAAAGATTTGACAGACAGAGAATTTCAATGTTTTCTTGGACTTCTGATCCTCTCATGTGTGTACAAGTCACGAAACGAATCCATAGTTCAGTTGTGGAACCTTGAAGATGGTTGTTCTGTTTTCGGCAAATATATGGCCCGTAACCATTTTCAGCAAATTTCTTGTGCTCTCAGATTTGATGATGCAACCAACAGACGTGAACAACGAGGCGTAGATAAGCTTGCTCCAATCAGACACGTTTTTGATACCTGGGAAGCAACTCTAAGTGACACCTTTGTTCCTGGTGAAAATGTTACCGTGGATGAGCAACTGCTTACATTTCGTGGCCGTGTTCCGTTCAGACAATATATTCCCAGCAAACCTAAGAACATAAGAACATAAGACA
Source organism: Ichthyophis bannanicus (assembly GCA_033557465.1). NCBI lineage: Eukaryota > Metazoa > Chordata > Amphibia > Gymnophiona > Ichthyophiidae > Ichthyophis > Ichthyophis bannanicus. The sequence continues at coordinate 370,053,007 of CM066035.1, forward strand.
TGCCATACGGGGTCGGACCGAGGTCCATCAAGCCCAGTATCCTGTTTCCAGCAGTGGCCAATCTAGGTCATACGTACCTAGCAATACCCCCAAAAGACACAGGTTCCACAATGCTTGTACTGGGTCAAGCATTGATATCCTGGGTCCCTTTTTAATAGTGGTTTATGGACCTTTCCTCCAGGAACTTGTCCAAACCTTTTTTAAACCCAGCTATACTAACAGCCCTTACTACATCCTCCGGTAACAGATTCCTCCGGTAACAGAAACCTAGGAAATATTGCATAAAGTTATGGATGTTGTGTGACAGTGCAACGTCATATATTTTGTGTCTTCAAGTATATACAGGAAGGGAACTTGGACAAAACAGGGAACAGAATCATGGTGAAGGGGTTGTTCTGCAACTCACTGAAGGATTGACGCGTTCTGGCAGAAATGTTACTGTTGACAATTTCTTCTGCAGTTTATCCCTGTCACAGAAATTGTTAGAAAAACAAATTACACTTTTGGGGACAATTCGAAAGAACAGAAAAGAATTACCTCCAGAATTTGTAACAGCAAAGTGCCGAGAGGTATTCACTTCACTGTTTGCCTTTCGCGATGACGCCACTCTGGTTTCCTATTGCCCGAAGAAGGGAAAAGCGGTTGTTCTTCTGAGCAGTTTGCATGATCAAGAAGAAGTAGATAACACATGTCCAGACAAAAAACCACGCATGATCTTGGACTATAATTCTAGTAAAGGTGGAGTAGATATGACAGACCAAATGTTGCACACGTATACCACAAAACGAATGACAAGACGCTGGCCAGTGACAATCTTCTACAACATATTGGACATCAGTACTTTGAACACCTTCATTGTTTGGATGTCACTAAATCCAGAATGGCAGTCCAAGTCAAAGCACAGACGTTGTCTATTCCTCTTGGAATTAGGAAAGCAGCTGCTTCAGAGTAATTGCAGCGAGACTTCTTCCAGCATTGAAGAAGCCACTGATGCTGTTTGCAATGTCAGGATCCCAAAGAAAAGGGCAAGGTGTCACTGCTGTTCCAGAGAAAAAGACAAGAAAAGCAAAATAGTTTGCACCTCCTTCAAGTGCAATGTTTGCAAAGAACATTTAGAAATTGTCTGTGTCTCATGCAAATGACTGTAGTACTTTACTGTGTTCATCAAGTGCATGCAAAAACTACTTTCATGGCAACTCTTCTTCATGTAATTTTATGATAAAGCATTAAATTTCAAAACAGTTAACCTTCATATAATAAATAATTAATTTGGAATAATATTTTGTCTGTTTAGTTTACATTTTTCATGGTTAACAAGTGAAATTCGTCGTGGGGTCATTTATGACCCCAACGGTATTCAGTGTGTGCAAAATATCTTGGTAATTCCAGGGTTAAACACACACGTTGTTTCTTAGGTTTTTCATGAAAGATACAAACACAAAAAAGGAGTGACTTTTCATAAAGGATTCATTATTGCAAAGAACTTATGAACTATAAATTATAACATGCAGGTTGCCATAAATGAACAGTGTCTCTTTAAGAGTCACACTGTCCGTCAAGTTCATAGGTAGCTTCAAAGGTTCTAAACCTGGTTCCATATAGTCTAACTTCACCTTCAACAAATGAGGCAAAACACCAATCATCGCCCTTGTTTTGGGTGTCCACCATTCCAGGTAAAGCTACAGGACTCTGCTTCCATCACAACTCTTAGAAGCTTGGATTTAATAGCAGCAATCTCTAAATTCTTCTTCAGCAAGTGAGGCAAACACATAAGTCATTAGTCCGGACTTGGGCTTTCACTTTTCCCAGTAAACTTACAGGATTCTGCTTTCAACACGAGCCCTGAAAGCCAAAAACTTTAGCAGTGACATGACATTTTCAAATATGGGCTGGTTCGTACCAGAGCTGGCTGTGAGTGTCTGTTCCAGCTCAGTTTTACTTCCAGTAGTCCACCGTGCACTCTCCAGAAAATGAACGATTCTCAGCATGAGAGTTCACATCACAAAGTTCTCTTTACTCTACTTTGTTTTCTAGTTTCAGTTTGTATAATGCTGACATGAGATCTCTTTCTACATTCCTAAACGTTCCTGACAAAGCCCTCCTTTGCAATGTCCAGCATCTCTGCTTCTGCTGGTTTCACAGCACTACTTCAGCGTATCAAGAAATTTCTTTTCAGTAATTACATGACAGAATAAAACAAACTCAGGCTTACCTTCAGCCTCTTTCCTTTCACCAACAGTGTCTATTTATTTTATTTTATTTATTTACATTCTCTTATATACTGTGCTATTCTGCATCAGTGTGGTTTACATTGAACGGGGCATTATAACTTGGAGATAACTATTTTACAGGGAACATGGGCTATGGAGTGTTAAGTGGCTTGCCCAAGACCACAAGGAGCACCTGTGGGACTAGAAACCCCAGTCCTTCAGGCCCAAGGTTGCTGTCCTCTAGTGGGATTTGAACTCCTGACCTTCCAGCCTGAAGTACCTTGCCCCAACCATTAGGCCACTCCTCCACTCCTATTCTCTACTATTCTCATGTGGTTTTCTTACTTTCTCTCTGCTCTTACTCCCAGTCAGAGGTTCTGAGCAATGTCCTTTTCCTGACTAGTTTTCCCCTAGACTATGCCCTTGAGTTTTCGGCTGCAAGGGCAAGCAGACACCTGGAGGCTTCAGTTCCCTATACTAAATCATAGTGCTTCCTGTCACAACCTGACAGGGTTTCATCAGCTTCAGTTTCTTTCTTCCTGGGACCTCCCTGGTTTTCTGCCCCTTCGCAGCTTTTATGTTGCCTGCCAGGGCTATATTCTGTATCTTCTACTTGCTTTAAGGTGGCTCCTAGTGAAAGAGCCTTTTAAGGGAGGACTGGCTTCCCTTAACCATAACCCTGTAACTACTAGATACTAGAGCTCTCCGCCGTCTCTTGGGGATCCTCCTAGCTCTGTGAGTACAAAATTACTCTGGTATACAATCTTGAACACCACACTAAATTACAATTAGGCTTCAATTATAACCAGAAAGTCCGAATAAAGCCCCCTTGATGAGGTAACTGGGGTTTCTGGTTATATCCAATGCTCCCAAAAAAATCAGAAGAGGACTGCTGCTTGTGTTGGGATTTAGAGAAAGGGGGCTGGTACATGTTGTTGGAGAAGCGGGATCTGCTGCTGGGACAAGGAGAAGTATAGGATGCACTGGTTGCATGCACATTTTAAATAAAGACAAGATGGAATCTCTGTCCTCTATTCTGCAATGATGCTGATCAAAGTACTGCATAGATGCAGAAGTGTGAACTACAAGATACCAGGACTGTACTTCTTATTACTAAAGGACACATCTGAACCTATGGAGCTCTATGCAAGTCTAGGAGAGAACAAAGCTATCATAAATTAAGGCTCTGTCCTGTTAACTGGGGTCTCTCTGTTAAAGAAACCAAACTGAAAGCAACATTTGGATTTGTGGATTTGATTCCAGGATACTGCAATCAACCAATCATTTGATGCCCCAGAGGAGATACTGGCATTGTTACAGGGGATATATATTCCTCTGAGAACAAAGAACAAGGCTTTTTGCCCACCAACTAGCTGACCAAGAAGATCTATGGGAGAAGGACCGGTTGCCAGCATGTGGCCAAAGGTTAAGCATCCAGTTGGCCTCGTGATAAGTCACTTGAGTCTGCAGATCTATCCTACACTTCCCTCTCTTCTCTTTCCCTTGCTAGCAAAGTAGTTTTGTGACACTCAGGCTCATCTAACATCAGACTTGCAGCCTGTGGCTTTCTTTATCTTCCTGCTGCATCCAGGACAGAACTGTGAACAGATTGCATCCTGCAAGCTAGGTGCAGTTTGTAGATCTTGCCTCAGGGGTTATCCAGACAACAGTGTTTTCCTTTGTACTTGCAGGTGGGAGTTGGTGCTCTTGATGGGGTTTGGAGAAGAGGGCTGTTGCTTTTGTTTGGACTTAGGAAAGGGGGCTGAAGGGGACATCAATTAGGAATTATACTGAACTAGGCTTTATACCATTTTACCTGTAGCCGCACTTTATTGCATTTATGTATGAGTATTAGCCTCTGAATTTATTTTTTATGGTAATAAGATCTATCAAAAACCTATTACATGAGTCAGTATTTGCTCTTAGACCAATTTTGAACCATAAGTGTGGGAATAAAACTTATACCAGATCGCCTTACAGAGTGCTAGGGCTGGGAGACGAGGGGCTGGTGCTTGGAGAAGGGGCTGGTGCTGGAAAATTGTGTTTTGCCATTAAACTGAATCCACCCAAAAAGCCACAAACATTTCTTTGTGATATGAATGCACCAATACACCTTTACATTTATGATCCAGGGAAAGCGCCTAATTACCTCAAAAGTAAACCTCTACATTTCCAAATGACAAATATCTAGGATAAGAATCCCTAATTATAACATATCATCATTATTCAGAAGGATATATTTAGGAAGTAATTTTATAAAGCTTTCCCATATGCAGAAACAGGGTATTATATACATTTTCAGGGGTCTACACACATAAGAGTAAGCAAACCAAAAGATATCACCTACTTTTGTGTCATCTACTACTACTACTACTACTACTAATGAGCATTTATATAGCGCTACCAGTCGTACGCAGCGCTGTACAGACATGTAAGAGACAGTCTGTGGTGCTTGAGGGCATAATCTGGGCAGAGCTGGGGTGGAGTTGAAGAAAAAAACTAGCAGCAGAGCATTCACAGACACAGCCCCCACCCTCTGGAATTCTCTTCCAGACCACCTCAGAGCAACCAAAGACCTACAAACCTTCCGAAAAGATCTGAAAACCCTGCTTTTCACCGAAGCCTGCATTAATACCACTTCTACCAACAACTAGCACACTCCCCTCCCCCTGATTCTTCCCCCCTTTCTGCCCCCTAACAATTTCCATAACCCCACACAGAATACTATGCAGTTGACTATACATGCAAGTGTCTTCTATATGGATCGGTAACTTTTCATGTAAATAGTTGTACCTTAAGCAAACACCATATTGTTTAATGTAAAAGTTACCATGTATATAGTTAATTGTTATATGTAACTGTTAGTTTCAATGTAAACCATCCCTAATCTTCTGGAAGGGGCGGTATAGAAAAAATATCAAAATAAATAAATGTATGCACATATTTTATAAAATATGTTTATACACATAAGATACACACACACATTCATACCTTCCTTGTAGAAAAGGTGTATGTTACAAGAGGTCATTGTATCCACCTACATTGCCTTTATAAAATATAATGGAAACAAAATAACCCCAATAAAAACACTCATATCCAACAGGATAAATAGCAAAAATCCAAAATTTAGCACAAATGGACCATCGAATCCATAAAAAGCACTTGTGAAACTATTTCCATTTCTGAGCACTCATAATATCATCATCGGTCCAATAACATATGACTTTCAAAATCAATATTAGAAAATAACTTTCAAAATCAGTGTGCTAAAACTTTCATACTGCATCTATGTCCAATAGAACAAGTTCACACACAACATGATCATGTTTCAAAAAGTCCGTTTTCTGCATTGGGTTTGCTCTTGTCAATGTTCAAAATACTTCTCTTGAAATTGTTCATTTTCAACTTCTTAGGGCAACTTCTGTTCACTCATACTTCAGCGTTATTCTTGCTAGTACCTGGAAAACATGCTATCTCCCTTATTTTAACCAGTACCACATGATCTGAAAATAAAGACTGCTACTCAGCTTTAAGATTGAAATCATAAGAAGCAATAGTTTTTAACTAAAACATCCAGAGCTGTTCTTGATAATTTAATTGATGCTCTCCATTCCTTTTACACAAATCTGTCAGCTAAGTCATGCCAATACAAGTGTGTTTTTTATATGTTTCTTCTTTAACCGATGTTCTACCAGTAGAGCTGATATAGTACCAATCATAATGCAACTTTTATGCTCATTTAATCACAATTTGACCTTGCACTTAGTTCTTCCAATATACAATAGAGGGCAGGGACATACAATATCATAGATCACAGAACTAGCATCACAAATCTTTTCTGAATGTACTTGTGTAACTCTTCCAGTGATGGGATTCTGCCGCGAGGTTCCTTCAATCACGCTGTCACATCGTTCACAGCCTTTATGAACACCATCAATTGGTATGATCTAGAAATCTGTGTGATATAGATTGATCCCCTACATTCTTAGCCCTCTTACATGCAATCAGAGGGGCGTAGAAACGACAGCATGCCAAGTCAAAATATGCCAATTATTAAAAACAGATCCAACCAAAGATTTTGAAACTGAAGTATAAGGTAAAGCACAAACCAAGCATTTTTCTTGTGTATGTTTTACTGTAACTTAGCAAATATTCACGGTGAGTTTATCTAGCTCTTAAATAGGCTCTATGTAGGACCTGAATAGGATATCCTCTCTCCCAAAACCAATTCTTCAGGTCAGCTGTTTGGATCTTAAAATTCTCCATTGAAGAAAATATATACGATGCATTAAAAAAAAACTGGCTGGTTGGTAAACTGGTTTTTAAAATGTATGGATGACAGCTGTGGAGCCATAAATAACTGTTCCTCTCTACCAGTTTCTCAGAGTCATCTCCAAAGAAGAGGCCTTTTTATAATCAGCGCATCCAAAAATTCAATCTGCCATTTATGATATTTCATAGTAAATTACAAGTGAGGATTCAAAGAATCCAGCCAATTTCCAAATGTCAACAGATCAGACTAGTCCCTTGCCAGATGCAAAAAAAGATCATCCAAATTTTTTTTCCATATTCTAACACTATGGATAATTTCAAGGGAAGTATTTTTGAGTAATGAAAAGAGCACCCCCTGATGCAGAAAATGGACTACAAAACACGATTGTGTCAGGTGGACTTGTGTAGGACATTGACTGCAGTAAGCACGTTCCAGCACAGTGCTCAGATAACTAGTTTCTGACATTGCTTTTGAAAGTTATCTTCTAATACTGATTTTGAAAGTCATATTTTATTGGACTGATGTTGATATTATGAGTGTTCAGAAATGGAAATAGTTCTACAAGTGCTCTTTATGGATTTGATGGTGCTAAATTTTGGATTTTTGCAATTTGTCCTTTATAAAATAGGCACCTTTTTGGACTTTTCACATAGGCACCCTGTTATGCAATTAACCCCTCATTGACTGCTTTCCTTAAGAGAAGTAAGAACAAATCATACAGAATCCCCTCTAGTAAAAGTTTATAACATTTTAGCTGACATTTAATATTTGGAATAAACTCCCTTTTCCTACTCATATGCTCTTAATGTAGAGATCGTTATAATACATATACTTTTTAGGATTTCAAATCACTAGAAGCCTCCAAGTACATTTTGATTCAGTCTCATCATCAATGAGTTAAATTAAAGACAGACGTAAAATGGGATATATTGATATTAACGATGCTTTGCAATGTTTTTCATGATCCCAGCATGCACGGGTAAGACAGATGTTTGAAGCTCACATTTGTGTGAAGGAGGAAGTATTACATGCTGAGGAAGTTTGATAACCAACTAAATAATGCTGAATTATTTAGAGGAGAGTCTGTCAATTGATTGGTACATGATACTGCTGAAAACATCTTACCATATGAGAAACAGACTCTGATAGCTACTGTAGACATTTGACCTCTTGATAGGCTCACTTTCCTGGTGCATCCTGGCCCTTTATTTAATTTTCTCTCTTTTGTTTCATTTACATGATTCTGCTACTGGAATGCTGCTTGTGTTCATTTTACAACATTTAACATCTGAGAAACTGTTAGTCTGTAGCAAAAGATTAAAGGATTCATTTTAAAGGCTTTACAGTAGTTGTGATTTGGATGTCTGAAAATGTGCATGCAGACGTCAAAATCATGGAGATGTCCCTGGAACCATTTTACAAATGGCTTTTAAAGATGTCTCCAGTGTGGGGATGTGGCAGAGGCATGCTTGAGGTGCTTCAATGGAGGCATATGTTTATGTTTATGTTTATGTTTATTAAAACTTTATATACCGCCCAATACAAAATAGCATCTGGGCGGTTTACAATACATAAAAGCATTTAAAAGGAAGGCTGCGGAAAAAGAAACAGAAAAGAACGCCATAAAATCAAAGAACAGGGATAGAAACAGATAGCAGTCAGGGGATACAGAAGGCAGACATGGAGGGAAGGAAGGGAGCACATAGACAAAACAAAGAAGCTCAGGAAAGAGGAATTAGGAACTAACATAAGTTTACTAAGTAGGAGAAGAGGGTGGGGCTGGAAGGTGGAGGTTGAGGCAGACATGAAGGGAGGGGGGAGACATTGACAACACACAAGGTGCAGGAAGGAGGGTTTAAGGATTTGACATGATTAGTCCTATGACGAAGAAGAGGACGGGACTGGAGGAGGGAGGTTAAAAGCAGAACAGAAACTGTGAGTTTTCAACTTGGCTTTAAAGGATTGATAGGAGGTCTCTAAACGTAGGGAGTGGGGGAGTGAATTCCAAAGCCTTGGACCGAGAAAGAAGAAAGCAGAAGATCGAGTTAGTTCTAAGTGTGCTTGAGAGGGAGGGGGAAGAAACATACGATTAGCGTGGATGGAACGTAGGGAGCGGTGAGGAGTATGAAGACGAACTTGATCAGCAAGATACAAGGGGACACCTGAGTGGATCACCCTGTGAACAAAGATAAGAACTTTAAATTGGACACGAAAAGGAACAGGAAGCCAGTGATAGTGTATTAACAAGGGAGTGACGTGATCAAAACGAGAAGCGTGAGAAAGAATACGAACAGCAGCGTTTTGGACCCGTTGAAGACGACAAATTTGTGATTGGGGAAGCCCAGCAAGACAGACATTACAATAGTCAAGACGCGACATAACAAGGGATATCTGGGGCAATGTACTTAGATGGCTCTGCTTAATTTCAGAAAGGATGGGGCCATCTGTGACCAAATAGGCATTGGGAAAGTGCTTCTTTAGGCTGTAAAGCATCCATCGGGTGTAAGGAATATGGCACTCCACTTTCCCCAGTGTTCTGCACAATCACAATGATAGCAGTAGTGGAATTCAAACCCTCATTGCTCTGCTCTTAGCCCAATGCTCTAACCGTTAGGCTATAGGCACAATCTGGAGCACTATTCTAGAGATGTAGATGCCTCCTCAGACAGCTATAACAAGCATGCCCATATTTGTGAAATCATGCCTGAACTTGAATGCGCCTGATTTCTTTTCAGACATTTTGGTTTGAGCATCCAGGTTGCACTTGGACATCTTTTGTAAAATGTGCCTCCAAAAGTTGAAGAATAACAGGAAATGAAGTCTTAAAAAGACATAGATGCAGTACATTGCCTGCTTCTTGTGTCATACCACAAATGTCTGTGTGATTCTAGTATAACTGTACTGTCTGGACTGCTCTATTCATGCCCCCTGCATCCCTTAAAAGCCAGCAGCCAGTGAAGCTTGTTGACATGCATGTGTCTTGATATTCTGTAAGAACTGCTGCTATAGAGTCATCATGGATACCACTAACCATACAAGCATTCTTTTGTTCTATTAACTTCTCAGTCCGCAATTTCTTACAGAGTTGTATTGATCTGCATCTCCTAGCTACCACCTGCTGAGGACATTCAATTCTTTTCTAGCAAAAAGTGTCACATGCTAATATATAATGGCAGTATGCTCTCTTGTTTATGTGGATTTCTGTATAATAATTTTGTAGGTGATAATATTCAACAAGCGGTGAAACAGTATTTCTCATTGGTATTCAAGAAGAAGCAGCCTGGGAAATCTGACATGCAGTCTTTTCCAATCTACACCTTGAATATTGAATGTATTTCAGTTTGAATATTTTTATTCAACAGCATTCCAATTTAAGAGGAATACTATGGAAGTATGATGGATTTCTTAGAAAACAAGAGAGATTCATTAAGTGGAATATTTTAAATAAGGTCCAATAGAGATATCTATTTAGTTGAAAGATTGTTCAGTTGTAATGAAATTGGTCATATGGAGTTTTTTTAAGGGAATATCCATGGATAAATTGGTGTTTAACCGTAGGAAAAAAAAACCATGGAAAATGCCTTCCCTTGATGTCTGGAAGAGGTGAAGTTGAGGTTATCCCAACATCACCTCTTTGAAGTACATGAAAAAGAGGTGAAGTGTAATTTTTGCAAGGAGTTGTATTGTACGTAAGTAGAATTAAGGATATGCTTGTCCAAGCTAAAATTAAAGGAAGGGAAAGAGAAAATAATTGATCTAATAGTGAAGAGACAGGAGGTATAGGGTATGAAGAGGGAGGGATAAGTGTAAGACGGTGTATGCTTGTAATTTATTAAATCTTTCCTTCATGCCACTAATGATTTACCTATAGCAGTGCTAGGAATGGCTAAATATAGCCAGTGAAGAGGTAGATTTATAAGGCATTTATTTATTTTTCTTTTTTTGTTTTATACTGCCTTATCTGGGAATCAAAGTGGTTTACAGGGAACAACACATTAACTGTTTTATATAGAACCTTAGAACTTTAGCAACATCAAACAGAATGCTTGCATTTCGTAACTATGGCCAATAGACCATAACATATCTAAATAATCACAATTATGTACAACAAAGGTTGTGTGTTGTTGGGGGGGGGGGGGTGGATGGAAGGAGTAAAGTAGGAGCGTGTGGGTGGTTGTTACTTATTGAAAGGGGATAAGTATCTGTAAGTTTGTTGTTCCATGGGGACACACCATTTAGTCCTTGAAGTGTTCTTTGAATAGGAATGTCTTGAGTTCTTTGTGGAATTTTGTTGGGTCATGTATTCCCCTAAGGTTGTTGGGGAGTGCATTCCATACATCAGGTGCATAAGTGGAGAAGGCTCTTTTGCGAGTTTTTTGCTTTACCCATTTTATTTCCACTGGCATTTGAAGATGAATGACTTGGGAGACTAAACTGTGAAAGCAAAAGAAGTTTGGGCTAGTTAATGTACGATCATCTAAGAGTAAGAATGATCAATTGGATGAATGTCTTAGCTATTACAGAATCATGGTTACATAATTCAAATATAAAACATTTAACAAGGATTTTATTGTGTGAACAGGTAATTGGATATAGAGATAGTAGTAGGATATTACATTTTTTTTATTATTTAGAATTTTTATTGGGTTTTAACCAGTTAACAATGAGTCAACAGTTTAGAACAGTTTCCACATTGTTACAGCCAAGATATCCATACAATTGAGTACTTAATCCCCCCCTTTCCCTTTAGCTGTAATGTTTAATCAGGTGGTTGACATTGAAAAAAGGGCCCACAAACCTTCTCAAATTTAGCAATTCTATTGTTATGTAATGCCATTAGATTTTCTAAGAACCCTATCTGGTGCATCCAAGCACACCAAGAGTGGATTGTGGGCCATTGATTTCCTTCTCAGTGCAAGGCTACTTCACACCTTGCCCCTGTAGCGAGAAATGTCATTAGCAGTGCCCATTTTCCATACCAGTCTTCTCTTTATTCCCCTAACAGGACCACTTTAGGATTCCAATCAATGCTATGGGGTACTATTTTGTATGTGAAGGATTCTACCTTTCCCCAGAAGGGTTTAACCTTTGGGCATTGCCACCACATCTGGAGGTACCTCCCTATCTAGCCACAACCCTGCCAGCATACTGAGAATGTCATCACTTTCATCTTCCATAAGCGAATGGGGGTGAGATACCAGCGGTATAAAACTTTATAACTATTCACCATTAATCCTGTGAATATTGAACCTTTTCCTACCCGTGGAAGATGGCCTCCTACTGCTTATGATCAAGAGCATATCTCAGATCTTGCTCTCAAGTGGTTTGGAATCCCATTTTATCTGATCTCCCTTTAAGCAATAACTTATATAAGTAGGAGACTACCTTTGTGTGGGTCGCAGAATGCCAAAAAAGGATATCAACATCTGTCAAGTCAGTTAGACGAGCCTGTAGGTTCGAGTTCCTAGTAGGTGCCGCACTTGCAAATAGCCATAGAAATCCCTTTGGGCCAGTCCATAATCCTCTTGTAGCTTTGCAAAGGACTTCACCTCGCCTTCTGCACAGAAGTGCATTAAGGTACTCACTCCTATCTCCTCCTGTTGGCAGAACAGAGGGTCCTGTTGTCTTGTGCAGGACCCAGGGTTATGTCGAAGTGACATTAATAGAGAGGGTTCTCCCTTGAGAGCATATCACCCTGCTAGCCTTTGCCACAGAAGACACACCTCACATACAAAGGGGTTTGATCCTAGGTCTTTACCTCTCCCTACCCAGGACAAGTGGTGCAGCTGCATCTCAGGGACTGTGGTCTGAGCAATTAACACCCATTGCCTTGGGTCCTCCTCCCACCACTTTATAATACTTTAAAACTGTGCTGTCAAGGTGTATAGATAGAGATTAGGTACACCTAGCCCTCCATTCCTCTTATTTCTCTATAACACTTTAAGAGGCACTCGTGGGGAGCGTTGTGGCAAATGAATTGAAACACAGCCTTTTGTAATCTTTCCAGTTGGTATTTAGGAATGGGCACTGAAAGATCCTGGAAGTAAAATAGGATTTGTGGTAATATAACCATTTTCACGCCCGCTATTCAACCTAACCAGGATATAGTGCGCCTGGACCAGCTATTCAGTTCCTCATTAACTGGTTGCCATAGCGAGGGGTAATTCCAGTTGTAAAGCTGATTGTGATCATTGCCTATTTGCACCCCTAGATATTTGATATAGTGGGGTGCCCATCAGAATGCTTGTGTGTTACAAATAGACTGCTCCATCTCTCTCCGTATACTGATATTTAGGGCCTCTGATTTAGAGTAGTTGACCCTAAATCCCAAGACCTGCCCATGCGATTCCTTTTCAGCAACCTTGGCTAGTACAGAGGACTCCATTAATGTCAACAGCACATCATCAGCATACAATGTTATCTTATGTTCTGTCCTGGCAGCTACTACTCCTTTTATTGTCACCAGGGTTTGCACTGTGAATGGTTCTATTGCTAAGGCAAATAGAAGAGGTGACAGGAGGCAACCCTTTTTGGTGCCCCTACCTAGTAGAAAGGCTTCCGAATATCCACTGTCAATTTTTACACATGCTTCTGCTCCACTGTATAGAGTGTGCAGCCATGTTAAGAATTTACCTCCCAAACCTATCTTTCACAGTACTCGCCACAGATAGAGCCAGGACACACAGTCAAAGCTTTTTCGGCATCTATTGATAACAGCAGTGCTGGCTTCTGCTCTGCCTTTGTAAGCCAAACCAAGTTAAGGACCTTCTTGATATTATCCAATGCCTGCCGGCCACTGATGAAGCCACTCTGATCTTTACCAATCAATTTTGGCATCAAACTAGATAATCGGCGCCAAGAAGCCTGCCCAGAGCTTGACATCTATGTTTAATAAAGAGATCGGGTGATAAGAGGATCAACTGTTCACTTCTTTCCCAGGTTTTGGGAATATGCTTATGCCCAGCTGTCGCATTGAGGGGGGGAGGGGGACCTCTGTAGAGAGACCATCGAATAACTCCAATAGTGGGCCAATCAGGAACGTACTAAATGTCTTATAAAATTTAGCTGTATACCCATCTAAGCCTTGTACTTTACCATTAGTTAATCTTTGGATGACCTGCTGTATTTCCCTCCCATATATGGGGCGCTCTAGGTTCTTTATCTCTGAATCAGTCAGGGTTGGCAAAGATACTTTAGCCAAGTATATGTTGATTTCAGCTTCAGTGGCTGGCCCTTCAGCCTCATGCAGCTTCTTATAGTATATCTGGAATGCCTGCCTTACTGCTTCATCCCCTAACAGCCAATTCCCATTTGATCCCCGTATTTGAAAGATAGAGTTTTGTACTTGCCGTTCTCAAAGGGAACATGCTAACAGTTTCCCCATTTTATTTCCCCCTCTCATAGTATTGCTGCTTGATGCACTGCATCTGAAATTCTAAGGTATCCAACTGCTTTTTCTTTAGTTTCATTTGGGCTATTTCTAAATCCCTCCGCGATTGAGTTGTGCCCAGTAAAACTTACCATCCTTCAAGTGTGCGTACTCTTTCGCATCCCGCTTCTAATTCACGTACCTGTTCTTTTCATTTAATGGTTGCCCACATAATCAGTTTCCCTCGCAGAATGGCTGTGAAACCATCCCAGAGCACACCTACATTAACCTCTCTTGTGTTATTAAGTTGAAAGTACTCTTCTATTTCTTTTTGCAGAACCATCACAGTGCGCTTATCCCTTAGTTAAGCTATCATTAAGTCGCCAATAATGTAGGCCTCCCCTTATTTCTAGTTCCCTTAGCGATAACCATACTGGCCCATGATCAGACCATGTTACAGGCTCAATGGTGGCCTCCTCTATCTCAGCACACAAGCTCCAATCTACAAATAGATATCACTGGTCAACAAATTTTTACAAAACTCATGTTACTGAAATAAAAATAGTCATTTCTTATCAATTTTTATATGCTGAACACAAATATGACAGTGAAGTTGCAAAGTTGGCTCTAGCTTTTTGTAATCTACAAGAATTAATGTTTACATCACGAAATGCATATCAATAGTAAATATAATAGGCCTTTGGTTAATACCTGTAAAAAACCAAGTCATAGACTACTTCTTAGACTTTTTCGCCTGTCTCTTGTACAGCTGTTCGGGAGCTTCTCTGGGGAGTGTCCAGCAGTAGTCAGCCAACATTGTAGTGGACCATTTTCCCTGGTATCTTTGCTCCATCATTGCAATATCCTGGTGAAAACGTTTGCCCTGTTCATCATTTACCATACCACAGTTGTCAGGAAAGAAATCGAGATGTGAATCAAGGAAATGGATCTTTAGAGACATATTGCAGCCAAGTTTCTGATACTGCATCAGCATGTCTTCTACTAGTTCCTTGTAGTTTTCAGCCCTAACATTCCCGAGAAAGTTTGTTGACACTAGGCGAAAAGCATTCCATGCTTGTTTCGCATCACCCTACAGCAAGTTGTTGAACCGGTCATCTTTGAAGAGCTCTCGAATCTGAGGACCCACAAAAACTCCCTCTTTAATCTTTGCTTCGCTGAGTCGAGGGAATTTTTCATGCAGGTATCGGAAAGCTGGCGAGGTGTGGTCCATGGCTTTCATGAAGTTTTTCATCAAATCTAGTTTGATGTGAAGGGGTGGTAGCAGGATTTTGTGAGCCTCAACCAGAGCTGGATGCTGGATATTCTTCTCTCCAACTTACATTTTGTCTGCGATTCCATTCCTTCCGCAAGTAGTGCCAATCCCTTGCTCGGCTATCCTACTCACATAAGAAACACATGTATTTTGTATATCCCTGCTGCAGTCCCATTAAAAGGGCAACTACCTTCAAGTCACCACAGTGGTGCCAGCTGTACTTTTTATACTTAATGGAAGTCAGTAGATGCTTTAAGTTATCCTATGTCTCTTTCATGTGGACGGCATGCGCTACTGGAATAGATGGAAGACGGTTTCCATTGTTCAAAAGCACAGCCTTCAGACTCAGTTTCAAACAGTCTATAAATAGTCTCCAGTCTTGTGGGTCATGAGTAATTTTTAAGGCATTCATGAGGCTTTCAATATCGGAACAGAATACCAGATTACTTTCCTTTCCGACTGGCAGTAGTATTGCATTGCATCAGAAAATGATGCAGTCAACTCTGGATGATGTGTGCATGCTGGTATTATGCAATGTGATGCAATATTACATCATTCAAGGCTTATTTGGGATGTTGTTGATGTCCTACTGGATAAATATACACAGTGAAACGTCAAAAATGAACTACATGCAATATCTTCAAAACGAGAGCCAATAATTTGTTTTTAATGTTATATTTGTATTCAGCTCATCAAGATACTATAGATTAGGGCCTTTTAAAGTCAGTAATGATTTCATTGTTGACCAGTGTATTACAGGCGTGAAATGTTTGGTATACAGGGAGTAGAATGAATACTGTTGAGCATTCGGATTCATAAGGCGCCATCCATTGCTCAGGTGAGATAGGTGCAGCAGCTTCTGCAATTTTTGTCTATGCCTTTGTTCTCCTTCAATTCCCTCCCTCTTTGGTCTATTCGTGAGTCTAGAGCAACATTTAGGTCACCCCCCATTATAACCTGAGTTCAAGCCCTAATCTTTCATAGAAAGTGCTTTGTCCCTGCGTGGGGGCATCTACGCTTATAATCATGACCCGAGTCCCCCCCAAAAGGGTCTGCAGGGCTATAAAGCGACCTTGGGCATCTTTGTATGCTTTTTGAAATTCAAAATCTAAATTGTGATGTATAAGAATTGCTACCCCACCCCCCCACCCCACACACACACACTCTTGCCTGATCCTCTCTGAGAGGCACAATAGATCTGTGAATAGGCTCCATCTTGCAACAGCTTATGGTCATGTACATGTAGGTGTGTCTCCTGCAACAAAGCGATATCCCACTGCAACCTTGCAAGTTCTTTAGATAATAATTGCCTCTTCCTAGGAAGGTTTAGGCCCTTGGTATTAATAGTCCCCACCCGTAAGGACATCATTTCCTTTAGGTGACTACCCCATCCTGCTTTGCTGTCCCACCTCTCCGTCACCCTGTCCTCCCCTCCCTACCTCTTCTCTCTCCATCTCCCCGCTATCCCATTCCCATCCCCCGCCCCGCCCCCTCTCTCTATCATTTCCTACTGCCACCCATTCATCTCCAGGCATCAGTTTACTGGAGGAGGATCTGCCCCCGAGTTAGCCCACTCCCCCCTGCTGCTCTCTCCTCTTCTTCATCCCTCCTCAGAGCCCTTACATTCGGGCTCCAACTTACATGGCATTCCCAATTACCCCTTACGTCAATATGCCCACTTTGATTCTCAGGCTACTCCCCCTTTTTACTCTATCATTTGCTAAATTCCATAGCATGCATTATGTCTTTCTAACAAACCATTTATTGTGTCCATGAATGATTTTTCAGTCATTAGCAGCAGCCTTGGATGAACCTAGGTGTTCCATAGATTGCCGTCGCAATTGGCCCCGACCACTCTCCATTCTGCCATTACACCATCGATTTCCGCTGCTAAGGTAGTTGTTGTGGCAGGCTATCAAGTTCATCTATTCCCAGGTCACATAGCGAGGCCAGTGCTTCTGCTCTTGTTCACACACGCACTGTGCATCCTTCTTTAGTGACCAGTAGTGCAAAAGGGCACTGCCATCGATACCGACATCCCGCCTCAAGAAATTTTCTTGTAATGTCCCATAGTTCTCTCCGATGCTTTAATGTTACAGGGGCCAAATCCTCATATACCTCAATGCTAATGCTGATTCCAAAATTGGGGGCTTGGGTAGCCATTTGCTTCTTCACTGCATAATTTTGGAACCAGGCTACTATATCCCGGAGCAAGTTGGTTCGGTGCCCTGTACACTCTATCTAATGCCACTTGTGGAGCTTCACCAAGGTGCGCTGTGACCCAGAAGTGGTTGCAATCTTTTGAATAGTGTCTTTGCCATCTGTATATGCTTCCTCCTCAGGCACACCCCGGAAGTGCAAGTTATTGCGTTGCGATCTGTTCTCCAGGTTCTCTAGCTTATCCTGAATTTCCTCATTAGCATGTTTTAAGGATGTCATTTGCTTTTCCAATGTTGCCACTGCTTCTCCTGTATCCTCTACTTCTTGCTCTGTGTCCTCTATTCTGTCCTGCTAACGACAAAATATCTTACTGTTTGCAGGTCAGTTTGCAGTTCTTTACTCCAGTGTCTAAACTCTGCTGCTGTTAGCTGGCCTCCCTCCTCTGCATCTGAGTTGTTTCCTTGTGTCTCTCCTCTGTCTGCACGCTCTGCCCCCATTCTGCATCGCATATTGCCTGCGGCCGCCATTTTGTTATTCTCACGCTTCTCTCCCTGCCCAGTGCTGCAAATGAAAGTGTTCAAATCTGTTTGCTTTCTCTGGTCTTTTTCTGCCAAGGGGATAATTGGGGATGTCTTATGCTTCAATTCGCCAGGTTTTTGGAGACCTCAGAATAGCTTTGCAGTGCTTTTTTTTTTTTTTTAAATTCTTTATTTTCGTTTTATAACAACAAAGGAAAAGGAAGACATACAGCTAAGAGACAGATACATAAAGTGTGATACATACATCAAAGTAAACCCCTGCCACCCCCCTCCCCCCTGCTTCTTCTCTAGAAAACTAATCATTCCTGAAGCGGGCGTGTACTTACATTATTGTGTTACAAAACCTAACGGTGATCTGAAACATGATGAGTGCACATTAAACAGGCATGTCGGAACAATGAGCAGATTGTACATAATCATTGAGCATCTGCCATTTAGACAAGCGAGAGTGAGTTTGGGCATGGGGAATAGCTCTCCGAGGTATCTGCTCATATTTACTATATAAGCAGACGAGGTTCCACCATTCATTGACAGTAAGTCGAGAGCTATCCTTCCAATTCCTCGTGATTAAGCATATGGCTATACCCAGCATGAAATCAAGGAGAAAGCGACCCTTCTTAGGAAGAGAGGGGACCTCCGCCACAGAGCGGAGTCCCACGATCTTCCAAGAGAGAGGTTCGTGAAGGTGTAAGATAAATTGAATACAACCCCAAACCCGCCTCCAATAAACCTGTATTTGAGGGCATTCATAAATAACATGAGCGAGGGTTCCCACAGCAGCATGGCAAGACCAACACTGGTCCCTAGCAGTTGTGTTCCATTTGGCTATTTTTTCTGGGGTATAAAAGCATCTGTGTGCAAAGAAGAAGAGAGTTTGGGTAACAGAGGCGGACCGGGAAACCCGCACTACTTTGCTCCAGAAAACGCTCCATTGCACAGGGGTTAAAGTGGTTTGCAGTTCGCGCTCCCAGGCTTGTTGAGCTCTAAAAGTGGCAGTGTCTGTACCCTGACATAATGTTTTATAAAAGTTAGAGGCTACCCCATGTGTACTACTAATAGAGTGACAAGCTCATTGGGGTGTAGTAACCTCCATAGATCAACTAAAGCAAGATCTTTGATCAAAGAGGTAAGCGTGGTGTGACTCTTGGGGGGACCACTTGTCCTAGGCGGCTGTTTGTCAATCAGGGGATCAAGGACTAAATTGAAATCCCCCCCAATTATCAATGAAGTATTAGCAGAGGCCTGCGCAACCTGAGCAATGGTAGCAAAAAAGGCAGGATCATCCACATTAGGAGCGTAAAGGCATATACATGTAACTTCAAGGCTACCTATCTTGAGGTGAACTCTGGACCATCTACCTTCTGTATCTGAGCTAGTCGCAAGAATAGTAGCATGCAAAGATTTCCTAACCAGTATGGCAACCCCACATTTCTTAGAAATGGCTGGGGAATAGGCGGCCACCATGTAAGGTTTAATATTGAGTTTAAGAGTTTCCTTCGAATTTAAATGCGTTTCTTGGAGAAAAATCAGATCAGCAGCTTCCTGACTTAGGTAGCTTAGGATTTTCTTCCGTTTTATCGGATTATTGATTCCTTTTACGTTCAATGAGAAAAGCTTACATGGTGCCATCAATCGGTAATAGACATTTTAGGTAAGGGCACTTGAAAACATACAACATAATCAGAATCTGTGCAACAATGACATAATCACCGAGTATGCTGGCTAATACACCCCATATTGAAAAGCATGTACCAACGTATCTTAGAGAAGAAGCAAAACCCCCAATGAATATGGCGACCATATGTCTGCGGGAGGAGGCCCTAGAGAGGCGATAGAAAGACATGAAAAAAGAAAAGAAACACCAGAGTCCATAATTAACACTGTCTCTGATACTCATCGAGGCTACTGTGGGTAGATGGAGTCGGGTCACAGATATCATCAAAAGTAAGGCAAACAAACTGCCCACGCCTGACTCTGTGCTGGGCTGCGGCAGATCCAGTATGGAAGGTACAGCGGATATGGGAATGCTGGCAGGAATATTCTGGAAGTCAGCGCATCAAGTCGGCTTCTTTGGAATCCAAAAACTCCGCTAGTAGATCAGGGTCCTCAAATGTTCTTGTCTGATTGTGAAGCGTGACTCGGAGCTTGGCCGGGTACATCAGGCCATAGCGTGCTTGTAGTTGTTGAAGCCTCGGTCGGAATTCCAGAAAGCGCTTTCGGCGGCGGTCGACCGTGGGTTTAGCCAAGTCAGGATAGAAGGAGATCTTGTGGCTCTCAAACTCCATATGGCCCTTTGCCCGAGAGGCACTGAGAATTTGCTCCACGTGTTGATATCTCAAAAGTCGAAAAATGATAGGCCGCGGGGTCTTCCTGTTGAGCGTTATGCTTGAGGGTACACGATGAGCGCGATCGATCTCCAAATCTTTGGTAAAGGTGATTTGGAGCAGGGAAGGGAGGATTTTACATAAAAACTCTTTCATGTCTCCCGATTCCGCTCCCTCCGGTATGCCCACGAGTCGTATGTTGTTGCGGCGCGCTCTATTATTGCCATCTTCCACTTCTTTCTGCAAGGCCCGTACCTGACGTTCAACTTTGTCGAGTTTGGACAACCGGGCCGCATGGGAGTCCAATATGCTCTCCATTTTGTCCTGACGCGAAGAGAGCCCCTCTAGCTTGCCCTGCAGTACACCAAGATCTTCCCGCAGCGCTCGGAGTGCTTCACCGTTTGATTGCACGAGGTCCTTGACCCCTCTAATCTCTGCGAGGATTTCCTGCTGCATTTCGGGGCCTTCACGCAAGGCCAGCCCCTTCTGCGGGGACGGGGGTTCAGTTTTGGAACGTTTGCCGTGAGAAGCCGCTGGAGATCCAAATTCCAGGCGCGTGGGTTTGGTCCCCGCCATCTCACCAATGTGCCCCTGCAAGATCAGAGTAGAAGTTCCAAGTATGTATGGTGTTAATTCAGGATTCTGAGTAGGCCTCTCGGGAGCCTCAGCGTTATGCGACCATCCCGCTGGACATCAGGCTCCGCCCTCCCAGCTTTGCAGTGCTTTTAATGCAGGAGGCGAAAGTAGCTCTCCTGTATGCCTCCATACTCCTCGGTGACATCACTTCCTCCAGGATATTAACTTTTCATGACAAATTGGAGAGTAAACAGCAGTCAGTATGAAATATTGTATGTTTAGAGTATGTATTTGAATATCTGGGGGAGAGGAAGTAGGGGGTTTGTGTTAGGCCACAGGAAGATGATGAGGATGATAGAAGATTTATAGCAGAAGCAGCTCTGTCGGTATCCCATTTATTACCAATAGGAGATTTCAATTTGGAGGCGAGAGGGAGGCATATTGTTGGAATTTTTAAGGCTGATGATGGAGTTGGGATTTTATCATATACTAAGGAGTGTACCTATGAGATAGGTGGTATACTAGATTTGACATAGGCAAAATGATAAAGGAAATGAAACAACTCTTCTATGAGGAAAGGCTAAATAGATTAGGGTTCTTCAGCTTGGAGAAGAGAAGGTGGAAGGAAGATTTGACAGAGGTCTATAAAATCTTGAGTGGAGTGGAATGGGTAAACGTGAATTAATTATTTACATTTTCAAAAGGTACAAAAACTAGGGGATACACCATGAAGTTACAAAGTAATTTATATAAAATAATTAGGAGAAAGTATTTTTCTCTCAACATATTAGTATGCTTTGGATCTTGCTGTAGGGGATGTGGTAAAAGCAAGTAGTGTAGCTGGGTTTCAACAAATTCCTGTAGGAAAAGTTCATAATCCGTTATTAAGGTAGACTGAGAGAAAACCACTGCTTATCCTCAGGGATAAGTAACATGGAACTGACTACTTTTGGGACCTCAAATGAGGAGATCTTCCTTATATCTACCAAATGCACAGCCAAATATAAGCATTTATTTATATAAAATGGAAGGGAAAAGACCTTAGAGTCAAAGGAGCTGTGAGAACAGTTTTTAACATTGTTAGGCCATATCATAGGCCATAAAAAATAACCATCCATTTATCAAACCAAAATGTCTTAATAATTCTTAAACATCTTCAAAGTTTATGGACGCAGATTCAGTGGCAGCAGCTATATTAAATAAAGTGCTTAGCCACCACCACTTTAAGTAAAATTAGATAGTCAGTGGTGCAACATATCTGGCTTCTACTACTGAATATCCCGGATGCCCGGACACTGGCGATGCTATCCGATTAGCGGCAATATTCAGCACTACCTGGATAGCACTAACCATTCTAAGGGGCATGTTTACTAAACACCGTTGCTGTGCGGGTTCCCGTTAGTGTGCTGGTGCCATATAAGGAGTGGGCGGGCCAGGCAGAAAAAAGCAAAAAACTGGACCGTACGTGTGTGCGTCGCGCTAATGTGCGGGGCCCACATTAGCGCGTGGGAAGGCTAAGTGGGGCGCTGCTGCAAAACCAAACAACAGAGCCATAGTACAATGGTGAAGACACCGGCCAATGGTGCAGGGGCCAGGGGTTCAAACCCCCATTGCGCTCAACAAAAAGAACCAGCTGAGGCACCAACATTTATGGGCAAAAGTGGTTAGGAGGCATATTAATTTTGGGCAGCAGAAGGCGGCGCACTGTTATTTTTATTACGGCATGAGGCGGCGCACTGTTTAGTGTGGGCGGCAGATGGCGGTTCATTGTTAAGTTTGGGCGGCAGAAGGCGGTGCGCTGATAAATGTGGGCAACAGAAGGCGGCGAGTCGGTGGGCAGAAGGCGGCACGCTGATGTGTGAGGGGGCAGTCCAATAGTGGGAGGGATAAGTGGCGCGCTGATGTGCAAATAACAGGAACGGAGCCATAGCACAATGGTTAAGACACTGACCACTCATGCAGGGATCATGGGTTCAATTCCCCACAGTGCCCATTGAAGACAGCTGGCTGAGGCATTATTTTAGGGGCATTTCCATGTTGTGTGGCATAAGGCGGCGCGCTGTTAATTTAGTGCGCCACAAGATGGCGCGCTGATGGCTACAAGGCTGCGCGCGGATGTACAAACACAGGAACAGAGCCACAGCACAATGGTTAAGACACTGACCAATGGTGCAGGGGCCAGGGGTTCAACCCCTCACAGTGCCCAGTGAACAAGGCTGGCTGGGGCAGTATGTATCATGGTGAGGAGTGCTGTAGGAGGCCTTCCATTTATATTTTATTTCCCACCACTAGTAAACCCGCTCTCACAGTGTGTTAACATACAGATGCCCGTAAGGCACATGTTACAGTGCACTGTCCGCCAAGGCACCCTAGAATGTCCCCTATAGGGCACCATGTATGTTGCGACACAGGATAATGTATAGTGCACCCTATATGGATGGCAACCATAAGGTGGCCTATAGGGCCCTCAGAGGCACCTAATGGGTATAGTAAGCTGTGTGTGGTTTTGCCGGCATAGACATATGTACAGTAAATAAAAATAAAGCTGTGGACAGCCCTATCAAAGGGCTCCACTGTGGATTTGAACCCATGACCTCTGGCTGTACAGGGAGTGACATAACCATTGGGCTACAGCTCTATAGCTGATAGCAAGCCCCTGGCTGGCTGCAGAGAGCCTGCACGTCACCCCACAGACAGTCTGCTGTTGTAGACAGGATAGGGTTAGGCCACCCGTACCCATGATGCACTGCACATGCAAATCAGCTGTCCACAGATGCACACAAGATGGGGAATGCACCCCAACAGCTACCCAGCCTGGTAGGGGGAATTGTCCATGTGCACCCACACAGCACCTCGGCCTGGTAGGGGGTCCTGAGCGGGTGGACTACCAGCAAAGAGTAGCTACACACCGTCACATTGTGCGGGTACTGTGCTCACCCTGAGGGTGTGATGTGGCGGCCAGGACCAGGTCCACAACACCAGCCATGGCTGGATGAGGCCATGACAGAGCTCCAAAACAGTACTAACCTGTGAGATAGGAAGGTGCTGCAGAAACATGTTGGATGTCTCAGTTAGTGGAAACCCCCATGGACCCCCCCCCCAATAGCAGCAGAGTGGACCATCAAACCCCAGTCCTGCTGGGGAACAGACACCCTACAGGGCAGTCCAAGCAGCTCCACACACATCCATAACACAATATCAGACAGACTTTAGGCCTGGATATCCAAAGATGCACCCCAGCACTATCTGATATTCACCTGCAGCAAGCCATCAGCCGCTGCACCCTGCAAGGCACTCCATCAAGACACATACCAGCTGTGAACAGTCTGCTGGTTAGCCCTGATGGAAATGCATGCACCCAAAACTGGGGTGGCAGCACACACAAGCAAAGAGTTCTGTGAGGAGGCCCCAGCAGGAAACCCATATATATCACAAGAAAGAAACACAATACAGTACTATGGGGGTGCCTAGCCATGCTGTCATCACTGCACACTCAGGGTGAGAGTGCTCCCCCAGCAGCACATACAGAGGTCACCCTGTCTGTGTAGGTGGTGGCCTGGCACTACAATGTCACAGCCAGTGCCCTATGCCCTGTGCAGATGCATCCTGGCCAGCCCACCATGTCTGACCTATACCCATGGTACCTTGCTGCTCATTATGCACATTGGCAGGCCAATACTGGCAGTAGTGCTGGCAGTGTGGGTTGGGGAAGGTGTTTGCAGCCAACACACACTGTATAGACAGACACACACTCTCACACCTATGCCAGCATTGTGCTACTATTGAGGGGGTGATCAGCCTTGGCCACCACACCGGTCCTGGGCACGGCACAGGCATGGATATGGTACGCAGTACTGCTGGGGGTCACTCCCTAGGGTGGTGAACACCGTCAGAGGCCAGGCCTGGAGCACGCACCGCAGACACCAAACAGATTGTTCGGATGGGGTCAACTAGCAGTATGTGCGTAACGTAGGGATATCTATCAGCCTGTACTCTTAGCAAACGTTTTCAGAGCTGTGTACCTCAGGTGTAGGGTGACATTGCTAAGGTATGCAGGTGCTGGTATTGGGAGATGCACGCAGGGTCCAATGTTCTGCCTCTACAGGAGACATTGGCCAATGGGGCCTGTGGGTGTGGGTGTGGGTATGTCTGCCCCTGTTGGCTGCTGCTTTACGGCAGCGCTTCCCCACTCCAGCCCAGTTTTGCATCACACTGTTCGGGTCTTCCTGCTGTCCCTCATGAATATGCATGAGCTACATCTACATGCCGTGCATAGATATACAGCACAGGCATTTGTATGACTGGCAGCATGGAACCTGAGTGGTGTGTGGCCCACCAGGACTGCATTTGGGGGATTCTGCTGTAGGTTCTGCCCCTGTTCATGGTGTCTGTGCTCAGTGGGGTAAAAGATAGATGTATTACCATTGCATATGTCCTCATCATGAAAGGTGTGTCCTTACTGTCACTGTTTATTTGTGGGGAAAATATGTGTGCAGGATTGCTGGTAGCCCCAGCTGGTCTTTGAACCTGTGACCTTTTGTTCTTGCATGCACTGTCTGTGTGCACTGCAACACCGTGTAGCCACAGCTTGGCTGAATCCCCTGGATAGTCCATGACTGTGGATCCGGCAGGGCCTGTCTGTTGCTGTGGACTGTGCCAGCCTGCACATGGCTAGGCCTCAGTCTTCTGTCGCTAGCAGCCACTGCCCCCTGCACCACATGTACTCGTCCGCCAACAAGCTGGCATGAGCTTCTCCCATAAAAGGCAGGTGACCTGATTGGAATGTGGCAGTACGGGACTGCATTTGGGGTACTTGGCTGTGGGTAATGCCCATTGTTGTGGTGTGTGTGCGTTGTTGGGTAAAATATGGGTGTTTTCCCCATGCTTATGTCCCCTGCAATACAGGGGTGTCTGCGCTATCTGTGTTTAGTGGTGGGTAAAATATAGGGACTGGGCTGGCAAGTGCCCCATCTGGGCTTTGAACCTCTGCCCTCTGGTCCTAGAGGTACTGACTCTGTCTGCTGCACCATACTATGGCCACATAGACAGTGGAGCCCCTGGAGGTAGTAAGCCTGGCAGGATGGAGTCACAAACCCTGCTCTACGCAAATTTACTGTGGGCATATGCACCCTGTCTGGTGACAAACGTGCACATAAACCCCGGAAATGACCACAGGAAATGGGGGACAAAATATCACCACGCTGGGCAACAGTGATATTAATGGGCAACCATAGCAAACACTCCCAGGAAAGCTCCACAAAAGGAAATGTTTTTTGGAAGAGTCTCCGCTCCGTAAACCCTTCCAAAATTCATTTCTTTTTTCTGGAGCTTTGCTGGGTGTGTTTTCTGTATTTGCCCATCACTATAACTGTTCCCCAGCTGAATTACTATTTTTAATAGTTCTGTTGTGGTCATTTTCTATTTTTATTTGCACTTTTGTGCTGTGCACATGTATCACACTGCTCACGTTTTGCTGGTTTCCCCGGTTTTCCTGTACATTGCTGACGGAAATGGTTTCTCTTCCCTTTAAATGCTTTTTTACATGCAAATTCGGGCCCGATACTGTGCGGGGAGCCTCTCCCCTCCCACTCTCCACCCATTGACCCCGTCCCTCCGCCCCTCCGGAGCCTTCCTCCGCCCTCCTTTAGCCGTTCCACGCCTCTATCGGACATTTGCGGGCCCGCACTTGTACGGGGCCCGTTAGTGTGCCGCTCACCTTTGCGGGGGTGACACGCACGTGTGCGGGGCGTTTACACGCGTTTATTAGCGTTTCAGTGCCGCGTTTCCGTGCGCTATTTTGCGGCGCGCACATTTCCGGTTTTTAGTAAACATCCCCCTAAGTTACCACAGCCATTCATCTGCCCTAACTTTAACTGCTTAACCTATCTGGTTAGCGGCTGACCAGATAGAAGCCATCGCTGCCCTTGCTCTACCCACAGACTGCCCTGCTTTTAACCAGACATTTTCTGGGCTCATTTTTGTTCATCACGATATATCCATTCAGTTAGCCTTTGGGAACTAAAACATTCATTGGTTTACACTGTTCATCCCTATGAAAGTCTACGGGGAAGTTATTTTGCAAAGCAACAGTCAGGTTTGCCATCTATTTTCAATCAAACCTGTTTGAAACCTGATGGCAGGCATTTGCAACAGCACTACACGCCATCAAGAGTGTCAACCCCCCCCCCCCCCCGAGGCACCGGAAGAGGGGTAAAGAGTCCTGACAGTGGCAGAATGAGTCCCAGAAACCACCATCTGAAAGGCAAAGTGGTATAAAGAGAACAGTGCACACCTTAAAATAGTGCAAGATGGAAAAGCTGCACCGCAATGGATGGAAAGCACACACTAAGGTGCTTTGAGAAGAGTAAAATGGCAAAGAGACCAGGATAGCTCCAGGATGGTCCTAAATTATGCCTGGAGGACCAGCAGATTACTCAGACTGGTTAGAAGGGCTTAAATTATGCCAGCAGGACTGGAAAAGTTCAGCAACCATATTGCCTGGAAGGCATTTTGTTAGCAGGTTTTATTTTATTTTAATTATATATAATATGTTTGTTTATTTTTTTTCAATAGAATGCACTAAAATGAGCATCCAGCTCTGCCAACTAAACATGCCAACATTGTAGAAGAAATCCCCCCCCCCCCCCCATGTCCTGTCCTCTGCCAACCCAATGTCCCCTCTCAGTCTCTGTTCTTCAGGGACAGGACTAATTACTAGTAAATCCGGACCCTCCAGTTCTCTGTTTTGCATTGGGACTAGCTGACTCAAAGTAGGGAATTGGGACTTTTACTAATCTAGTGTCTTTCCAGGCAGAGTTAGTGCATGGCTATATGATTTGTTGAATTTTAATAGCCAAAGCTACTAGTGTTGATTTCCAATAGTCTGGATTTTGGAGATTTCAATATACAGTACATGTTGACAACCAATTTAGGAAGGGTATATGTTAGGTAATTCAAAACAGCTGGGATTTGTAGAATTTATGAATGATCCTTCTCATGAAGCAAGGGACGATTTAATTTTTTTTTATTTGCTTTTAATATGGAGAGTGTAGTAACAATAGGAATTAGCTAACTTCTAATACAACCCACTATTATTTCCTAATACAAGTTCAGTAAGACAATTTAGTGCAAATCTCTCAGTTCTATCACGATTCTATATAAATCATAATGAAGGCAGGTCAGTAACCTGGGATCAGAAGACCAGGGTTTGAATCATACTGACTGTCCTTGTGGCCTTGGGCAAGTCACTTAACACATAAGAACATAAGATATGCCATACTGGGTCAGACCAAGGTCCATCAAGCCCAGCATTCTGTTTCCAACAGTGGCCAATCTAGGTCGTACGTACTGTCACCACTCACCCTCCCAGAGGCATATAGCATGAGCAAGGCGAGTGGGCAGTTGTGCTTCTTGTGCTTAAAACTACTTAATGGAGGTTTTGGAAGGGCCTCCTGGGTAACGTAGTTCCACAGCACTGAAATGATTCCAAGTTGTACACCAGTGGTTCAGGTTAAATAAGGATTTATTTCCCCTCCCGGGGTTGGATATTGTTGACCATGAACAGAAGGTTATATTAACAAAGAAACCATACTTCTGGTGTGAACAAAAATATGTAACTCAAATAAATGCTTATTCTCAGCTTTTAAGGCACAAAAGAATAAAACAGTGTTTCTCTCCAAAATGCTCCTTTTGGCTGTTTTCTTCTTTAGCAAAATTCAGCAATATTAACAAAGGGATTGCACATTGTCTGCTATCATATACGAGCAGTCCATATACACTTCAGACACTGGGGGTTGATAAGAATCCCACTGCATAGGATCACCTTCTCCTTCAATGTCTCTTAGAGAGGGTTCTTCTGTCTGCCGTGCAAACCTCTCTGCTTCAATCAAAGGGTTCCCTTCCCCCAACCTGCTAGAGGAGTCTGGGTGTTTGGATTCTTGTGCACACAGCTCCCGGTAACTGAAAGGATACACGCTTCCCTCTTCTGCTTGGCTATGGGAAGTTCTGTGTCTGTCTTTTAAACTGCTTTGCCCCAGGACTCTCCCTTGGCTACAAATTGGTAGGTAAAACTTTTCTCTCCTTTCTGATAAAAGCTTTGTATCAGGGAAATAAGCTTTACCTTCAGGATGACTGTAATGAGCACAGCATGGCTGTCTTCTCTGGTTCCCAGAATAAACGTCTTTGCTTTTAGAGTGGTAAAAATCCCCAGTGCTTTTGGTAGTTGAGCACTGCTCTCTGTGAGCTGGAATTGTATGTCTTTCACAGCTCTCTTCCTCTGAGAAGTTTCTCCGAGTGAAATTGGGATTCCCTTCCCTTTCCTCTTCTCCCAGCCACAAACCTTGGCTGCCCTCGGGATATCTATCCTTCTCTGCTCTCCTCGTTCCTTCAGTTTTCTCCAATCGTCCTGTGCTCCCTCCTGTGCTCTCTCTATCCTTAACTAAAGAGTTTTTATCTGTGTTTCTCTTTCCGTTGGACCTGGCCACACCTCCCACCAGCTGTTCCCTCTTCCCTGATGAAGCAGGAGCTAGCTCAGGGGATGGGCGTTCCCTAGCACACTGTGACGTCTTTTGTTTGGGGTTTCCATGCCAACCCTCCATGCTTGTTTCAGATCTGTCAATTCTGGTTTCACTTTGCAGTGAATCCTCTGTTTCCATCGGCTCTAAACCTTGTACTTCACGACATATCCCCCGCCTTAAAATATTACGTACTGCCGCACCTTCCGGACAGTACGTAATACGCGAGAGTGCGTCCGCATTGCCGTGTAGCTTACCCGCCCTATGTTGGACTACGAAATTGAAAGCCTGTAGGACTAAATGCCATCTCGTGAGCCGGGCGTTGGAATTCCGCATTTGATGTAACCATTTCAACGGAGCATTGTCCGTTATAAGGAGGAACTTCCTGCCTGTTAAATAAAAACAGAATGCCTCGACTGCCCATTTGATGGCCAGGCATTCTTTCTCGACAGTCGAATAATTTTTCTCGGCCTTGGAGAGCTTTCGACTGATATAGGTGACCGGGTGTTCTAGTCCCTCAAACTCCTGGGAAAGTACTGCACCTAACCCACTCTCTGATGCATCAGTCTGTACCACAAATGGTAGACTGAAGTCTATCCCTCTCAATATTGGGGCTGTGCAGAGCTTCCCCTTGAGGGTGGAAAAAGCTGTTTCAGCCTCTGGGGTCCATCGAACTCTATTAGGGGCGTTCTTTTTTAGCATCTCGGTGAATAGAAGGCTCTCGTCTGCAAACCGAGGTATAAACCTTCTATAGTAACCGATGAGCCCTAAAAAGCTGCGCACCTGTTTCTTGGTGACGGGACGGGGAAAATCCCGGACGCTTTGGACCTTATTGGCTAATGACTTCACTATCCCCTTCCCCACTAAGTGGTCTAAGTATTTCGCCTCCTCCGTGGCAAACATGCACTTTGCGGGGTTCAGGGTTAAGCCTGCTTTCCGCAATGCCCGGAGCACTGCCTCCACCCTCGCCAGGTGTTGGGCCCACGTAGTACTATAAATGACTATGTCATCCATGTACGCTAAGGCGTAGTCATGGTGGGGCCTCAACACCTGGTCAACTAACCGCTGGCACGTGGCTGCCGCACCATGTAGTCCAAATGGCATTCGCCGAAATTGGTATAGGCCAATTGGTGTACTAAATGCTGTTTTCGGCTTTGATTCACGCGTGAGGGGTATTTGCCAGTACCCTTTTGTTAAATCTAAAGTGGTCAGGTATCTGGCTTGGCCCAATCGATCCAGCAAGTCATCGATGCGTGGCATCGGGTATGCATCGAATTGAGAAATATCGTTGACTTGCCTGAAATCGATACAGAACCTGAGTGTTCCATCGGGCTTTGGGACTAATACTATGGGGCTTGACCATGGGCTGTATGACTCTTCAATTATCCCCATTGCTATCATTTCTTTAACCTGCCTGATCACTTCGGCCTTCTTGGCCTCAGGCATACGGTAGGGCCGCTGTCTGATAGTGCGCCCTGGTGTTGTGATCACCTCATGGGCGACTAGGTGAGTTTCGCCTGGCTTGGTTGTGAGGACATCCTTGAAATTCCCCAATAGTTGGGTCAGCTCCCACCGCTGAGACTGGGATAGAGTTTCACCTAACCTTGGCTCTGGCCGCTCCCCCCAATCCGAGGTTTGTGGCCCAAGGTCCTCCTCTCGCTTTTCCTCAGCTAGGGCTGTCATCCCTTTTATTTCCCTCTGACCCGTAGAACCAAAACCACCCTCCCCCCTGTCTGTGGGTGTTAGTGCTGGGACCTCTTCTACTACCGGGAATCCTACCCGTTCGCACACTAATTGTGCAATTCGGTCTCCCTCCCGAATTTGAAAATCCTCCTTCCCGAAGTTAAAAATTAGAATTTTTACAGGGCCCCGATAGTCGGGGTCTATTACTCCCGCTCCAATATCTATGGAATTTTTAACTGCAAGGCCCGATCTAGGAGCTATTCTCCCATAACATCCTTCGGGTAGCTTAATCTGGATTCCTGTATTCACTAGGGTTTTTCCTCCCTTTTTCACCACCGTGTTTTCAGAACTGAAGAGATCGTACCCAGCGGACCCACTAGAAGCCCTTTGGGGGCCCTTGGCCTTTGGTGTCATTCGGCAAAACTGCAGCACGAATTTTGCCTTCCCCGGGGGTACCCCCTTGACTCGGGTCTGGGTTGGGCTAGGAGTCTTTTTAGGATTTCCAAACAGAGGCGCAGGAATTTTGGCTGTTAAAGCCTCTGGACTGGTTCCTGTTATCTCTGTAGGGGGTAATGTACCCTTATAGCCTAACCGGCTAAGGCCTTCACCTATCTCCTTATAAAAAGGTGGCCAATCGCGCCCTAGTACCATCTCATGGGGTAATTTGGGGACTACCGCGAACAGCAGAGTGTATGTGGTTCCTAACCCCTTCACCGTTATTCCGTGTAAAGGATAAGGCGATGAAGCGCCGTGTACACATCTCACGCATACTTGGCCTTCTGCTTGGCTCGGGGGCGACGAACAGCGCCTCTCGATGGCCTCCCAGAGCGTGCGGGAAATCATACTCTGGTCGGCCCCCGAGTCAAGCAGTGCCAGCGTGTCGATGCCTTCTACTTGAACGGGTAGAAGAAACCCATCCTGGACTGGCTCATCCACCCCAGACATCAGGACAGTTCTTTTGGCACATTCCCTTTTAAAATGCCCCCTTTTCCCACACAGATAACATTTACCTTTGGGTGTAAACACATTCCCTCTGGGCACAAACACACTCTCATCATTATCATTCCTAACATTCACACTTGTCATAGCATATTTTCCACCATAGGGAATCTTTCCCTTTTTACTATCACATAAACCTGCAGCTTGCAGTATGCTGCATTCCGAGGGGTCAGCTATTTGGGCCTCCAGAAAACGGTCCGCCAAATTAGCTGCTTCCTCGGTGGTCCTGCAATCCTGCAAGGTGAGGTACATTCTCATTTCTCTAGGCACAGCCTGTACAAATTGTTCTAAAACTACCGTGTCTAGTATACTTTCTATCGATTTAGTTTCTGGACTTAGCCATTTCCAAGCCAGATTTTTCAGACGTTGTTGTAACGCCTTTGGAGTTTCTTGAGGCTTCAGGCGGGCTTCCCTGAATAGCCTCCTATAATGTGAGGTCGTCAGCCCCAACCTGTCTTTTACCGCTTTCTTTATCTCGGTATAGTCGCCTGCAAGAGCGGCGGGCATGGCTTTGTAGGCTGACAGGGCTTCGCCTGTCAGCGAAACTGCAAAGCGCGTAGCCCATTGACTATCAGGCCATCTTAATGCCTGCCCAATACGCTCAAATGCATCAATAAAATCGTCAATGTTATCGGTTGGACTCAATTGTCCTAAAGAGAATGCATGACTTGCGTTCATTGTGGACCCTGGTATAACCATAGGATTCTCCATCCGTGGTTCTCGTGGTTCTTTTAGGAGTGCTGTCACAGCGTCCAGCAGCGGCTTTTGCTGCTCTCTCATGAGTGTAGCGTTTTCCTCTTGGATGCGCTTGGCAAGCTCCATCTGCAGGTCCCATTGCTTTCGCATCCACGCTATCACATCCTGGGCCTCCATCTCCTGTCCGCACCTGCAATAAAAGAGACAAACAAAAAAAAAACCCAAGTGCGGCACCCTTTTCAGGTTTTTTTTTTTTTAACCCCACAGCGCCCCCTTTTCCTGATATCCTCCCTCACTTATGCCCAGGTGCTATTACCTGAGGCTTCGTGTAGAGGTCTGCATTCAGGAAAAGAAGCTGTGTTCTGTGCTTTATTTTCTTGTAGCCTTCCGGTAGCCCACTTTCTTGTGCAGGAGTCCTGGTGCCGTAGTTTCTTGTAGTGTCCTTCATCCAAGGTCAAGCATCCGAAAAACTACGCCAGATATGTCACCACTCACCCTCCCAGAGGCATATAGCATGAGCAAGGCGAGTGGGCAGTTGTGCTTCTTGTGCTTAAAACAACTTAATGGAGGTTTTGGAAGGGCCTCCTGGGTAACGTAGTTCCACAGCACTGAAATGATTCCAAGTTGTACACGAGTGGTTCAGGTTAAATAAGGATTTATTTCCTCTCCCGGGGTTGGATATTGTTGACCATGAACAGAAGGTTATATTAACAAAGAAACCATACTTCTGGTGTGAACAAAAATATGTAACTCAAATAAATGCTTATTCTCAGCTTTTAAGGCACAAAAGAATAAAACAGTGTTTCTCTCCAAAATGCTCCTTTTGGCTGTTTTCTTCTTTAGCAAAATTCAGCAATATTAACAAAGGGATTGCACATTGTCTGCTATCATATACGAGCAGTCCATATACACTTCAGACACTGGGGGTTGATAAGAATCCCACTGCATAGGATCACCTTCTCCTTCAATGTCTCTTAGAGAGGGTTCTTCTGTCTGCCGTGCAAACCTCTCTGCTTCAATCAAAGGGTTCCCTTCCCCCAACCTGCTAGAGGAGTCTGGGTGTTTGGATTCTTGTGCACACAGCTCCCGGTAACTGAAAGGATACACGCTTCCCTCTTCTGCTTGGCTATGGGAAGTTCTGTGTCTATCTTTTAAACTGCTTTGCCCCAGGACTCTCCCTTGGCTACAAATTGGTAGGTAAAACTTTTCTCTCCTTTCTGATAAAAGCTTTGTATCAGGGAAATAAGCTTTACCTTCAGGATGATTGTAATGAGCACAGCATGGCTGTCTTCTCTGGTTCCCAGAATAAACGTCTTTGCTTTTAGAGTGGTAAAAATCCCCAGTGCTTTTGGTAGTTGAGCACTGCTCTCTGTGAGCTGGAATTGTATGTCTTTCACAGCTCTCTTCCTCTGAGAAGTTTCTCCGAGTGAAATTGGGATTCCCTTCCCTTTCCTCTTCTCCCAGCCACAAACCTTGGCTGCCCTCGGGATATCTATCCTTCTCTGCTCTCCTCGTTCCTTCAGTTTTCTCCAATCGTCCTGTGCTCCCTCCTGTGCTCTCTCTATCCTTAACTAAAGAGTTTTTATCTGTGTTTCTCTTTCCGTTGGACCTGGCCACACCTCCCACCAGCTGTTCCCTCTTCCCTGATGAAGCAGGAGCTAGCTCAGGGGATGGGCGTTCCCTAGCACACTGTGACGTCTTTTGTTTGGGGTTTCCATGCCAACCCTCCATGCTTGTTTCAGATCTGTCAATTCTGGTTTCACTTTGCAGTGAATCCTCTGTTTCCATCGGCTCTAAACCTTGTACTTCACGACAGTACCTAGCAGTTTCCCCAAGGGACACAGGTTCCACAATGCTTGTACTGGTTCAAGCATTGATATCCTGGGTCCCTTCTTAATAATGGTTTATGGACCTTTCCTCCAGGAACTTGTCCAAACCTTTTTTAAACCCAGCTACACTAACAGCCTTTACTACATCCTCCGGTAACAAATTCCAGAGTTTGATTACACGTTGAGTGAAAAAATATTTTCTTTTATTAGTCTTAAATAGTTTACCCTGTAGCTTCATTGCATGTCCCCTAGTCTTTCCATATTCTGATAAGGTAAACAATCGATCTACGTTTACCCGTTCCACTCCGTTCATTAATTTATAGACTTCTATCATATCTCCCCTCAGCCGTCTCTTCTCCAGGCTAAAGAGCCCCAACCTTTTTAGCCTTTCTTCATAGGAGTAGCCTTCCATCCCCTTTACCATTTTGGTGGCTCTTCTCTGAACCTTTTCTAAAATCGCTATATCCTTTTTAAGATACGGCGACCAGAATTGCACACAATATTCAAGGTGCGGTCTCACCATGGAACGATATAGAGGCATTATAATATCTTTTGTTTTATTTTCCATTCCTTTCCTTATCATACCTAGCATTCTATTTGCTCTCTTGGCCGCCGCTGCACACTGGGCCGAGGGTTTTAACAAGGTATCCACAATGACGCCTAAATCTTTTTCCTGGGTGGTGGTTCCTAATGTGGAACCTTGCATCGTGTAACCATAGTTTGGGTTGTTCTTCCCTAGGTGCATAACCTTGCACTTCTCCACATTAAATTTCATCTGCCATTTTGATGCCCAGTCTTCCAATTTATCAAGATCCTCTTGCAATTTTCCACAATCCTCCTGGGTTTTAACAACTTTAAATAGTTTTGTGTCATCTGCAAATTTGATAACCTCACTTGTTATTCCACTTTCCAGGTCATTTATGAATATGTCAAAAAGCAGCGGACCCAGCACAGATCCCTGGGGTACACCACTATTCACCTTTCTCCATTGGGAAAATTGGCCATTTAGCCCTACCCTCTGCTTTCTATCTTTTATCCAGTTCCTGATCCACAGTAGTACACTGCCTCCTATCCCATGACTCTTTAGTTTTGCCAAAAGTCCCTCATGAGGGACTTTGTCAAAGGCTTTCTGAAAGTCCAGATACACAATATCAACCGACTCACCTTTGTCCATCTGTTTATTCACTCCTTCAAAAAAACATAACAGATTAGTAAGACAAGATCTTCCTTGTCTAAAGCCATGTTGGCTGTCTCCCATTAGGTCGTGACTATCTACATGCTGAGTAATTTTATTCTTTATGATGGTTTCTACCATTTTTCCCGGTACTGATGTCAGGCTCACTGGTCTGTAGTTTCCCGGATCACCCCTCGAACCCTTTTTAAAAATTGGTGTTACATTGGCGATCCTCCAATCCTCAGGTATTAGAGATGATTTTAATGATAGTTCACAGATTACTGATAGCAGGTCTGCAATCTCAAATTTCAGTTCTTTCAACACCCTTGGATGTATACCATCCGGCCCAGGTGATTTGCTACTCTTCAGTTTACCTAATAGTTGTAAGACATCTTCCCGATGTATCGATATTTCCTTCAATTCTTCCGCACCTTTAAATACCACTTCAGTCATGGGTAACATCCCTACATCTTCCTCAGTAAAGACCGAAGCAAAGAATTCATTCAGTCTTTCCGCTATCGCCTTGTCGCCTCTTAGTGCTCCTTTAACCCCTTTATCATCTAATGGACCAACTGACTCTCTCACCGGTTTTTTGCTACGAATGTACTTGAAAAGGTCTTTATTTCACGTTTTTGCTTCCGCAGCAAGCTTCTTCTCAAATTCTCTCTTTGCCTGCCTTATCAATGCCTTGCATTTGACTTGCCAGTGCTTGTGCTGTTTCCAGGTTTCATCGTTTGGCTCTTTTTTCCATTTCCTGAAAGATGCTTTTTTGGCAACAACAGCCTCTCTGACCTCACCTTTAAACCATGCTGGCAGTTTTTTGGACTTCCTTCCACTTTTCTTAAAGCGTGGAATACAGCTGGTCTGGGCTTCCAAGATAGTATTTTTCAACAACACCAAAGCTTGATGTACGTCTTTAACCTTTGCAACTGCTCCTTTTAGTTTTTTCTTAACTGTTTTCCTCATTTTATCATAGTCTCCCTTTCGAAAGTTAAAGGGTAGTACTGTGGATTTCCTTACTATCCCTCCTCCACTAATTAAATCAAAGGTGATCATGCTATGATCACTATTGCCAAGTGGCCCCAACACCCTTATCTCTTGCACTACATCTGGTGTTCCACTAAGGACTAGGTCTAATATTGCTTCCCCTCTGGTTGGTTCATGAACCAGCTGCTCCAAGAAGCAGTCATTTATTTCATCTAGGAACTTTATCTCCCTAGCATGTCCTGTTGTGACACTGACCCAGTCGATGCCGGGGTAATTGAAATCACCCATTATTATTACTGCACTGTAATGTTTGCTAGCTTCCTTGATTTCTATGAGCATTTCATCATCCATTTGTTCATTCTGGCCAGGCGGACGATAGTACACCCCCACTGCCATCGCCTTCCCCTTTTTACATGGAATTTCAATCCATAGAGATTCTACAGCAAATTTTGTTTCTTGCAAAACTTTAATCCTTTCTGACTCAATGCCCTCTCTAACATAGAGCGCAACCCCTCCACCAATTTGGTCAACTCTATCATTATGATATAGTTTGTACCCAGGTATCACAGTGTCCCACTGGTTGTCCTCCTTCCACCATGTCTCTGATATTCCAATCATATCTAACCTCTCGTTTAGTGCTATATATTCTAACTCTCCCATCTTGTTTTGTAGACTTCTATCATTTGCATACAAGCATTTTAGAGACTGTATTTTATTCATATTAATTTGGCTATTGGTAGACATGGGTAATTTGGGATCTTTAAGTTCTGTCTGCTCCATACTCGAGGGCATTTGGGCTACTTTACTCTTTTTTGGAACCTCTCTGCTTTTTGTAGTATCCTTCAAGGATACATTCTTCCGAACCATGCGCTCTTGGGCGACTGTCGGCTTTCCCCTATTATCTAGTTTAAAAGCTGCTCTATCTCCTTTTTAAAGGTTAATGCCAGCAGCCTGGTTCCATCCTGGTTAAGGTGAAGCCCATCCCTTCGGAAGAGCCCCTCCTTTCCCCAGAATGTTCCCCCGTTCCTAACAAATCCGAACCCCTCATCTCTGCACCATTGTCTCATCCACGCATTGAGACTCCGGAGCTCTGCCTGCCTTTTGGGTCCTGCGCGTGGAACGGGAAGCATTTCGGAGAACGCTACCCTGGAAGTTCTGGATTTCAACTTCCTACCTAAAAGCCTAAATTTAGCTTCCAGAACCTCCCTACCACATTTTCCTATGTCATTGGTACCGACATGTACCAAGACAGCAGACTCCTCCCCAGCACTATCTAAGACCTTATCTACGTGGCGTGTGAGGTCCGCTACCTTCGCACCAGGCAGGCATGTTACCAGGCGATCCTCACGTCCACCAGCCACCCAGCTATCTACATGCCTAATGATCGAATCACCAACTATAACTGCTGTCCTAACCCTTCCCTCATGGGCACTTGGCCCTGGAGAAACCTCCTCGGTGCAAGAGGGGTTTACATCACCTGGAGGACAGGTCCTAGTTACAGGATCACTTCCTGCCACACCAGGGTGATGCTCTCCTGTCACGTGACCTCTCTCCTCCATGGCAAAAGGGATGCTGCCAGACTCTATGGTCTCAGGCACAACCTTAGATTGTAAGCCCTCCAGCAGACAGGGAAATACTTACAGTACCTGACTGTAACTTGCCTTGCTTTACTACTGGAAAGGCAAGAGCTAAATGCTAAAACATTAAAGACCATAAAGGGAGGCGGAGCCTGGCCAGGAGCAAGATGGCCACTTGATCACTGCTCTCTCTGTAATCCTGCTCTAAATCCTGTTCGCCCCCTGTTTGGTGGAAGCGATTTCATCCCCTCAACCTTGCCGTAGCTTGGCAATGGCAATGGGTAAGTCCGGCAAGCTGACTTTGGTTCTGCAGTGAACACAGGTGTTAAAAGGCAGAAGCCGGACCCTCCCTCCCCACAAAAGCTGCCAGGCCCACGAGAGAGTGCCGATGCCATGCAGGAGATGCTTGCGGA
This sequence comes from Ichthyophis bannanicus, assembly GCA_033557465.1. Classification (NCBI taxonomy): domain Eukaryota; kingdom Metazoa; phylum Chordata; class Amphibia; order Gymnophiona; family Ichthyophiidae; genus Ichthyophis; species Ichthyophis bannanicus. The sequence continues at coordinate 370,091,602 of CM066035.1, forward strand.
AATCCGGGCCGTCAAAGAGTTGGTGGAGGCTAATGGGGAAACGCTATCGGGCGTTCAGGCTGACATCCTGGAGCTTAAGGAAATGAAGGAGCAAATAATGGGGCTAGCAGAAAAAGTGGCCGGAATCGAAAGTAAGGTCGAGTGCCACGAGGAGCGCTTAAAACTTACTTCGGCTAACAGTAAGCGCATCGCGCAATTGGAGCGCAATTTGGAGGATCTAAACAATCGTACGCGCAGGAACAACGTGCGCATCGTTGGTGTGCCTGAAGGCGCGGAAGCTGGCAATATGATTACCTTCTTAGAAGCGAACCTTCCGAAGCTCCTACGTATAGAGTTTGTACCGCCGCTGGAGATTGAAAGAGCTCATCGTGTGCCAACGCAGGCTGGGCCCCAAACTCGGAGGCCGAGGCCTAATATTATGAGGGTACTGAGGCACCAGCAGGTCTTAAAGATTATGGCGGTGGTGAAGGCTTTGGCGCCGATCAACCTAGAGGGCCACAACATTGCGTTTTTTCCTGACTTCAACAAGTAACAGTTGAGAGATGGCGGCAGATGCTGGCTCTCAGACCGCGGCTGCAACATCTCCAGGCCCGGTATGGTCTTTTTGCTCCGGCGAGGCAAAGAGTGACTTTACACAACCAGACACGCACCTTTGAGGACCCGCAAGCTCTCTTGAAGTTCGTGGAGGAGCAGGAAGCTATGCTGATGCGTTGAAGTACTATTTTCCAATGTTTGCTTCTCCTTCTAGTTACTGGACTGTCTGGACTGCCGGGCCTGGTTGGTTGGGCATGGGATGGGCAGCTTTGTATTTGTATTGGAATTTCCTTTTGTATTTGTTTTGGAATTTCCTTCTGTTAGAACTGCTGTTTTTTTTGACCTGCCTGGGAGGGCAGGGTTGGGAGGAGGGGGACATGGGAGGTTTGGGGACATGGTACTATGGCAGTTAGTTCTCCCTTTGATGCTCTTTGTTTCTTCCCCCCCTTTCTTTCCTTCTTACCCTGTCTTCCCATGCCTTTGGCTTGCCCTCCCACCTCCTGCTCTCCCTCCCTTAGTTTGTCCTTAGGTTTATGACTGAATGGGATGTGGGGGGAGGGGGTCTGGGGGGATGGGGAGGAGTGGGAGAGGGGTATCTTGGTTTTGGTTTTGATAGTTGGAGGGGTACTGGTTACTATAAGGGGGATCATGATGGTTACAAAAGGGATGTCGGGAGATTGAGGGGCACTCTTGTTCAGGTTGGCTCACCCAAAATTGTGTTTGGGATCTTGTTTGAGATCTGGGTTTGGGTTGTCTCCATGTGAGGGGGATTGTTATATGTTGGATGTTGGATTTGTTCAAGGATATGCATTATGCCCTAGCCTGCCTATTATGTTGCTGAGGATTAGTACTGGGAACACTTAATGTCTTATCTTTGAACGTGAAGGGAATCAATAACCCTATGAAACGGAAAAAGATTCTGCTATATTGCAAGAAGAAGGGAGCTGATGTTATCCTGCTTCAGGAGACCCGGCTGGGCTTAGGAGAAGCGCAGAAGATGGTTGGGGGGCATTTTATGTTGATAGGGGTTGCTGAGGCTTGCCAAAAAAGGAATGGGGTGATAATTCTGGTACGGAAGACACTGCAGCCGGTCATTGAGTTGACTCGGGCGGACCCAGGTGGGAGATGGGTGAAGGTCCATCTCCGAATTGGGGACCGGACATTTGGTTTCATGAATGTCTATGGTCCGAATGCGGATGATGTGTCCTTCTTTCACAGGCTTGCTGAGGAGGTACAAGAGCTAGCACATTGTGATCTCGTCTTAGGAGGGGATTTTAACCTAGTGATGGGCCCTTTAATAGATCGTCAGCCGTATCGATCCCTTCGCCCTAGCCGTGCTAGCATGGTGATGAAGGGGCTGGTACAGGAGTTGAACTTGGTAGATATCTGGCGGCTCCTGTATCCCTCACAGAAGGAGTTCACCTTCTACTCTCCCCCGCATTGGTCACATTTGAGGATTGATTTTTTGCTTATCTCCCAGTCTCTTGTTTCTCAGGTTCTAGATGCACAAATTGGGGCCTGTACAGTCTCGGACCATGCGGATATCTCTTTGTCCATAGGGTTAACTTCTGACTCCGCAAGGAGAGCCGGGTGGTTTTTTCAAAGGTCATTGCTGGCAGATTCAGATTTTTGCGAATACATGAGGGGGGTAATCAAGGAATATTTCTCGGTGAATCTTCCGGAGGCTACGCCTGGGTGGGCATGGTGGGAGGCTTTTAAGGCCTCCCTGCGGGCTAAAATCACTAGCTTTTCTATAAGGGCTGCGCGGCAAAAGAAGTTAGCACTGAAAGAGCTCGAGGCTCAGATCCAGGTGGGGGAGAGGATCTTAAGACCAAGATCAGAGCCCTGTATCTTATTGCGCCTGCAAAAATTAAGATTCCAGTATAATAACATTCTCAGTGCGGAAGCTGAGAAGTTCTCGCATACATTGAAGGGCAAGTATTATAGGGAACAAAATAAGGCGGGTAGGTTGTTGGCCACAACTTTGAAACGCAGAGCTAAGATTGCTGCCATCTTATCCAATAGTCAGCAATTGCTTACCAAGATCCCGGAGATAGTTGAGGCTTTTAGGTCATTTTATGCAGGGCTATATTCCTCCGAGGATGGGGACAATGGGGAAGAGTGTGAGGCTTTCTTGGAACATATACCGCATCCCACTCTCTCAATGCTACAGGTGTCAGAGTTGGATGCTCCCTTATCTTTGGGTGAGCTCAGGGTGGCTTTAAAATCGGCAAAAAAGGGGAAAGCAGCGGGCCCAGATGGGATACCCATTGATTTTTACCAAGTGTTCCAAGAGGAGCTCCTACCGTTTCTGGTTAAGTACTATCAGCTTCTGCATGAGCAGGCTCCTAGAGTGGGTGGTTTCAATGAGGCTACTGTAGTTGTCTTAGAGAAGCCAGGGAGAGATCCCCTTAAAGTGGAAAATTACCAGCCGATCTCGCTGTTAAACGCCGATTATAAGCTCTTTGCAACTGATATGGCGAATCGACTGTCAAAGGTCTCATCAGACCTGATTCATCCCGACCAATGTGGTTTCATGCCTGGTAGGGCGACATTGGATAATGCGCGTTTGTTGTTGAATCTCCTGGCTGTCTCAGAACAGCTTCGTACTCCCATGGTTGGGATTTCTTTAGATGCTGAAAAGGCCTTTGACAGGCTTGAATGGGTTTTTTTGCTGAAGGTCTTGCGGTGGTTTGGTTTCGGGGAGGGGTTTATCAGCTCAATCCAGGTCTTGTATGCCTCTCCTCAGGCGCGTATCTTGGTAGATGGTCATCTGTCTGCTCCCTTCTCACTTTATCGTGGGACTAGACAAGGATGCCCACTTTCACCGATTCTGTTCAACTTAGCATTGGAACCTTTGGGACTTTTAATTAGACATTCGGAAAGGATCCGTGGTATCAGGGTAGGAGACCTACAGATCAAATTGACGGCCTATGCCGATGACTTGTTGCTTTTTTCGCACCCGGACTCCTTGGAGGAGATACTCAAGGTTATTACTAGTTATTCACAGGTCTCAGGGTATAAGATTAACTGGAATAAGTCTGTGGCCTTCCCCATGAACAGGGCTACTTTCTCTGAGGACATCGGGAATTTCCCCTTTGTCTGGGAAGTGAAGGCAATTAAATATCTTGGGGTTAGATTTTGTGATTCCATTGAAGAGACTATTACACTCAATTGCAGGTATATAGTGGAGTTGATCCTGTCCTTTACTGCAAAATGGTCCCCATTGCATCTATCTTGGTGGGGTCGCTTGGAGTCTATTAAGATGACTCTAGCTCCAAAGATAAATTACATTCTAGAAATGTTGCCGCTCTCCTTCCCACAGAGAGTTTACAAAGAGTGGGAGAAGTTAGTCACGGTTTTTTTGTGGCAAGGGAAGCCCCCCAGGATTGCAGTTAGTAAACTAAAAGTGACCAAGGACAAGGGTGGGGTGAACTTCCCAGACTTTCGAAGGTATCACCTGGCTTTCCTGCTTAAGCAGGGGGTATTGTGGTGCCCCAGGGAGAGCGGGGGATTGGCACCGGTGTGGGAGAGGTGGAGAAGCGGCTGGTCGACCCGATTCCGCTATATCTACTGATTGGTATGAAGTGTCAGGCTTCCTCAGCAGCCCTGGACGTAGTCAAGGCTACCCAAGAGGCTTTCCATAATTTGGCGAGAGATATGAGTTCTGATAATCCTGTGTCCCTTTCGCTGCCAATTTGGTACAACCCTCTGTTTAAGATTGGGCATAAAACTATCGGGTGGAGGCAGTGGCAGACTAAAGGTATTTGGACAGTAGGCCAATTGCTCCAGGACGGGGCTTGGAAACCCTGGGTACGGCTGCAGCAGGAGTTTTCGTTGCCAGCAGCTTGTCAATTTCAGTGGATTCAATTAATAAGTTGTCTATCAAAAGCGGGTGTGACAAGCACGAATGTATCACAGGCCTGGGGCGTGCAGGAGTTGGCCCTTGCATACTCCTGCAAGCCTGGCGCAGCGTCTAAATTTTATGCCTACTTGGGGGAGGGTGATACATCTCCAAATGGAAGTCACAGGGGTTGGGAGGTTGATCTAGGTACTCCTATTTCCTCCCATGATTGGGCATTCCTGTGCTCCACGGTCAGCAGGGTTTCTAAAGCAGCGGGTATGACTCAAACCTTATTCTTCTTGCTACACCGTGCATTTATTACGCCTATTCGGCTTGCTAGGTGGCAGGCGGGAGCAGGTAATTTATGCTGGTCATGTTCCCTCAGTCCTGTCACTTATAAGTATATGTTTTTTGATTGCCTTTACGTTCAAACCTTCTGGCTCTCAGTTTGGGAGAAGGTACAAAAGATTTTGTGTTTCCGGGCTCCTCTCACTTGGCAGGTTGTGATCTTGCGTTCTGCTCTGAGTGACCTTCCTGACATGAAAGGAAAGCATTTCTTGCTGCACTTTCTAGTTGCCATAGCTTTAAAGCTTATCATGGTATGCTTGAAGGACTCTAGCAAGCTGGATGTCCATCAGTGGTGGAGCATGGTATGTCTGTATGCCAGCTATGAGAAGGCGCAGGATCACTCTAGCAATCTTAAGGGGTGGGGGAGCAATAAGGGGCAGTTCTCTTCCTCAGACAAGTGGTTGTGGTTGGATAGATATACTGCGACTGCAAGAATACGGGTTTAATTGTCTGGGGGAGCCAGTAGGAGTTTTGTGCCTTGTCTTTCTTTTCGTTTTGTTTTCCTTCCTTTTTGTGCGGACTTGGGCTTTCTAGTCTGATTGTGGATGATTTCTTACTGTTGACTCACATGGAGGCGGGGTGTCAGGGGTGGGGGGGTGGGAGGGGTAGGGTTTTATTATCTTGTAGCTGCTGTATGGTTGTATCTTTTATGTGTATTAAAAGTTAAATAAATGATTTAAAAAAAAAGACCATAAAGATGTTTCTAGCAAAAACAGTTACAAGAGAGGTTTCTCCATAAACTATAAATACAGTAGTTACATCACCCCAGATCTCACTCATTATGAAAGAACAAAATTGCTGACTATATTCCTCAGCGAGTCTTGCATGTTCCTGGAGCACAGATACTGGATCAGAGCAGGTTTCCTTCTGGTAGCTCTGGCATATCAATCAAAAGCAGAGCACCAGCTCGGGACATTTCATGAGTCATGCTCGAGCTATGAGGTTCATAGCGAGCGGATAGACAGAAAACTTTGGTGATCGTTAAGTTCAGAGAAAGAATAATTAGAGGCAGATGGCATGCAATGTAGGATCTCCGGGATCTTTGCCTGAGAGCACCTTATACGTTCTTTTCTGTTTCTATAAACTTGACATTCAAATGAATAAATCTAGATGTCCAAAAACTGATGCACAGAGAAATTAGAAGTAATTCTTTATAGTCCAAAGTGTAGCAAAAAGAGCAAAGAAAGGATGGATGCCAGCACAAGTTCTGTCCAGGTGGCTGGGTCCATGTTATTATGGTTCAAGGTATCTCTTAAGACCTGAAAGCTAATTAGCAAGGATGACTGCATCTCTTTATTTTGGCTTGGTAGGAGGTAGTTCCCAGGACCCCTGAGCCAATTAGTAAGGTATGTTGTTTGTCTTAGATCAGTGCAGCTGTGTCTTGCTGAGCCCATACCAGAGCCCATAGTTTGCCGATTTCCATTTTAATTTGGTTCAGTGAAAAACTAATGCAGCTGTAAGTCCTATAGAAGGATATGACCATTGCATAGATGAATGATATGGAAATTAGGACAGTGCTGTAATTGGACCATCATATGATTTTCTTTAGTTAATCATTCAGTCAGCAGAAATAGTGGATAGGGAGAAGAAAGAGATAATCAGTCTAATACAGAATTAGTACTGTTATAATTGTTAGAAGTACTTAAAGGTGGACATTAAGCGTGCACATTAGTTTTCATGTGAATTGAAAAATCAACAACAATCACAATGTTCAGTTCATTCCATTCTAGGAAAAATTTATCCTAATCTCCATTAATAAATATCAGTTTTATTGTGCATGTAGGCACTGCCAGACACACTGGAACCAATCTGAGAGGGGAGAAGGTCAAGGAGTGGTCACTAGCAGCCAGCATGAGGCCCTTCAGCAAATCATTGGCAAACAGCCAGAGAAACATATGTCTGCCTGAGTTCTGCAAAACCCATGGGCCATGATGTCACAGTAGGATTGCAACATACAGCTCGCACAAAGCGCACTACAACATCGCTGTATCAGAAAAACACTGGGATCATGACCCTAAGAGAATTATGGAGAATGAAAAAGTCTGATAACTTGGGACATTTCCCTTCAAATGGATAAGAAAGTTATGGTAACTTGGGACATTCCCATTCCAATGAATAAAAAACTGGATGCGAGGAAACCTAACATAGTGGTATCAGAGAAAAACAGAACAGCTTTGATAATAGAGGTGATTATTCTGTGAATTATGTGGAGAGGCAGAAGATCCTGAAGTATTAAGAATTGCAGACAGAGGAGGTGGAGCCAGCAGCTGGTTAAGATGGCCACTTAGTCGTTGTCCTCCACTGATTCCTATTTTAAATCCTGTCCTCTCAGCCGGAGTCACTGGATTTTTCTCCCTCTTGGGGCTAAGCTTCGGTGATGGTTGTGAGTAAACCGATGCAACTGGAGTATGGTGCAGCATCGAATTCCGGGATAAAAAGAGTTAAGCCTGACCCTGCCTCCCCCCACAAAATGGCGAATTTGCAGGAGAACCCGGAAGGTATGCAGTAGGTGTTGATGGAAATTCGAGCTGTGAGGGAGATGATGGCTGCCAATGGGGAAACCCTAAGTGGTGTGCAAGCAGATATTCTGGAGCTGAAGGAGCTAAAAGAACAAATGTCTTGCATTAAGGATAGAGAGGAGGACGTGGAGGCTAAGGAATCCGTACAAAAGGAACGGATGAAGCAAGTAGTGAAGAACGGCAAAAGGATTAAGGCTCTGGAGCACAACTTAGAGGACCTAAGCAACCACTCTCGCAGGAATAATATACGTCTAGTGGGTGTCCCGGAGGGAGCGGAAGGTGCAAACGCTGTGGTGCTCCTAGAAAGAACTTTGCCTAAGATCCTTTGGTTGGAATTCGCCCAGCCCTTTGAAATTGACATGGCCCACTGGGTGCCTGCACAGGCAGGTCCTCACACTCGACATCCTCACCCAATAATTATGCGAGTGTTGCGCTATTCTCAGATAGCGCAAATTATGGCCGCAGCCACAGCAATGTCTCCAGTAAAATTCGAGGAACATAATGTGGCATTTTATCCGGACTTTAATAAAAGGATGGTGGAGAGACATAAACAACTGTGGGCCTTCAGACCTCGGCTGCGACGACTCCAGGCGAGATATGGACTATTTTTTCCTGCAAAGTTGAGAGTAACTCTCCATAACCAAACGAGAACTTTTGAAGACCCGCTGGCTCTTCAGTCCTTTCTGGAGGAGAAGGAAACAGCTGTGATGCAATAAGCTGCTCCATTTACAGCCATAGGAGTTGCAGGGAATCATTTGTGGACTCTTTAGCTGAAAGTCAGTTAGATGGAGGAACTCTATTAAAAAGAGAATGGGACCTATGTGTGGGGAGAGTTTGAATGCTTGTTTATCCTGTGTTAATGGTAGGGAAGACAGTTGACATATTAATGGGTACTGTAGGAGTGTGTTTCTTGTTTAATTCCTGCGGGAAGGATGGTAATATTTGTGTGGTCTTGGGATTTGGAGAGGGAGGGTTGAGTGGATGAGATTTCAGCATGGGAGATAGACTGGGAGGGAGAAGACATAAGGAGAGAAAAGGGGGGGGAAACAAAACAAAACAAGAAATGCTATAGGCGGGGGGAAGTTTTAAATGTTGTATTAGGGCGGGATTGGGTGATAATCTTCTAGCGCTGGCTCACCCACAGGTTGTCTTGTTCTGGGTAGTGGTTATGTCTCCCTGGGGGCTCATAGTAGGGATCTCATGGAAAATGTTGGGCTATATTAGACTTATGTGCAATAGGGAATGGCCTTCCTGTATGTCAAATTTATTTCATGAAGCCACTATTGCTATTCTGGCATGTAGGGCTTTGGCCCCAGTGATTGAGCAGTCAAGAGCGGATGTGGAGGGAAGGTGGGCCAAAGTGCTCTTGCAGATAGGGGATCGTAAACTGGCTATTGTAAATGTCTACGGTCCCAATTGTGATGATGTTGCTTTCTTCCGGGGCCTAGCAGAGGAGGTGCAAGAGTGGGCTACATATGAACTTGTTCTTGGGGGAGATTTCAATTTAATGCTGGATCCTTTCATAGACAGTCAACCCTATAGATCTCTGAAACAGCATAGGGTGGCCTCAGTGCTCCTCTCAATCATCCAGTCAAATGGACTACCAGATATCTGGAGGCTGTGGCATCCAACTGACAGGGAGTATACTTTTTATTCCTTATCCCATGGATCGCATTCACGCATAGATTTTTTTTCCTTATCTCAAAATCCTTGATTGCCTCGGTTTCGTATGTAGAAATTTGTGGAATGCATATATCAGACTATGCTGCTATAACCTTTTCTCTCGCAGCTGATAGTAATAGCCCTTCCAGATCAATCAGTTTTTTTCTGAGGGAACTGTTGGCTGATTGGGCTTTTTGTGATGCAATCAAACATGCAATTAGAGGCTATTTTGATATAAACCTGCCAGAGGACACCGCCGGATGGGCATGTTGGGATGCGTTCAAAGCGTTTATTCTGGTGGAGTGTACTAGTCATAAAATCAAGCTAGATCGCCAGAGGAAAGATATGCTATCTGGGTTGGAGTCTCAAATACAGGCATGAGAGAGAATACTGAGAGCTAGGTCAGATCCTTGTGTACTGGTTCGCTTGCAGAGATTGAGATATCAATATAATAGTATTATTATTTCCAAGGCAGAACAATTATTACATGTGCAGCAGGGGAGATATTATCTGGAGTGCAATAGGGCAGGGAACCAATTGGCGCGTACCCTTAGTCCTCGGCCTCCAAAATATAAAATAGAAGGCATTCGCGATGAACAACAGGGGCTGCTCACAAAAAGCAACTGGAATTGTGGAGGCATTCCATGGATTTTACACAGATTTATATTCCTCCGAAACAGATAGTAATCCTGCAGCCTTTCAAGAGTTGCTGGGACACTTGCCCCACCCCTCGCTACCTCCTTCTCAGATTGAAGGGCTTGAGAATCCAATATCCACAAGGGAGATTAGTGAGATTATGCAGGGAATGAGTGGGGGTAAAGCGGCAGGGCCGGATGCCACACTTATTGAATTTTATCAAATGCTCGCTGGAGATCTTGTTCCCCATTTGCTGCAGTATTTCCAATTACTCTCTGCTCAGTCTCCTGAGATAGGTTCCTTTAGTGAAGTGACTATTGTGTAATTGGAGAAAGCAGGCAGGGATTCACAAAGAGTGGAGAATTATCACCCAATATCTCTGTTAAACGCCGATTATAAGTTATTATCCTCTATTCTCACTCGAAGATTAGCAAAAGTTGTCCCCCACATAATTCATCCAGACCAATGTGACTTCATGGCTGGCCAGTCTACGGCTGATAATGCTTGCCTCTTTATACACCTTTTGTCAGTATCTGAACATTTGAATAATCCTGTGGTTGGGCTTTCGGTTGATGCTGAGAAAGCCTTTGACCGACTTGAGTGGGGTTTTCTGGAACAAGTGTTACTCTGGTTCGGGTTTGGGGACAATTTTGTCCGACTGATACAGCTCCTGTATACTAGTCCCTCAGCATGTATCCTTGCAAATGGGGCACTCTCTAGGTCATTTTCACTTAATAGAGGGACGAGGCAAGGTTGCCCTCTTTCCCCTTTATTGTTTAATATTGCCTTGGAACCCCTAGCTCTATTGTTAAGGAATTCACACGACGATCTCTTGCTGTTTATTCAACTGCAATCTGTTGGTGAAGTGCTGAGTTTGATCGCCTCATATTCCAAGTTATCAGGGTACAAGATAAACTGGGCTAAGGCAGTTGCACTCCCAATGAATAAGCTGACATTTTCATCCATGGTGGAGCAGTTCCCTTTTTTGTGGGTGGCAAAAGCTATTAAGTACCTAGGAGTTCAATACTGCTCCACTTTGGAGGAGACTGTGCAGTTAAACATTAAATTTCTGTCGGAAATGGTCCAATCCTTTACTTTGACGTGGTGGTCTTTTCACCTGTCCTGGTGGGGCAGATTAGACTCAATAAAAACGGTCTTGGTGCCTAAGGTAAATTATATTTTGGAGATGCTTCCAGTGGCTCTCTCTTCCAAGTTTTATAAATCATTGGAGTGACTGTTAATCGATTTTCTTTGGCAAGGGAAACCCCCCAGGATTGCAACCACTAAATTAAAGGTGAATAAGTCCAATGGGGGAATTCAATTTCCAAACTTCAGATGGTATCATTTGGCCTTCCTGTTGAAGCAAGGGGCTGAATGGTGTGCTCCCCAATCTTGTGAACAGAGGCTGGTATGGCTAGAATTGGAGGAGATGATGGTAGCTCCCATTCCCTTGTCTTTATTGGTTGGTATGAGGTTATCGGATGCGTTTAGGAATGCCAAAATAATTCAGGCAACTCAAGAGGCTTATCATTTCCTAGCGGGAGTATTGGGACATGATAATCTCTTCTCGACCCTCACGCCTCTATGGTATAACCCCAAATTTAAGATTGGACACAAGATATTTGCATGGAGGCACTGGCAAGATAAGGGCATTTGGACCATAGGGCAGTTAATCAAGGCAAATGTATGGAAGACATTTGAAGATCTGCAGTAGGAGTTTGCTATACCCTGGGCATGTTACTTCCAGTGGGTGCAATTAAGACACTGCCTAACAGGGAGTATAGTAGACCTCAAGAATGTGGTTGAAGAATGGGAGCTATTGAAGATGGTGGACAATTGTCAAGGCGCAAAAGTTACCGTTTCCAAATTTTATGCTGTGTTAAGGGATGGGTCTGTCCCTCCTCTGTTGGGCTTAGGGAGAGCTTGGGAAATCGATTTGGTTTGCTCTATCATCCCCAAGTCTTGGCAGCAGATATAGGGTCAGGTGAACAGAGTATCTAGGGCAGCTGCCCTTACACAATCATTATTCTTTCTGCTACACGGGGCCTATCTCACGCCAGTTAAGATTACAAAATGGGATCCAAATACTTATGATAGATGCTGGTCATGTTTTGAAACCCCAGGTACCTTGAAACATATGATGTTTGATTGTCTTTACGTTCAGAGATTCTTGTGGCAGGTATGGAATAAGATTAAAAAGGTCTTGAGGTTTCAGGTCACCTTGACATGGGAAATAGTTATACTCCGCTCCTGTGCGGGCGGCTTAGTATTAGCAAAGGAGAAGATTTTTCTGTTTAATTTTATGATGGCTATTGCTTTAAAGCTAATAGTGGTTTTCTGGAAGGATTTGTCTAAATTGGATGGTCATCATTGGTGGAATTTGGTATGTTTATATTCCAAGTATGAGAAAGCTCAGGATAGAGTTATAGCTCAAAGGGGCCTGAGAGGTAAAATAAAGGTGACTGAAGATTCTAGTGACAATGAAGGTCTGGTAATCAACAAGTGGCAATGTCTCGATGACTTTGCGGCGTTGGCCAAGTATACTCTGGCACAATAGGTATTAGACAGGGGGATATGTTTGATGGCCTAATGGAGCCTGATTGCAGAGGGGAAGTTGCCCAGGGAGATGGGGAGGGAAGGGGAGGAGTTAGTATGGGATGGGTAAAGGGGGGGAGTTATAAGTTTATGTATTCGTATTGTTGATGGTGTGTGCTCTAGTGTGTAGTATTGAAATGCAATAAAAAAAATTATAGATATAAAAAAAAAAAGAAATGCAGACAGAGACCAAGACAATGTGGTGGAAAGATACAGAAATATTTCCCGATGTATTGGGAGAACTTCCAGTCATATCTTGAAAAATTACCTATATATGTTATATCATGAACTCCAGAAGGAAGCTCTTTTTGGCACAATGCAATTACTATAGTGAAAAAAGACTGAAAAAGCAGGAGCCTGAAGTCTGTCTTTGAGGGAGTAAAGAAGGGGTCCTGGACTTAGGACTTTAAAGTAGAAAAACGATGGACAAAAACAGAGAACTTGAAGTCTGACTTTGAAGCACTAAGGAAAGAGTACTATCGCTTGCTAGATGAAAGCACAAAAAAAAAAGAATGAGATTAAAAAAAACACCTTCCAGAAAGCAGAGTGTTCTTGCCTTCCTGTTGTAAACTTAGGAGTGCTTTTATGACTGTTTCCTTTTATAACTAGGAGTTTGAAAGTTTTGATGGGCTTCCCCCTCCTATCTACTCTTACAGGAAGTGTGTCTCTGAGGTGGGGGGAAGAGACCATGAAAAGCAGAGAGTGCCTTGGAAAGTTCTGCCTTTACCCTTTTCGAACTGACAATTGCTTAATATCTTAAGCATTAGCGGAAGGTTGCACGGTGCACTAGTGCACACTGCATATAGACAGATTTGTACTACACTTCCAAAGCATGCAATGCCATGAGGGAGGATCGTTTCCTGTATCTAAACTAGTCCATTGCAAAACCAGATAATACAGTGAAATGATTTTTTGGAACAATCTTGTTCATCTATGTCTGCAGCTGTAGCTGTGGCAGTGGGAAGGAAGGCAGAGATTCCAAGTTTCACTCATTAGAAGTGTGTCTACCTCATTTGAAGACTCTCTCACTCTCACAGTCTTTGATCCCTTTTTCTTACTCCTTAGAGCCTCAGACCTACTGCACTGAAGCTAATTACTGCTTTCATGAGAGTCAAGTCTAACAGGAGAAAACCCAAGTGGCACTATTAGTAGGAAGAAATCTGAGCAGCCTTTCTGTCTACTGCCTCTTCCTGCCACACTTCCCCCCTTGTACCCTTAAGTACCTGTGTGCATACTTTTAGCCACTGAGCAGATTCCTTTGAAATTTGTCTCATATTGCATATGCTCTATCTACATCCTTTTAGAGATACCAAAGAAAAGCAAGTTTCATTTTATGCTGTTTTTTTCTTTTGCAAACAGAACTGTACATGTCATTCTTTCAAGATTTATACCCCAGATATGCCACCTGAAAAATCTCACTCTTCAATCTTGTTCTTTGGAGCAGGCTGAGTGAATGGTACAAGGCACTTGAAGACTGGTAATCCCTGTTCCGGAGAACTAGGAATCCAGTCTCATAGAAGCATTGGCCAGACAAACATATCCCTCCTTGTCCCCAGTCTGTTGAAGAGTGTGAGCAGGGAAGCAGGGTAACTGAGCTCTTCACTGCCTGTGCCAGGCTAGGCAGGTGACCCCAGGGATAGTATCTGAGGAATCACACGTGGGGTGACAATACTCTAGGACAGCATAAACTGGAAGGGTGGCCTAGGGTACCAAAATACAGTTTCTGTTTCCAAGAACTGAGAATCCAGTATGAACATTTTCTATTCTTGGTTCACAGAGCTTACCGTACTTTACATCTGTTCTCCCTTACCTTGCCACCCTCCAGGACTGTACCAAGCTAGAAACGCGCCCTGTGCGACTAACAAATCTGGTGCCCCCCTCTACGGCTGGAGAGGTTAGTGGAACAACGAGTAGCCCTGTATCAGATGTCATTGGAGACCGAGGTCAGCATTAAAAGCCAGGATTGGACAAATATCACACAAGTGATAGAAGTCCTAAAGACTGTTAAGGGTGCCATAGAGGAATTAAGTTCCACAAGGGCTTCCCTGCTCTTTTTGATCTTCCTAGAAACCCAGTGATGATATTGGCCCCCCTTCTGTGCTTGTGCCTTGTATGGCTGCACTGCTCGTACAGCCCTGCCGTCCTACTTACCTGTTATCACCCTTCTTGCTGTGTACAATCCCCACAAGCCTCCTTCCTTCATTCAGTGCAGGATGATATGTCTGGCAGTGCCTGTGCACACAACAAAAATGATGAGTATGAATGGAAATTCAGTAAAATTTTGACGTTCACATGAAAACTAATGCAAATGTTAATGTCCACTTTTAAGTACTTCTAACAATTACAATAGTACTAATTCTCTTTGACCCTGCCCTTCCTCCCTCTTTGTCTAGAAATCTCCCATCACTCTACTTTTGCTTTCCTAAGTACCTATCTTTGAAACTCTCTCCTCCTCCTGCTTATCTAGCACTTGTTTTCCCTTGCTGTCTGGTCCTCTTCCGCCCTTCCTTTCCTCCCCCCCAGGCTCATCTGTGTTCTAGTTACCTCTAACTGTGATATTATAATATTCCACCTTCTGGTAATTTCATTCTTTTCTCCTTCCCCCCTGAAAAATTAAATGGTCACAGAAAGAAAGAAGGAAGAAAATCAGAACTGGCACAAGTGCACAGAAAGAGACAGGCCATTCCCGGAGAATGCTTATAGGCTCTTCTAATTTACCAACAAAGCTACAGAGAGACGTCTTTACAAGGAGAATAAAAAGAGCTGCAGCTTCTAGTGCTACAGTGAAAGAACAGATGTCTAGTGTCATCTCTGCAGAGGCACAAAGTGAGAAGTTGCATGGTGCAGGGTGGGGGGACACAAGAGGAGAAACAGGTAAAGGCAATTTAGCTTAGCAATAGGTACACCATATTCCCTGATGAAAAGTGTGTGGAGATGATCTTGTCATATATAGGATCTGAGGAACCCAAATGAGTGGAATTTGCATCTGATATTGAAAGTTGGTGGGTTGAAGAACGTATTGAAGAGGTTATTGTTTGTGTTCCTACTGAGGTAGAAGATTGTGGTACTGGCAGTGCCAAGGCAGAGGACCACACAGGGGCAGAGTATGATAGAGAGTGGAAAGGATGCTACTGGCCTTTCTTCCTTCCTCAATTGCTGGTCCAGCAGTAGCACAGAGAGGAGTAGACCCTCCCCCCCCCCCAATGAGGTAGAGGGGAAGTCTCATAAAGTCTTACAGGTGTGTAGGCATTTCAAAGTGCTTGAAGGCCCAATATCAGAATGTAATTACTGTAGTAAGCACATTAGTAGAGAGAAGCTGATGGGCCTTCTCAAAGCAGTGACATGCAGAATCAATTGCTAAATCAGCACCCTTTCTAGCTGAGTACTAAGGAAGGCACTGATCCTAGGCTAGGGACTCCATCCAGGAGTGAAAATAGTAGTGGGAAAGGAACAGCACAAACAAAATTATTTCCAAAGTAGGACCCCTAACCTCTTCTGCCAGTTGATGTCATGGTAGCAGGCCTGATGTGCATCAAAGCAAGACACCATTGAAAAGATGCGGTGGTGTTTGGCAGCACTGTCACGGGACAGGTAGCAGGAAGCATTGAGAATGGAGACATGGTGAATCAGAGAAATGATATCCCTGGGGTAGGGTTTAAGAGGATGCTGTATCTCTTAGCTGCCACTTACCGAATACCCGGCAGGACAACTTTTAATGTTTTAATGGGCAGGTGACCCCCAGCACAGGGCTACACCAAGGGCTGTGTAAGCGGCGCGGCCACACAGGGCGCAAGTATGGAAGGGGCGCTGTTGTCATCATTGGACTTCCAGAAAGCCAAAAATAAGTGAGTTCCTGTAGGCAAATGGCTGGGAGGAGGCACTAAATTCATCTGTCACACAGGGCGTATTGCTAGCTTGGCATAGTCCTGCCCCAGCATGTATAATCAGTTGCAGGCAGAGCTGACAAAAGTAGAGGCGGGTAGCAGCATGCATTTCACCACTGACATCTGGCCTAGTCAGAATGCTACCTATACCTATCTCTTCCTGATAGCATATTGATAGCAGCTGGACAAGGCAGAACAGGCTGTAGGTCTAAGAGAGAAAGCAACAGGAAGAGAGTGCCAGCTGGCTGTTCTTTACAGTCAGGTAATGGATGACTGTCGTACATAAACCATATCTTAGCAGAAATAAGGCAATGCTGCAGGGCTGGCACATAGGGAATAAACAGAGCACTGTGCTTCCATATTTCTTCGAAACAGATAATGAATTGAACATGGTCAAGACAGTGAAGGAACGATGCCTCTATGGGATCAGATGCTTTATATACTTGTTAGGGACTCCCTAGACATTGGAAACAATGGAAGTAACAGACCAATCCTGAGTCAACTGATCAAGAAGTGCCAAAAAATAGCTGGGCATTTTCACCGGAGTGTGAAGTGTGGGTATGAGGTGTATGAGAAACTGGAAGCAACAGGAGCACCTGTGCACCAGACCGGGCCAGCTCCAGAGTTGGTTCAAAGTGTTGGCATCCTAGGCAAACACATGCACACATCAAAATATATTGTTAAACTTTGAAATCTCTGCTATTTGCTATCCCCAGAAGTTGCTGCCCTAGGCAACAGCCTAGTGTGCCTGGTAGTTGGGCCAGCCCTGGCACCAGCTCAAGTAGAATTCTGGCAGCAGGTGGAATTCCAGTTATGAAATGCTGGAGAGGTTAGTAGAGCAATGAGTAGTCCTGTATCAGTTGTCATTGGAGACCGAGGTCGGTATTAAAAGCCAGGATTGGACAAATACGAGGGTTGCTATTTATATTTCTGGCCTTAGCAACAGTAAGTGTTGCCAAGTGCCATCCAATGGTGCCATTGGAACACTGACATTGTTGAGCATAACCTTATTCATAACATTTTATCATTTGAGCGCGATTTGTTGTTTACAGTAACTTGAAAAATTCATCTCGGGCGAAAAATGGAATTAACTCATGAACATTTTCGTGTGATTATTTTTCATAACTTTCGACGTGGATTATCAAGACAAGAGTGGATCGATGAACTTAATTTTTTTATACGGCGATAAAGCACCATCCTACAGCACTGTAAAAAACTGGTATAACGAATTCAATCGTGGCTGACGTTCGCTCCAGGACAAATTCCGTCAGGGTCGTCCAAAATCGGTTGTTGTGCCAGAAAATATCGATGCTGTGTGTGAACTGATAAAGCAAGATCGTCATGTGACATACCGTGAGATTGAGGCATCTTTGGGCATTAGTATGACAAGCATCAATAAGATATTGCATGATCATTTGGCCGTAAAAAAGATTTGTTCATGTTGGATCCCGCATAATCTGACAAATGCTCAAAAGAAGGCTCGTGTGGATTGGTGCAAGGAAATGTTGAAAAAATATGTTCAAGGTGCATCAAAGACTGTGTATAACATCTACACAGGTGACAAATCATGGATCTATGCATATGAGCCTGAAACAAAACAGCAATCGACTATATGGGTCTTCCAAGACGAGCCAAATCCAACAAAAGTTGTTCGCGGAAGAAGTACATTGAAGCAAATGGTTACCTGTTTCTTCGGCATTACCGGTCATGTGGCAACAGTGCCATTAGAGCAACATAGGACGGTCAATTCTGAATGGTACACGACCATTTGTTTACCAGAAGTCTTCGGAGAAATTCGGAAAAAGTCGAAGAAGAGGCGAATAATTCTTCATTATGACAATGCAAGCTCTCACACATCAGCTCAAACAAAGGAATTTTTGACCGGCCAAAACATCGAATTGATGGGTCATCCACCGTACAGCCCTGATTTGGCACCCAATGACTTCTTTTTATTCCCGCACATCAAAAACAAATTACGTGGTCAACGATTTTCAACACCTGAAGATGCGATTGATGCATTCAAAACGCATGTTTTGGAGTTACCTCAATCGGAGTGGAAAAAGTGCTTCGAAAATTGGTTCAAACGCATGCAAAAGTGTATTGATCTTCATGGAGAATATTTTGAAAAACAATAAAACCAATTTCGATCATAAATATTTTTTTTTTCATTATTAGGCCAGAAATATAAATAGCAACCCTCCGTATCACACAAGTGATAGAAGTCCTAAAGATTGTTAAGGATGCCATAGAGCAACCAAGTTCCACAAGGACTTCCCTGAACCTTCTCATTCTTGCAGTCAGTATTTTATAGGCAACGTTAGAAAGTTTTCAGCAGTGATAGGGATTTGTAGCAGAGGTTTGGTAATAGTGGACTTCTTTCATATTCAAATGAAAAAAACAAAAGGTTACCATCTCCCTTTTATAACATTTTTATTTGTGAAAATTTTTTAATAGCAATCCAAGTAATAATTTGTGCAGCAAAATTGCCTCAATAGTAAATCTTAAATTGACAAAATAAGCAAATTAATACAAAAGGAAAAATAAAAGATAAACAAGTCCACCACATTTGGGAGCAAACCAGATGAAACTCAAAGGCAATCATTAGGAAAGAAAAAGACAACCTAACCTATCCACATCTAGCTGTTAATCAAACAGAAAATAAATAAAAGAGAATATCCAGAGGGTATTAGTGTTCTTCCCCCACAATTGTGTGTGGATGCTTTCATTGTATTATATATTGTTTCCAGTTGTGAGTTAGGGCAAGCCGCTTCATGCTTGTTTGTAATCCTTGCTTCTATAAGTTTAATAGGTGCATGTGACCCATACCCTCCAGTCTCCTTAATACCTGCCTGGCTTTATGCCTATCTACAAGGTATAATCTGTAATCCCATCGGGCTATTGAAGTTTGTGATAAGGAAGCTTATCATAGCTCAGGTAGGAGCTATAGAAAAGATGATGTGACTCTGAACAAGCAACCTGTCAGTTTTGGTAGAAGTAAGAAAACAGAGTTTTCACATAAAAGACTACCAGTCCCAGAATGCACCAGGTTTCCAGCAGCCATGAGAGGGGCTGAAGTGAGAAAACGTGTGTGCAATCAAGAGAGCTATGAGGTAATCCCTAAGCACTCATCTCAAAGGGCAGGGCCTGATTCAACACAGCTGCGCTGTGTTAGGGAGGAGCACACATTAGGACAGAATAAGAATAGAGCTTATTCTACAGATAATAGCTTCAGGAAGAGCTACAGAGACAGATACAGCAACAGCTTCAAGCTCAAGCACCAACATCATCTCGAGAAGCAGAAGCCAAGCCAAGCGGATAGAGAGAGAAGGAAACTCTCTGGAAGGAAGAGAAGAGGGGCCATTGGAAGGTCTGGGAGAGTCCAAGGCAGTACCCATACTGGGAGGTATTCCAAATGCCAGCAGAGTCCATTGGACTGGAGTCAGCCAGAGGAATGGAATGGCAGAGATAGGAATCACCAGGGGCTACCTGGAAGAGAGAAGACTGCACGTGGAAAGGACTTTCAGACCTATGCCAGAAGGTATGTGAGGAAAGATCCAGTGTCCAGGGATCAAGATTGGAAGGCTGGACATCAGAACTGGATTACATACTGGCCAGGCTATACAGAGAGGAATTATGATAGCAGGAGAGGCTCAGGTATGAACACTGATCCAGACCCTATCTATAATAGTGAATGGCAGCAAGGGAATAAGCATTCTCATGATAGTGCCTTATTGAAAGACTCGTCTGTGCCAATGTATGATAGTGACCCTATGCTGATTGATGAAGGGGGAGATACAGCAGATGAAACTATTAATTACATGGACTGTTCTCTATCTAAATGCTATTGCTAGCTTTCTGTGAGCAAACACATCAGCCATCACAAAGAAACCTAACTTTGTTCTTTATTCTACTGCAAACAGCTCTTAAAGCAGGATTTGGGTTCACACAGTAGCAGCCAGCCAGCTAAAGGCTTTCAGCTGGTCAATTGATAGTAATTAAAGCTGCACCTGATTGTGTGTGTGAGCAAGGGAGAATCACTGCTGGGATCTGCGTGGAAAATAAGCAGAAGTTAACCTAACAAGCAAAGTTCATGTATTTCTTTGTGCCTTTTTATTTGGTAATTATTTGCTAAGAAAACATTAGCTAATTGCCTGACAAGCTGAAGGTTGTTTTCTGGTTTGCTTTGTGACTTTATGTTATCCATTTAAACACTGCAAGCAAGTAACCTCATTTATATTGCTACCAAGCATATTTGTGCTGGGTGAATTAAACCCCATCAATAAAAGAAGTATTTTATTGGCCTTACCACTGGTTTCACAACTCAATTATTGTCTTCAGCTGTGTTTGAGAGTGAATGAACTACATTACCCACAATACCTTGCAAGAATCATATGAATATATGCATCGTCAAGATTGTGTAAGTTCTCACCCTAGGCAGCCGTCTGACAAATGGCGTAGTTGTTCGGATTGCTTTTGCACCAAGAGGATTTATTTGCTGTGGATTACAAATAAAATTCAAGTTTGAAGTTGAAAGAAGATTTTTTCCCTCATCTGCACTTTGGAGGAGAAGTGGTTGTTCCAGGAAGCTGTCCCAGATGAAAAGACCCTGTGCAAAGCTGGATTCATCACTGAGACAAGGTAATATGTACCTGGGCATGTCTAGTGGTGGATGTGTGTAAGCACAGGGGGTAATTGAAAAAAAAAAAAAGTTGAAAAAAACACACCTGGTTGGAAGGTGCTGCACTTTGGTTTTTTTTTTTCTCTTATTTCTTGCAGGGGTCAAGATGGATCCGAGGGAGATGGCTCAGTGGATGGCAGCCCAATTTAGCAAGCAGCAGGAGCTATCACAGCAGGCCCAGGACACTGCTATGAAGGCCTTAATGGAACAGCAGAAACCAGTGCTTGATCTGGTGCAAGCTCTAGTTCAGCTGCAGAGCCAAAGTGGAACAGATGCAAGACCAGCAGTTAGTACTGGTACACCACATGTGGACAGTGTGGGACTCAATCAAGGGATTGTGGCATTTAATTTTGGGAAATTAACTCCAGATGATAATGTTGATGATTTTCTAGAGTCTTTTGAAAGAGTGGCACAGGCTTTAGCATGGCCAGAGACCCAGTGGGCAGTAAGGCTGGCAGCCTCATTAACTGGAGAGGCACTTGCAGCCTACAGAGCAATGCCAGCAGCCCAGGCTTTGATTTATAAGGATGTAAAGGCAGCTATTAGAGATCGCCTAGGGTTGTCTATTTCAGAGTATAGGCGAATGTTTAGAGCTGTTACATTGAAAGTGGGTGAGACACCGAGGGCTCTGAGTCAGAGAATCAGAAGTTTAGCTGTAAAATGGTTGGAGCCTGAGCAAAAGACAGTAGAAATGTTATTAGATATTATAATGCTGGAACAATTTATGCTTGGGGTACCTAAAGATTTGAATGTTTTTCTTATACAGCAAAATTGCCAAAATCTTGGCGAGGCAACCATGCTAGCAGAGAGATTCTTGGAAGCCACGCAGGCTTGCCGTAGAATGGGTGGCCCTCTAAAGATGGATGCTGAGGCTAAGTGTGCTGTATCAGAAAAGAGAATAATTAAGAATGTTTCTAAAAATGAATGTACTGTATCAAACCAGATGACACAGTGGAATAGAAAGAAATGTTTCAAGTGTGGAAAAGTGGGACACTTAGAGAAGAGATGCCAGACACACACTAGTTTAATGGGTCTGGATTTAAAACAACCCAAGGAAGGATTTCTTTTGATGGTTGATGTGCAGAGAATTACCACAAATGCATTATTAGACTCTGGGGCAGACCAGAGTATGATGTCAAAAAGGCTTTGGAAGAGGATAGAGGCCCAAGAAAGATTTGTGCCTAGAACCCCTGAAAGCCAAGTTCACATCAGATGCATTCATGGTGCTGCATCATCATATCCCACCTATAGGCTAAAGGTTAAGTGCCTAGGGAAACAAGAGGAAGTCCTGTTACCAGTGGTGCCTAGGCTACCCTTTGATTTGGTTCTAGGAAGAGACTGGCCAAGATTTAAGCAGAGTCTAGTGGAAGGACTAGGAAAGAAGGAGGGAGAAGGTTTAATGGTAGTAGCTCCCGGGCCTTTATTTGGAAGTCCTCAGACCCCAGCTAAAAAGATGGTTAAGCGTCCAGAAGACCAAGCTACCCCAAAGCAGATATTCGTCCTAAAGTACCATAAGGTCTCCGAGAAGGCCCATGCTCCTAAGCGGGCAACCCCTCAATCTGCTGGGTTTGACCTGTGCAGCATAGAAAATGTGACTGTACCTAGCCAAGGGAGAGCCCTGGTTGACACCGGTCTCCAAGTGGAAATACCAATTGGATGTTATGGGAGAGTAGCCCCAAGGTCCGGATTAGCCCTTAAATATTTCATCGATGTGGGTGCGGGAGTAATTGATCCCGATTACAGGGGCAATATTAAAGTTCTGTTGTTTAACTTTGGACAGAATGAGTATCATGTGAAGACAGGAGACAAAATTGCCCAATTGATTTGTGAGAGGCTGGGATTTCCACCTGTGGAGGAGGTCACATCCCTAGAGAATTCTGAACGTGGAGCCAAAGGCTTTGGTTCTACTGATGTCAAAGGGGTTAAAAGCTTAGCTGCCACCTGTGCCCGAGAGAGGGAGGTGAGTGAAGAGGAAGATTTGGGACCCCAGGTATCTGATTGTAAAGAAAAATCAGAGCCCCAAATAGGTGAGGACCTGACAATGGTACAACAGGAAGAAATTAGGAAGTTGCTTAAGGAATTCCCAGATGTGTTGACACCCATACCTGGGGAGACCCATTTGGTGGCCCATGAAATAATAACTCCACCTGGGAAATTGGTTCGTCAAAGGCCATACCGCTTGCCTGAAGCCAAAAGACAGGAGGTAGTGGCACAAGTCCAGGAGATGTTGGACATGGGGGTAATAGAGGAGTCAAAGAGTCCCTGGAATAGCCCCATAGTCCTGGTGCCGAAGCCTGATGGATCCTTAAGATTTTGTATTGACTTCCGGCAGGTAAACGCCATATCAGTTTTTGATGCATATCCAATGCCAAGAATTGAGGAGCTGTTGGACCAGCTGGGACAGGCTCAATACTTAACCACCCTTGATATGACAAAAGGATATTGGCAAATCCCTCTTACCAGGGAGTCGAAGCCGAAGACTGCGTTCAGCACCCCCGTTGGCCTTTTCCAGTTCAAGAGGATGCCTTTCGGACTGCATGGAGCAGCGGCTACCTGCCAAAGGTTAGTGGATCAGGTACTTCGACCCCACCAAAGTTATGCTTTTGCATACATGGATGATGTCATAATCCATAGTAACACCTGGGCGGAGCATTTGAAGAGGATCAGGGCAGTCTTGTGCTCCATGAAGCAAGCGGGAATCACTTTAAACCTGAAGAAGTGTGCCTTTGCAAATAGGGAGGTAAAATACCTAGGCCACCTAGTGGGAAGAGGAAAAATTAAACCTCTATTAAGCAAAATAGATAGCATCAGGAATTTTCCTCCTCCAACAACAAAGAAACAACTAAGAAGTTTCTTAGGACTTATTGGATACTACCGCCGGTTTATACCGCAATTCGCAGAGAAAAGTGCCATTTTCACGGATATGCTGCGAAAGAATTGTCCAAACCAGATAAAGTGGACACCAGAAGCTGAAAAAGCGTTTTCAGTATTAAAAGAAAAATTGTGTACAGGACCGGTACTGAAAGGAGTAGACTTCAAGAAACCCTTTCTGGTTCAAACCGATGCATCGGATGTGGGGCTAGGAGCGGTCCTATCCCAGTGCCATGATGGGGAGGAGCATCCTGTGATGTACCTGAGCAGGAAGTTGTCACCGGCTGAACAAAAGTATTCCACGATAGAAAAAGAGTGTTTGGCTATCAAGTGGTCAGTGGAGGCGTTAAGGTTTTACCTTACAGGGAGAAAGTTCCAGTTGGTCACGGACCATGCCCCACTTAAGTGGTTGCAGCAAATGAAGAACCACAATGCCAGGTTGACACGCTGGTACATGGCCTTACAGGCGTTTGATTTCCAAATTGAACATCGTGCCGGGAAGTTACACAAGAATGCGGATGCACTTTCCCGTATTACGGACTGTAGAGAAGCAGTTTCACCAGTAAAACCAGTCCGTAATAACTTAAGCAGGGGGGTATGTGATAAGGAAGCTTATCATAGCTCAGGTAGGAGCTATAGAAAAGATGATGTGACTCTGAACAAGCAACCTGTCAGTTTTGGTAGAAGTAAGAAAACAGAGTTTTCACATAAAAGACTACCAGTCCCAGAATGCACCAGGTTTCCAGCAGCCATGAGAGGGGCTGAAGTGAGAAAACGTGTGTGCAATCAAGAGAGCTATGAGGTAATCCCTAAGCACTCATCTCAAAGGGCAGGGCCTGATTCAACACAGCTGCGCTGTGTTAGGGAGGAGCACACATTAGGACAGAATAAGAATAGAGCTTATTCTACAGATAATAGCTTCAGGAAGAGCTACAGAGACAGATACAGCAACAGCTTCAAGCTCAAGCACCAACATCATCTCGAGAAGCAGAAGCCAAGCCAAGCGGATAGAGAGAGAAGGAAACTCTCTGGAAGGAAGAGAAGAGGGGCCATTGGAAGGTCTGGGAGAGTCCAAGGCAGTACCCATACTGGGAGGTATTCCAAATGCCAGCAGAGTCCATTGGACTGGAATCAGCCAGAGGAATGGAATGGCAGAGATAGGAATCACCAGGGGCTACCTGGAAGAGAGAAGACTGCACGTGGAAAGGACTTTCAGACCTATGCCAGAAGGTATGTGAGGAAAGATCCAGTGTCCAGGGATCAAGATTGGAAGGCTGGACATCAGAACTGGATTACATACTGGCCAGGCTATACAGAGAGGAATTATGATAGCAGGAGAGGCTCAGGTATGAACACTGATCCAGACCCTATCTATAATAGTGAATGGCAGCAAGGGAATAAGCATTCTCATGATAGTGCCTTATTGAAAGACTCGTCTGTGCCAATGTATGATAGTGACCCTATGCTGATTGATGAAGGGGGAGATACAGCAGATGAAACTATTAATTACATGGACTGTTCTCTATCTAAATGCTATTGCTAGCTTTCTGTGAGCAAACACATCAGCCATCACAAAGAAACCTAACTTTGTTCTTTATTCTACTGCAAACAGCTCTTAAAGCAGGATTTGGGTTCACACAGTAGCAGCCAGCCAGCTAAAGGCTTTCAGCTGGTCAATTGATAGTAATTAAAGCTGCACCTGATTGTGTGTGTGAGCAAGGGAGAATCACTGCTGGGATCTGCGTGGAAAATAAGCAGAAGTTAACCTAACAAGCAAAGTTCATGTATTTCTTTGTGCCTTTTTATTTGGTAATTATTTGCTAAGAAAACATTAGCTAATTGCCTGACAAGCTGAAGGTTGTTTTCTGGTTTGCTTTGTGACTTTATGTTATCCATTTAAACACTGCAAGCAAGTAACCTCATTTATATTGCTACCAAGCATGTTTGTGCTGGGTGAATTAAACCCCATCAATAAAAGAAGTACTTTATTGGCCTTACCACTGGTTTCACAACTCAATTATTGTCTTCAGCTGTGTTTGAGAGTGAATGAACTACATTACCCACAATACCTTGCAAGAATCATATGAATATATGCATCGTCAAGATTGTGTAAGTTCTCACCCTAGGCAGCCGTCTGACAAGTTCTCTCTGCCTTTTGGGTAATTTCCCCTGCACCTCGCCCTTCAGTTCAGACTCTCCATATGGTGGAAGGGAGCAAAGCTCTATAGCCCTCTTCTTTTTATTTCTTCCCCTTGAATTTGCATCACTTTGTTTTACAAAATTCACAAATCCTAATTCTAACAATTTATAAGTACGCAAATTACTTTACTTACATCCATTTATATTTTATATGTCCCATTTCACCATTTTTTCAACATTTCAACCTGCTCCAATTTTATCCATTCAGACATCATGATCCATCTTCAGCCATAATTCAGACAGATCCAGCATGCTCTATGTCTACACAGGAGTGTAGAACCTCTTCATTCAGCTTTCACAGTAAGTCTTCAATTTTACTTGCTACAATAAACAGTTGAATTATAAGAGACAGGGTCTATTTTTGGATGTGAATTTGTTTAATGTTATATCAGGAAACACAGCATGAGCACAGGACAGTAAAAGGGTGGTCATAAATGATTTTGCCACAATTGAGCCAGTGAAGAAACTCAGGACTATACCAAGCCAGAAATGCGCCCTGTGCAAGCAATAAATATGGTGTCCCCCTCCACCCAGCCACGTGTAGTAACTCACTATTTTTGAACTTCCTGGAAGCCCAGTGATAATAACAGAGCTTCTTTCACACAGCCCTTGTTATGGCCCTGAAAAAATTGAATTCATAAAGGCTGTGGAAAACGCTTTATCAAAAGAATCACTCATTTAAGGGGTAAAAATGCCAATGCTGTAAGATCCTTCCTTCAATGAGTTTGGGAAAGAACACAATGATTAGAGTCAAGATCAGTAACAAGGTGGTAGCATGCTTAAACCAAGCTGATAAATATTTTAAAAGAAAAAGTATTTTTCTGCAGCTTTAAGCCATTAGCTATGCCAGATTTCAGGTGCTAAAGCTCTCTGTTTATCCAAGCCCCACTTCCTCTGGCCAGTGTAATCTGAGACCTTTGTTGCTTGTTGCAACTGCTTCAGTATACAGGCTATGGAACAGTCTAATAAAATTAATACAAGTGCTACAGATATGAATACTTCAGTAAATATGCAGTCAGATTCAAAAGATTAGTCACAGTACAGGAACATTCAGAGCCCCCTTCATAAAGGGAAAATTGGTTACCTACAATCTATTAGCTGTTATCTGCAATGGATGCAGACAGAATATATGATCATATTGAGTTCAATAATATCATGGCAATAGAGCAAAAGGGCAATAAGAGGGGAGCATATGGAACCAAGGACCAGTTAATGTTGAATAAGGCCATCATGGCCAGTGCTAAGAAAAGCAGAAATCTCAGTATAGCATGGATTGATTATAAGAAAACCTTTGACAGTGTCCACACTATTGGATAATAAATTGCCTTGAAATGTATAAAATAAATCCTGGTTTGATAGAGTACATTGAGTTCACCATATCAGTGTGGCAAACCACACTCTTTTTGAAATCTGAAGATGGTCAGTACATCATTCCTAACCTTAAAATCCGGCAAGGAATGTTTCAGGGAGATTCCCTGTTGCCACTTCTGTTTTGTGTAGCACTTAATCCAATGTGTACTCTCATCAACTCTTTGGGATACAGATTTAGCCTGAATCCTAAGGAAGATAACAACCCAGAAGCAACATCCCATCTACTATTTGTAGATGAATTGAAGCTCTACAGTTCCAGCGACCAACAATTAGCAGAGGAACTCTGTGTGGTGAAAAGCTTTTCTGATTACATCAGGATGACGTTTGACCTTGACAAGTGTGCTAAGGCAACTCTTTTAGAGGAAAATTGAGCAAAATGGAAAACATCTCCCTTGCTAAGGGCTGTGATATCAAGGACCTTGAACAGAATGGCATGTCTAAGAATCTCGGAGTAAAGGAAGGAATGACACTCAAAAAGAAATTACTGAGAGAGAAGATAAGTAAAGAATAATACAGGAGATTAAAATCATTATTGAAAAGTGCTTTAACATCTTGGAATAAGATATAAGCTATCAATCAAATGGCAATTCCTGTACTCTCATACAGTTTTGGAATTGTGGACTGGATTCTTAAAGATCTTGAAAAACTGGATGTGTGAACAAGAAAACTCCTCCATGCCCATGAAGTAATTTACAAGAATCTGTGTATGCCAAGACTATACATTCCTAAAGCTAAAGGAGGGCTAGTCCTCACAGAGATTGATTATATCTACAGAGCTACTATTATAGGCCTCCAGACCTACTTGACAGCATCATCGGATCTAAAATATGCAAAAAGTGTTGAAATATGAAAGTAAACATCCAGAATCTGTCTCTATCATCAAACTTGGATAAGAGTTCCAGTGACTAAAAGGAATGAATGAGAATCCACAAGCACACACAGGAAAGGAAGCCACAGAATTTGCAAAATAAGAGAAAAAACTCTTCAAAGAATTAGCTCAGAAAATGAGGAAAAACAAGTGGCAAATGCACAAATACAGTGGAGAATGCAAAATGCTACTCCAGGAACCCTTTGTTGATCAAGAACAGATATATGAATGGTTAAGAAGAGGTGAACTCAAACTGAAGGATGAGAGACTGATAGTTGCAGTCTCAGACAGTGGATTATAGATGAGATGGTTTATAGTGAGCATTGAAAAAACGGGCAAAACAGACATATGTCAGTTCTGTAAGAAAGACCTGGAAGCAGTGACTCACCTCATAGCTGGCTGTGAAGTTCTGAAGGTGGAAAATTTCTATACAGAAAGGCACACCTCATCCTTTGGAAACTCAGTAAATACTACAACATTATTGTCCCTCAAAAGCACTGGGGTCATGACCCTATGAGAATTACAGAGAATGAAAAGGTTATGATCACCCGGGACATTCCTATTCAGATGGATAAGAAACTGGATGTGAGGAAACCTGATATAATGGTAAAGAGAAAAATACCAGAATGGAGATGTTGGTTCCACATGATTATTTTGTGAATCACGTGGAGAAGCAAAATATCCTAAAGTACCAAGAAATTCAGAGACCAAGAAAATATGGCAGAAATATGTCCCATTGTTTTGGGAGCCACAGGCTTGATAAAGAAGAATTTCCAGGCACATCTTGACATATTACCCATACCTGTTACATCTTTTGAATTCCAGAAGAAAGCTCTCTTTGGCATGATACAAGTAGTACACCGAGCATTAGCAGTAAATTTGAGGGACTGAGAACTTATGCCATATACCCTGGCTTAGAAGTGAGATTCCTGACTGTCATGGTATGGGCACTATTCAGGGTGAATCGTGGTTTGATATGTGGTCTCAAAAACATTGGCATGCTCACTATTACACCACCTGTACCACTGACTTTGTGGTTTATCTGATGATTTGCCCTTGCGGTCTAAAGTATGTTGGTTGGACCATTTGACTTTTAAAGTGCACTTATTAGAGCATGCCTCCCATTTGCATACTAAAACTTTATCAGCTCCCTTGGTTCAACACAGTCTTCACTTTGATCATTCATTTTCTCAATTTCAATGGCGAGTTATCGATTGGGTTTCCCCTTCGGTACTGGGGGGAGATCGTGAGGCTGTTTTGCAGCTGCATGAACAGTGTTGGATTTTTCAGCTACATTCTGTGACCCTGTTGGGGCTTAATCAAGAATTTGAATGACACAGTCTTTTGTGAATTAGAGCCGACTTGTTAGGGATTTGCACTGTTGCT
The DNA here is from genome assembly GCA_033557465.1 of Ichthyophis bannanicus. Lineage (NCBI taxonomy): Eukaryota > Metazoa > Chordata > Amphibia > Gymnophiona > Ichthyophiidae > Ichthyophis > Ichthyophis bannanicus. The sequence goes on from CM066035.1 coordinate 370,120,997, forward strand.
TTCCCCTTCTAATTGTCTTTGGCAGTAACCTATCGGTGATTGCAACGTAACACGCCGGTCTTTTTAAAGGATTTCCACTGGTTATTGGTCCTTCCATGATCCTTGGAATTTAACGTGGTGAAGTTTTGGCCTGTCGCAGGGTCTTTTCAATGGATGGCAAACCCGAAACGCAGTGCTGTGTTGTATTTCTTTCCCCTATTAATGTGTTGTTCCTGGATTTGTGCCTTTGGAGGGGCTGAACACAAGCAAGTGACTAATTATATTTTATTGTCTACTGTTTTACTATTGAGAATGGATACTGCTTTATTGATTAAAATGATCTAGGTAGGGGTGTTTTCCTCACCTTGACCGCAGCCGACATTAACTCATCTATTATTGAAATTTGGTATTTTGATTCTTATGCAGTTTAATGTTCCCAGTGTGATTTTTGTGAGAACTGGGGTTTCCTATTGGGTGTTTCTGGGTACCCTTTTCTCTTAGCCCACATGGGAATCAATTAGTGAAGCAAAAATATGAGGCAGGCAGCAAGAGGCTCCTCTCTGAGCTAAACAAAGTGTGGTAAAAGGTAGAGAAAGATATGTCTGAGGTCTCAGAATCTCCTACAAATATTAGTTATCACACATAGCGCCTTCAGGCTATCAACACTATTTACTTCAATTAGAAAGTAACCGGGTAGCCAGACCCGGCGCTCACCCTTTCATTATACCTTGCTTCCCTCCCCCCCCCCCCCCCAGACTCTTAGCCCCTTATTCCAACAGCATTTCTCTTTTCATTTCCCACAAATTACTCCGATAGCAAAGTATGGTAACAACTGGTCGCAGCTTTATTTCCCATAACAAAAAAACCATAACAGGAACAATGATCTCACAACCCCCCCCCCCCCAGCGGAGCGATGCGTCACCAGCCATGCTACTAGCAAAGCGATCTCGCCTCCGCTGTATCCATGGTCACACCACCGGCAACATTCCGACCAGCCCTATCCGACTTCGCCATATTACTAGCAAAAGTCTTCCAGGGGTAGTCCGGGTCGAGGGCACCCCGCCCCCGTCCCGAGTCGCCTAAGGCTCCGGACCCCGGAAACCTCCGGGATCCCGCCTCACCCCCCCCAGCTGTGACACCCCTACACCAGCCTCGCTACCGCAAAGGCTGGGTGGGCGGGTGGGCTGCCGCGCCTCCCGCCAAACTGCCTGTGCTCTGGCGAGTCTCCCGCACGCCAGAGCACATGGCTGCCTGCACCCTGATTGGCTCCGCTCGCCCCCCTCCAGGAGCAGAGCCAATCAATTTAAAAAATGCACCGCGTGCACGGCCCGCGTGGCCCCCATTCCTACCCCCCCTCCACCCCCATGCACGAGCAGGGTCCCGCGCCGGGCAGAGCACCCGGTTACGAGCAGGCGCCAGGACCCTGCCCGTGCCTTTATTCATATCTCAACTTTCTCACAAAATATAACACTAAGGAAAGATTAGCAGTAAAAGATCTTCAGAAGATTGAAGACCAGAAATATAAGCTCTTGGTGGTAGCTACCTTAATAGAAGAAGAGAGTAAAAATGAATCCATGAAGGAAGTTATGTCACTGCTCTCTGGCTCTTCTAGGCATATGCCTAGATCTGCAAGGTAACTAAGGTCAGTGCACTCAAATCACTCCACAGTTATCTCAACTACTGCAAGAGCCCGTGCTGAAGCAGAAGCTATAAAAGCTCATGCCCACTTTAGCCAACAAGTGGCTGCTCTGAAATTAGAGATAATTATGTAGCCCGCCCCCCCCCCCCTCGTCGCACGTGCCCGGCGTCCTCCTCCTCGCCCTTGCAGGCGACCTGATACCGCACGCCCTGATGTAGCTTCCTCTCGTGTAGTCGGTGGCCGTCGGGCGTCGGCACCAGACCTGCAAAGCGGGCCAGGGAGGTGGGGGGGGGGTTGTAGTGCACACCAGTACCTTCAAAAGGTACCGGGGAAAAAAGAGGTAGTTTACAATGGGTAAACTTAGATGTTAAGAATAAAATTTAAAAAAACGAAGCTACAGCAAGGTATCTTAATATTTATTTCTCGCAGGTTCTAACACCTTACTGTACCTTCAGCTGAATTAATCTTTCTATTCAGTCAGATGAACATAAGAGAATAACCCTTCTTGCATTTCAGTATTTATTGTATTAACAGATAATATTAATTAACAACAACCACAATTCTTTACAACTCTTATAAAGTTTTCTCTAAGTTTTCTAAACAATTGCACAACTATTCTGACTATGCAGCATTCCAAAGTTTATTTCTCTCTCAACCTTCTATAGTTGTCTTCTGAATTCAGAACTTCTTGTAACTTTACTTTCCTTTATAACAACAGCATATTACAAAACTAACAAACAGGAAGTAGTTCTCTCTCTCTTTTCTTACTCTCTTTTTCTCCTTTGTTTATACTACAAAACTGTCCAGAGCTTCACTTAGCTTTTTCCTGACATTTGTGGACGATGTCTTTCATCCGGATGACTGTGAAGGTTGAAGAGTTGGGGCCCAGAATTCGCGCAGGAACACTGCTCCTCAGGAACCTTGGAAATCTGGTGACCTGTCTCCCTATCTTAAAGAAAATAACAGGAGGCAAAACCCTAACTTTCTACTTCTGTTTTCACAACATTCCAATGTATTATTGCTCTTCAAAATAAATTTATTTCCCTAACTAATAAAAATAAAATTAATCAAAGTCCCTAACTAAATTTCACCTGACAGTACTTTAATCCCTATGCTGAAGTGCTTACCAAACTCTCTTTTGACATAACACACCTTGTATCTAATCTTACTCAGTCTTCAAAACTCAGAATGGCAGTTGTCTATAACCATTCCACAATGCTTAGGGGTCTGTTTACTAAAGGCCGGTGTTGTGCGGTCCGCGGTACCGAGCGGGTGCCGTATAAGGAGTGGGCGTTCCGTCGTGAAGAACAGAAGCTGTGATTGACAGATGCGCTAAGGTGCGCGGCGCCCGTGTGGTTAGTGCCCTGTGACATTACGGCGTTTGATCTGTGCACATAGATCACACTGCTCACGGTTTTTGGGCTTCCACTATTGTGCTGCACATTGCTGACGGAAACGGTTTCTTTTCCCTGCACAGCACCTCTAACGCGAGTGTTTCACTGGCGGTAAATTTCTTTGCAGATTCGGGCACGCTCCTGTGCGGCGAGTCTCTCCCCTCCCACATTCCGCCCACTGACCCCGTCTCTCCGCCCCTAGGGGGCCTTCCTCCGCCCTCATTTCGCCTTGGCACGCCTCTTTCGCACATTACCGCCCCGCAAATGTGCGCGTTGTCGGCGCACGCTTGCGGGACCCGTTAATGTGCCGCGCACTCGTACGGGGCGCTTAAGAGCACTTAAATACATCTTTTAGAGCGCTCATGTGCGCCCCGTACAAGTGCGCCGTTTAGTAAACAGACCCCTTAGCCTCTACACATTTCTGTTCCAAAGCTATACCAAAGCTGTACCAATACTGTACCAATACTCGTGAAACAACAAGTTCCTGAATTGTCCTTGACAAAGAAAACCTGTTCACCAATATTAGTCTACCTTTAACAGAGCTTTCTTTCAAACATTCACTGTCACAAACAAAGCAGTTTTTAAATACATTCCAAGTTTCTGCCTTTAACTCTCTCTGTCACAGCAGGAAATTTCTTAGTGTGCTGATTGGCTTTATGACTTCAAACACTTCAAAATACAGATTACTAAAAACACAGCTCTGCTTAAGAAACCTCTAACAATTACACTCTGTCTGTTTCTAGCAGAGAACTCCCAAGAAAATCTTTGGTAAAACCTCTGGTTTCACAACCAACAGAGGCTCCACCTACACTGTTCAAAACCTCTCCTCATCAGGACCATCTCCAGTTAGCCTGAAGGCTCTAAACCAGGGGTCTCAAACACGCGGCCCGCGGGCCGCATGCGGCCCGCGAGAGCATTTTGTGCGGCCCGCGACCCGCGAGTATCCTTTCTGCAATTTTTGCTACTTTTACTCACTGTTTTCCGGCTTAGCGCGATTCCCGGGGCTGCATACAAAGTTGGGTTGCATGACCGCGTCACGCGCCTGCCCTCCACCAATCAGGGACAGGCAGAAAGAGGAGAAAAAGGAGGAGGAGGGGGGGCCCGGCCCAGAAGCAGTCTGAGCAGCCACGAGGTATCAGCGGTTTATGAAGCATCGCCTGCTTGGAGGAAGGATCGCCTGCTTGCACAGCTCTCGGCAGGTAAGGAAGCAGTCTGCCCAGAATTAAGCCAGCCCTGCCTCCCTCAGTCCCTCTCCTCTTCGGCTTAGAACCGCGAAGGGAGGAAATTTCAGCCGGCTTAACAGAGTCCCGAGGGAGGAACTCTCCCTTCGCGGTTCTAAGCCGAAGAGGAGAGGGACTGAGGCAGGGAGGGAGGGAGGGATGGCTCTGCGGGGGGGGGGGGGCCGGTGATTCTTGCTGAGGGAGGGAGGGAGGATGGATGGATGGATGGGGGGGGCTGTGATTCTTGCTGAGGGAGGGAGGGAGGATGGATGGATGGATGGGGGGGGGCGGTGAGTTTTGCTGAGGGAGGGAGGATGGATGGAGGGATGGGGGGGGCTGTGATTTTTTCTGAGGGAGGGAGGGAGGATGGATGGATGGATGGGGGGGGCTGTGATTTTTGCTGCTGCTGCTGCTGCTGATGATGATGGATGGGGGGGGGGGGTCAGAACTGGTAATGTGCTGTGGGCTGGGGGTCAGAACCATCACCATTTCTGAACCCCCCAGCCCCACAGCACATTACCAGTTCTAAACCCCCCAGCACATTACCAGTGTGCTGTGGGCTGGGGGGTCAGAACTGGTAATGTGCTGTGGGCTGGGGGTCAGAACCATCACCATTTCTGAACCCCCCCAGCCCCACAGCACATTACCAGTTCTAAACCCCCCAGCACATTACCAGTGTGCTGTGGGCTGGGGGGTAGGTCATGTATTGTTCTCTGAAATGTATTGATTTAATATTTGCAGTGTTGCCTTTTGATAGGTAGGGTCTGGTGCTTTGTGAGTCCTGGTAGTGCTGTTATGATACGGGGGGTTTGCTATGGGTTCTAAATGGGCAGTGTTAGTAGTAGTTCCTAATGTGCCTGGCGGTTGGCACTGGATTATAGTAATTTTCTAGTCTTTCTTTATCCATGCACTCATTATGCAACATTATGCAAATATTTATGCAAATGAGGCCCCTTATGCAAATGAGCCCCCCGTGTCTTATGCGGCCCCCGGGTTACTTTACAAGTCCTCATTCGGCCCTCAAAGCAATTTGAGTTTGAGACCCCTGCTCTAAACCCAAACTCCATTTTCACACTTCCAATACAATGTATCTCCAATAGATACTCTTACAAATGCATAACAGCACATCTTCAAACACAATTCAAACTGCTGTTTTCCTCACTCAGGATTACACAAAAAAACAAACAAACTTCAGTCTGTACAACTTCAAGCACAAGACTTCTCTCTGTTCAAAGAAATAAATATACTTCTGTACACAAACAGACTTCTCCCTTTTTCAGAAAGCAAACCCTTTTTCTTTCTTGCAGTTCCTTTTCAGTTTCCCTGCCTTCCTTCTTCAGTTTCAAAAAACAAACAAACAGTAAACAAAACAACTTTCTTACTGATGTTGTCAATGAAACCAAAACTCTGCTGACATCATGCATCTGTTTCCTTAGATTCTCTAACCAATCAAAAACATGTTTACGAAATATGCAAATAAGCAATAGAACCTAAACCAAATGCTGCAGGAGAAAATCAGTTTTACTTTTCAACTGCACATCTCATTAAAAAGAATGGCACAAACTCAACCAGGATGTTTCAGATAAATAAATCCTCTCCAGACAATCCAAAATCCACAACTCTTTAGAACTCAGCTAACTCACACATTCTAATACATCCAAATGTAAATGTGCACACTCCTTGGGCACCGCACAGTCCCAACAAAAACTTAACCTCACAAGGTACTTAACCCCCTCTCAAACAAACTTAACCCCACGGGGGGGGGGGGGCGGTTTACAATTAAAAGAAGAGGAATAGAGGGCAGCTGCAGAAGATGCTTCTAAAGCCACTTCTTTCATTGCTGCTAATACTGCAAAGCTGCTGTTGATGCTGCTGCTGCACACAGAAAGCCTGAGCTGGATGTCTCTCTGGAAGTGCTGCAACAAGAAAGTGAGGCAACTGCTGTTGAGGCTCAGGCTAAGGCCCTGGAAGTAATTACAGGGCAAAATGGTGGGAAGAGCCAAATCAGCCACATTGTTTCACACATGAAAGACCATGTTCTAAGTCTTATCTCAGGACATGCCAGTTCATGCACACAGTCTGACCCAGAAGGCATCAGGTCCAAGAAAAGTCAGCCTAATGTGCACCACCATGGACATTAATCACTACTATAGTGATCCACATGCTCACATGCATACAGAGTTATGACAGCTTGATTATTGCAATGCCTTATACAATGGTCTTTGCCTTCACTCCATCCAGTGCCTTCAACTAGAACAATCCACAGCAGCTAAGCTGATCCTCGGAGTCCATCACTTTTTTTTTAATTTATAAAGAGTTTCATTACATAATAAAAAACAAAATACCAAAAACGAAAATACACTATCACACGATAGTATATATAATCAAAAGTCCACATCAAGGGGCAGCTCCTTAACCACATTAAGCAAATGAACCGCATAATATATAAAAGCTCACAATACATAGTCAAGAAAACAACAATATATAATAGATTATTGTTCCCTATCTTTGAGAAAATTTAATAACTGATCCACTTAAAAAAAAACAAATAACGTTTACCCTGAAAAGCTATCTGACATTTACAGGGAAATTTAAGATAAAATAAGGCACCAATAGCTAACACCCGAGGGCGGATCTCCAAGAAAGCCTTGTATAACTTTAGAAACATCTGGAAATATCTGAATTACTTGACCACAAAACTTTTCAGTTTTCTTCTGAAAATAGGCTCGCAAGATTCTATCTTTATCCAACTCCAAAACAAAAGTGACCAACAATGTATCTCTAGAAGCAATATCATCAGAAGACACAAGAAACCCAGATAAATCCAATGTAGAAGATGCCAATTGATCATATTGAGCCCCCCCTAACATATGAACATCTTTAACCACTTTCCCTTTAGGTAGATAATATATCCATGAAACTAAAATATTTTCTATATCCTTAAATAACAAAACTTCCTTAAGGTATTTCTGTAACAAAAGCAAAGGAGAAAGATAGTGCGTCCGGGGAAAATGTAAAAAATGTAAATTCTTAGAACGCAAAGAATTCTCCAAAAGTTCATCCTGCTGATGTAGTAAACCAGAATCTTGAGTAAATTTAACAAAAACAGACTGTTGAGAGGAAATCAAATTTTCATGAGTTCCAGTAATTTTCTCCACAGAGGACAATCGAACCTCATGATCAGCTAGCTTCGTAACAGCTTCCCTTGAAAATGCTGTCACCTTCTGCAGAGAAACTGCTAAAACCAATTCCATTCGAGAAACAATAGACCAGATATCTTTTAACAAAACTTCATCTGGAGGAACCAATCTTTCACCAGAAGTAGGAAAAGAAATCACTGAAGGAAGGAGAGGTAGCAGGGTTTCTGAAGCTGGATCAATTTTCAAAAACGAATCAGGAAGTAAACTAGGACCGGTGCGATCCACCCCTTCAACTTCCAGGGGGGAAAACGCAGCGGAATTACCAAAAACAATTAACTCTTAACTGAGCTGAGCTAAACACTTACCATTAGCAGAGGTAGATGGAGATGCCGTACTCACAGTTGACATGTCCGCCGAGTCAGATGTTAAAGGTCCAGTTGAGGCCAGAGGGTTCCCAACATGAACATGGGCATCCATCGGGCCTATTACCTTGACCGCCTTTGACTGCACAGATTGTGGGTAGTGCTTCCTCCTCTTCCCCATAACAGGGGCACACCTCTGCACCAAGTGCCCCGAAGGGGCACCAAATGAGCGGGTCCTGCCCTTTTGGAATGCCCCCACGGGCACGCGCCCGCAACCGCGTCCCACGGTGGAGCCGGTGTTATATGGCCCTCCTCCAGTCCAGCGACCCAGTGAGGAGATAGGCAGGCAGGCAGAGAGCAGTTCAATCAGAAAACAGAGGTAAATGTAAAAATGAAGCTGCTCAGCATCCCGTGGTGGAGCCGGTGTTATATGGCCCTCCTCCAGTCCAGCGCCCCAAAGAGGAGCTAGGCAGGCAGGCAGAGAGCAGTTCAATCAGGAAACAGAGGTAAATGTAAAAATGAAGCTGCTCCCTCGGAGTCCATCACTTTGATCATGTCACCCCACTTTTCATTTCTTTACATTGGCTCCCTATTTCCTTCTGCTTGCAGTATAAAATTTTGATCATGGTCCACTGTGCTTATTTCACCTCCTTTCCTCCTTAATTGGCTTCCCTTTTATGTTCTTATAGGACCTCACATCACCTCAGTTCCTCCACAGCCACCCTTCCACCCCTCTGCCCGTGCCTAGAGGTTTCCTGATATTGTTCTTTCTCTTACCTTGTCCCCACTTTTGGAATTCCTTCTCTTTGGACTTGAGATTGGAACCCTCTCTACCAAAATTCAAGAGAGGACTTAAAACCTGGATTTTCCATCATGCTTTCCCTGATGTTTCATATGATTAATCTCCCTTCCTTCCTGTAAGACCCAGCCCTCATCCTTCCATTTTCCTCCATGCTTACACCCTTGAATCTACTACGATCCCTGTTTATACCCTTGCCTGTACTAGGCAATAACACAACAGTAAATTGTCAGTAGAGAAAAGCAGGGATAAACAAGAAAAAAACATTAGCTGACAAGCAAAAGGGCCCTAAATTGTGGCTAGCCTAAGTGAGAAAGGTACATTTTTCTGAAATAACCAGGTTTTAAGACCTTTTTGAACCTTTTGTAAGAGGATTCTATACCTAAGATCAAGGGGGTCATTTGTTCCATAGAAGAGGCTCTTTGCAACAGAAGGCAGTATTATGGGAATGTTCCTGATGAAATCTCCTATGGGAGGGAATCACTAAATAATTACCTTGTGAAGATCTAAGGATCTAGTAGGGTGGTAGGGGATTACATGAGAGGATAAATAAAGGGTTAAACCTTTTTAAAAGGCTTTATGGGTGAGCATAATGATTTTAAATTGGATACGGCATTTAACTGGTAACCAATGTTGCTCAAAGAGAAAAAGAAGAATCATGAGTCCTCTTTGCATGACATATCATTTTGATGGCTACATTTTGAATTTGAAGATGTTTAATCTGGTAAGATGGGATGCCTACCAACAAGGAATTATAGTAATCAGTCTTGCTAAGAATTACATAGAAAATAATTTTCAGGAATCTAGTATCGATAAATGATCTCAATGCTTTTATTCTGTGAAGTATAAGTAAGGAACCCTTCACAGTATAGGAAATGAAGGATAAAAAAGATAATTTGTTATCCAGAATCACACCAAGGGATTTGACAGAGTCATTAAATGGTAAAGGTAGACCATTAATATGAACTAAAGTTGGCCTGGGAGAATTATTTTCAGTGAGCCATAAAGCTTCAGTTTTATGAGGGTTTTGAACAAATTTGTGACAGGATATCCAGTTAGATATGGTAAGTAATGTGAGTTGTAGTTGAAAGGATGGTTTCCAAGAGTTGTGAGTGATCACAAGCTGGATGTCATCAGCATAAAAATAAGAGCTTATTCCAAGGCTTTGAAGAGGGTAACTAGAGAAGCAATAAAAATGTTAAGCAGTGTGAGGGTGAGTATCAAGCACTGGGAGACCCCACAAGAAAGGGGGTAAGCATTGGAGCAAGACCTTCTCACTCTACGCACCAACCATTTGGAACACTCTCCCTGACAATTTACAAGCGATCTCTGACCTTAAGGATAGTTCTATACTCTTATGTATTAACTCCCGAGTTCAATGTACCTGTATAGTATTCTTTGTTATGTTCTACTTCTCATGTTTCAGAGTGTCTGTTATCGCTAAACCACTTTGACTCTGAGATAAAGCGGTCTATAAAAATAGCTAAATAAATATATAAATAAAATCAATTTGTTTACAAAAGCTGCGCTCAGAGAAATAAACTCTAAACCATTTCAAAGCTGAATCTCTAATACCTATTTCTTGCAGACGGGAGAGCAAGATCGAGTGATCTACAAGGCCAAATGCAGAGCTCAGATCAAGTTGGATAAAGTGAATGTCCTTAAAGCTGTCTTGGTGACTGGCAATTTCATTAAGCACAGATACTAAGTCCGTTTCTGTGCTATGGCCTGTATGGAAGGTGAACTGTCGAGGGTGAAAACAGACAATTCCAGGAAACCTGCCAGTTGCTGTGCGACCGTTCTCTCTGCCAGCTTGGCTATAATTGGTGGATTTGAAATAGGACCATGTCAGATATTGACAGAGAGTGAGGGATTGCTTTTCTTAGGTACCAGATGAACTACAGATTGTTTCTAGGGAGATGGTCTCAGACTCAAGCTCAGACTAGAGTTAATAAGGTCCAGGAGAACAGAAGTAAAACCCTGTGAGGAGTGAAGAGGGAAAGTCTTCCGCTAAAACACCAGATGGGTTAATTTTTTCAATGGAAAAAAGAAGAATAGTGAACTGCTCAAGGGATCTTTTGTACTGGGCCCACTGCTTTTTAATATATTTATAAGTGACCTGGAAATAGGAACAAGTGAAGTGGTCAAATTTGCAGATGACACAAAATTATTCAAAGTTGTTAAATCAATGGAGGATTGTGAAAACTGAATGCAGACTTTGAGAAATTAGGAGACTTGGCATCCAAATGGCAGATGAAATTTAATATGGACAAGTGCCAATTTATGCACACAGAGCCCAATTCCAGAACATACTCATCCAGCCCACAGGCACGTTCAAATTGAAAAAGGGCCTGATTTAAATGTAATTTTGCAGCCACAAGAATAGATGCACCTGCGGTTTCGGAATCAGGGACATAGGCGTTTTTGGTGTGGTACGAACAAAGCACTATGGAGTATGAACCACAGCTATAAGCAGCAAACTGCTTTGTACGTCCCCGAGATCACTGTATTCTGAAAAGATGGACGTTTTTTATTCCACCCATCTCTGCTATATACCTGCGAATGGCCACAGCCCCCTGTAAAACGTGCATCTCCTAAGCTGCTCACTAACAGTGTTGTGCTGATGCAAACTACACAGGAATACTAATGATACATAAATGTTGATGCAAACTAGACTATATATACCAGTCTGTTGCATGCCCAGAACACTGCAAAGTAATCTCAGTGCAGTCTAAGGTAGTATAAAAGCAGGTAGAAAGTGATATGTTTTTCATGACATATTTTGCATCACAATATACATGACAGTAGAAGATAGCCTTAGTTAGGCTTGCATTTTTTATAGTCTGTACAATGCTAAGTATGGATCAGAAAAAAATCAGAAGAGATTCTCCATAGCGAAATGTCAAAACATAGCCCTGTCACTAATAAGAGACCCTCAGAATGGAAGCATTCAACAGTGCAAACAGCACTAATACATGCCCAAAAGCACCATCATCACTCTCTACAAATATGCACATTTTTAGAGACCAATGATAGTGCTTGCCACCCCCTGTTCTGCCCCTCCCACCCATGTGGCCATGTATGTGTAGGGTCACATGGTTTTGGAATATGGTTCTAGACGTTTTAGCAAGGAAAACATCTATCCTGCACGTCTTATCAGCTTATTCGTGTTCTGGAATGACCTCCTTAGGGAAGAACAGCCCAAATGATATGGACACATAGAGGATAAGTCTATAACCAGGTGCCTAGTTTTAGGCATTTAAGAGTATTCCTATCTTGAGCCATTTTTATAAAGAAAATCAAGACCCTACTTTTCTTTATAACATAGGAGTGTAAGTGTGAAAATGCGCATTAAGGGGCATGTTTACTAAGACTGGCACCAGTAATGCATAAGTGGATCGCATTACCAGGGCAGGACTTCTAGAAAACTGTAGAGGGGGTATACATCCATCTACTTGCAGTTAGCACAGGAAAAGTCATGCAGTAGCATGGAGACTGGACTGCGGGTGCAACTAACACCATACATAGAGGTGGCATTAGTTGAACACGTGCTACCTGCACTGAGCGTAGTTAGCACAAGCCACTAATAGCCATGTTAACCATGATATGCAGGGAACACCCATCCAGTTCCTGCCATGACAAGTGAGAGGTTTTTAGCATGGGACTCCCATGTTACTCTTTAGTGTGACGTCAAAACTTCCTGCTAACCTCACACTACCATAGTAGCACTGTTTAGTAAACATAGCCTTAAATCTAGGTGTGAGCACTTAGTAAACCAGTTATAGTACTTCACAGCTTATATGAGTAAATATGCCCTCTGCCCATTTGCATGCCCACAAGAAAGTGCTCGTGATTGGTCTTGCGTGCAAATTTGTGTCTGGCTGAAGTAGACGCATAAGTCCCCATTCTCATGCATAAGTCCTTGAAAATAGAAGATTTATGCATGTAAATGGCTTTTGTCTTTATACAGCTCCTTATAAAATTATCCTTTAGGTATAACCACCCAGGAAAAGGATCTAGGTGTCATTGTGGATAATATCTTGAAATCCTCTGCTTAGTGTTCAGCGGTGGTCAAAAAAGCTAATGGTATGCTAGGAATTACAAGGAAATGAATGAAGAATAAAACAAAACATATAATGCCTCAGTATTGCTCCATGCAGGGGCGGCTCAAGGCAATCTTCTGCCTGAGGCAAAGGATGAGATGGCAACCCTCCCCCAGTAGAGGGGGCGGGGCTTTTTCAAAATTCCAATCAGGGACTGAACCAAACCAAAAAGCTGATTAGATTTTATGAAGGAAAAGAAAGATGTTTGCACACCAAGGAACTAAAAGAGTGAGAATCACAGCACAGTTTATAAAACTAAATTATAACTCATTTTTATTTTGTTGTTATAAACTGTGTTATGGTTCTTGCTTTTTCTTTTGCAACATATATTTTGCATCCACAGAACCCCCTTCAACAGAGGGTGCAGAGCAGAACCAGGACATTCACCCACAGAACTCAATATCTTAAGAAAAAAAAGTCAAATTACTACAGTACAGTATAGATCTTTATATACAAACTCCATGTTAACAGAACACCTGGTCTCAGTCACACACTCAGAACACAGACCCTCACCAAGTACTAAATAAATTTTTTACAATTTAAAGTAAAATAAAAATATGTAGACAAAATTTAAACTGAAACCCCAAGAATCCAGACTCCGCATGCAGTGCAACATCAGATTAGAGATATAGTTCCCAGAAGGAGAGAGGACGTTTCAAGATGGCTGCTGAGTTTGCTTTCCCCACTAATGCCTAAACGCAAAGGCAAGTTGAGGGCTTTCCCCTCAGAGCCCCAGCTTTTGTCTACTGGTCCTATGGATCGTTTTGTGCTACTTACACAGGCACAGAAGCAGGAGATTCGCTCCAGTGTTGCGGCGACGGCGGAGGAGAGCAGTTCATCAGAGGCCTCTCTGTCTCCTGTTGAGAGATTGCTTCCGCTATGCCCTGCAATGCTGAACACTCACTCAATGGTTTTGGTGCCCCTCCCTTAGATGAAGGGAGTGGAGATGCCGGTAGAGGGGAAACTGCCTTGGTTAATGCTCAGCTGCCCCGCGGAGGCTCTGGGGAGGGTTTAGGAGCACAGCCACCTACTGAGGATTCAATGGTGTCCGGCCTGCAAGGTGAGGGGTTTAATCCTCAATCTCCTTCTATGGTGACTTCTACCCCTGCATTTTCTATTCCTTCTCGACCTAAAGTCTTCACGCTTGAGCTGATTTGGGAGGTGATTACTTCCCTATCAGAGGCAGTACACAGTCAGACCAGGACTTTGTCATCTCAGATCCAGGACAACTCAGCAAGAATTATCTCTTTGGAAACTGTAAGTGACGGTGTTAAATCTCAGGTTGAAGAACATGGTAGTCAACTGGTAACATTATCAGACTTAACATCTGCATTCATTAAGGACAATGTGGTGCTTCGGAATAAAATGTCAGTCTTGGAAAATTCTGCCAGAGCTGTGAATTTAAGGATTTTAAATTTTCCTAAGATGAAAGGCATCAGGGCCCTTGACATGTTTAAGAAATATCTACAGGAGGTGTTGAAAGTGCTGTCGGATTTAATTCCACCTTTGACAAAGGTTTATTATCTACCTCAGGGAAAAAAGAACCAGCGGACTCAGGAGAGCTTGCTAACTTGGATGTTTTAAATGTTTCTGATCTGTTCAAGGATTCTGATCCCGGGACGTGTGTTCCAGCTACATTGCTGGTGTCATGTGCGCTTGCCACTGATAAGGAATGGTTGCTGAAAATGTTCTTTAAAAAGAGGCTGGAGACTTTTTATGGTCTCTCTATTTCAATGTTTCCAGATATATCTAAAGAAATGCAAAAGAGGAGAAGGCTCTTTCTTCTTCATAAACCTGGGGTTCTGCAGATTGGGGGTTCTTTCTTTTTAAGATTTCCCTGTAAATGTTTGGTGATACTGTATATAAGTCAGTTAGATATGTATTTTTCCAGCTGGAAGATCTTGCTACGTTTATTAATGCTAAGTTAAAGGATAAAGTCTAGTCTCAGGGGATAATATTAATATCTCTCTTATTTTTTTGCCTGTGTACTCAGGGTTGGTCTTGTAATCTTCTTAATTTTGAATTTGTAAAGTTCTCATCTTTTGTGATCCCAGAGGTGCTCCTGCTTTGGTAACCATATGTTTTCTCTCTCCTTTTGAATTGTGGACTACCTGGGATCTTAGGTTTATTTTTTTTTCTTATTTGTTTTTCTCCTGCTTAAATGTACCTTTGTATCTCTGTTCATTCAAGAATGGTCTTGATGTTTATGTATAAATTCAATAAATATTAAATATAAAAAAAGAGATGTAGATCCCCCATACTGTATAAAATATAAAGATAGCACAAAGTCTAATCACTAAAATTAAATAAAATTATTTTTTCTACCTTTGTTGTCTGACCATCTTATTCTCTGATCATGCTGGTCCCGATCTGAGGCTTCTGTTTTCCTGTTTTCTCTTAGCTCTCTTTCTGTGGTCTATGGTCCATCTGCCATTTCTTATCTCTTCTTTTGTTTTCTTCACTTCTTTCCATCAGCCTATTTCCAGTCCTAGTAACCCTTCCCAGTATCAGCCCCTTTCCAATCTTCCCTCCCAGTACCTTCCAATGTCAACTTGCATTCCCAAAACTGCCACTGGGTCCATTCCCCCTCCTTCCCCACTGTCCAGCCCCTTCTAGTCCAAATATCATGCAGAGTGGAGGAGTGGCCTTGTGGTTGGGGCAAGATACTTCAGGACAGAAGGTCAGGGGTTCAAATCCCACTAGAGGACAGCAACCTTGGGCCAGAAGGACTGGGTTTTCTAGTCCCACAGGTGCTCCTTGTGGTCTTGGGCAAGCCACTTAACCCTCCATAGCCCATGTTCCCTGTAAAATAGTTATCTCCAAGTTATAATGCCCTGTTCAATGTAATTTCAGTTTGTTCAATATAAACCACACTGATGCAGAATAGTGCAGTATATAAGAGAATATAAATAAGTAAATCATGGCAGCCCCTCTCAGATCCACTCTATTCCAGTTCCATTCTCCCATCCCCTTGTATCAGTCCATTTGTAGCCCTAGCCCCCAGTTTTTTTCCAGGGCCAGCAGCTCTATCCTCCCCTCCCCACCATCAGCCCATTCCCAGTCAAAGCCCCCCCGCAATCAGCTCACTTCCAGTGCTAGTCCCCCCTCATCCCCATTACCAGTGCTAACCTCCACTAATCAGCCCGTTACCAGTCCTAGCCTCCCCAATCAGCTAATTTCCAGTGCTAGTTCCCCCTCAGGCCATTACCAGTGCTAGCCCCCCTAATCAGCTCATTACCTGTCCCAGCTCCCCCTCAATCAGTCCATTCCCAGTCATAGTCTTCCCTAGTCAACCCATTACCAGTCCTAGCCCCCTTGATCTGCCCATTACTAGTGCTAGCCCCTCCCTTCAGCCCATTATAATCCTAACCCACACTGTCTCTCCCCTTTGTCTGAGGCGAAATATGAACTGGCGCCCCCCCCCACACACACTCTAGAGGAGGCGGGGCTTTTTCAGAAATCCAATCAGAGACTGAACCAAACCAAAAAGTTGATTAGATTATATGGAGGAAATGCAAGATGTTTGCACATAGGGCCTTATCGAGCTGCAATCACACCCTGTGCAACTTGCAGCTCGGGAAAACCCCCCTCCCCCCATACCTCCATCCAGCGCTGCCTGCTCTTTCCCTGCTGCTACTGCCCTCTGTTTTTTTCATGGCGGTGCTGGCAGCAGGGAAAGAGCAGGCAGCGCTGGATGGAGGTATGGGGAGGAGGAGGGGGGCATGTGCCCGATCTGAAAGGCCTCCGGCACTTTAAGCAGATCTGTCCCTCCCTACTCTGACATCGTGTCGGAGGTGGGAGGGACCAGTCCTGTTTAAAGTGCTGTGAAAAGGCTTGGGGAGCACATTTCGGCTGCCTGCTATTGTCCTGCCAGCGGTGGCAGGGCAACAGCAGACAGCCGAATTGTGCCCCCAAGCCTTTCCGCCCTGTGCGGCTACACCTCTTACACAGGTCTAGGTACGGTCCCGTTTGCACATCAGGGAACTAAAAGACAGCAAGAACCAACAGCACAGTTTATAAAACTAAGTTATAACTCATTTTTATTTTGTTGTTACAAACTGCATTATGGTTCTTGCTTTTTCTTTTTCAACATATATTTTACATCCACAGTAGATGCAGAGCAGAACAAGACATTCACCCACAGAATTCAATATTAAAAAAAAAATCTGATTCTGATCATCTCACTAACAACAACAACAACAACCACTATTCTCCAGTACCAGACATATTGTGAACTAATACAAAACCCTACAACAAAGAACAAACCTACCATACCATAACAGCACAAACTTCCAAAGCTCACATAAGGAGCCCATCCAAAAAAAGCATCACTATAAATAGTACAGTGGACCCTGGAACATCCATACACCTATTTGAAAAGCTGAACAAGTCAAATTACTACAGTACAGTATAGATCTTTATGTACAAACTCCATGATAACAGAACACCTGACCTCAGTCACACACTCGCAACATCGACCCTCACCAAGTACAGAAGAAGTAACCACAAGCTAAAGTAAAAATAAAAATATGTAGACAAAATTTAAATTGAAACCCGAAGAAGTCAGAGTCCATATGCAGTGCAACATCAGATAAATAAGAGATGCAGTTCCCCAATACTGTGTAAAATATAAAAATATCACAAAGTCCAATCACTAAAATTAAATAAAAATATTTTTTCTAGCTTTCTTGTCTGACCATTTTATTCTCTGATCATGCTGGTCCCGATCTGAGGCTTCTGCTTTCCTGTCTTCTCTTAGCTCTCTTTCTGTAGTTTATGGTTCATGGAAACCCAGTCTGAGACGTGGACAGCAGTTGAAGGACTTACTTTATTGATCTAAAAAAGCCTATGGCCCGACACAGGCCGTGTTTCGTTGCCTTCTTCAAGTCCTTCAACTGCTGTCACGTCTCAGACTGGGTTTGTATTAAGCACATGGACTCGTGCTAGCTTGGTTGGTTTATGGTTCATGGTCTATGGTCCATGGTCCATCTGCCATTTCTTATCTCTTCTTTTGTTTTCTTCACTTCCTTCCATCAGCCCATTTCCAGTTCCAGTAACCCTCCAGTAACCCGTCCCATTTCCAGTTCCAGTAACCCGTCCCATTTCTAGTCCTCCCCTCACAGTACCTTCCAATGTCAACTGCCTTGCATTCCCACGACTGCCACTGGTGTCCATTTCCTTCCAATCCCTCTACTTCCCCACTGTCTAGCCCCTTCTAGTCCAAATACCATCCCAGATATCAGCTGACGTCCACTCTCAGTGCCACCCCCCCAGTCAGTTCCTTTCCATTCGCACCACCCTCTGGCCATCCCCCTTCCAGTGCCATTTGCATGTCATCTCCCTTCCAGCCTCCTCCCCATTACCCAACCACCTACCACTCCCATCCCCAAGTTTCAGCTCCCTTCCAGTCCCACTTCAGTACATCCCAGATGTCAGCTCCTTTCCAGCCTCCTCCCTCCCCCATGTCAGTTCCCTTCCTGCCTCCTCCTTCCCCTGGCAGACCCTCTCATTATCCTCTCCCTTCCAGTCCTTTTCTACCATCCTCCCACATGAGCCCATTTGTAGCCCTAGCCCCTAGTTTTCTTCCAGGGCCAGCAGCACTTTCCTTCTCTCCCCCATTAGCCCATTTCCAGTCCTAGCCCATTTCCAGTCCTATTCCCCTTATCAGCCCATTCTAATCCTAGCCCCCCAATCAGCCCATTACCAGTCCTAGCTTATTTCTGGTGCTAGCTCCCCATCTGCCCATTACCTGTCCTACCCCCCCCCACAATAAGTCAATTTCCAGTACTAGCCCCCTGATCAGCCCATTTCCTGTCCTAGCCCCCCTAATCAGCCCATTTCCAGTTCTAACACCCTATAATCCCATTTCCAGTCCTAGCCCCTCCTCCCGGTCAGCTCATTTCCAGTTCTAACCTCACCCCATCAGCACATTTCTAGTCCTAGCCACCCCCAATAGCCCATTACCAGCCCTAGCTCTCCTCCCGATCAGCCCATTTCCAGTTCTAGCCCCCTCCATAGCCCATTATCAGTCCTAAACCCCATCATCCCACTTCTAGTCCTAATCCCCCTATCAGCCCACTTCCAGACCTAGCCCCCCATAGCCCATTACCAGTCCTAACCCCCCTCCATCAGCCCACTTAACCCCCTCATCAGCCCATTTCCAGTCCTAAGCCCCCCATAGCCCATTATCAGTCCTAACCCCCCCATCAGCCCGTTTCCAGCCCTAATCCCCCCATCATCCCACTTTGACCTAGCCCCCCCATAGCCCATTACCAGTCCTAACCCCCCATTAGCCCACTTAACCCCCCATCAGCCCATTTCCAATCCTGACCCCCATAGCCCATTACCAGTCCTAGCCCCCCCATAAGCCCACTTCCAGTCCTAACCCCCATCAGCACACTTCCAGTCCTAACCCCCCCATCATCCCATTTCCAGTCCTAGCCCCCCATAGCCCATTTCCAGTCCTGACCCCCCATCAGCCCACTTCCAGTCTTAACCCTCCCCCATCAGCCCATTTCCAGTCCTAGCCCCCCAAAGCCCATTACCAGTCCTAACCCCCCACCAGCCCACTTCCAGTCCTAACCCCCCATCAGCCCATTTCCAGTCCTAGCCCCCCATAGCCCATTACTAGTCCTAACCCCCCCATCAACCCAGTTGAAGAAGCTGAAGCTGAAGCCGTTGCCACCATGGCAGTGGCAGAAGAAAGTGCTCCGCAGCTGCCCCGGCAGAGCCCTCTTCTCTTCCTCAGCACCGCCGCCAGCTTTACAGAGCCGTGAAGGGAAGAGTTTCCCTTTCTCACGGCTCTGTTAAGCCCACTGGTGCTGATGGGAAACAGGCATTTCCTGTTTCCCATCAGTGCCGGCAGGCTTAGCAGAGCCACGAGAAAGGGAAACTCTCCCTTCGTGGCCCTGTAAAGCCGGCACTGAGGGAGAGAAGAGGGCTTTGCTGGGGCGGCTGCAGGGCACTTTCTTCGGGTGCTGCTGCGGCGGCAGCGGCAGCGGCTCTTCTGATTGGTTTTTTAAAATTTGTTATTTGAAGGCCGAATGAGGCGGGCTTTTTGGGGGCAAATTTGCTGCCCCCAAAAAGTTGCCGCCTGAGGCCACCGCCTCACTCACCTCATTATAGAGCCGCCCCTGCCTGTTAACATGGATTGGGGGAAATCCACTGTTTATCTCTCAGATAAGTCATAATCTGTCTACCTTTTGGGATCCTGTCAGGGACTTGTGACTTGGATTGGCCACTGTTAGAAACCTGATACTGGGCTTGATGGATCTTTGGTCTGACCTAGTATGGCAAATCTTATGTTTTTATGTTTTTATGGACTTAACCCTTTTCCAGCAGCATATGGTAGTTTGAAAGTGAGAAAAATATTAGACAGTAGGGACTTGCAGTTTATTACTTTTGCTTCATTTCATTCATGTATGTTTGATTTTATGCACATGAACAATAGATTTATGTACATAAAAAGGAACAAAACAACAAACAACATTTAACAAAAATAGAAACATGTTAGTGAAATGAAACAAAAAAAATTGGAGGGGGGTTGCAATTTTAGTGGACTGCTGGAATATAAATCTGAATTTAGGTATAGATAAGATTATACAGTACTTTTGAAATGATGAGAAATAGTGAGAAGATGGTCTAAGAGCAAATTGGTGGAGGTCAGGTTTGCCTGGAAGGAGCCTGGTGGAAACTATAAAATAGTGCTCAGGGTAGCTAAGCAAGGTTATTTAGATTGAAAGATTTAAGCTGCCTGGAATAGCCTTAAGGAGCCATTCTCAGTAGTTAAGAAATTGACTTCTGCTGCTAAGAAAATTTGACATTTCTTTTGCTAATAGAAGATGTGTCAGAGTATTTTAAAGAGAAGAGTGGGTGGAAAAGTTAAATAGTGGATGGTTGTTTAATCTTTCAAACAACGCTAAAATAACAGCACACTCCATGAAACTAACGACCAGCAGATTAAAAACTAATCAGAGAAAGTATTTTTTTTCTGTAGCGCATAGTTACGCTGTGGAATCTGTTACCAGAAGTGATTAACATAGCAGGTTTCAAAGAGATTTTGACAAGTTCCTTGAGACAAATCCATAGAAAATTATTATTACCCAGGTACTAGGGATGTACACAGTGAAATTTTTTCAATTCATTTTAAAATGTTACCCCACATTTTAGATCATTTTTCTGTTTGCTTCATAAATTTGTTTTAATAATGAAGGTCCTAAACTTTGCCAGTAGGACCAATACAACACCCAGACTGGCTAGAGGGCCCTGAACCTTCAGATGAGAGCCAACACAAGATCAGAGGAAGTGGCAAGGGCCCAGGCCACACGAGTAGGGTGAGTTCAGCTAAACTATGTGCTTGCAGATTACAGTCCTGGCACTGAGGTCTTTTGTTCCCACAGTAGAAGAAGCATTTACAGAGTGCCTGTGTGACATGCCAAGGGATGTCAAAAATGTTCAGAGGATGCACCGAAGTGTAGGTCCCAAAAGCAGTGAGAGTGGGGCTGCAGTGCTATCAGCAACAATCCAGAAGAGCTGAAGAAGACTAACACAGCAACAACATAGGCTGGAAGCCCCTCTAATGAAAGTTGTGGCAGAAGATTATTACTACTACTACTACTACTAATCATTTGTATACGCTCTACAAGGCGTATGCAAAACTGCACAGACACATGTAAAAGATAGTCCCTGCTCGTCAGAGCTTACAGTCTATTCAAGATAGACAACACAACAGCTGAGGACTTGGATACCAGACAAATAGTTGATAAGAACAGTAATGGAGGATGGTAGATGGCAGGGCAATTTCTCATCCCATGATAGCTAGATTTTATCCAGTTTAGCTAGGCAAGTGTCCTCTTCCTCCATCAGCTCTCCTGCTCATCCCTCCTGACAGAAATACTGTTCTTCAGTCAGGGGTATAACAGTTGCTGCATTCCCATGCTACAACCTCCAAAGAAGTACAGTAAAATTTTTAAAAGAACTTCCCCTGCAATCTGTGCAGAGCAGAGCAGAGCAGAGCTAGAACCTTCCTCATAAAACTTAACATATTGGGAAAAATCTCTCTCAGTAGCAAGCATATTGAGAATTAATCATGGCCAGACCCAGACTTGATTCAAAGTGTTGTCACCCTAAGCAAATCTTAAGCCATGTGTCCCCCCGACCATCAGAATTTATTGTTTAGCTTTGAATGACCTACTCTATGCCGACCCTCAGAAGCGATTGCCTAGGTTGCCTGATAATGGGTCTGGCCCTGGAATTAATATAAAAAAGGCATTTGGGAGCAAGGGCAATTCTACCATGCTAGTACTAACTTCCAAAACTCACACAAGGACCCTACCTAGAAAAAGGCAGCACTGTAAATATTGCAGTGGGCCCTAAAACATCAATAAACCTTATTAGGAAAGCTGGACAAAGTCAGATTACTGCACATTCTTAAACAGAAATTCCATGCTAACAGATACCCAGTGTTGGTCGCGCGCGCACACACACACACACACACACATTACAGATAGGCCTTTGTCAATAATTGACCACAAAGTAAAATTAGAAATATGTAGACAAAAATTAAACTAAAACCAAGGAAGTCCAGACACTACATAGAGTGCTGTACCAGAGAAACAGAAAAAATGCATTTTCCCCTATATTGTACAAATCAAAAGATAGTACAGTAGATGTTAGGATTGGCATTAAGAGGGAAGCAACCAGGCCAATTGCCCAGGGTCCCAAGCCTTACGTCTCTCTGAGGCTAAAAAAGGCACAGCTTTCTAGCGGGCTTTAGGGTCTCTTCTCAAATTTTTGCCTTGGGCTTGGCCCCAGCCATGTCCGACACCAATCGTGACTCCCGGGAGATATACTTTCCAAAAACAGACATTTTCAAGTTACAAAATAGAAAATATATTTTTTTCTACCTTTGTTGTTGAGTCATTTTATTTTTCTAATGGTGTTGGTTCCAATCTCTGTTTTTTTCCTCTGTCTTCTCTTAGCTCTCTTTTCATGCTCTCCTCGCCTTTGCCAATTCTTCTCTATCTTCCTGTCTTCACTTTCTTCCTTATATCAGTTTTTAACATTGATCTCTTCTTTTCAGTTTTCTTAAATTTATTTTTCTGCTTCTCTCTCCAGATTTCACTCCTTCTTACCAACCACTGCTCAATTAAAGCCTTTTTTAATATATCTAGCTATAGCTTTCCACCTCTGTTCCTCACCCCAGCCCTCCCATTTCCCAGCTCTCTTTCCTTCTCTCTGCTTCTTATTTCCTTCTCTTTTACTAACTCTTCCTCTCTCTCCCCCACATCCAGTATCAACCCCTCTCCCTGCCCTGCTTTCTTTCTTCCTTCTAGTATTTTCCTATCCCTTCCTCCATGTTCACCATCTTCTTTCTGTGTCTCTATCCTCCATGTCCCACATCTCCCCTCTTTGTCCTTTCTTCCTCCCCCAACATCCAGCATCCCCCTCTGTACCTATTCCCCCAGTTCCAGCATCTCCTCATGTGTATTTCTACCCCCCAATGTCCATCATACTCCCTCTGTCCCTATTCCCCAATCCCAGCATCTCCTTATGTGTATCTCTACCTCAATGTCCATCATACCCACTCTGCCCCATCCCTCTCATGTCCAGCACCCCTTTCTGTCCCTATCCCCATGTCCAGCATCTCCCCATCTCACCCTACCTCATTCCAGGAGCAGCAATCTTCCAACTTTAAAAAAAGTGCATGTCTTTGTGACTCTGTGCTTGGAAGAATGGTCTAGCCACATCCCCTCTGGTATGAGCATAACTCAGAAGAGGTAAGGACCAGACCAGCCTTGCAAGTGCGATGTCACAAAGACCCACCTTTTTTCATTGGAGGTCTGTCACTGCCTCAGCGCCACCACCATTGCTGGCATCGAAATAGGAAAAGCAGGGGGATGAGGGCAGGGGCGGGCAGTGCAAGGGAGAAACCAAGGCTAGCTATTGGCAGAAAACTGGCCCTTCATTGGCTGGTTTCACCGTCCTGCTGGCCGCAGATCTCTAGCTTATAAAACCTGCTGGGCCGGCCTAAATCCAGTTGTTTGGCAACCCTATTCTCTCCTTCAAGCTGTCAGTAGGATTCTAGTAAGTTCCTGGTGGTCAAAGGGTAATTGCCCCTTGTCTTCTTATCCCCCTGGAAAACTCTCCGTATGGCTAGTCAAGGGAATATAGCAGACAAATATTAGCAGGTGATATCTCTTTAACCTGGGGGAACGTCACAGGACATAGATTGTTATTTGTGCTGGTATTTTCTAATATTTTGTAGTTTCCATAAAGCAGTAATGTTATTCTTAATAAGCATATGTATATTCGGCATTGCTATCCAAATAGTGAATTGCACCGAATATACATATAGAGCAGTCAGCACGAGAGTCATTCAGATAGCGGAGATATTCAGCCCGCTCTCCAGACAACTATGCTGGAAAATGTAAGACTGTCTTTTTGCTGTCCTAAAGTTATCCAAAGAGCAGGCTGAATACTGCTGTGATCTGTATACCTCGGTGCTCCGCCCATGCACTGTCCTGGCACTATCCAGATGGTGTAAATGTCAGCATGTCCACAGGCAAAGTCCCAGTGATGCCATTCTTTGTTTGGATGCCTTTCTTACTAAAATGGCTGTTCCCACTAGACATGTTGGTGCTTACTCATGCATCCTTGCACATCCTTACATATATTTTACTGAAGCATCTGGCTGGGTTCAACTGAGCCTTTTGTGTGAATTCCCCAGTTTGGATGTCTCATTTCCCTCCTAGATGGCCTATGCAAAATCAGATTTTAGATCTACTCCCACAAATGTTGAGGCCTGATAGTGGATTTTGGGATTTCTAATCTGGGCAACACTGGCACTTTGGCTAATCATAGGGTAAGACGATGACATTGCAAGTGAATGAATGGCATTAGATTCAGTGGGTTAATTGTACTTCCCTAGTTACTGCCGCTATCAGTACATTGGGAACCTTGAAAAGTACAAGCATGTGTGCCGTTTTCCAAAGGCAAATGCATTCATCTTTCTGGGGGGGAATGATCCGAAGCAGCTTTCTTTTTCTTAGGTCCTGCTCTGTGGAACTCCCTTCCCCACTCACTCTGCACCGAACCTTCATTTCCACATTTCAAAGCCCTCCTCAAAACCCATCTGTTTTCCCAGGTTTTTGATCTCCCAGCATCCCCCTGACAGTTACGCAGGCCTCCACACCGTATACCACTCCGTCCCCCCTTTCTTCCTTCGTCCTTCCTGTTCCCTCTAACTCTTTAGCCATATTGCTCTGTCTCTTTCTTTCTTTCTATCTATCTCTACAGTGCTTTCCTATCCATTGAATGGCGTTCCTTTCCCCTCTTTAATTTTCTAGCAGCCTGCTTTTATTGTACACCGCTCTGATACTCCGGTTTGGGCAGTTTATCAAGTCTCATAAATAAATAAATAAATATAGTTATTTTTTGTATATGCCTATGGCCTCTGTTTTGGAATTCATGAAGGTTCCCAAAAAATTTAAGGAAGATGTCAACATCCAGGTGGCAGAGCATGACAACTCCCAAATCAACACAAATACATATTTTTTGCAACATGATAAAGAATATCACAGACTGAATAAGCAAAGATATTTAACCACGTGCATGGCTCAAGAACTTTGCAGTAACAAGGCCTTGCTTACTGCACCGAGAATATGAACTAGGAAACTGAGGATGATTCTTTCCTGAAGCAGCCTTGATAGCGGATGACCACCCTATTCTCTGAAAGCATCATATTGAGCTTTTCATTCCTTGCCATGAGTTTTATCACTGCAGGGACACTTTAACAGTGTTCTGAATATAAATTGAAATTTTAATTAAACCAAAATATCTCTGTCTCAAGAATATTGTAAAAATGAAGGGCAAATTACTTTTTCTTCTCAAAGATTATTTTTAATTTTCCTTTCGCAATAAACTTTTTGTATATGGGGAATCATAATTAGAATGCACGTCTGATTTCCACTATGGCTCTGCCTCATTAACGACATACTAGTCATACACAGTTCTTTCTTGTCATGAAAAGTAGATAATGTACTGTATCTAATGCCCTATAATAGATAGTCAAACCTTACTGCAAACTAAAGTTGCTGGTAATAAGATTTTGAAAACTGCCTATGCAAAATAATATAAACCTGAAGATAGGACCTGCTCATTAAATTAAACTTAATGGTTAATATAGAGCTATCAAACTGAAATCTTTGCTTAAATTTTACTATGCAGACTTTTCTGATTGGCTTTAGCAAGTCATTTAAATTCTCCATGCTTAGGCTTGGATTTTAATATTTTTAGATTTTAAGATTTTTGGGGGAACAATGTTGCATCAATGCCAGCAATTTTGCACATCAATTTGTATGCTGAAGACTCCTTTTAAAATGTGCATTTTTTATTTGCTTATTGATTATTTTTTATTTTGGTTATTAACAGAGCTCTTCCTGCTTATACCCAGCACATATATACTAGTAGTCAAGGTTTTTGTTTTTCTCTTAAAAACAGAATGGGGAAAATTTTTTTCTCAATTCAAGCTTTAACTGTCATGAAGGAAGACAATTTTACAGTTGCTCTTTGACATTCTATCATATATGTAAAGAAAGACAGTAATTAATGGGAGAGTAAACTAGTGGAATTTGCAGAGTGCTAGAAAAGAATATAGTATGAACAATCTAACCACAATTCCTACTAAGTTCCAATTTCTCAGCCCGACTGATTAATGGAAGGATGAAGAAGGTAACAGCAATATCTTTCCTTCTAGCACTTTTCTATGTGGTCATTAGCACTTTTCACCATAACATTTCATTCTGATGGGTTTGCTGTGACCTAAGGAAGAATAATGTTTGTCACCATTACAATTTAACTAACACCTCTGTGAAAACCTTGGGAGTGAATAGCAGAATCTCACTCAGTTGCAATTCCACTTGTTGAAAAACAATAATTTCTAATATCATTTTAAAGCAAATATTTGAAAGGTGCTTGTGCTGTGATAAGAAATTACAAGTCATGCCAAGTCTAACTTTACTGATTATGAAATCAAATGTCATTCTTTTAGTTCACAAAAACTAATACTGCAGATAAATGTTATTTTCAATGATTTCCCTATAGAAAATCAATAATTCCTTCATTTATTAGGGCTTTGCTATGTGACATGAAACAGAACATCCATCACCCCTAGTAAAAGTGTTCACACCCTTGTATGTTTTTCAGACATTCTGCTGTCTAAAAGCTACAATTGAAAATGCACTAGTTCAGGAGTTTCTTTCACTAATATACTCAACATAAAGTGTGCTAAATGGTTAACAAAGTGCTCCCAGCTGTATAGTCATGGCCACTTAGATTTAGGCTGGTTTCTGTGATCAATGGCAATCACAGTAATCTGTGAAGTTGTCTTAAATATGTGCTAAAGGAAAGTGACAAATCAAAGGGGCAATTTTAAAAGCCCCCTCTATCAAACCAAGAGTTGTGTGAATCACCCAGGAAATTGGTAAGACTTTACATTAGAAGCACAAGTATAAATAGGTCAGCCAGAGCTCTGTGAATCTCAGTCTTGAAGGACTACCCAGAGGGACTTCTCCAACTGGAAATAGATCTGTAGTAAATATTTTTCTTCTGGAATGTACTCTAAATCTTGGAGAAAAAGGGTAATCTTTGGGTCAAAGCAGATAAATCTATGTATTTTAGAATTCAGTGGGTTTTTGCTGAGTCAGTCAGGTCCTAGTACCACCAGACAGCTTTTCATTTAAATCAAATCAGAGTATAGCTTAGCATACTAGTAGAATAAATAGTCTCTGAGTACAAAGAACGCAAAGGCCGCAGGGCCACGTACCGGCAGGCCGCAATTAACCAGGTGGGCGGCGTGGTGCGTGGCCCTGGTCTTGGGAGAGGCGGGGGAAAAGGGGGCTGATGCGCCGGCGAGCGTCGTTCAAATCCATTGGCTCCTGCGGATGTTGGAGGAACTCAGGAGCCAATGGATGAGGGCAGGCTGAAGGACTGGCCAAAGGGGGGCGGGCTGGCAAGGCGCCAGTCCGTCCTAGCAGTTGGAGGAGGATGGGCATTTCCCACCCTCCCATCCCTGTGGTGGGCGTTGTTGGGACAGAGGGTTGTTGCAGCTGGAGGGAGCGGGATCCCGGAGGTGTCCGGGGTCCGGAGTCTTGGCAATACGCAGGGCGGGGGTGGGGTACCCCCGACCCGGAGAATCCCTCGGGGCTTTTGCTAATAATATGGCGAAGCCGGAAGAGGGGGGATGGAATTGCCGGGGGACGGTTCATGGCGGAGGCGGGAGGGAACTCACTTTGCTACTCACATGGCTGGTGAGGGTTCGTCCCGCTGCCGGAACCTGAAGGACGCAGTTCCGGTTGATGTAGTTGTTTGGATAATGTTTATGGTTAATAAAGCTGCGACCAGTTGAATGCCATTAAGTGTACCGTGTGGTTATTGTAAGGGGGGGGGGAGGTGGCGGAAGGTGTAGTTTAAGGGGCAGGAGCACCACGTCCGCCTTACCTGGTTACTAACATTGTTTCTAGTGACTTTACAATTAGTAGGCAAATTATCTATAAAGTTGTCTTTAAAAGATGTTAAAGGCAAGTGACAGATCCAAGCGGCAATTTGAAAGGCCCCCTCTATCAAACAAGGGCTGTGTGAATCACCCAAGAAATTGGTAAGACTTTACCTTAGAAGCACAGGTCAGGGTACTGTGTAGCAACCCAGCATTTAGGTCTTATTTCCCTCCATCCTACCCTGAATCTACCCACTCCAGGGTAATCTTAGCTTTATAGGTTCTTAAAACTATTAAAAGGGGGAGGTGACCATAAGCACCTTCAAGTGTGACTGGTTACCCTCATCAGGAATACATTTATTAGGGACCTGAGATTAATTATTCTTGGGGTGAACAAAGTACATTTAACATATAAGATATAGTATAAGTATCCACAGCAAACAACTTTAATATCTGAACAAAACCTTAAAATTAAGATGCAGACAGCAGTCCAGCAGTGAGATAGGGGCTTTCCAGTCTTTTACATTTTGTCACATGGATGATTTTGTCCCAGTTGGTGAAGGATCTTACATGTGCACTAGGTGCAAGGAGCTTTTTGCTCTCAGGGAACAAGTGTGATCTCTGAAGGCTAGAGTAGAAGACTTTGAGGACATAAGGAAGACAGAGGTATATAGATGAGACCTACTGGGGCATAGTACTGAAGTCCCACCTCCAGTCTGGCAGCCTTCCTTTAGCTATGGAGGAGAGAGGTCACGTTGAGGTAGGCTATGGCCTAGCATGGCCTGCTACTATGAAAGGCCTGTAAGTTAGGCCTGGATCCTAACTCCTATTATAACTAGAAAAGAACTGAAAAATCTGTGGAAAATGAGAAAGCTGTTTTAAACTGCTTAATAAGGAGTTTTCATGAATGCATAAGTCTTCTATTATTCTCTTGTATGTAAAAGAACAGAAAAGTAACAGTATATGCATTCCAGAAGCTGAAGTTAACCTTACAGTAGAAAAGTAACGAGGTTTAGAACTGTACTATTGTTCAAGCAATCCTAAAGGAGGGGGCCGGTTGCTAGGCTCCGGAGGGATTTCTAATTGGACAGGTGCAGGGAATGTAAGAGCAATGAGAAGTTTGCATGTATCAAGTTAGAACCAATAGAAAGCTTTCATGTATCAAACTGGAAAAGAGGTATAAATGGTTATGTCTATGTACAAACTTTCGCTCAGTTACTTTGAAGCTTTGACTGACTGGGCCTGTGCACATTAAACTGGCTTGGACCCTGTCAATTGACTCCTGGATTTATTCATTGACTGCACTTTGCTACAACATATTCTTGGTGCGTTGGCCAGGAAGTGCGAGTGGTAAATGGTATTCAAGTGAATAATCCACGTAATTCGCCTTGAGGTTTGGTCTGGTTGGAACCATGTCTGTCCGACCGCAGGGGAACTTCTCAGGCGCCGCCAATCACTTTGTATCGGAGAGGGTTCTGCCTGCCTCGGCGGGCCATTGGATCCAGCTGGCTAACACCTCCGACCTGGGGGAGTCCAGGGTCCAACCCACGAACTGGTTTGGTATCAGGAACTGGATCCAGTGAGTAGATATTTTCTTGTTTAAAAGTCAGTGCAGCCTGGGGAAACAGTCTTGCATGAGTATGCGCAGGACTACTTTGGTATATTTGGTATAGACTAACTGGGAAAAATCTCACATAAGTATGGACGAGACAAAGGAGCCTGATCACCTCCTATAAGGGCGGTCCTAGTAAGCTCCGCGTAAGAAAGCGGAAGCTGAAACTATCGACCCTTCTTGTTTGTTTGGAATAGTCAGTTAGTCAGAAAACCTGGGCACTTGAAATATTGAAAAATGATTTCTTGTTAAAATATGATTGCTTGTGTGAGTGAGAGGGACGTCTGAGAAGCACAGTTCCTGTTTGTCTGTTCTTACTGTCTGTTGGGTAATTTGGGAGTCTCTTTTAAGTGCAGCTTTTGAGCTGTTTCAGATTTCCCCAGCACGGCATGAGGCTCTATCAAGCAGAAGGGGTGTGGCTTTCACACAGCCTGCAAAAGGAATGTCTTGAGAGACAGTCAGAGAGACAGTCAGAGAGAGGCTGCCAAGGGATTTCTTCTGGGGATGGAGGCATTGCCGAGAAGAAACTCCCAATTGAGAAGTCTCTTGTTTGTTTAAAATAAAGGATTCATTCTAGGAGTGATGTCTAAATTGTTATGAATGGGAAGATCTTCCATGTTTTAACCACACAAAACAAAATTGAATTGCTTGCCATGTTAAGTCCAGTAAGTTTTGGAAGAACGTAAATGATACAATTACATTCAAACAAGTGAATTATTTCATAAAACTATTAGAGACAGAAGAACGTTAACAGCTGTGATAACTGCAGTGATTTAGGAGTTCCTTTGTTTTTGAAGTGTACCATTGCTGCCTTTTCCTTCCTGGAAGTGCCTGGTTTAGCTCTGCATAACACTTGCACAATTTATGTTTTTTTTTTAAATTAGTCTTTATGGTCCCTGAAACTGCCCTGCCTAGAGTTCATTCCTGAAGCTGATCGACACAAACAAGAGAGGGAAAATTAAGGGAACTTCTTCCATGTTTAAGTTGCAATAAATACCTCCAGTTCTTAACAAAAACCCAAATGTACTAGAATTAAGCAATGTAGTTGTATATACATTTATAAATACAGATGTCTTTGTTGATTTTATGTAAATAGTTAATGGAATGTTATTATTAATAGAGTTTCTCTGTTATCCAAGTTCTTAAACTGTTATCTGTAAACTCATACTTGTTAAATGTACTGAGATGTTTTTGTTCCATGTAAACCGCGCTGATGCCGAATAGTGCGGTATAGAAGAAACTGTAAATAAATAAATAAATAAAGGGGTTTTTTTGTTCCTTCAGCACAGCATGAAATTAGCTAGCGGAGAGAGACGGGGTGTGTTTGAAGACAGGAATGTGCAGTGTCTTTTTAACGTGAAGGCTTAATTTCAGCGTTCTGTAGCTGGGTTAATTTGTGCTTATTTTAGGAAAATTGTACCTGTTTTATTCAATGTGTTTTAATAGTGATGTTCCTTCTGCTATGGCCATGTATTATATATAATTTAATAGGAATGTTTAGTCAGAATTTTGAATCCCGATAGTTTTGGGCTTAGCCTGGAAAGGGTTAAGTTCTTATTAACCCCTTTTGAGCTCCTCAGCTGTTCTTGATTATATCTCAGCCCTGCTTTGTGGTGCGGACCAAATGAGGAGGATTTTGTAAAACTAGTATTACGTGTTATGGCATGTTACCTTAAAATAAATACTTTATTCCGATCAGATAGACAGATTTTATGGTCCATACAGAAATGATAGAGAAATTAAGAAAACTGCTTTTGTTTTTTTCCTTTGTCCTACGAAGTAGAGGTTAAGAAAATGAGACAGGACTATGAAGCCTCCCGAGCCAGTAGCATCAGATCGTGACTTGAAAGTGATTTAAATCCTGAGTGAATAAGGAGTTTATCATGCTTGAATTCTAGTTCCTGATATACTGCGGCAAGCACCTCATAGAAGACATACTTATTGTTAATAAAAATAAAATAGGAAGGAAAAAGTGTATATGTATTCTAGATATCCACCCACTTTATAGAAAAGTATTTGGAATGTCTTTTGAATATATGCTTCCTAAAAACTGTAAGATTTAAAGTAATTTCTTTTGCAAAGACCTGCTGATTACAGCTGGCAGTTAGTTTTCATGCCAAGTAATTTTATTCCAGTCATACGTAACAGATATGTGGCCGTCATGTTAGGAGCTATAGTTCTCTCTGTTGGGATTGTTGTTATAACATGCTGCAAAATAATAGTTTTATATTTTAAGGACTTTATTTAAATTGTTCTTATTTAGAATGAGCACACACATCTATTATGCTCAGTGCACAGGGAAATGCAGCCCGCCCTCTCTGTCTGTAGACAAGCACATGGGGGGGAGGGGGCCGATTAGGACTTTGCTGAAGACTACAGACATAAGCTGTCTCTGTCCCTATTAGAAATGCTCTGTGGAAGGGGGGTGGCTAGTGTTAGTTACTTCATGGCCCCGTAGTTTCCCGTGTTTATTAGATTGTACAGAGAATGTTCCCTGATCAGTTCCCCTACATAGGATTCCTGGTTAAATCTTAAAAAAAAAAAAAAAAAACCCTGCCCGTTTATTATCTTTATAGGCCAGTTCCCTCAGCTCTTCCACCACCCTGAGCAGAGCCTGGGGCAGGGGGAGAGGGGATACCTCCCTGCAAATGTCACCAGTCACCTCCGCAGCAGAAGGAAGTACACTCCCTCTTGACCAAAAGCCCCGGCACAGTTTAAAGTACTCAGAGTAGGCCACAGTCCATGCCTTCAGAAGTACAACTACCAGTAAAAGAGATGGTCATATTATACCATTACGCCAGGACCAGGGCCTACCCACCCCCGAAGCTGAAGGCCAGGCTGACCAGCCTTGTTTATGTTTTTTTTTCCACCACTGATTTACTGAACTGAAAGAAGCATTATGCCTCCTACACTGAGAAACCATAGGATTTGATTGAACTAATGAACAGTATTATGCAGACCCAATCCAAATAGTGCAGGCAGCCCTCACTATATACCCCATCCAATCCAGCAGCCCAGGAGAATTTGCATTTTTGTCAGTCAGTCCCAGAGAGATATAAAACAGAAATTGCAGAAACTGGATGGATTTGTGTGCATGAATACAGCATAGTTAATGGAAGTTGTTCAGAAAGTTTGTGAATTGTGGAAATAAATGTGACAGAGAAAGTGAATGTAAGATAAGGAAGAGAACAGATCTTCTTGCTGATACTTTAGTTGAATGATGTGGAGGAGGTTTTCCTAATCGAAGGAGCAGAGGAAGTGAAAGGGGTCGTGAAAATGATCGGCCCCCACTGGGTGCGAGTCAGTGCGCCCATTGCAGAGAAGAAGGACATTAGAGAAGTGAATGCCTGTATTTTGACTCCACCCCCAGGAGGGGAGGAGGGAGTACTTGATTTTAGAAAAAAAAAATATAAACCGAGCACAGTGTTCCAGTAAGAAAGGGAAGCAGCTATAGAGTGAGTGGCAGCCGAAGAGGGCTACAGCATGGATGAAGACTAGGCCAGACCAGACTCCAAGTTTCCCTGGGTCCCCAGGAGCCTATGGTCAGTCTGAAAATAGGGGACCAATATATGGACTTTATGGGGGATACAGGAGCAGAATACTAAAGCCAGTAGCCCCTTTGTTTTCTTGATGCATCACCATTGTCAGAGCTACTGGGGCTAAGGCCACAAAGCCTCTCCTGCAGAACCGCATGTGTGAACTAGGGGGACAGAAAATAACGCACCAGTTCTTGTATATGCCTGAATGCCCTATTCCACTTCTGGGCCGAGACATGCTTGTTAAGCTCCAGGCACAAATATCTTTTGCTGAAAGGGGAGAAATGCAAATGACTGTGAACCTAAAGCCTGCTGGATTGATGGTGCTGACTGTTCCCCGAGAAGAAGAGTAGCGGTTCTATAGTGCATCTCCAATCAAGCCAGCTAGTTCCTTTATACCTACCAACCTCATAGCCCCACCTGAAGTATGGGCAGAAGATAATCCACCTGGCCCAGTGAAGAACATAGCCCCTGTCATTGTCACCCTCAAGCTGGGAGTGGAACCAGTGCATGTGAAGCAGTATCCTTTCCCTCGACCAGCCATTGAAGGAATCCACTGCCATTTGATGAAACTGCTGAAGTATGGACTTCTCAAAGAATGTCAGTCACCTTGGAACACTCCCCTTCTCCCAGTCAAGAAACCTGGGACAGGGAATTACCGCCCAGTACAAGATCTGAGGCGAATGAATGATGCAGCTGAAACTATACACCCTGTAGTACCAAACCCTTACACTCTCTTGGGACTGATGCCCGCTGAGGCTGCTCATTTCACCGTCCTGGACCTGAAAGATGCCTTTTTCTGTGTGCGCCTAGCCCCCACCAGTCAACTTTTGTTTGTTTTTGAATGGCAAGACCCCACAACAGGAAGGCGGGGCCAACTCACCTGGACTAGATTACTTCAAGGATTCAAGAATTCACCTACTCTCTTCAGTGCTATTTTAAATCAAGATCTTTCCAGCTACTATGTGAACCCAGGATAAAGGGTTCTTCTCCAGTATGTGGACAACATGCTTATAGCCACCAACTTAGAAAGTGAATGTCTACAAGCCACCAGTGAACTTTTACAAAGTCTCAAGAGCCAAGGTGCAATTATGTCAAACAAGTTAAATACCTAGGATTCCAGTTGTCCAGCAGAATTAGACGCCTGGGACAAGAACGCAAAGAAGCTGTATGCAGTATTCCTACTCCAACCACCAGGAGGCAAGTGAGAGCCTTCTTGGGTGCCGCAAAGTACTGTCGTATATGGATCCCCAATTTTGCGCTGCTAGCAAAACCATTGTATCAAGCTACAAAAGGAATGGAAAAGTCTCCATTGGAATAGGGACTTGAACAGGATGTAGCCTTTTGATCTTTGAAAACCGCTCTGATGTTATCACCAGCTCTGGGTCTACCAGATGTCCAGAAAACCTTTCAATCTCTATGTTCATGAGTCACAAGGAAATGTTCTAGGAATGTTGACTCAATCTCATTGGATCTTGGCAACGACCAGTAGCCTATTTTTCAAAACAATTGGATGTAATTGCAAAAGACTGGCCCCTTGTTTGAGAGCTGTTGCAGCTACAGCCCTCCTAGTGGGCGAAGCAGATAAACTCACACTAGGACAAACTCTTCAAGTCACTGTGCTACACTCTGTTCTGACTCTCATGGAACACAAAGGAAACTTCTGGCTAACCAATGCACGAATGTTAAAGTATCAAAGCATGCTGTGTGAAAACCCCCAGATACAATTGACGGTCAGTCAAGCTCTGAATCCTGCTACATTGTTTCCAGTTGGTCTTGAACCCCCTGATCATGACTGCTTAGAAACTATGGACACTATATTCTCAAGTCACCCTGATTCGACTGATGTTCCTTTGGAGAACCCTGGACGGATTTTCTTTGTAGATGGAAGCAGTCTTGTCATCATTAATGGACATTGTTGTGCCGGATATGCAGTGGTGACCTTTGATCTGGTAGTTAAGTCCTCAGCTCTGGCCCCAGGAACTTCAGAACAGAAAGCTGAACTGATAGCTCTTGCAAGAGCACTAACAATAGGAAAAGGGGCTCTGTCTAAATGTGTACCCAGATTCCAAGTATACCCTTACAACCCTGCATGCACATGGGGCCCTGTACAAAGAATGAGGGAGGATAACCTCAGGAAGCAAGTCCATTAAGTATGGCCCCGAGATATTGACATTATCAGATGTATACTGCCTACAGATTTCAGAATTTAGGAAAAGTAGAATGTATGAATAGAACCCTGAAATCTCAGTTGTCCAAACTTTGCCAAGAAGTTCACCTGAAGTGGTCCCAGGTTCTTCCTATAGCCCTTCTTAGGATATACTTAGGCCCTGCAAAGTCTTTAGGAGTTTTCCCTTTTTAGATTCTGTATGGGCAACCCCTGCCTATTGTATAGGAAATAAAGGGAGATATGGAACAGATTAGATCTGAAATTAGTAGACAAAAACTATTGGTTTTAAGTTCTGTTTTGCAGAGTCTTCATACGTAGGTACAAGACCAGCCTGCTCATCCATCTAACAGAAACCCTGCATCCTCTCAAGCCTGGAATCTTGGTGTGGATCAAAGAGTGGAGAAAGACACCGTTGACACCGCATTGGAAGGGACCTTATGTTGTCATCTTGTTAACCCCAACAGCAGTTAAACTTGCAAAACTTGAACCCTGGATTCATCACAGTTTAATAAAGTCAGCAGCCATTGATAGCAATGAAGAAAGGAAGGCAGCTACAAAGATATTAGCTATGTGGCAATATTACCCTATACCACACGATGATGCTATTACACCTGTATAATGTGTTAATTGACTAATGAGTGATTTAATTCTCACCCTTTCTCACTTGCGGGTGAGAATAATCAAAGGGGGGAATGAGGTAGACTATGGCCTAGCATGGCCTGCTACTATGAAAGGCCTGTAAGTTAGGCCTGGATCCTAACTCCTATTATAACTAGAAAATAACCAAAAAATCTGTGGGAAATGAGAAAGCTGTTTTAAACTGCTTAATAAGGAGTTTTCATGAATGCATAAGTCTTCTATTATTCTCTTGTATGTAAAAGAACAGAAAAGTAACAGTATATGCATTCCAGAAGCTGAAGTTAACCTTGCAGTAGAAAAGTAATGAGGTTTAGAACTGTACTATTGTTCAAGCAATTCTAAAGGAGGGGGCCGGTTGCTAGGCTCCGGAGGGATTTCTAATTGTACAGGTGCAGGAAATGTAAGACCAATGAGAAGTTTGCATGTATCAAGTTAGAACCAATAGAAAGCTTTCATGTATCAAACTGGAAAAGAGGTATAAATGGTTATGTCTCTGTACAAACTTTCGCTCAGTTACTTTGAAGCTTTGACTGACTGGCCTGTGCACATTAAACTGGCTTGGACCCTGTCAATTGACTCCTGGATTTATTCATTGACTGCACTTTGCTACAACAACGTGACAGGAGAGCATCACACTGGTGTGGCAGGAAGTGATCCTTTAGCTAAGACCTGTCCTCCAGGTGATGTAAAACCCTCTCACATCAAGGAGGTCTCTCCAGGGCCATCTGCCCATGAGGGAAGAGTTAGGATGGCCGTTATAGTTGGTGATTCGATCATTAGGCATGTAGAAAACTGGGTGGCTGGTGGACATGAGGATCGCCTAATAACATGCATGCCTGGTGTGAAGGTAGTGAACCTCATGCGCCACCTACACAAGGTATTAGATAGTGCTGAGGAGGAGTCTGCTGTCTTGGTACATGTTGGTATCAATGATATAGAAAAGTGTGGTAGGGAGATTCTGGAGGCTAAATTTAGGTTTTTAGGTAGGAAGTTGAAATCCAGAACTTCCAGGGTAGTATTCTCAGAAATGTTTCCTGTTCCACATTCAGGACCGAAATGGCAGGCAGAGCTCTGAAGTCTCAATGTGTGGATAAGATGATGATGCAAAGAAGAAGGTTTTGGTTTTGTTAGGAACTGGGGAACATTCTGGGGGAAAGGAGGGGCTTTTACGAAGGGATGGGCTCCACCTTATCCCGGATGGAACCAGGGTGCTGGCATTAACCTCTAAAAAGGAGATAGAGCAGCTTTAAACTAGATAATAGGGGAAAGTCAACAGTCGCCCAAGAGCGCATGGTTCAGAATGATGTATCCAGGGACAGACACAGTGGATCACTTTACAGCAACAAGATTAAATCAAAATAAACTGAACCATCTAATTTCTCAACAAATAGAGGTGTCCTACATGGAGCGATGGGGGGAGGAACGGTGGGTTCACCCCTAAACAAACAAAGAAACAAATTGTAATTTGTAATTGTAACTTTATAGGTACTTACACGTCTTAGAGGAAAGGGGCTACTCTCAGGTGCAGCTCTTTATACAAATGAGTCATACATTGAGGACCTGACATGACTTAAGCTTCAGGTGAACATGGTATATTAAAGGTATTAGATACATTTTTATTAGTATAAGCATCCACACCAACCCTTAGTAAGTACAGAATTTAAAGACCTAAACACAAGCTTTAAACTAAGATGCAGACAACAGTCCAGCAGTGAGATGGGGGCTTTCCAATATTTTGCATTGAGTGTCACATGTATGATTTTCTCCCAGTTGGTGAGAGGTCTTACGTATGCACTAAATGCAAGGAGTCTTTGCTCTCAGAGAACAAGTCCATTCTCTAGAGGCTAGAGTATCAGACCTTGAAGACTTAAGAAAGACAGAGAGGTACATGGACGAGACCTACAGGGATATAGTCCTGAAGTCCCACCTCCAGTCTGGCAGCATCCCTGTTGCGATGGAGAAGAGAGGTCACGTGACAGGAGAGCATCACCCTGGTGTGGCAGGACGTGATCCTGTAACTAGGACCTGTCCTCCAGGTGATGTAAAACCCTCTCGCACTGAGGATGTTTCTCCAGGGCCATGTGCCCATGAGGGAAGGGTTAGGACAGCTGTTATAATTGGTGATTCAATCATTACGCATGTAGATAGCTGGGTGGCTGGTGGACATGAGGATTGCCTGGTAACATGCCTGCCTAGTGCAAAGGTAGCAGACCTCACGCACTGCCTAGATAAGGTCTTAGATAATGCTGGGGAGGAGTCTGCTGTCTTGGTACATGTCGGTACCAATGACATAAGAAAATGTGGTAGGCAGGTTCTGGAGGCTAAATTTAAGCTTTTAGGTAGGAAGTTGAAATCCAGAACTTCCAGGGTAGCGTTCTCTAAAATGCTTCCCATTCCACGTGTAGGACCCAAAAGGCAGGCAGAGCTCCGGAGTCTCAATGCATGGATGAGACAATGGTGCAAGGATGAGGGTTTTGGATTTGTTAGGAACTGGGGAACATTCTGGGGAAAGGAGGGGCTCTTCCGAAGGGATGGGCTTCACCTTAACCAGGATGGAACCAGACTGCTGGCATTAACCTTTAAAAAGGAGATAGAGAAGCTTTTAAACTAGAAAATAGAGGAAAGCTGACAGTCACCCAAGAGCGCATGGTTCGGAAGAAGGTATCCTTGAGGATACTACCAAAAGCAGAGAGGTTCCAAAAAAGAGTGAAGTAGCCCAAATGCCCTTGAGTATGGTGCAGACTGAGCGTAAAGATTCCAAATTACCCATGCCTACCAATAGCCAGATTAATATTAATAAAATACAGTCTCTAAAATGCTTGTATGAAAATGCTAGAAGTCTAAACAATAAGTTGGGAGAGTTAGAATATATAGCACTAAATGAGAGGTTAGATATGATTGGAATCTCAGAGACATGGTGGAAGGAGGATAACCAGTGGTACACTGTGATACCTCGGTACAAACTATATCGTAATGATAGAACTGATCAAATTGGTGGAGGGGTTGTGCTCTATGTTAGCGAGGGCATTGAGTCAGAAAGGATTAAAGTTTTGCAGGAAACAAAATTTGCTGTAGAATCTCTATGGATTGAAATTTCATGTATGAAGGGGAAGGTGATGGCAGTGGGGATGTACTATCGACTGCCTGGCCAGAATGAACACATGGATGATGAAATGCTCAAAGAAATAGAGGAAGCTAACAAAAGTCACAGCACAGTAATAATAATGGGTGATTTCAATTACCCCGATATCGACTGGGTCAGTGTCATGGCAGGACATGCTAGGGAGATAAATTTCCTAGATGAAATAAATGACTTCTTCTTGTAGCAGCTGGTTCATGAACCGACCAGAAGGGAATCTGTTGTAGTTGTTATGGAAGGACAGACTAGATAGGCCATGTGGTCTTTTTCTGTAACGCTGCCCCCAGACGCTAGCTAACTGAAGAAAAGCCCTCGTCCAGTTGATAACGTTCCGAGATGCCTTCTTGACCCTGCCCGCTTTCTCGTCCGCTTTCCGTTTTCGCCTGCTGTCCCCCGAACGCTTCCTACCTTCCAGCAGGCGGAATATATCTATGTATTTCCGCTTCCATATCTTACGCCTAAGCTTATGCGGCACCCCCTCCCACAGCTCCGAAAACGAAGCCAACGTAGCACCCCCACCTCCCCCGACTACCACCCCCCCACCCCCGACGGGTTGATCGCCCCCTCCCCCACCCGACGAGGACGACGAAGATGAAGACGAAGCGAGTGACGGCTCTTCTTCTTCACCTTGCCCCCAACTCCCCCTACCTGGCTACCCTCCACGCCCTGCTCAGCCAAATTCTCTTGTAACTCACCATCAGCCGAACTCCGTGGTTGCACAATATCTGATAAGGTAGACGCAGACGCCGGAAGCACCTCCTGCAGGTCCTCACGCTGCGCCATTGGGACTTCAGCCGTAGCCAGTCCTGCGCGGTGCACCGCTACCTCGCCGCTCTGTGTTGTCCTCCTCCCGTCACCGGTCGGCAC
Organism: Ichthyophis bannanicus; assembly: GCA_033557465.1. Lineage (NCBI taxonomy): Eukaryota > Metazoa > Chordata > Amphibia > Gymnophiona > Ichthyophiidae > Ichthyophis > Ichthyophis bannanicus. The sequence continues at coordinate 370,161,089 of CM066035.1, forward strand.
CTGTGGAGACACCGGAAAAAAGGAAGGGGAACCTGACAAGCCCCAGGGAAGCTGCCAAGGCCCCGTCCAATCAACTCTGGAGGAGCCCTGTCCCCCTCCCCGCCAATAGTCCCAACTCGAAAGGCCCCCACCCCCCGGAACCATAGGCCAACCCCATGGGCCCCCCCCAACCCACCCATCCTGACCCCCAGCTGAACACTGCCACCCTGCTGGCAACTGCGACGCCCCCCCCACCCCCGAGTGGTCCGCAACCGGTTGAGGCGGAGCAGCAATGCCTGCCGCCCCCGCAATAGACTGTGCCCCCATACCCTCACTTGGTACCGGCCCCCCTAGGGCCCCCTGGGCCACCTCCTGGCCACAGCCTGCCCTACTCCCCCGGGGCCTCCCAGAACCGACAGGGGGCACTGCATCACCACCTCTGCCTGGGTCCCTGTGCCCAGCCGGCCGTGGCACCCCTGTCTTCCCCCTGGCCTGTCCTCCCGAGCCCCTAGGAGCCCGACCCGGGGACCGCCTACCGCCCCTCATTCCCCTGCCCCTTTTTCCCCTGCTCCCTTTTCCCCTGCCCCCTTGTCCCGTCATCACACGAATCCAGCCGCAGCTTGATTGAACTCCTCCTATGCAGCTCTGGAAACTGTGACCTCTGAAGGCAGTAAGCTAGCACCGAAGCCCCCCCTTCCCCGGTCCCCCCAGCACCTGAGAAATAGAGCCGCAGCTGCAAGGAAACACAGGAGGCCTGTTCACCGGTCCGGCACCCTGCTTCTCGGCCCCCGGCCCTGCACGCCGAGTTTCGGCACTGACCACCGCAGGCGCCGCAATCCACGCTCTCCTCAGCAGCCCTTCCGCACCCGCGCCTGTTCCCGAACCGGCACCAACGGCAAAGAGCCGCAACAGAGCTGCAGCCAGACGCCCGTCCTTTCTCTCTGCTCCGGAGGACTGGCGTCTGACCGCTCACTCCCCTTAGCTCTTCCTCTCACCTCTCGCCCTCATTGGCTCCCGCCAATAATTTTAAAACAAAACTCCCGTTCGGGAACGTGCCTCACACCGCCGCCGGGGACCCGCGCCACTCCGCCCCCCCGGTTACTGACGGCCGTCGGGCACGTGGGCCCGCGGCCTCCGATTTCTTTCAATACCCTCGGATGTATACCATCCAGTCCAGGTGATCTGTTATTCTTTAGTTTATCAAATAGTTGAAATATACAGTCTTCCCCGTTTATTGATATTTCTTCTGATGCATCACTTTCAAATATCATTTCAGTCATGGGTAACTTACTTACATCTTCTTCAGTAAAATCTGAAGCAAAGAATTCTTTCATTCTCTCCATTATGGCCTTGTCCCGTCTATCAAACAGTGGTCCAAATGACTATCTCACAGGTTTTTTGCTACAAATGCACTTGAGAAAGTGTTTATCAATGCCTTGCATCTAACTATCCAGTGCTTATATTGTTTCCTGTTTTCGTCATTTGGATCCTTTTTCCATTTTCCATCTCCTGAAATATGCTTTTTTGACTACAACATCCTCTCTGACCTCACCTTTAAACCATGCTGGTAGTTTTTTTTACTTCCTTCAACTCTTCTTAAAGCATTAAATACAGCTGGTCTGTGCTTCCAAGATAGAATTTTTAAACAACACCTATGCTTGATGTAAATCTAACTTTTGCAGCTGCTCCTTTTCATTTTTTCTTAAATATTTTTCTCATTTTATCATAGTCTCCCTTTTCAAAGTTAAAAGGTAGTTCTGTGGATTTCCTTGCCCCTCCATTTATGATATCAAACACAATCATGCTATGATCACTATTGCAAAGTGGTCCTAAAACCCTTATCTCTGGCACCAGATTTTATGTTCCAGATCTGGACTAGGTCCAAAATGACTTCCCCTCTTGTCAGTTCATGAACCAGCTTCTCCAAGAAGCAGTCATTTATTTCATCTAGAAACTTTATCTTCCTAGCATGTTCTGCTGTGACACTGATCCAGTTGATACCGGGGTAATTGAAATCACCCATTATTATTATTACTGTATTGTAACGTTTGCTTACTTCCCTGATTTTTTGAGCCTTTCATCATCCATTTGTTCATTCTGGCCAGACAGTCGGTAGTACACCTCCACTGCCATCACCTCCCCTTTTAACATGGAATTTCAGTCCATAGAGATTCTACAGTGTATTTTGTTTCCTGCAAAATTTTAATCCTGTGTGATTTGATGCCCTCTCTAACATAGAGCACATCCCCTCTACCAATTTGATGTACTCTGTCCTTGTGATATAATTTTACCCAGGTATCACAGTGTCCCACTGGTTGTACTCCTTTCACCAGGTCTCTGAAAGACCAATCATATTTAACCTCTCATTTAGTTCTATATTTTTGAACTCTCCCATCTTATTTTTTAGACTTCTAGTATTTGCAAACAAGCATTTTAGAGGTCATATTTTATTCATATTAATCTGGTTATCAGTAGGCAGGGGTTATTTAAAATGTTTAAGCTCTGACTGCTCTGTACATAAGAACATAAGATATGCCATACTGGGTCCAACCAAGGTCCATCAAGCCCAGTATCCTGTTTCCAACAGTGGCCAATCTAGGTCATATGTACCTAGCAGTATCCCCAAGAGACACAGGTTCCACAATGCTTGTATTGGGTCAAGCATTGATAACCTTGGTCCCTTTTTAATAATGGTTTATGGACCTTTCCTCCAGGAACTTGTCCAAACCTTTTTTAAACCCAGGTACAATAACAGCCTTTACTACATCCTCCAGTAACAAATTCCAGAGTTTGACTACACGTTGAGTGAAAAAATATTTTCTCTTATTTGTCTTAAATAGTTTACCCTGTAGCTTCATAGTTTACCCTGTAGCTTCATTACATGTCCCCTAATCTTTCTATATTCTGATAGCGTAAACAATCAATCTATGTTTATCCATTCCACTCCATTCGTTAATTTATAGACCTCTATCATATCTCCCCTCAGCCGTCTCTTTTCCAGGTTGAAGAGCCCTAACCTTTGTAGCCTCTCTTCATAGGAGTAGCCTTCCATCCCATTTACCATTTTGGTGGCTCTTCTCTGTACCTTTTCTAATAATGCTATATCCTTTTTAAGATACGGCGACCAGAATTGCACACAGTACTCAAGGTGCGGTCGCACCATGGAACGATACAGAGACATTATAATATCCTTTGTTTTATTTTCCATTCCTTTCCTTATGATACCTAGCATTCTATTTGCTTTCTTGGCCGCCGCTGCACACTGGGTGGAGGGTTTTAACATGTTATCCACGATGACGCCTAAATCTTTTTCCTGGGTGGTGGTTCCCAATGTGGAACATTGCATTGTGTAACCATAGTGTGGGTTGTTCTTTCCTAGGTGCAAAACTTTGCACTTGTCCACATTAAATTTCATCTGCCATTTGGATGCCCAGTCTTCCAATTTATCCAGATCCTCCTGCAGTTTTCCACAATCCAAACAACTTTAAACAGTTTTGTGTCATCTGCAAATTTGATAATCTCACTAGTTATTCCCTTTTCCAGGTCATTTATGAATATGTCAAAAAGCAGCGGATCCAGTATAGATCCCTGGGGTCCTCCACTATTCACCTTTTTCCATTGGGAAAATTGGCCATTTAGCCCTACCCTCTGCTTTCTATCTTTTAACCAATTCCCGATCCACAATAGTACACTGCCTCCTATCCCATGACTTTTTAGTTTTGGCAAAAGTCTCTGATGAGGGACCTTGTAAAAGGCTTTCTGAAAGTCCAGATACACTATATCAACTGACTCACCTTTGTCTACCTGTTTATTCACACCTTCAAAAAAACATAGCAGATTAGTAAGACAAGATTTTCCTTGTCTAAAGCCATGTTGGCTGTCTCCCATTAGACCATGACTATCTACATGTTCTTTATGATGGTTTCTACCATTTTTCCTGGTACTGATGTCAGGCTCACTGGTCTGTAGTTTTCCAAATCAGCCCTGGAACCCTTTTTAAAAATTGTCATTACATTGGCGATCCTCCAATCTTCAGCTATTACAGATGATTTTAATGAAAGTTCACAGATTACTAATAGCAGGTCTGCAATCTCATATTTCAGTTCTTTCAACACCCTTGGATGTATACCATCCAGTCCAGGTGATTTGCTACTATTCAGTTTATCAAATAGTTGTAATACATCTTCCCGGTGTAGCGATATTTCTCTCAATTCCTCTGCAGTATCACCTTTAAATACCACTTCAGTCTTGGGTAACATCCCTACATCTTCCTCAGTAAAGACTGAAGCAAAGAATTCATTCAGTCTCTCCGCTATAACCTTGTCTCCTCTTACTGCCCCTTTTACTTCTCTATCATCTAACGGTCCAATTGACTCTCTCACAGGCTTTTTGCTACAAATGTACTTGAAAAAGTCTTTATTTTGTGTTTTTGCTTCCATAGCACGTTTCTTCTCAAATTCTCGCTTTGCCTGCCTTATCAATGCTTTGCATTTAACTTGCCAGTGATTGTGCTGTTTCCAGTTTTTGTCATTTGGCTTTTTTTCCATTTTCTGAAAGATGCTTTTTTGGCAGCAACAGCCTTTCTGACCTCACCTTTAAGCCATGCTGGCAGTTTTTTGGACTTTCTTCCACATTTCTTATTGTGTGGAATACAGCTGGTCTGGGCTTCCAGGATAGTATTTTTAAACAACACTCAAGCTTGATGTAAGTCTTTAACCTTTGCAACCGCTCCTTTTAGTTTTTTCTTAACTATTTTCCTCATTTTATCATAGTCTCCCTTTCAAAAGTTAAAAGGTAGTACTGTGGATTTCCTTAACATCCCTCCTCCACTAATTAAATCAAACGTGATCAAGCTATGATCACTATTGCCAAGTGGCCCCAATACCCTTATTTCTTGCACCAGATCTGGTGTTCCACTAAGGACTAAGTCCAATATGGATTCATAGAAACATAGAAATATGACGACAGAAAAAGACCACATGGCCTATCTAGTCTGTCCTTCCATAACAACTACAACAGATTCCCTTCTGGTCGGTTCATGAACCAGCTGATGTTACTTGCCTACGCCGACTCGATTCTTGAGGCGGCTCAGACTCATGATGGTTGGGCATGGCTCAACTATGATGAGAAGTTTCGCGATAAGATGGAGGAGAATCGCGCCTTGTCCTGGGGGACCCAGGACATCAGCCTCTGGTTAACACAGATGTCTGCGAAAGGGGGGGCTGGTGCGGGGGGGGCAAAAAGGGGTCGCCGCTTCATCGGCGAGTGCAGGGCGGCCATTTCAGAGCAGCCCGGCTCCCGGGTTGCAAAAAGGCGCTAGTGAGGGGGTCGGGGACGTCTGTTGGCGCTTTAATAAGTCGTCTTGCCCCTTTCCAGACTGTAAGTTCCGGCATAGTTGCTCCGTCTGTGGGGGAGGACACTCTGCGCTCCGTTGCGGCAAGAAAGGGCCCATTCCCTTGGCCGCGAAGCAATGATATTAGGATGGAGTTGGCCCCTACCCCTATTCGTTTTTCAGCACTCAGGCCTTGGTTGAGGTGTTATAGGCGGGTTAAGGCTCGGCGGGTCTTGGAGGGGGGCTTCCCGTACGGGTTCCCCATACCAGTAGTGGGGGGGGGGGGCCCGGAGATGGCTTGCAACGCACCGTTGGTGAAGCGTCTAGCTCAGGTGGTTAGGGTTAAATTAGCTGCTGAGTTGGCCCTCGGCAGGGTGGCTGGGCCCTTTGTGGACCGGCCATGCCGGAATTTCGTGGTTTCTCCTTTGGGCATTGTTCCAAAGAAGGAGCCCGGGAAATTCAGGCTCATTCACAACTTGTCTTTCCCTGAGGGGGCATCGGTGAATGATCTCATCCAGAGGGAATTGTGTGCTGTCCGGTACGCATCGTTCGATGAGGCCATGCGGTTGGTGCGCGAGTGTGGGCACGGGTGTTTGCTAGCGAAGGTGGATATTGAGTCCGCTTTTCGCCTGCTGCCGGTACATCCTGATTCCTTCCATTTATTGGGTTTTGTGTTTGAGGGCCGCTATTACTTTGACAAGTGCCTGCCAATGGGCTGCTCGGTCTCTTGCCGTTACTTTGAGATGTTCAGTTCCTTCATGCACTGGGCTCTGGAGGTGTCCGTCGGCTCTCAGAACGTGGTCCACTACTTGGATGACTTTCTATTCATTGGTTCGGCGCCATCCGGGCTATGTCGTGAGCTGCTGGATGGTTTCACGCGGCTCACGCGGGAGTGGGGGGTGCCTCTGGCGGCGGACAAGACTGCGGGTCCTGCCACGCGCCTCACGTTTCTGGGAGTGGAATTGGATTCGGTTGACATGGTGGCGCGCCTGCCTCCTGGCAAGGTAGTGCGTTTGCGGATGTTAGTGGCGAATGTTTTGGGGTCGGTTAAAGTTACGTTGAGGGAGATGCAGGCTTTGTTAGGCTCCCTTAACTTTGCCTGCAGGGTTATCCCTATGGGCCGGGTGTTCCTGCGGCGCTTGGCGGCGGCTACCTCGGGAGTGCGGCGTCCGCATCATCGCATCCGGGTTTCCCGGAGCATGAGGGCAGATCTGGGGGTTTGGGACCAGTTCTTGAGAGACTTTAATGGGGTTACGGTCCTCCTCGCGAAGGAAGTGTCTTCGTTCGTTTTACAGATTTTCACTGACGCGGCGGGCGGTTTCGGACTGGACGTCTATTTCGGGGGAGCATGGTGTGCTGAGCCGTGGCCGTCGGCCTGGTGGGCGGCGGGATTAACGACAGTATAACGTTCTTGGAGCTGTTCCCCATTTTGGTGGTTTTGGAGCTATGGCCGGATAGGCTTCGTAATCGGCAACTCTTGTGGTGGTGCGACAATGAGGCGGTTGTCCATGTTATTAATCACTATGCTCCTCGTTGCACGCGAGTGGCGGCTTTGATAAGGGAGGTGATTTTTACCTGTTTGCAGTTGAATCTGGTATTGAGGGCTCGGCATGTTCCAGGATATGCTAACCAAGTCGCTGATGCTCTTTCTCGTTTCAAGTGGGATTTGTTTCGGCGCTTGGCACAAGAGGCGGACCCTGTGGGGCAGTCGGTCCCGAGCGTTTATGGCGGCTTGGCCTCCAGGTATCCTGAGCTTGCTGAGGGGCTCGGTGTCGTCGGCGACCTGGCGTTCTTACTGCAAGGGCTGTGACAGTGTGGTGGACTTCTTGGTGACTCGTGGATGGCATCAGGGCCCAGTGCCTGATCACCTCATTGGTGCATACATTGTGGCAGAAAAGGCAGCGGGGGTTGCCAAATCTACTGTGCGGTCTCACCTTGCAGGCTTTGCCTTTTTCTCTAAGGCGGTTGGGTGGGCGGTGCACAGTTGGGGGTTTCTTTCTCGCCGACTCTTATTGGGGTGGGAGCGGGCTACCCCTCCACAGGTGGACACGCGAAGACCAATTACCCCCGATCTGTTGGTACGGATGAGCGCAGCTTTGCCAATAGTAGTGGAGTCCGAATACGAGGCCCTGCTGTTCCGGGCTGTGTTTTGTGTGGCGTTCTTTGGGGCCTTCCGGTCGGGGGAATTGGTGGCGTCCAGTCGGGCGTTGGGGGGTGCGGCTCTGCCACTCCAGCATGTGCGTTTGGCGCCTGGGCAGCTGAGCATATGGTTGTCCAGGTCTAAGACCGATCAGAGAGGGCGGGGTGTGTGGGTGCATTTAAGGCCGCTTCCGGCTTCTACTATCTGTCCGGTAGCAGCAATGGCGGTGTACTTGCGGGTACGTCCTCTGGGGGGTGAACTGCTATTTGTGCATGCGGATGCACGGTGCTTAACGCGTTTTCAGTTCGCCGCGGTTCTGCGGATGGTAGTACAACAGATGGGTTTATCACCTGGTGACTTCGCCCCGCATTCCTTCCGGATTGGGGCCGCTACTAGTGCGGCGGTGGCTGGTTTGCCGGGTACAGAGATTCAGCGGATCGGCCGCTGGCGTTCAAATGCATTTAGGGGATATGTACGTTTGTGAGCCTGGCTGTATGTGTATTGGGTGCTAACTCTGTTTTTTCTTTTAGATGGGATTCGGACGCCGTTTGCCTGCTGGATAATCGGCCATTCTTTTGTGTACTGGGCCGGACAGCAGGCAGCTTTACGGCCGCTTGGGGCGAACCTTGGACTGCAGGCTGAAGAGGTGGCGTTATCATGGCTGGGCGAGCGCGGCCTTCGCTGGTTGCAACTCTTGCCTTTGCTACGGCACCATCAGCGCGTCAGAGGATCCCTGGAGTACTTGTTGCTGCATCTAGGCGGCAATGATTTGGGGTCATGGACAGTGAAGCAGCTGATCAGAGCGGCTCAGCGGGATTTGGGGGAAGTGTTGTTAATGTTCCCCAGTGTCATATTGCTCTGGTCTGACCTGATTCCCAGGCCTGCTTGCTGGGGCCATCGGCGGTGGTCCCGTGGGTTAGTTAAAGTTAATCGGCAAATTGGCCATTGGGTTTTGGCACACAGGGGTTACCAGATTTTGCATTCCTGGGTGGAGGTCGAATGCGCAGGCCTGTATCGTTCGGATGGAGTACATCTTTCCCCGGTTGGGATAGATTTACTCCTGAATGATTGGCAGGAGGCCTTGGAGTTGGCTGTGTCGGGCGGGATGGCTGGTCGCAGCTTTGATTCTTGTGGGGGGGGCTCAGGGACAGGTGTCACTGAGCCTGTGGCAGGATCCCGGAGGTGTCCGGGGTCCGGAGGCATGGCAATATGCAGGGCGGGGGTGGGGGTACTCCCGACCCGGAGAAGCCCTCGGCTTTTGCTAGTAATATGGTGAAGCCGGAAGAGGGGGATGGAATTGCCGGGGAATGGTTCTCGGCGGAGGCGGGAAGGAACTCACTTTGCTACCCATATGGCTGGTGAGGGATTGTCCCGCTGCCGGAACCGTAAGTTAAACAGTTATGGTTGTAATGTTATGTTGTGCTTGTTTAATAAAGCTGCGACCAGTTAATTTGCCAATAAGCGATTCTGTAGTGGTTATTTGAAGGGTAAAAGCGGGGGGGGGGGAATGTCGGGGTTGAAGGGACGAGGGCCACGTCCGCCTTACCTGGTTAATCAGAGGCCGCGGGCCCACGTGCCCGACGGCCGTCAGTAACCGGGGGGGCGGAGTGGCGCGGGTCCCCGGCGGCGGTGTGAGGCGCGTTCCCGAGCGGGAGTTTTGTTTTAAAATTATTGGCTCCCGCGTGCCCAGGCGGCTGCGGGAGCCAATGAGGGCGAGAGGTGAGAGGAAGAGCTAAGGGGAGCGAGCGGTCAGACGCCAGTCCTCCGGAGCAGAGAGAAAGGACGGGCGTACCCACCCTCCCTCCCTTTGGTGGAGCTAAGGGCTGGGAAGACGGGGGGTTGCAGCTGGAGGGGGGGGGCGGGATCCTGGAGGTGTCCGGGGTCCGGAGGCATGGCAATATGCAGGGCAGGGGTGGGGGTACCCCCGACCCGGAGAAGCCCTCGGCTTTTGCTAGTAATATGGCGAAGCCGGAAGAGGGGGATGGAATTGCCGGGGAACGGTTCTCGGCAGAGGCGGGAAGGAACTCACTTTGCTACCCATATGGCTGGTGAGGGATTGTCCCGCTGCCGGAACCGTAAGTTAAACTGTTATGGTTGTAATGTTATGTTGTGCTTGTTTAATAAAGCTGCGACCAGTTAATTTGCCAATAAGCGATTCTGTGGTGGTTATTTGAAGGGTAAAAGCGGGGGGTGGGGGGGGAATGTTGGGGTTGAAGGGACGAGGGCCACGTCCGCCTTACCTGGTTACTGAAATACTGTATGAAATTGCAGACCTACCATTAGTAATATATGAACTATCATTAATATATATATGAACTATCATATATATATGAACTATCATATATTACTATCATTAGTAATATATGAACTATCATCTTTAGTACATGAAGATTGGTGAATGGCCAATGTAACGCCAATTTTTAAAAAGGGTTCCAAGCATGATCCAGGAAACTACAGGCTGGTGAACCTGATGTCAGTACCAGGAAAAATGGAAGAAACCATTATAAAGAACAAAATTACTGAACATGTAGTCAAGGTTTATTGGGAGAAAGCCAACATGGCTTTAGCCAAGGAAAGTCTTGTCTTACTAATCTCTTATATTTTTTTTTGAAGGTGTGAATAAACAGGTAGAAAAAGGTGAGCCAGTTGATATGGTATATCTGGATTTTCAGAAAGCTTTTGACAAGGTCCCTCATGAGGCATTCTTGGCAAAGTTAAAAAGTCATAGGATACGAGGCGGTGTACTATTGTGAATCAGGGACTGGTTAAAAGATAGAAAGCACAGGGTAGGGCTGAATGGCCAATTTTCCCAATGGAGAAAGGTGAATAGTGGAGTACCCAAGGGATCTGTGCTGTGCTGTGTTTTTTAACATTCGTAAATGACCTGGAAATGGGAATAACAAGTGAGGTAATCACACTTGCAGATGACACAAAATTATTCAAAGTTGTTAAAATCCAAGAGGATAGTGAATAATTTCAAGAGTTCCTTGATAAATTCGAAGACTGGACATTCAAATGGCAGATGAAATTTAATGTGGAAAAGTGAAAAGTTATGCACATAGGAAATAACAACCCAAGCGATGGTTACATGATGCAAGGTTCTACATTAAGAACCACCACCCATGAAAAAGATTTAGGCGTCATCATGGATAATACGTTGAAACCCTCTGCCCAGCGGCAAGCAGTAGCCGAGAAGGCAGCTAGGATGCTAGGAACATAAGAAAAGGAATGGAGAATAAAACAAAGGATATTATAATGTCTCTATATCATTCCATGGTGTATGACTGCAGCTTGAATATTGTGTGCAATTATGGTTTGCCGTATCTTAAAAAGAATATTGCGTTATTAGAAAAGGTACAGAGAAGAGCTACCAAAATGGTAAAGCAGATGGAAGGATACCCCTATGAGGAGAGGCTTAAAAGATTGGGGCTCTTCAAACTGGAAAAGAGACAGCTGAGGGGAGACATGATAGAGGTCTATAAATTAATGAATAGAGTGGAATGGGTAAACATAGATAAATTCTTTATGCCATCAAAAAGTAGACATGCAATGAAGCTACACTATAACCCATTTAAGACTAATAATAGAAAATATTTTGTCAGTCAATGTGTAATCAAACTCTGTAATTCGTTACTGTAGGATGTAGTAAAAACTGTTAGTGTAGCTGGGTTTATAAAAGGGTTGGACAATGTTCCTGGAGGAAAAGTCCATAAACCATTATTAAAGAGGACGTGGGTAATCCACTGCTTGCCCCAGTACAAGTATTATAGAACCTGTGTGTCTTTTTGGAAAATTGTTAGGTACTTGTGACCTGGATTGGCCACTGTTGGAACCAGGATACTGGGCTTGATGGACCTTGGTCTGACCCAATATGGCATTTTTTATGTTCTGATGTTCTTATGTTAATCACTGCAAGATTGCATCAGGTCTAGGTGCTGGGGCAAGACACTTAACCCTCTGTTGCCTTAGATACAAAAATGTAGATTGTGAGTCTTTTGGGGACAAGGGAAATATATACAATACCTGAATGTATACTGCTTTGACTCGTAGAAAAGCAGTATATAAGCCTAGCTAAATAAATAAATATATAAAGCACTGGCACGTGTTTGTGTGTGTGTGTGTGTAGGGAATACATTTGGTGCCAATTTTCTCTCTCTCCACTGCCACTGAACTCACAAACCAGCTCAGTACATGCTTCTCGATGCCACCAATGCAGGTACCACTATCTCTCCAAATGTCCTAGGTTCTGGGTTGGTTTTTATGGTGAATAGCAGGCATGGCAAGATAATATCACCTGGGAGGCCAGGAACACACTCAGTGCCAATCTCCACAGCTACTGGATCCCCAGACTAGCTCAGCATATGCTGCTTAATGCTATCAATACAGGTGTCACTTTCCTCTCTGCACTGTGGTGTTGAATTATCCAAAGCTCTCAATATCAGCTCTTTAATGCCTCAGGGCTATTATTATTGCAAAAGGGGCTTCCACCAAATTTTGTTTCAAGGGTTGTGAAGACTTATGCAAGCAAGACTTTTGGGTTTCTTATTCTTAACTACTTTTTAAATAATTCTAGAATTGTTCTTTAACATTGGAACTGTACTGTATATTGTACAGATCAGTGAATCCACTATTTTAATGCATTTCAAATTGCATTTTTTAGACAGCAGAATATAAAAAATGTAAAAGGATGTGAAGCTTTATAAGTCATTGTACATTTCATTTCCTTCTTGGACTAATTGTGAAACATTGAAAGAGAATATAAAATTGTGCAAAGCCCAGTTGCTTCTCTTTTGCAGCATTCTGGAACATTTGCTTTCCTTTTATTCCTTTTCCACTAAGGATCCTCTGTGCTTATCTCAATCCTTCGTGAATTCTCTGGGGAGGTATTTCTATGCATTCACCACCCTTTCTGGGAAGAAATATTTCTATTTTTATTTCCAAGTATATCTGTTTTCAACCTCAGATGCTCTAGAATTTTCTATATAACTGGAAAATGTTTGCTTCTTGTGCATTATTCATAATTCTGAAATAAAATATCTCTATCGTATCCCCACTCACCTCTTCTCCTTTACAGTCAGAGAAAGAGAATTTGGGTGATACCCAGAGAGAAGGAGTCAGAGAAAGATTGCTCGCCTGCCAGACCCACTGCTTGCTCTTCCTTAACTCTAAAACATAAAACATTGTATATCCAAACTGCTTCTCAATAAATACCTAATCTAATACATTTTTTTATAAAGCATTTGGACTTTGACTGTTTTCTAATATGTTAATCATTGGATAATGGTTTTCTCAGGTTATGCAGGGGTAACTCAGCTAGTTTTTACAGTATCTATTCATCTACACTGTTTGAAGGTAATTTTCTAATAGATCACTTAGGTTCATTGGGCAGGAAGGCAGCAACATTGAAGGCGAAGGCATTTACACCTGCACGGGAAAAGGTAGAAATGTTAGCACATAAAGTAGGCATATAAGTGTGTGTTTTATAAAATTAAACATAAATCGTGACTCTACCATGCTGTACTCAAACTCCTCCCATGAGCATGCCTACTCAACAAATACCTTCCTGCTCTGCTTGTACTTTAAGGCATGCATTAATTAAAAAAAAATCCTTCAACATTTCTAAATCAGTGTTTTATGCAATAAAATAAAGATTTATAGAATTATCTCCCTGGGCTTTTGATGCTGAGTCTATAAACTGCCTTTGCCAAAATCAAACAGGAAGACCTTGAAGGGCAAATGTCTATAAAATAGTTTCCAATTTTATATACCCATTCTTTGCACAAGATTTTGGTTTTTGAAAACTGAAGGAATGAGGAGTACATGGAGGAGAGCAATAAGCAGTGTATACAAAAATCCATCATGGAGCATTGTATTTCACAAGATTAAGGCATCATTGCTACTTTTAGTTTTCCTGTTCTTTAATGATCCATGAAGAGGATTATGAAGTGTTACAATAATCATTTTGAAAATTCTATTTGGGTTTTGCATTAGAAAGGAAGAAGTCACTGGAAGACTAGTTTTCTTTCATAAATGTTCTGTGTTTTGGGATTATAGTTAATTGTGTTATTGCTGAATGGTATTTTAAGTGTTGTGCTATAATTTAACTGAATATACAATCTTAAGGGTTTTATTGCAAATCTCAGAAATAATCCACTTTTTTTCTAAGATTAAGATTTTAGCCCTTATATAAACACTTCAAACATATATATATATATATATATATATATAGTTTTATTATTTGTTTTAATTGTGGTTTTGTACTGGCTGTTGTAAACCGCCTAGTTTTAGGCAGTATAAATGTTTTGTAACCATTAAACCACACACATACATATATATACACACACACATACAGGGTGGCCCATAAAAAGTGAGAACATCTCGTAGCATATACAGTAAGTTATTTAAACATTCAAAAAGACAGATGTAAATGATTGATAAATTAAAAAAAAAAAAGATGGCAACCGGAAGTTGTCGAAATAAAGACGTTATATAGCTAAAAAAGGTAAATAAGTAAACTAAGCTTTTAATTTACGAGATGTTCTCACTTTTTTTGGCCACCCTGAATTAACCGGGTAGCCGGACCCGGCGCCCCCTCTCTCTCCTTACCTCAACCTTTTTCTACCCCTAACCCCCTCACCCTCCTTTTGCTTCAAATAACCACAGACAGCAATTCTTGGTGACAACTGGTCGCAGCTTTATTTCAAACAACTCATTAACATTAAACAGAAATACTAACCCAACCAACCCCCGCGGATTGATGCACCGCCAGCCTTACAACTAGCAAAGCGGCCACGCCTCCGCTCCAGCCGTGGTCCCCACCAACGGCCAAGTTCTGCCACCTCTATCCGACTTTGCCATGTTACTAGCAAAAGTCTTCCAGGGGTTGTCCGGGTCGAGGGCACCCCGCCCCCTCCCCAAGTCGCCTAAGGCTCCGGACCCCGGACCTCCGGGATCCCGCTTTCACGAACCCCCCCACCCCCTGCTGCGACACCCTGACTAAATTCCCCCCACCCTGCCAATTGGGTGGGCGGGAGGGCTGCCAGATAGGCGCCCGATCGCATGTGCTCCGGGCACTCCATGAGCTCCGGAGCACATGCCTCCCCTCAGCACCGATTGGCTCCGCTCATTACGCCTCGAGCGGAGCCAATCATTTTGAAAGATGTGCGCAGCGTCCTAATGCTGACGCGTGCGCCGTCTTCCCCTTGAACGAGCAGGGTCCCGCACCGGGCCGTGCACCCGGTTAAGGGCGGGCGCCGGGACCCTGCCCGCGCCCTATTACTAACCGGGTAGCCGGACCCAGCGCCCCCTCTCTCTCCTTACCTCAACCTTTTTCTACCCCCAACCCCCTCACCCTCCTTTTGCTTCAAATAACCACAGACAGCAATTCTTGGTGACAACTGGTCGCAGCTTTATTTCAAACAACTCATTAACATTAAACAGAAATACTAACCCAACCAACCCCCGCGGATTGATGCACCACCAGCCTTACAACTAGCAAAGCGGCCACACCTCCGCTCCAGCCGTGGTCCCACCCAACGGCCAAGTTCTGCCACCCCTATCCGACTTTGCCATGTTACTAGCAAAAGTCTTCCAGGGGTTGTCCGGGTCGAGGGCACCCCGCCCCCTCCCCAAGTCGCCTAAGGCTCCGGACCCCGGACCTCCGGGATCCCGCCACCGGCACAGGAGACAACCTCTACCTGTGCCGCCCCCCCCCATAGCCCCAAGCTGCGACCAGTGTGGCCTCTCTTGCACCACCCTCTCCAGTGCCTCCTGCCAATCATTCAGGAGCAAATCCATTCCCACTGGAGATAAGTGCACCCCGTCATCCCTGTACAATCCAGAGCAGGCCACCTCCACCCAGGGATGCTGAACCTGCAACCCACCTTGCTCGCAAACCCATCTCCCAATCTGCCTATTAATCTTGGTCAGACCATGAGACCAGCGCCGCTGACCCCAGCACGCTGGCCTCGGGATGATGTCTGACCATCTTAAGAACACACCCGCAAACATACGAAATAATACAGCTAAGTCCTTCTTGGCGGCCCTGATCAGCTGCTTACAAGACCAAGCAGTCAGATCATTACCCCCCAAGTGCACCACCAAAATCGCCGGCTGGCCCCTGATGCGATCATGATGACGAAGCAAAGGGAGCAGCTGCGACCACCGCAGTCCCCGCTCGCCCAGCCATGACACTGCCACCACCGCAGGATCCAAACTCAAGTTCGTTCCACAAGGTCGCTGCGCTGCCAGCTGGCCAGCCCAATAGACGAAGGAGTGCCCCAAAATCCAACAGCCCTGCACACACCTTCCCCCATCTGAAACAGAAAAGAACAACATTAGCAACCCCCGCCCCCCCCAGCTGACCATTCATAATCGCACATAGCCCTCAAATGCCTTCGAGCGCCACCTGCCAATGATCTGTATCCGCTCTCCCGACAAGCCCGCCGCCGCCGCACTGGTCGCTGCCCCGATCCGAAATGAGTGCGACGAAAAGTTATGAGGGTCCTCCCCAAGCCGCCGCAAAACCAAACGCAAGACTGCTGTGACTTGAAAACGCGTAAGCGGGGAAGCGTCCCCGTGCACAAACAAACCACTTACGCGCTCCGGGCAAATGGCCAAGTATTCACGCATGGCGGAGACAGGGCATGTAAGCCCGCCCATCTCCCTAAGGACCACCCATAACCCTTTACCATTCTGGTCCGTTTTAGATTTCGCCAACAAAACCCGCATTCGCTCCTTATCCATCCATACATGCCGCCGATGCAAGCTATTCCCACTATCCACCCTTCTCGAAACTGCCGTCAACTCACTGACCCTGAAGGCCCCGAAAAAAGCCAAACAGAACACCGCCCAGAAAAGCACATATTCGTATGGTGCCCTCGCCACCCGCACCAGCTCCCGGCACACCCTCTCCAGTAACTCGTGCGTTATCGGCCTTCGGCGATCACGCAGAGCAGGATGAGCCCGCTCCCACCCTTGCAGTAATCGCCGAGCAAGTAAGCCTCTGCCCCCGTAGTCCCACCCCACCGCCCTGGCGAAGAAACAAAACCCCGCCAGATGACTCCACACTGCCGACCGCGTGACCCCCTGCTCCTTCGCCCACGCTACGTACCGCCCGAGCCCCATGTCCGGCACTCCACCACCCGTCCAGCCCCTCTCACGCAAAAAAGTCTGCACTCGCACCCAACCCCGCTGATAAACTTCCCAGGTGTTAGCAGCCACTGAGCTCTTCAAGAGGTGCCTCATCTCTGCAGGCCAAAGCTCCACAAGCTCAAGGGGACCCTGCGCCCCACCTCGTCCGCCTCCAGCGCCAACTGCCAAAAACGCTCCATCTGTAAACAGGAAAGAGCATCAGCAATTTCATTAACCTGCCCTGGAATATGCCGCGCTTTTAAATCAATATTCAAACGCATACAGGCTAATACCACCCGTCGCATAAGTGCCGCCAGTCGACTACAGCGAGGCGAATAACGATTAACGACATTGACCACAGCCTCGTTATCGCACCACCACAGAACCCTGCGGTTAACCAGTTTGCTCGGCCACAACTCTAACACGACCAGTATCGGAAAGAGCTCCAAGAAGGCAATATTACTCAACAATCCTTCATCAGCCCATGCCTGCGGCCACCTGTCGGCACACCAAGCCCCGGCGAAATATATTCCCAAACCAACTCCACCTGCGGCGTCAGTGTACAGCTGCAGATCGCTACTAGTGATCTCCGCCTCGCGCAGCACGGATGCCCTGTTGAAGTCCCACAAGAACGCATCCCAGACCCGCAGATCATCACGCATAATCGGAGACACACGAATGCGATGATGCGGCTTTTTCACTCCGGCCGTCACTGCCGCCAAGCGCCTACTGAACACCCGTCCCATAGGAATGACCTTACAGGCAAAATTAAGGGACCCTAACAGAGCCTGCAGCTCTTTTAATGTCACCTTTGGCGAGGCCAAGACATTGGCCACTAAGACCCTGAGCTTCACCACCTTCTCCCGCGGCAACCTCGCCACCATGTTCAGCGAATCCAGTTCGACACCTAGAAATGTAAGCTGCGTGGTCGGGCCCACCGTCTTACCTTCAGCCAGTGGAACCCCCAACTCCCCCACCACCCCAACAAAACCCTCCAACAGGTTCCTACAGTTCTCCGACTCAGCCCCACCGACGAAGAGGAGATCATCTAGATAGTGCACCACATCCGAGTCACCCACTCTCTGCACCACCATCCAATGTAGGAAACTACTAAACTAAAATAGAGTCCGCGTACGACAGCAAGCTGCCATACTGCTCGGGAAAGTGATGGCCCCAAATGCTTGCCAGTCTCAAGAACGACCGGACCCAATTAACTACGTTGCGTGATACTGAACGAACCCGTCCCGCTTTCTCGTCTTCCTTCCGTTTCTTTTTGCTATCCCCAGAGCGCTTCCGACCTTCTAGCAAGCGAAAAATGTCAATATACTTCCGCTTTACAATCTTTCACCGCAACGTTTTTGGGACGCCTTCCCATAATACGGCCACGGCCGCTAAAGAAGCCGAACCTACCCCCATCCCCCCAGCAGCCCCCCCCGTCCCCCGACGCTGCCCCCCTACAATCCACGTCCGAATCGGAATCAGAATCAGAAGACGAAGAGTCAGAGCTATGCCGCCGCCGATAGGCATGCTTCCTCTTCCTACGCGCCTTCCCAGAACGATCCACTCGCGACCCCCCCGCTCACACCTACCTCCCGCCCTGGTGACTCACCCACCACGCCTCCAACAGCTGCTCCGACGGAAACCCCTGGCATCCCATCATGAGGGTCCTCCGCCCGCTGCTGCGCACGTGCTTCCTGCGTCTGCTCCACCACGCTCGTCGCCTCTCCTGTCACACCGCTTCCGGACTCCATACTCCGCACTCGCGCTGACTCCGTCGCAGGCAGCACACCTCTCGGTGAAGCAAGAAATGGTACCTGTGGAGATAGAAAGGGGGGACAAAGCGGGGGAAAAACCGCAGACCACGACGGCTGCCAAGCCCCCACCCAATCCATCCCCGAGGAACCCTGCCCACCGGCCATCCACCTATCCCAATTTGTTTGCTGCCCATGAGGACCCAGGCCACCCAGCGACAGCGTATACCCGCGATGGGAAGCCCTGCTGCCGCTCCCCCCGCGCCAAGCATCAGCCATTAGGTTGCTCCAATCCCAAGGCCCATAGGGACCGAATCCCACCCCCTGAGGTCCCCTGAGCTGCTAGGAGACTCATCGTGCCTTGGCCCCAACCCCCCAGTAGCAGGCTCAGGAGTCATACATACAGGCCCACCCATGCGCCCCGGCGTCCGCGCCCCCCGGGGCCGAGTTGAGCGCCCTCGACTAGACCCCCTCCCAACCGCAGGAGCTATCGCTGAACCTGACGTGCTCCTAGCAGCCCCCCCATCTCGCCTGGACCCCCTACCCCGCTGCCCAGATCTGCACCCTCTGTCAGCCCCCCTCTCCTGTGGTGCTCCAGCCCTCCCCACTGAAGCCACCCTCCCAGCCCCCCGACCCCCCGCAGATCTTTTAGCCCCCATCCCAGGAGAGCCCTTCAACCTTCTCCCAAAAAGAAACTTTGCAGCCAGACAGTGGGGAGAAATCCCTTTTTGTGGTCTGCTTTTCTTTTCTGTTTGGTGTTTATTATTTTATTTTATTTTTTTTTAATTGCTCAGCCCCAACGGGCGATCCTGCTCCCCCCTTTGCCCCTTTTTATCTGCACTGAACCCTCCACTTGCCAGCCAGACTCACCGCCGAGCCCCGTCGCCTCCGCAGACCAACCAGGCTCCCCGATCCTGCCAACCTTCCCAAGGCCTTGCCGCCAGACACCCGACTCAGCGAAGCTGCTCCTGCCAGATAGGTGCCCGATCGCATGTGCTCCGGGCACTCCACGAGCTCCAGAGCACATGCCTCCCCTCAGCACCGATTGGCTCCGCTCATTACGCCTCAAGCGGAGCCAATCATTTTGAAAGATGCGCGCAGCGTCCTAACGCTGCCGAACGCGCCGTCTTCCCCTTGAATGAGCAGGGTCCCGCACCAGGCCGCGCACCCGGTTACGGGCAGGCGCCGGGACCCTGCCCACGCCCTATTACGTATATATACACACACACACACACACACACACACACACACACAGACACACACAATATTTGCATCAAACTTATTACAGCATTTTAATTTACTAGCTGTAGTTTGCAATTATTGAGAATGTTCTTGAAATGTTGTTCTTTCTGGAAAACCAAATCCAAAGCACTTCTTTGTACCTCATTTTCAAACTGTTTAAAGTGAAATGCTATCCTTTTATCTCAGGAGTATAATATGAGCACGATAGCATGCTGAGTGTGTGAATGCGCATGAAATCTAGTGTCCACCCAGCAGATGTACGAGTGGGTTGAGCACTCAGGATCATACCGCTTGCACTTTGGCAGCACTTAAAGCCAAATTGCTGTCTTTTTGATAGGTTGCATAGCGTAGGAGGGTTGGGCAGTAGATAGGCTGCAAACTCGAAGAGGGCAACATGGACTCGAGACATCACCGGCCCTTGTTCTTCCTTATAAGCCTCAATGTTCTTAAAACCTTTTGCTGTGACTCAGAGCTCCTCTGCTCCCTAAGTCATAAGGGCACGGGCAGGGTCCCAGCGCCCGCACGTAACCAGGTGCCCGGCCCGGCGCGGGACCCTGCTCACGTAGGGGTATGTGGGAAGGGGGGCGCCCATGGCTGTGAGCGTCGAGACGCAGGTGCGTCTTTTGAATGGATTGGCTCCGCTCGTTGCTGGGTGCGAGCAGAGCCAATCAGGTGGTCCGGCTGCGTGCTCCAGTGTGCGCGCAGTTGGGGCTGGAGCACATGCGGCCGGACGGCAGGCAGGTGGCCCACCCGCCCTCCCCATATGGTGGTGTGAGGGTTGGGATTGGTCTTGGGTTGTCGCAGCTGGGGGGGTTTGTGGGGGTGAGTGGCGGGATCCCCGAGGTTTCCGGGGTCCGGAGCCTTAGGCGACTTGGGAAGGGGGCGGGGTGCCCTCGACCCGGACTACCCCTGGAAGATTTTTGCTAGTAATATGGCGAAGTCGGATAGGGGTGGTTGGACCATTGCCGGTGGTGGGACCGGGGCTGGAGCGGAGGCGAGGTCGCCTTGCTAATGGCATGGCTGGTGACGCATCGCGCCGCTGGAGGGGGGCGGGGGTTTATTGCATTTCTGTTTATTGTTGAACATGTTGTTCGGAAATAAAGCTGCGACCAGTTATTACCACAAATGGTTGTCTGTGCAATTTGTGGGAGGGGCGGAGGGGGTGGCAAATGGGCAAAGTATAGGTTGGTAAAAGGGGTGAGCGTAGGGTCCGGCTACCCGGTTACTCTGCCTGCCTCCAGGCCACCCAAATAGAATGTTTCTGCTAGAAATGCAAATATGGAATTTTTTGTTTTAGTTTGACACACTAACTCAGTGAAGCTGCAAACTATTTATAGCTTGAAAACTATAGCTTTCAAATGAATTTACTAACTTTCTTGTAAGTATGCATATCATTAGTCTGCTTCGGGCCGATATTTAAACTGTGGTTGGCGCATTTTTAAGCAGCGGCCGTGGCATTTAAAAATGAAACTGGATGTTCAGCACCAGAATTCAGAGAGCAGTTTCAGCGCTGATCGCCAGCACTATCCAGATAGAGTTAGGATTGCTTTTCTCATGGCTTAACTTCATGCTGTTTGTTATTCAGTTAGCGGTTTTCATATTGCTGCTAACTGGATAACCCCAAACTGCCCTGGCACTGTCCTGTTAATGCCAATAAGATCAAAGGAAATATCCAATGGCACTGTCTGGATAGTTCTGCTGAATATTGCACTGGCCAGCACATAGGCACTTAACAGATTTTGCTAATTGGAAAAGTGATTTTGAATATTGCGTCCTTTGATTTCAATTTCTTTTCATGCCTTCAGAGCTAGCAAGTTACCCAGATCCAAGAGGGAGATTTTAAGCTTTTTTTGGATGTCAGATAACCCTATTCTGGTACATTATGGGGCCTACAGCATCGATTTAAGTGGATAGATTCAAAGACTACAAATACCATACTGCTTTTGGTATGTAAGTTTATACTGGCCAAAAAGTCTCTGTCCTGGAATTTGGTAACTTGACAGCTCTGAGTCTACTGGTGGGTATTGAAAGTAGGCAGCCGTTGCCTTATCATTGTGCCTGTAAACATTTTCTTGGCAGAATAATGAAGAGGTTTGCTGTTGTCTTCTGCAGCCCACAGCATCTGTTCTTCCAGGTTATCGAGCATGCAAGGACTAGGCAGGGCTGATACTACAGAGCTTCTGAGATCCAGGCCAGTGTTGCTGGAAACAGCATTAGTTATGGTACCAAAATGGAGCTGTTTAAATGAGATATTTTTATTGGCATGACTGACCATTTTTTTCACATATCTATCAACGTTTATATATGCTGTTGAATATATTATTTGGATGTATTTTAAATGCCTTGTTCATCCTAAAATTTATATATGCATTTGAGACATGTCTATGATAAAATAATTTCTGTTCCTGTTCAACCAGTATATTCATATTTATACTGCGGTTTGTTGTACTTCCAAAGTCGTTGATCAGCACCCTCATTATCATGCCACCTTTAGAAACAAACTTCTGAATAAAAAAGTATTCCATAATGTAGATTATTTAATTTTCAATTAAATATAATTAAAAATATCAGACATCTTGAAATGGACATAAAGGGATTTAATTGGTTTATTCTCTCATTGTCCTCCTGTGACTGAGAATTCTGCTGTTTGCCATTTTCTCACTGGTTTGGGATTTACCTAAATCCCAATTTGATTTGATGGGATTGCGTGCTGACTTGGGCTCTATTTCCATTAATATGCAAGCTTGTCTGTTCTGACAAACCCAGTGCTTGCCCTTGCAGCTTTTGTCAGGGCACATCAATGGAGATGAGCTCAATGGCCAAGCCTGGGAAAGGCAGGGCTGTCTGTCCATTGAGCGAGAATAATGTTCACACAGGGCCCCAAGCCAACTCCATTCTGCACATGGTGTTCAATTAGCAGGGCCGGCCAGCTTCAGAGAGAGCCAGGGAGACCCAAAGCCCCAGCTTACCTCTGCACAGCACCAGAGTAAAGAGCGGCGTCCGGTAGCTGTGTTCCCCTGAAGTGAGCTGAGTGCCTGTAAACAGGAAATGCCCTTTAACATCTGACATGCCTTCGCACTTCAGGAGAACACAGCTGCTGGACTAAATGAACACACTGCTCTTCACTCCGGCACTGTGCAATAGTGATCAGGGGCTTCAGGCCCCCCTGGCTCCATCTCAAGCCGATCAGACAAGCATGGGACTCTTCGGGGAGGGGGAGAGACTAGGATAGGACTGGAAATGGCTGATGGGGGGGGGGTGCTAGGACTGGATATGGGCTGATTGGGCAGAAGCTTGGACTGGAAATGGGCTGATGCTGGGGGCTAGGACTTGAATTGGGCCGATGGGCTAGAACTAGAAATGGGCTGATAGGGGGAGCTTGGACTCAAAATGGTCTTTTGGGAAACTTGGACTGGAAATGGACTGATGGGGGGCTAGGATAGGACTGAAAATGGGCTGATGGGGGGGCTAGGACTGGAAAAGGGCTGATGTGGGGGGTAGAATGGGACTAGAAGGAGGTGGATGCTGGGTTGGGTTGGGACTAGAAGGGGCTGATGTTGGGGGAGGATTAGAAGGAGATGGGGCTGGGTGAGTGAGGATGGAGAGGGGAAAAGATATTTTGTTTGGGAGGCAAAAAAATCTACGATTGGCTGGGAATTGGGAGAGTAAGTGGGGATTGAGGATGGAGGGGTGAAATTTGAGTGGACGAAAAAGAAATAAAGAAAGAAATGAAGGAAAGAGCAAAAGAGGAGAGATCAATATGTTAAAACAGATGTAGAGAGAGAGATTGGAAAAAAAAACTAGAAAAGAGAAGAAAGGGCAAATGGACAGCAGACAATGGAGAGTTAGCAGAAGACATGAAGAAACCAGAAAAAGGCGACTGAAGCAATTGCAACTGAAAAATAAAATGCCCAAACAACAAAAGGTAGAAAAATACTTTTTTATTTTGAATTTATTAACTGGAATATGTCAGCTCTAGGTAATGCGGATTGCTAACATCTTTGATTATGTTTAATATAAGAGGAAATTATTTTATAGTTTTATTTAAACAGTGTTGTACATTCCAAATTTGACTTTTGGGGTTCCCAGTTTAATTATTGTGCTCATATTTCTAAATTGTGATCACTTTTTCTTTGGTGACAGTCTATGTTCTGCATGTGTAACCGAGCTGAGGTATCATGTTCATGTAGTTTCTATTTGACAGTGCCACTTGTTCTCTTTCTGAAGTAGGACATGTATTTGTATTCACTGGTTTAATATTTGCAATGCTGCCTTTTTGATAGGTAGGGTTTGGTGCTTTGTGAGTCCTGATAGTGCTGTTATGAAACAACAGATTTGCTATGGGTTCTAAATGGGCAGTATTTATAGCACTTCCCAATGTGCCTGGCAGTTGGCACTGGAGTATAGTAATGTAAACATTGAGTAGTCTTTCTTTATCCAGACACTCATTAAGAGACATGTTTATTATAAGTTAGTGCATGTTAACATTATGCAAATATTTATGTAAAAGAGGCCCCACAAAGAGTCTCCACACATGGTCCTGCACCCCTCTTGGGCCACCCTTGGGGAAAGGAGTCAAAGTCCCTCTAGTCACTGGTCCAATAAAACATCACTAATTGTAACACCCTCTTGATGAGCTTCTTTACTTGTATTTTCAATGAATGGCATGTTTAGTTCACTCTGGAATTCATTACCAGAGGATGTAGTAAAACCTGTTAGTGTAGCTGGGTTCAAAAGAGGTTTGGGTGAGTTCCTGGAGGAAAAGTTCATAAACCATTATTAAAGAGAACTGGGAAAATTCTGGGCTAAGCAGCATGGAATGTGCATACCTTTGGGAATCTATAAGGTACTTGAGACCTGGAATGGCCACCTTGGATACAGGATACTGGGTTTAATGGACCCTTGGTGTGACACAGTATGACATAGCTTATGTTCTGCAGACCTGATGAAGAGTACACAATCATTGAAAGCTACTTATAAATCTTTTATATTAGTTCAATAAATGATATGACCTCTTGTTGACCAGTTGAATTTAATGTGGAATTTTGAAAACGTCACAACTGTAGGAACCATTGCACCTAATTCACAAGTTAGAGTTTAAAATCAGTTACCTCTTTATTAAGTTAGACTATATCTGAAGCAGAATTAATGTCTGTGGCTAAGATTTATGTCAACACTTAGGGCCCGATTCTGTCCCGGACGTAGATCTCCTTTGTACATCCGGGTTGAGCTGGACATACAAAGGAGATTGTGATTCTGATCCCACGGGGCACGTTTAGCCCCGTGGGATCAAAATCACAAACAGCACTGTACATGCAAGCCAGGACTGCAATTCAGTCCCAGCCTGCATGTACAGCAAAGCCCGACCAACTCAGTCAGGGTATTTAAATGGAGTTGTGGTGCCATGGCATCATGTTGCCATGGTGTCGTGGCTCCATTTAAATGCTATGATGCCAGTTGCTGCACAAAAAGTTAATTCCCCACAGCCCGACCCACGATCCGGACTCCTAAGGCCAGGATTGGGCTGCAGGGAATTAACCTTTGCCCCCCCCCCAGCCCGTTCTGCACCCCGGAGCTGCTGAAAAGACACGTCCAGGAAAGTTATTTCACCCAAGAGGTAGAATAACTTTCCCGGAAATTTTGCCGGACTTGGACATCAGAATGGGCCCTGTACTGTCCAAGGCCAGTGACTGCCCACTCTCTGCCCCCGGGTCACCTATTCTCCATCCCTGACTATCTTCCCCACACAACCGGCGGGGATGTTAGTCGGGGAGCAGCAGCTGCCATGAATAGCAGGGATGGATGTCCATCCCCACTATTCGTGCCTCAGAATAACCCCCTTAGAATCTGCTATTCAAACACAAGGTTACTGTAATCTCCCAGAGCAAAGGCTGAGGGGGAGGCCAAATAGAGACAAAAATTGTAAGCATTTGCAAATAATCAAGCTTTTCATACCCACCCTGTTCCGATGATTTTGTAAAGGTTTAGCCATGTATAAGGCTGTTTTATAAGTGGAAAGGGTCTTTTATAAATGTAGCCCTCTTTATACACGCATATAAGTACACATGGTGATAAGATAGCACACACTTGGACACTGAAGATAGGAAGAAAATGGATGCATTTGAATAATGGTGCTGGTAAAGGATACTGCGTGTACCATGGACTGCCCAAAGAACAAATCAATTGGTACTAGAGGATATCAAACCTAAGCTTTCTTTAGAAGCTTAAATGGCAAGACTTCAACTTTCATATTTTGGACACATCATGCAAAGAGAAAGATTATTAAAGAAAGACACTATGCTTGGAAAGGTTGCAGGACAATGCAAAAGAGGAAGATCGGCAATGTGATGGATCGATGCCATAACAACCGCTATGAATGCCATTGTCAACCATTAACCACCTGACTGAAGACTGAGCATAGTTTAGGACAACTATCCATAGGGTTGCCATGACTTGACATTGACTCAATACTTAACAACAGACAGGGGTGGCCCATCCACTAGGCAAGTTGGGCGGCAGCCTAGGACAGCCGGTCTGGCTGGGCGGCGGCAGCGGCACACAAGACTGGCCATGCCTTATACCCCAGCTGCCGCCGATTCTGTTTAGTTAGGAGCACAGTCTGCTAAGTCAGAAGCAATGGCATGCTCTCAAATGGATTCCATGCTGCTTTCACCTAAGGCTTTCTATAAATCACCTGGTTTATGGATTTTTCTTCCAGGAACTTGCACAGACCTTTTTAAAACCATTACTCAAAACTGCTGCCACAGACTGCAAAGGGAAGGAAGCCACAACTCTGGCTGAGCCCAAGCACCCAGTATGGTGAAGAAGGGGAAGGGAAGTGGGAAATAGAGGTAGATAGGGCTTAGGATGGAGGTGAGTTTGAAGAAATGCTCCAATCAGGGAGGGTGTAAGGAAGAGCCTAAAGGGGCTTATTTATGGGTAGGAAACTCTCTTTTCTGCCATATTCAGGGGTTCTTTCTACCTACCCATCTGCCTGCCCTCGACTTAAAAGTGTTGCTGGAACCGGAGTGTTTGCAGTGGTTGGGCAGAGAAGACTCTCAGTAATGTTGCAGCATAGGGCAAAAAATAGCTAAAGGGTTGGCACATAGCATGCATATGGTAAAAGAACATGTGATTAAGACTATGTATGGTCTATCAAAGGAGCATTAAGCAGTGGGACAAGAAGACAACAAGAGGATTTCCTGCAGGTAGCCTGCTTTGATGGCAGGGTAAAAGAGTGTGATTTAAGTATCATAGAAACATAGAAACATGATGACAGAAAAAGACCACATGGCCTATCTAGTCTGTCCTTCCATATCAACAACTACAACAGTCCACTTTTTATCTTTAGAGATCCTCTGTGTTGGTCCCATGCTTTTTTGAATTCAGTTACTGTCCTCATCTCTACCACCTCCACTGGGAGACTATTCCATGGATCCACTACTCTTTCCGTAAAGAAATATTTCCGCATATCACTCCTGAATCTATCTCCCTTCACCCTCATCCCATGTCCCCTCGTAGCAGAACTTGCTTTCAATGAAAGAGGCTCTCTCCCTGAACATTTATGCCACGGAGGTATTTAAACATCTCAATCATATCACCTCTATCCCGCCTTTCCTCTAAGGTGTACATATTAAGATCCTTAGGTCTGTCCTCATATGCTTTATAATGAAGCCCATTAATCATTTTAGTAGCCACCCTCTGCACTGACTCCATCCTGTTCACATCCTTTTGAAGGTGCGGTCTCTAGAATTGCACACTATACTCCAAATGAGGTCGTACCAAAGACTTATACAGAGGCATTATCACCTCCTTTTTTCTGCTAGCCATTCCTCTCCGTATGCACCCAAGCATCCTTCTAGCTTTTGCAGTCGCCTTTTCTACCTGTTTAGCTACTTTAAGATCATCAGACACATACACGCCTAGGTCCCGCTCTTCTTTAGTGGACAAAAGTACTTCACCTCCTATACTGTATTGCTCCCTTGGATTGCTGCAGCCCAAATGCATGACCTTACATTTTTTAACATTAAATCCCAGTTGCCAAATTCTAGACCATTCTTCAAGCTTAGCTAGATCCCTCCTCATGTTATCTACACCTTCCTGGGTGTCTACTCTATTGCAGATTTTGGATCATCTGCAAAGAGGCAAACCTTACCCGACAGCCCTTCCGCTATATTACTAACAAAGATGTTAAAAAGAATCGGACCAAGGACAGATCCCTGGGGCACACCACTGATAACATCCTTCTCCTCAGAGTGAGCTCCATTTACTTGTACTCTTTGTCGCCTCCCACCCAACCAATTTCTAACCCAAGCAGTAACTTTAGGGTCCATCCCTAGGGTGTTCAGTTTGTTTATAAGTCGCCTGTGAGGAACAGTGTCAAAGGCTTTACTGAAATCTAAATACACCACATCTAGAGCTCTCCCTCAGTCCAACTCCCTGGTCACCCAGTCAAAGAAATCAATCAGATTTGTCTGACAAGACCTGCCTCTGGTGAATCCATACTGCCTCGGATCCTGTAATCCGCTGGACTCCAGAAACCTCATTATTTTCTCTTTCAGCAGCGTTTCCAATAATTTACTCACCACCGAAGTTAAACTAACCAGCTTGTAGTTTTCAACCACATCCTTACTTCCGCTTTTGTGTAAAGGCACCACATGAGCCTCTCTCCAGCCTTTAACACCACTCCCGACTCCAACGAGGTATTGAAAAGGTCAGTCAGTGGAGTTGCTAGTGTGAATATTGGGTCCCGACATTGGGATTGACCTTCTATGAGTTTGGCCATAAACTGAGAACAGAGAAGCAAGGCAAGGCACTACCCATGCTGGTTATTAACACAGAAAGAGTTATCACAATATTTCAGCTCTGTGTCCATATGGGACATAATCATTTGCCCTAAAACAGTTTACAATGTTTGTTCAGTTACGGTGATTGGAAGCAATTATTTATTTTGTATGGGACTGTTAAATATAAGTAGCACATGTATGCTGCGGCTGTATGTATTCATAAAATCTGTGGAATAAATTGTTACGAAGCTTTCATGTAGCAACATTTTGCTTGTTTTTTTATGTGTATGAAGTCATTGATGGCAGTGTAAGGGGGGGGGGAGAAAAAAGGGTGCTTGAATGGAAAGTGCCAAGGTTGAGAATTTCATAACTTAACTATGCTTTGAGTGAAAAAATATTTCTTTGATTTGTTTTAAATATGCTGCCTAATAATTCATAGCGAAGTTTAAAATGTTGCTTCTCCAGGACCCTGTTCCATATTATGCTTGTACCAAAAATCATACAGGATCCAGTATCTAAAACGACAAATAGCCTACCACAAGTAAAAAAATAGCAGCACTTTAAATACTTGAAGAAAAAGATCTCAAGGTTTCTACAACGCCAACGCAATGGCTCAACCAGAGAACTCCCACTACTTCAGATTACAAGCAAACAATCATCTGCATATCTGCAAAAACCAACAGTTGCTTAAATGGAAATAACAATACAACAAATAGAGGACACATAAAGAAGCAACAGCAGACATAAACTTAAACTTAGACC
The DNA here is from genome assembly GCA_033557465.1 of Ichthyophis bannanicus. Lineage (NCBI taxonomy): Eukaryota > Metazoa > Chordata > Amphibia > Gymnophiona > Ichthyophiidae > Ichthyophis > Ichthyophis bannanicus. Next base: position 370,190,213 of record CM066035.1, read on the forward strand.
ACCCACCAACAACCAATCATTTCCGGGCATGCAAATGATTCGTTGCTAGTAATCTGATGTAGTGGGAGTTCCCTGGTTGAAGGGAGTCCCACGGGGTCTTGGCATATGAGTTCATTGTAGAATGTTGTTAAGTACCCTCATGTTAAATGTAACCCTCCAATTGTGATGTGACCACTTTGATTGTAGGATAAGGTGGTATACAAATCTGTCTAAATAAATAAATAAATAAAATGCGCAGGCACAGTGTTTCTCATTCTAATGTGTGGCTGAAGTGGCGAGATTTGAAGATAGATGTGTTTTGGCTCTTGATCGTAAGCAAAGCTGTATGTATATATGCGGGTTGCCAGTTTGCTGTATTTTTATGTCAGTTATGGTGAGCCTATGCGAGTGGTTTGTTAATGGTATATGTATTTCATACTCTTATAGATGACTTGGCTTCATGAATGTGGTTTGACTCCCTGAAGCAGCCTTGGCGAAATGCCCGGCATTGGAGTTTGACCTGCTTTGTTTAGGCTTTGAAGCTAAGGGGGTCATTCTGAACTCTGTTTAGCTGGTCCTGATGTCCGATCCGGATGTCCAGACCTGATAAACAGCTGGGCAGCCTGCCGGAAACAGAGCTCCCCGTACAAACAGGTGATTTGTATGGAAAGCTTTGTTCGTGGGAGGGAGGGGGTGGGATAGAGGCGGAGCGAGGGCGAGCTGTGGGCGATTCTGAGTTCAGCCCTGTATGTACAGGGTTGGCCACAGAGACAGAGACAGGGGACTTATTCCATCTCAGATGTGAGGGGGACCACAGCACCAGGCGGAGACAAGAGGTGAGAGGGTGAAGGGGGATCCCTGCAACCCCACCATGGGAGACTACATTGGGGGCCGGGCTGTGGGAAAAGGACATTTTCACGGGCGACTGGTGGCTGGGGTTTTGGGCTTCTGAGGGAGCCTGGCTGTGCTAGATGGGGATTGGCAGGATGTGCAACCAATCAGAATTGGGGTATGGACTGCACGTCCAGGCCAGTAGACCCGATTCTGATCCTACAGGGGTTAGATGTGCCCCTGGGATCAAAATCAGGTCTACTTCTGTACGCCCCGATTCTGATCAGCCATACAGGGGCTGGACTGCCAATACAGAATCGGCCTCTGTTTTCAAGCTTATCTTTAGAAGAGCTGCATGAGTCTTGTGGAGAATGCCAGGATTATGTGCCTAGATGCTGTTTAAATGTTGTATTGAGGAAAGCCATTTTTGTAGATATATTACAGGAGGTTTTTTGTGACCTATGATGTCCCCTCTCTGCTTATGCTGCCTCACCCCCATCTGCCCTTCCTTCTTTCCTGACCCTTTCCATGGACCTCCTTAATTGTAGGCTAAAAGAACCCTTCTCATTCAGGATTCTATCGCCACTATGGTGTTGGCCTCTTCTCACCAAGACCTGATTAGGTGATAGTGATGACCCCCTCCTGACCCGCTATCTTCCACCTGGTTTCTCCACCCTATCGACATCTCATTCTGGCTGGCGTGGCAGGGGGAGTGCTGTTCTTTATCGTGCTACCTTACCCCTCCGAGAACTCTACTCTCCACTCTTGCACTATCCTGAATCCTTCACTTGGATTCCAATCCCCCTACTCATATCCTTCTGTTGTATGCCCCTCCTTCACTTCGTCCTGAGCCCTGGGATACATTACGGGCTGCCCTCTCTGATGTCTCTCTCTTCCATCCCCATTTGTTAATTCTGGGCGATTTCAATATTCACCTAAATTTTCCCAAGTCTCTTAGGGATAAAACCATCCTTGCCCTCTTCTCTGATCTCTCAATGCATCAACATGTTTATTGCCCCCCCCACACACACAGTCGGGCACACATAAGAACATAAGAGCATAAGATATGCCATACTGGGTCAGACCAAGACTTCTAGTATTTGCAAACAAGCATTTTAGAGGTCATATTTTATTCATATTAATCTGGTTATCGGTAGGCAAGGGTTATTTGAAATGTTTAAGCTCTGACTATTCTGTACATAAGAACATAAGATATGCCATACTGGGTCAGACCAAGGTCCATCAAGCCCAGTATCCTGGTTCCAACAGTGGCCAATCTAGGTCATACTTACCTAGCAGTTTTCCCAAAAGACACAGGTTCCACAATGCTTGTATTGGGTCAAGCATTGATATCCTGGGTCCCTTCTTAATAATGGTTTATGGACCTTTCCTCCAGGAACTTGTCCAAAACTTTTTTTAAACCCAGCTACATTAACAGCCTTTACTATATCCTCCGGTAACAAATTCCAGAGTTTGATTACACGTTGAGTGAATTTGTTTTTCTTTTATTAGTCTTAAATAGTTTACCCTGTAGCTTCATTGCATGTCCCCTAGTCTTTTTATATTCTGATAATGTAAACAATCAATATTTACCCGTTCCACTCTGTTCATTAATTTATAGACTTCTATCATATCTCCCCTTAGCCGTCTCTTTTCCAGGTTAAAGAACCCTAACCTTTTTAGCCTTTCTTCATAGGGGTATCCCACCCACCCCTGCGATAATCGTAGCTTTATAGATACTTACACACCTTAAAAGACAGGAGGTGCTCTCAGGTGAAGCTCATTACCCAAATCAGTCATACACTAAGGACCTGAGATTAGTTAAGCTTCAGGTGAACAAGGTATATTACACGTATTAGGTACAGTTTTATAAGTATAAATATCCATAGCAACCCTTAGTAAGTAAAGAACTTAGATCTAAACACAAACTTAAAACTAAGATGCAGACAGCAGTCCAGCAGCGGGATGGGGCTTTCCAGTCTTTTGCATTGAGTGTCACATGTATGATTTTCTCCCAGTTGGTGAGAGGTCTTACGTGTGCACTAGGTGCAAGGAGCTCTTTGCTCTCAGGGAACGAGTCCGTTCTCTAGAGGCTAAAGTAGCAGACTTGGAAAGCATAAGACAGACAGAGAGGTACATAGACGAGACCTACAGGGATATAGTCCTGAAGTCACACCTCCAGTCTAGCAGCATCCCTGTTGCCATGGAGGAGAGAGGTCACGTGACAGGAGAGCATCACCCTGGTGTGGCAGGAAGTGATCCTGTAACTAGGACCTATCCTCCAGGTGATGTAAAACCCTCTCGCACCGAGCACGTTTCTCCAGGGCCATGTGCCCATGAGGGAAGGGTTAGGACAGCCTTTATAGTTGGTGATTCGATCATTAGGCATGTAGATAGCTGGGTGGCTGGTGGACGTGAGGATCACCTGGTAACATGCCTGCCTGGTGCGAAGGTAGCGGACCTCACGCGCCACCTAGATAAGGTCTTAGATAGTGCTGGGGAGGAGTCTGCTGTCTTGGTACATGTCGGTACCAATGACATAGGAAAATGTAGTAGGGAGGTTCCGGAGGCTAAATTTAGGCTTTTAGGTAGGAAGTTGAAATCCAGAACTTCCAGTGTAGCATTCTCCGAAATGCTTCCTGTTCTACGCGCAGGACCCAAAAGGCAGGCAGAGCTCCAGAGTCTCAATGCGTGGATGAGACAATGGTGCAGAGATGAGGGTTTTGGATTTGTTAGGAACTGGGGAACATTCTGGGGAAAGGAGGGGATCTTCCGAAGGGATGGGCTTCACCTTAACCGGGATGGAACCAGGCTGCTGGCATTAACCTTTAAAAAGGAGATAGAGCAGCTTTTAAACTGGATATTAGGGAAAGCCGACAGTCGCCCAAGAGCGGATGGTTCGGAAGAATGTATCTTTGAAGGATACTACCAAAAGCAGAGAGGTTCCAAAAAAGAGTAAAGTAGCCCAAATGCTCTCAAGTATGGAGCAGACAGAGCTTAAAGATCCCAAATTACCCATGTCTAACAATAGCCAAATTAATATGAATAAAATACATTCTCTAAAATGCTTGTATGCAAATGCTAGAAGTCTAAAAAATAAGATGGGAGAGTTAGAATATATAGCACTAAATGAAAGGTTAGATTTGATTGGAATATCAGAGACATGGTGGAAGGAGGACAACCAGTGGGATACTGTGATACCTGGGTACAAACTATATCGAAATGATAGAGCTGATAAAATTGGTGGAGGGGTTGCTCTCTATGTTAGAGAGGGCATTGAGTCAGAAAGGATTAAAGTTTTGCAGGAAGCAGAATCTGCTGTAGAATCTATATGGATTGAAATTCCATGTAAAAGGGGGAAGGCAATGGCAGTGGGGGAGTACTATCGAGCGCCTGGCCAGAATGACCAAATGGATGATGAAATGCTCAAAGAAATCAAGGAAGCTAATAAAAGTCACAGCACAGTAATAATAATGGGTGATTTCAACTATCCCGGTATCGACTGGGTCAGTGTCACGTCAGGACATACTAGGGAGATAAAGTTCCTAGATGAAATAAATGACTGCTTCTTGGAGCAGCTGGTTCATGAACCAACCAGAGGGGAAGCCATATTATACCTAGTCCTTACTGGAACACCAGATCTAGTGCAAGAAATAAGGTTGTTGGGGCCACTTGGCAATAGTGATCATAGCATGATCGCCTTTGATTTAATTAGTTGAGGAGGGATAGTAAGGAAATCCACAGTACTACCTTTTAACTTTCGAAAGGGAGACTATGATAAAATGAGGAAAACAGTTAAGAAAAAACTAAAAGGAGCAGTTGCAAAGGTTAAAAGACGTACATCAGGCTTGGCTGTTGTTGAAAAATACTATCTTGGAAGCCCAGACCAGCTGTATTCCACACTTTAAGAAAAGTGGAAGGAAGTCCAAAAAACTGCCAGCATGGTCTAAAAGTGAGGTCAGAGAGGCTGTTGTTGACAAAAAAACATCTTTCAGGAAATGGAAAAAAGAGCCGAACGACGAAACCTGGAAACAACACAAGCACTGGCAAGTCAAATGCAAGGCATTGATAAGGCAGGCAAAGGGAGAATTTGAGAAGAAGCCTGCTGCGGAAGCAAAAATGTGAAGTAAAGACCTTTTCAAATACATTCGTAGCAAAAAACCTGTGAGAGAGTCAGTTGGTCCATTAGATGATAAAGGGGTTAAAGGAGCACTAAGAGGCGACAAGGCGATAGCGGAGACACTGAATGAATTCTTTGCTTCAGTCTTTACTGAGGAAGATGTAGGGATGTTACCCATGACTGAAGTGGTATTTAAAGGTGCGGAAGAATTGAAGGAAATATCGATACATCGGGAAGATGTATTACAACTATTAGATAAACTGAAGAGTAGCAAATCACCTGGGCCGGATGGTATACATCCAAGGGTGTTGAAAGAACTGAAATATGAGATTGCAGACCTGCTATTAGTAATCTGTGAACTATCATTAAAATCATCTCTAATAACTGAAGATTGGAGGATCACCAATGTAACACCAATTTTTAAAAAGGGTTCCAGGGGTGATCCGGGAAACTACAGACCGGTGAGCCTGACATCAGTACTGGGAAAAATGGTAGAAACCATCATAAAGAATAAAATTACTCAGCATGTAGATAGTCATGACCTAATGGGAGACAGCCAACATGGCTTTAGACAAGGAAGATCTTGTCTTACTATTCTGTTATGTTTTTTTGAAGGAGTGAATAATCAGGTGGACAAAGGTGAGTCGGTTGATATTGTGTATCTGGACTTTCAGAAAGCCTTTGACAAGGTCCCTCATCAGAGACGTTTGGCAAAACTAAAGAGTCATGGGATAGGAGGCAGTGTACTATTGTGGATCAGGAACTGGTTAAAAGATAGAAAGCAGAGGGTAGGGCTAAATGGCCAATTTTCCCAATGGAGAAAGGTGAATAGTGGTGTACCCCAGGGATCTGTGCTGGGTCCGCTGCTTTTTGACATTTTCATAAATGACCTGGAAAGTGGAATAACGAGTGAGGTTATCAAATTTGCAGATGACACAAAACTATTTAAAGTTGTTAAAACCCAAGAAGATTGTGGAAATCTGTAAGAGGATCTTGATAAATTGGAAGACTGGGCATCAAAATGGCAGATGAAATTTAATGTAGACAAGTGCAAGGTTATGCACCTAGTGAAGAACTACCCAAACTATGGTTACACGATGCAAGGTTCCACATTAGGAAACACCACCCAGGAAAACGATTTAGGCGTCATTGTGGATACCATGTTAAAACCCTCGGCCCAGTGTGCAGCGGCGGCCAAGAGAGCAAATAGAATGCTAGGTATGATAAGGAAAGGAATGGAAAATAAAACAAAAGATATTATAATGCCTCTGTATCATTCCATGGTGAGACCGCACCTTGAATATTGTGTGCAATTCTGGTCGCCGTATCTTAAAAAGGATATAGCGATTTTAGAAAAGGTTCAGAGAAGAGCCACCAAAATGGTAAAGGGGATGGAAGGATACTCCTATGAAGAAAGGCTTAAAAGGTTAGGGCTCTTTAACCTGGAAAAGAGACGGCTGAGGGGAGATATGATAGAAGTCTATAAATTAATAAACGGAGTGGAACGGGTAAACGTAGATCGATTGTTTACCTTATCAGAATATAGAAAGACTAGGGGACATGCAATGAAGCTACAGGGTAAACTATTTCAGACTAATAAAAGAAAATATTTTTTCACTCAATGTGTAATCAAACTCTGGAATTTGTTACCGGAGGATATAGTAAAGGCTGTTAGTGTAGCTGGGTTTAAAAAAGGTTTGGACAAGTTCCTGGAGGAAAGGTCCATAAACCATTATTAAGAAGGGACCCAGGATATCATTGCTTGAACCAATACAAGCATTGTGGAACCTGTGTCCCTTGGGGAAACTGCTAGGTACATATGACCTACATTGGCTTCTGTTGGAAACAGAATACTGGGCTTGATGGACCTTGGTCTGACCCAGTATGGCATATCTTATGTTCTTATGTTCTTCCATCCCCTTTACCATTTTGGTGGCTCTCTCTGAACCTTTTCTAATAACGCTATATCCTTTTTAAGATACGGCGACCAGAATTGCACACAATATTCAAGGTGCGTTCTCACCATGGAACGATATAGAGGCATTATAATATCTTTTGTTTTATTTTCCATTCCTTTCCTTATGATACCTAGCATTCTATTTGCTCTCCTGGCCGCCGCTGCACACTGGGCCAAGGGTTTTAACATGTTATCCACAATGACGCCTACATCTTTTTCCTGGGTGGTGGTTCCTAATGTGGAACCTTCCATCATGTAACCATAGTTTGGGTTGTTCTTCCCTAGGTGTATAACTTTGCACTTGTCCACATTAAATTTCATCTGCCATTTTGATGCCCAGTCTTCCAATTTATCAAGATCCTCTTGCAATTTTCCACAATCCTCTTGGGTTTTAACAACTTTAAATAGTTGTGTCATCTGCAAATTTGATAACCTCACTCGTTATTCCCTTTTCCAGGTCCTTTATGAATATGTCAAAAAGCACCGGACCCAGCACAGATCCCTGGGGTACACCACTATTCACCTTTCTCCATTGGGAAAATTGGCCATTTAGCCCTACCCTCTGCTTTCTATCTTGTAACCAGTTCCTGATCCACAATAGTACACTGCCTCCTATCTCTAGATCCCTAGATCTTATCCTCACACCAGCTGCCTCTCCCTTTATTCCATTTCTGATTTCTGTCACTCCACTTCCTGGTCTGATCACTTTCTCATCCATTTTGCTTTCCTCCATTCTCCCTTTCCTCCACGACATCTGCTGCTGTCTTACCTCCCTCAAGATGTCATTTTATACCCAGTACCCTTAAGCAATTCCCCTCAGGGGATAACTTATTCCCTCCAGATTTCATCTCTCTCCCAGTGGAGGCCTAAGTTCAGTCCTGGCACTCAACACTGTCTTCCTCTTTAGATCGCCTTGCATCCTCTTGCCGCACACTTGCCAAACACCGAGTCAACTGCCACCCAAGGTTTAACTCAGCCCTTCTTTTACACAACACTTACCTTAGGCAGGCTGAGCGCTGCTGGCGTAAATGTCCTTCTCATAGTTCCCACTCTCATTTCCTTGATTGCCACCGCCACTATAGATCACTCATCCAGGATGCAAAAAAGATCTATTATTCCAACCTGATCTCCTCTGCTGCTAATTCCACCCAGTAATTATACCATGTTCTTCAATCCCTTTTAGCCACACATGACACTGAAATGGTGGCCCATCGGTCCACCATCCTGACGCTTCTCTCCTAGCTTCCTTTTTCTCTAACAAGGTTTCTATCTTGTGTACCCAGTTTCCTATCTGCCCCCCACCATTGTCTCCTTTCTGATCCCACTCTGTGTGCACTCCCTCCACTCCTCCACTCCCATCCCTTCCCTCAGCCATGTATGGTCTTCTTTTCACACCATCTCTTCCTCGGAATTGTCTTCTCATAAGACCACTTGATCTCTCAATCCCATCCCTTCCCATTGGCTTCCTGAACCCTCCCTGGTCCTTCTCCCTTATATTCTCAGTATGTTTAATACCAGTCTCTCCACCAGCACTTTCCCTTCCCTCTGGAAACTCGCTTTTGTCCGACCTATTCTCAAGAAATCATCCCTGAATCCTACTGTATTGGCTCACTGGTGTCCTGTCTCAAACCTCCCTTTTCCTTTCAAAGATACTCCTCACATATTGAAGGGGGTATCATCCCTCCCCCACTAGCCAAGGGGGTATTAGCGGTGGAGTTAACCTCTTCCCCTATTCTAGGTGAGGGGTCTACTCCAGCTTTTTCTTTAGTGGTGCCTTCTCCTGCGTTGAGTCCTCGGGCTGGGGTGGTTTCCCCTGCCCCGAGTGATTCAGGTAGGCGAGGTTCCAAAATTTCTTCTGAGTTGGCGGATCCTATTGCTCAGTCTCCTAAACAGGATGTGTCTTTGGCTGATATATGGAGTTTATTAACTCGTATGGAAGTTTCTTTATCTATGTTAATGCCTCGATTTGTAAAGTTTGCTCAGGAGACATTTGATAAGCTTGCACATCAGGATGTTTGTTTAAACTCTTTGGATTCTCGTTGTGTTAAGTTAGTGTCTCAGGTCTCCACAGTGCAAGGTGCTCTCTCCTCCTCTATAAAAGATAGTTTGTTGTTGCATCGTCAACACGAACAATTTGAAAATAGTCTTAGGGCTAAGAATCTTCGGTGTCTCAATTTTCCTAAAACACACTATTTGTCTGCTGATATTCTTTTTCGGAAATATTTGAAGGAAATATTGGGATACCAAGATCCTTCTACGCTTGTTTTTAATAACATTTATTATATTTCTAGCTCTAAGAAAGAGGTTAGAGGGGAAGGAGATGTGGATGTACTCGGCTCAGTGGAGTCATTGAATATTTCTGAATTTATAGAATCCTCTTTGGATGAAATTTCAGTTAGAGCAACCTTATTGGTCTCCTTTCATTCTGAAAGTGTGAAGAATGAGATTTTGAAATGTTTCTTTTCTAAAAGAATGAGTTGTTTTGTGGGCAGAAAATAAATATATTTCCTGACGTATCTAAGCAAACTCAGACCCGGAGGAAAGGCTTTTTGGCCCTTAAAACTAGGGTCCTTGCAAGTGGTGCAACATTCTTTTTAAAATTCCCTTGCAAGTGTTTGATTACCTCAGGACAATCTTCCTACGTGTTTTATGAGTCTCTACAGTTAGAGGAGTTTTTGAAGTCCCGTACTGGGGATTGATATGTGGGCTTCATCTTGGCTAGTTAGGATTAATTGGGATTGAACTTGTAGGATAGTATCTTGCTTTTTTGGTCTTTTGTGGTGTATTCTTTTCAAAGTGTTTATCTTCTAATCTGGGCACATTTTCCCATGATGTGGGCTTGTACTCTTAATTTTTTGTACTGTTTTTCTTGTATGCTTGTATGCAAGTTTTTCCTTTCTGTATTACTTTGTAATATTGATGTAAAACTTAATAAAAAAAAAATCAAAGATACTCGTCTTCACGCAACTCTTGATTCATTGCGATTCCACTCACGCTCTTCATCCTCATCAATCTGGGTTTAGGGCAGGTCATAGCACTGAAACTATTCTTCTTTCTCTTCTTAATGAAGTCCATGTTTCTGATGACCATGGTGATATTACTCTTGCTGTCTCCCTAGATCTCTCTTCTGATTTTGACCTTGTGGACCACCCCACTCTTCTTTCCCGTCTTCATGATTTCGGCTTACATGGCACCATCCTACATTGGCTTCGGTCCTATCTATCCACTTGTACTTTCTCAGTCCAGGCTGGCTCCGTCACCTCTTCGCCCACTCCTCTCACATGTGGTGTCCCGCAGGGTTCTGTTTTGGCTCTTTTCAATATAATATTTTCTTAGCTCCCTTAGCACTTATCGTTCAACAGACTGGCATATCTTCCTTTTTCTATGCTGATGACATTAACCTGCTCCATCAAACTAGCCTCACTGCCCCTGATCTCAATCTCATGAATTCTTGTCTGCACCAGGTCTCCTCATGGTTGTCCCAAAATTTCCTCCACCTCAACATCACTAAATCCGCTGCTATTTGGTTTACCTTTCATTCCTTTTCTCCTTCTATGGCCCTTTCATTTGCACAGTCCACTCTTCCTCTCATTAATTCCATTCATTATCTCAGCGTGGCCCTGGATTCCTCCCTCTCCTTCCACAAGCACATATCCATTCTTGTTCGGCATTCCTTTGCATCTCTTTGACAGCTGTGCATCGTATGCCCTTTTAAGAACATAAGAAATAAGATATGCCATACTGGGTCAGACCAAGGTCCATCAAGCCCAGTATTCTGTTTCCAACAGTGGCCAATCTAGGTCATACGTACCTAGCAGTTTCCCCAAAAGACACAGGTTCCACAATGCTTATACTGGGTCAAGCATTGATATCCTGGGTCCCTTCTTAATAATGGATAAGAACATAAGATATGCCATTTCTCTCTCTGCAATCACTGACAACACTTACCCTATCTCTCGTCACCTCTAGATTTGTTTATTGTAATGTTGCTTTTGCTGGACTTCCTCTCTACGAACTTCAGCATCTCCAACTTCTCCAGAATATGCCAGCTTGTCTTCTCTCCCATGTTCCCCACACAAGCCATATCACTCCCATACTTATCCATTTGCACTGGCTTCTCATCAAACATTGAATCACTTTCAAAATACTCACCTTGGTCCATAAGGCACTCCATGGCATCCCTCAATTTCTCTCAAGATCTTCTGCAATTTTACACCCCTTGCCGTCTCCTCAGATCTCTCCATTCTCACTGCCTTGCTCTTCCCTTACCTTCCCGCGCTCTCCTTGACCTTACTTGGAACTCAGCTTTCTTCTTTCTGGGACCTGCTCTTTGGAACTCTATGCCTGCTCCCCTTCGGTCTGAACCATCCTTCATAAAATTCAAAAACATGCTCAAGACCCACCTGTTTCATACCACTTTCAATTTCCCTCTCTCTCCCCTACAGTCCTCCTCCTGATTCTGCCCTTCCTTGCTATATCCCTCCCGTTCAGCCCTTTCCTGTCTATATAGCTCTGTCCTTGACATTGCCTCCTGAATCTGGCCTTTTTTAAAATATCCCTTCTTCCTATGATGCTATCATCTAGATCTGTCCTTTCTCCCTTTCCTGTCAGTTATTGGCGTTCTTTTCTATTTCCTAGTTTCTATAGCTGCCTTTTATTTTAAAGCACTCTGATGCACTTCTTGAGCGGTATCTCAAACGTCCAATAAAGATAAAGATAAAGGGTGAAGTGGAAACTGTGTTAAGCCGGTCACGGCTATTGCAGATGACTAGTATCATATACTCTGGCTTGAGCCATTGCGTTGGCGTTGTAGAAACCCTGAGGTCTTTTCCCTCCAATATTTACTTTGTTGCTATTTTTCACTTGTTGTTTTTCTATTTGTTGTTTTAGATATTGGATCCTGTATGATTTTTGATACAAGCCTACTAACTTCATAGAACATCCAGTAGTCTTTTTACTTTTTGAAAGCTTAAACTTACAATTTGTGTTTATCCTTTTCATCAAACACATCCTCCAATCTAATTTCTATATTTCACTTTCCATAACTGCACAAAAAGTGTTAAAGAACTTTCTGACTGCATTATAACATCACAGCACTGTATTTTTCTGAATCTCTTTGATTTTTTTATACCATTGATTTCACTTTCTTTTCCACACCAGCATGTGTCTGGGATGGAATCATTCATTTTGAGGCTGAAAAGAAGGCAGAGATGAATAGATATTCTGGCAGGCCAGTGACTACAAATGTTTGCTGTTCAAAGCCAGATCAGAGGTCATAGAGAGACAAAAAGAGTACCCATTTGCAAATAATAAAGATGTTCATGCCCTTCTTGCTCCAAGGCATGGAATACATTAACTGCCTCATTTCCTATTTCATGACCCTCATTAACTCTTCTTGAACATGCAGAATTACCAACATATTTAGTCCCTGTGGTCTGTGGTGCCTTACGAGGCATGGATTACTCTGTAAAGAGACCTGGGTAACAAACCTCAGGGAGCAACCTGTCCATATAAGCCTACCACCTATGGTATTCAGGTTTCTAAAATGTGACCAGCTAGCTAAGAATTGGGGGCTGTTGGCCCCTGGGATCACTCACTCTAATGTTATTAAATTAATTGATTTATTTAACAAGTTTTATATACCACCTTAGGGCCAGGGTGGTTTACAAGGAACAATTAACAATCTCAAGTGAGAAATAATTACATAGAACAAAAGGGGATAGAACGTGGAGTTAACAACAACAGGGGTAACTTATGTTGAAGGAGGGGGGATGATAATTTCCTGGGGAGTTATGTGGCATCATTGGTGCCGTAGTACTCAAAGAGATGTGTCTTTAGTAACTTCTTGAGGTCTTGTGTTGTCTGTGCATTGCGTATTGGGGTTGGGAGTGAGTTCCAGATTGAGGGGGTGAAGAGTGTGGAGGCTCTATTGCTTGTTTGCTGGGTGCATTTTGTCTAGAGCAGGGGGATGACTAGGAGATTTTGGATGGATGATCTTTTTTCTCTTTTTGAAGGAACTCTTCTGATCAGTTGGATGAGGCAAGGAGCAGGAAAGTTATGCAGGATTTTGTGGGTGGTCATTATTACCTTATGCTTTATCCCCTTTGCTATTGGTAGCCAATGTAAGCTCTTGATGGTGGGAGTGATAAGATGGTGTCTTGACATGCCTGTTAGTATTCTGGCTGCAGTGTTTTGGACTAATTGGAAGGTGTAGAGAGTGTGTTTTGGGAGCCCTTGGTATAGGATGTTGCTGTAGTCCATCCGGGTCAATCAGTCCCTCAACAAACCCAGCATTTTGTAAATATTATGGCTATACTATTTCAACCCCTCCTTATTGATACTCCCCTTTGAACCTCCCCAGTGATGATGCCCCCCCCCCTTCTTGTTTTACCTATGTTATAATGTCTCTCATTGTATTTCCCCCTTGATTTTGTAAACCGCTTTGACCGGTAAATAAATAGTCTAGATGGGGTGTTATGAGGGATTGGAAAACAGCTCTGTAGTTGTGGTGGAGAAGCGGTCATAGGGGTTGTAATGATTTCATTTTGAGGTATGCGGTGTTTTTATTTAGTGACACTTATAAACCGCCCTATCAAACATCTGCCCAGAGTGGTGTACAATCAAATCACATAAGAAATACATGCAATACCCACCAACCTAACCTCCCACTGAAAACCCAACCCAACCCTAACCCAACCCCATACATATCATAAACTAACTAGTCATCCCACCCCACCATCCCCAAAGGCCTTCAAAAACAAAAACAATTTCAGCTCCTTCCAGAATGACCTAAGGTCATCACAAAGATGCAATTCACGTGGCAACGCATTCCATAACACCGCTGCTTGGCCAGAAAAAGTCCTATTCCAATAGCCCATATGTCTCTTCACCTTGTGTGAGGGGATCACGTGGCACATTCCAATCAGACCATCCAGCCCCCTGTACGGCCAATCAGAAGTGGGACGCACAGAGGTAGATCCGATTCTGATCCCACAGGGGCTAGACATGCCTGCGATATCAGAATTGGGTCTACGGCCTGGACGTGCAGGCCGGGCCCTGATTCTGATCGGCCTGCACACCCAGCCACAGGTTCCTGAATGGAGCCCAAGCCATGACGTCCCATCACCATGGCACCATGACTCCTGAATGGAGACAAGAATGCTGGCTGCCGCCGAAATCTTAATTTCCCTGCAGCTGGAACCTCGATCCGGCCTCCCATGGCCAGGGTCCGAATGCAGGGAAATTCCTGCACCCCTGCCTCACCTGTCTCTGCTAGTTGCTACCAAAATGCCGCATCCAGGGGGACTTATTCCATTTCTGAGGGGGAATAGATGCACCGTCTAGATCCGAGGCCCTGGGCATACAGGTCCGACCTCTGAATAGACCCTGTATGTCCGGGGTCGTGGCCCACCCATGCCCTGCCCTCGCTCTGCCTCCAGAATGCCCTCACCTGCCCCAGGCCCCTGTCTAGGCCTCCCTGTACACATCCACTGAGGTCTCCTCCTACTATTATCACACTGATAAGGAGATGTTTCTCAATTTCTGCAAAGTGCAGGGTGGCTTAAAAACGTCACACACACAGTAATCAGTAGATCCACTAAAGGCCTCTACACTCCAAACTATTAGAACCCTAGGATTTCTACACATGATTTTGCTCCCATATAGAAAAAGATAAAGAAATGACACCATGAATTCTGAGACCATAATGTTAGTATAAACTAAAGGCAAAAAAGTAAAAATACCTATCAACACTTGGGAAGTAACTATAGAAAGATTTTCCCATGCATAAAGGCTATTTCACATGTAAAAAAGGTCTTTTATAAAATTGCCCAAGGTATACAAATGTATAAGTGCATGTACTGAGGAGACAGCTCATACTTATACATTTGGGACACGATATTCATTTGCAATGGCCATGCGCCGCTAAGGTGCATTGCTGCCACCACCGCCACTGAACTTTAACCCCAGATATTCAATCCGGGGCCATATCCAGCCACCGGTATTGAATATCCAGGGTCGCAGAAGCTAACCGTGCAGTGGCGATATTCAGTCGCTACCCGGTTAGCTCCTACGGTGAAAGTAAGGACAGCTTTTTCTGCACCTAACTTTTGACACTGAGGGATAACTGGGCAACAGCTGAATATTACTGCTGCATGGTTATTCCCAAGGAACACCCCTGGAATGCCCCTGACACACCCTTTTGCTATGTGGTTAGCTCAGCATTACCCTGTCAGTGCTGCTGAATATCCCTCTTAGGGGTGTTTACACAGTTTACAGCTGTGTGAACCATGTAAATGCCTTTGAATATCAGACCCATGGTACATATGGCCCTCTTAAGAGCATAGTTTGGATGGAGCAGGGGTAGAGTTGCAATGCATGTGCATAATTTATGAAATATATGAATACATATGAAGAGTGCATATATGTATTTACATCTGTTTCAGAGTATATATAAATGTTTTCTTTGGCATATATGAGCTACAATGGCTGGTTCTGGGAGCCTAGTTTGTAAAAGTACATGGGCACCTGTGTTGCTTTTATAAAATAGGCTTAAAATAGGTAGTTCTCTTTTTTGGACTTCTCACATACTATAGGTATCCTGTTATAAAATCAGGCCCTCTGTGGCCAATATAAAGCTTTTTGTAGGTACTAAAATGATGTGCTGTACATTAAGGCCTTAATATGCATTGTACAACAGCACCTCAGAATGTGAGATTTGCATATTCTGTCCCCCAATGTAAATGAGGGTGTAGAATATGTAAATATGACTTTATCAGACTCATGGGAAACAGAATAGTAAGCTCTCCATTCCCACGGTTTTTACACTGGACCTAGTAAAGGCTAAAGCACCCACCTTGGATCATGTAGTAACTTTGTAATGGGTCCGAAATATCTTGATATCCCTGTTGCAAACCAGCCCAAACTCTCTCCATAAATTTTGCAGCCATTTCCTAATCCCCACCCATCAAGAATAAGAATAGCCCTTTTTGGGCATTGTTCTTTGATACCTCTCACCAAGAATTACATTGCTCACAAAGAATGAACTACAGTTGCCTCTTTAACATCCCTTCCATATTCACTCCTTCCAAGAATGACATCAACCACTTCTGGGGTATCACTTTCCTTATCTCCTCCTCCATTAAGACTAATGTCAGATCTCCTGGGGCAATACTCCCTCATGAACCCTCTGCCAAGAATCATGGTCTATCCATCTGAAAGGCAGTGACACAATTGTTCCAATGACAGATCCCTGAACTATAGATCAAGGGCTTTCGTGGCGCCACCTCTCCCTCTTTCCAGGCAGGTTCTAACGATTGTGGTGACCTATCCATTGCTGTTTCTTTAGATCTTTCCGCTGCCTTCGATGTTATTGATCACCGCACCCTTCTCACTCGTTTGTCCGATTCCGGTATCCACGGCACTGTACTACACTGGTTTCATTCTTTTCTCTCCCATTGTTCCTTCTCTGTTCGCTCAGGTGCCTCTACTTCTGCTCCTTCCTCCTTGCACTGTGGTGTCCCGCAGGGTTCCATCCTTGCCCCTTTACTTTTCAATATTTTTCTTGCTCCCCTAGCCCTTCTCATCCAGCAATCCGGTGTTTCTTTCTATTTTTACGCTGATGACATTCTCCTCGTCCATCACACTAGTTCTGTTTTTCCTGACCTTTCTACACTCAACACCTGTCTAACCCGTGTCGCCTCTTGGGTTTCCCGAAAATTTTCTTTGTGTTAACCCTTCTAAATCCTCTGCTATTTGGTTCTCTTTCTCTTCTCCTTCGCCTAGCTTAGCCCCTGTGATGTCCTCCCTCCCTATTCCCGTCGTCTCCTCCCTCCGCTATCTGGGTGTTACCCTCGACTCTTCCCTTTCCTTTCATCCTCATATCTCCTCCCTCGTCCGTACTTGTCACTTTCACCTACGCCGTATTCATTCTCTTCGGCCTTTTCTTTCCCCTCAATCCCTCATCACTCTAGTTCTTTCTCTTGTAACTTCCCGTCTGGATTATTGTAACTCCATCCTTGCTGGCCTCCCTTCCTGTCAACTCCGTCGCCTTCAGCTCCTCCAAAACACTGCCGCCCGTCTCCTCGCTTTTTCTTCCCCTTCTGATCACATTATACCCTGCCTCTTCTCCTTTCATTGGCTCCCATTTAAATTTCGGCTCATCTATAAATATCTCATCATCACTCACAGGGTTCTCTATACTAGCACTCCTCGGTATCTCTCTGATCTTATCTTTCATCAGCCTACCCCCCGTCTCCTCCGTTCATCTCATACCAACCGCCTCTTCCTCCCTTCCCCATCTCAGGCCCACCTTGAACTTACCCGCCATTCCGCCTTCTTCTTCTTAGCCCCCGCCCTCTGGAACTCTCTTCCTCACACCCTCCGTACTGAGTCCTCCTTCCCTCAATTTAAAGCTCTCCTCAAAACCCACCTTTTCTCTCAAGCATTTGATCTTCCAGCCTCCCCCGAACTATAACCATCATCCAACACTCCTGCCCGCCATGTCCCACTCGACTGCTACCCCCCACTCTTCCTTTCCCCCTGCGTTTTTGTGTCTAGCTCTCCAGTCTCTGTCCTTTTTTCTCTATCTCTCACTCATTCTTTCCTATTATTTAATGGCGTTCCTTTCTCTCTTTATTTTTCTGTGGCTGCCTTTTATTGTACACCGCCCTGATACTCCGGTCCTGGGCGGTATATCAAGCCTGAATAAATGTAAATGTAAATGTAAACCCCTTCCTACCCCATTCAGTGATAGTACCATTGAAGATATTGAGACAGATTGAGGAGAGCTTCCTTTCATCTGGCTGCTGACTTTTAAAATGGCAATGGCTAAATTCTCATACTACTTTGTCCTTACATATATGCAAGTCAATATAACACTATCATAGTCTGCAGCCAGACTGCAGGACATTCTCCTATGTTGTTACACCCCATTCTAGCAATCAAGCTGTCACTTTCCATTACACATCTATCATAAGCAGCATAGTACCTTCCAGCCTCAGATATTCAATAAACTTCATGCTGTGACTATGGAATAAGAAGAGAACCTCTTTGTTTGTGTTTTTGATAGATTTGAAAAATAATGTGTGTAGATTGTATTTTCAAACACTATGCATTAGATTTCATAGAACATTTAGGAATAAATCTACTAAAGGTCATTGGCTGTCATTGCGGTGCTAACGTGGAAAAATCACATCATGGTGACAGCTAATGCGAGTCAAATGCAGCCACTGCAGGCAATTTTTTGTGATAGCTGCATACTGGTGTTAGTAGAGAGAGTGGGTGGGGTGTGGGTCAACAGTGGGTGTGCCTGACTGTGCGGATGCAGCCAACGCCATCTTTGTGGTGATGGCTGTATCAGTGATGCTGTCACACTGCGATTTCTGAGTTTTCACCATGGACCCAGAAGATAGCACATGACTTTTGCAGCTACCACAGCACTTTTTGCACTAACGCCAGATGTTAGTTGCAAAAGTGTAACACTCTCTAGTAAACATACACCTTGGTTGCAGAAAAATCAGGTGAAAAGTCCATTGGTTCTTTATAGCCATGGACAATTTTCTAAGGAAAAATACATGAATACTTTCCCGTTAAAAATTACATACTTGGCGGTGTAAAAATTGTCTTTTTTTTAAGTTAAAGCTACACCTTCTAAAAAAAATCATAAGCGAATGGGGAGATATAATACCAACATTCAAATATCAAGCAGGACTCAAAAGTACCGAAAGGAAGCACTTTCCATAGAATGAAAAGTTCAAAGGAAAAGAGTCACATTATAAAGTTGAAGAGAGGAAAGCTCCAAAGAAATATGAGAAAATACTTTTCACTGAGTGAGTAATGGGCATTTGAAGTAGGCTTTCAGCAGAGGTTATAGGAGATAAAGTAGTGGCAAAATTGAAGTGTGCATGCAAGAGCCACTTAACTTGTTACATTATCCCCTAACTGACTTTAATTTAAACTGAAAGTTAGCTTCTTACATTCCACGCTAATGGCTTAATAAAATACAGGATTTTTAAACAGATACAGATTTTATTAGCTAAGACCAAAATAATTCAGTTTTCCTCAGGATCTTGAAAATTTCCCAATAGGTAAATACTTAACACGTGCAGATTCCTCCCAGCTGCTCTCTCAGCAGTCCTTCCAGACTGAAAATCACTGAGCTTTGGTTGACATATCCATGCTTCTAAGGCAATCTCTTTTAACAATTTCCATGGCGATTACTCAAAATAGGCAAAAGATTAAAGAGAATAAATGTTGGAGCTTGCAAACAAGGTGCCATCTTGCTCCCACTCTTAAGTTGTTGGTGCTTCCAGGATTATGCACTGGCTTTGTGGAATCAGTCGCTAGATAATGTTAATGCTGAGGCAAACAGTCAGTGCTTCAGGAATCTTTTAAAGGCATGGCCGTTTGAGGAGGTGTTCCCTGGGGGCAGAAAGGGCAGACCCGATTAAGATGGGTCAGTGTTGGGTGGTTGGGGAGTACTGGGCGTCTATGTATCTTGAAGTATTGTCATGTATGCTTTTCCTGGGGTTTTCTTTTTTTTTCATATAAGCTGCTCTAGGGTCTTGACTTTAAGAGAGATATTAAGAACTAGTGAGGGGAAGGAGGAATCTGCAGTCCAGCCACTACATCCGTTACTGCATTCACAATCTCTCTGCAATAAAAATGGACTCATAGCAGAAGTAAACCCCATTGCTTTCTTGTAAAACTAAAAATGAAATATTTTGCAACAAAATCCAGATGTTTCCATTGGTTTAGATTCTTTTCATAGAATGTTCATAGACAATTTGCTCTCTTCTATATCTGTTCACTTTTACATTTGAGACATTTATTTTATTTTAGCTATAGATTTTAGATTTCTGTTTGAAAATATAATAAAACTAAGTTTGTATTAAGATGCAAAGATATATACTGTAAACACAAAAGGCTTTATAAGAGTCAATGTATTACAACATTGCTATTTACAGTAGATCAAAACCCGACATTTTAAGAGTTAGTTGCACACACACAGAGATAGATAATTTATTTTAATGTTCTTTGAGAGGGCTACAATACAGTGTCTTATATTTAAGGATCAGATTTAGAATGTATTCATTTTGAGGGAACTGTAGAAATCTGGAAAATAATAGCTTATTGGACTATGACACACTGGCACCACTTTAAGCGTTTCATGTAACCAGCTGTACATTCATACAAATGGACAATTTTTTGTCGTCCTACCAGTGGGCAAAAAATTACATTACCAGAATTGAACATGCTATTTGACTCTGAGCATATCGCTTCAAGCTGTCAGTCTTGCTGCTTGTACAAATGTGCAAAAGCATCAACCAACAGGAGCATGGGCTGATTTCAAGTCCAGGTGCCAAACAATTCAAAATGCATGAGTTCCTTGTTGTGAAGCAATCATTTCCTTTGAGACTCATATTCTTGTTATTGCTCTGTAAAATGTGTGCATGGTAAATGTGCATTCTTTTATTGCAGTTAAGCTTCATATATCCATGCAAATATAATCCTCATATTTGCCATCCATTTTTGCTTTTGATACATTTTAATTTTCCATAATTTATATGCAAAATCACCTAGCTATATATTCTAATAAAATATTTGGGGGCATGTTTACTAGAGGGTGTGCCAATGGCTCTCCTTTAATCTGCAAAACTACCATGGGAGCTGCACTTACTTTAGGAAGTGTGCATCCCTCCACCTACCATTAGTGCGTTGCTAACATGTGGCGCCATGCTAACTGGCATGTGGGTATACTTAATGCCACCATAAAGGTGATAGTAACTGTGCCCAAAGATGAGTTGGAGAGGAGTCAGAAGCGGCAGGCCATGTGTGCTGAAGCAGGCCATATATGCAGAATCAGCAGCAAGGAGAGGCGCTGCAGCTCGGCGTACAGGATTGGGCGTGACTGGGGGTGCAGCACAACTGGGGGAGCAGCACAACTGGGGCTTCTGTCTGGAGTGACAGAAACCCGTGGGCCGGCCTTGGGAGGAGAGATCCCTGTACCATCACACCAAGTAGTGAGACTCCAGATATATCACCACTCTCGCAGCCCTTGTTGATCCTAGCCTGGGTAGGGATGTAGGCCTCATAGGAAAATCCAGAGAATGTTGGCACTACAACAGTTATGGCTCCCAATGCCTGGCACAGCAGATGTATGGATGCCCTATCACATTGCCAACAATATCTTATCTTATTAGAGGACTCTATGGGCCCAATTCTGTCCCACCAATAGCGGGGATGGATGTCCCCACTATATCAACTACATGTGATGCTGAGCAAGTAGTAAATTGATGGGATTTAATGACTTTGTTTAAATGATAGGTGGTCCAACTGCTGCCACCTATAGTGGTCGCACAAAAATCATAATCATTACACGGATAATGTCCCAAACCAGGGGCCCACTTGTTCCAATTGTTCCTTCCATATGAAATATCTACATACATAATTTGCAATATTCTTTCCTCTGTGATAAGCCCCCACAGGTCTATCGTTGAAGCAGGGATGCAAGTGCAATATCGGCCAATGTTTATATATCAACGGTGCAATAGTTGGTGTCCGTATTGAAAATGGCAGCACACAAACTAAGTGGAGCTGATTTTTCCTGTCATGCTGTTCTAAGTAAAAGCAAATCCCGTTGTGCATATAATCCTCTCAGACTTGCACGCTTTATAATACATCCAGAGTAACCACTCTATCTATCTTTGTATCACTTGTTTAGCCTGACATTCATTCAAGTCAAAACAAATTCTACGCAAACATAAACACTGACTGATTGGCAATCCTGCTTTTAATTTATAGGGATGGTGACTTGAAAAATAAAGATTAGTCTTTTCAACTTCCTTTTGATACAGAGTGGTGTTCAAACGATTACCCTGTTTCATGATGGTAAGATCCAAATAGGGAATTATTAGTAAATCACTTTTACCCTCAAATTGCAAATTGTTTTTACATGTGTTACTCCATTGCAAAAATTCTTCTATTTTATTATATGGCCCCTTCCATAAACAAAAAACATCATCCAAAAACGTCCACTATATTTTTATGTAGGCCATCCATTCTGAGTGATATAAATATTGTTCTTCGAATGCTGCCACATATAATGTTGCTATTGTTGGTGCTATAGTAGCCCCATAGATATTCCATATTTTTGTTAATAGTACACCTTATTAAAACAAAATTTCATTTTCATTCAATACTATTCGTAATAGATCCAACACATAATATTTTGGCAGCCGCGTTGGTAAAACATCTTCCCAATCCATATTCGCCAGGACTTACACTGCTTCCTCCTGATCAACATTAGTATATAATGTGATGATATCCAATGTAACCAACACATCTTTGGGAAGAACATCTTTCACTCCATCGAAAAGAGATAACATATCACTAGAGTCCTTCAGATAAGATCTTGCCTTCTTAGCCAGCGGGCTCAATATTTCATCCAACATAATAAGATACTGGCTCCAAAACAGAGTTGTTGCCAGCCACTATAGAGCACTCTGGAGGATGTTGTAAATTTTTATGGATTGTTATCAATGTAGTGGTAAAAGATTGGCGAGATGGTGATCGTCTGCAATGTTTGAATTACTTGGAGCAATTCAGGATATATTAATTGCAGGCTGTGTATCCAGGAGATTTAAACACTCAGATCGATTGGTATAATCTGATTTGATTGGTGAGTGAGATGGGATTGATAGAAGACAATAGAGTCACTGTGGCTATTAAAAGAAGTGCAAATATATGGCTTTTAAGTCTGAATAGAAGCAGAAATGGAAGCCTTGGATAACAGAATTATCGGTTGAAGAATATGATTATAGAGATGGAGGCTGGTGTTCATGCTGATATCAGAAGATGCACTGGATGGAGATAAGTGATAGTTAATTTCAGTTAGAAATAATTGCCGCTTGAATTTATGAATGCAACATATTAGCCCTGATGCAGAAGGAAAATTATATATCTTCGAAACACAGTTGTGTGGTCCATGCAATAAATATCGGCATGAGTTGGCTGGATTAAAAGTGGTTTCAAATTTAAATAAAGCTCTCCAGTTCTTTTAAAGCTATGTATATAACAAAAAGGACTTTGATAGATGATAGCAATATTATTGTTGCTGCTTTTACATTTATTAAGTCCAACAAAAAGTTACGACTATAAAAGGCCATTTTCTAGGGGCATATCCCAGGATTTCTTTGTCACCGAGATTGTTGGATAACACTTATGTGGAATAGTAGTCTTCCAGTTTTGCAAAATCCTCCTGCAATTTCTCACAATTTGTATATGATTTATAAATATGCTAAAAAGCACTGGTCCCAGTACAGATCCCTGTTATATTCCACTGTTCCTCTTCCTCCACTGAGAAAATTAGCCATTTAATCCTATTGTCTGTTTCCTATCTCTTAACTAGTTCTCTGTCCATAATAGGATATTGCCTCCTATCCTGTGGCTTTTTTTATTCCTTCAGGAATCTGTCAAAAGGGACCTTGTCAAATACTTGATAAAAATCCAGATACACTGTGGGGATTATTTTAGAAAAAATCTCAGATGTAAATGGCACCTTTTGCATGTAAAGATTGTAATGCATCATTACAGGAAGTAACAAGATGATGGCAGGCGGTGCTGAGCTGTGAGGCGGCGTTTTTGTTGGTGTCATGGTGTTGAGGTGTGCTCCTTACCATGTTGGCAATGGGGTGGAAGAAACGGAAGCAGGCACCCTTGCGTCCTGGGATGGTCTTGCCGGGATCCTCAAGCCATGCTGACAGACTGCAGCTTCGCAGCCAGCGTTGGAGCAGCGTCTTCGGCAGGGGCGGCAGGAGGAGCATCGTCCCTGAGCGCCTAGGGGATTTGGCTCTCTCTGGAGCAGCATACCCACCCACCATGACCCGGAAGTGTTTGCCTGCCTGGAACTGCTCTTCCTGAGGGTTTGCCAGTGAGCACACCATTGAAGGGAGAGCTCGGAGGTGCTTCAGTGGGAATTTTTCCGTCTATTGGCATCGAGGTGCAGCAGAGGTCAGCTGTGAGAGAAATTGCATTGGAGGGGTTAGCTGCGGCTGTACCTGGCCAAGTAGCGGACCTTTCGGGTGCATGTATGTTGGTGAGACCGGCGGTGATTACAATAGAAACGCTGTGGGACGGACTGGCTGCTCTAAACACCTCCCTGAAGAATGTATTGGGGATTGTGAATACTGAGATTGTTGGAGTTAAGTTAACATGTGCTACCCTCTCTGGTGTCCAGGATGAGCAAGCTGGGAGACTCTCCAAGTTGGAACAGGATGTTGGGCAGCTTCGGTACTTGGTAGCTGCTCAGATTAAGGACAGGAGTGTGTCTTTCAGGAAAATGGAATATCTGGAAAATCAGCTCCGTCAGTGTAACTATGCTTCCTGAATTTCCCAAGGTCTCCTTTGTTATCACCCATGGAGATGGTGAGGAAGTACTTTGAGGAAATTTTGAAGATTTCTCTGGAGTACTTCCCACCTCTGATTAGGGCCCAGTATCTGTCTGTAGGGTTAAAGGATCAAGGATCCAATATCCCTCCTGTTTCTCTTGGGGTGGGTGACCTCACAGGGTTTTTGGAATCTTCCCTGGAAGTCATTACAGATAAAGCTACTCTCCTTGTAAGTCTGGCACTGGAGTCGGATAAGTTTTATATCCTTAGATTATATTTCAAGAATTTTAATGAAGTTTTTCTAGGCTCTAATGTGCGAATATTTCCTGATGTATCTCGTGTGTCACAGCTGAGAAGGAAGGACTTTTTGGCCCTTCGCCACAGGGTTTTAGCTCTTGGGGCATCTTTTCAGCTTAAATTTCCTTCTAAGTGTTGTGTGATATTTAAACAGCAAATATATATGTTTACTGATCCTAGGCAACTGCAGGAGGTCTTGGAAGCTAGGGAAGTTGTGTTGGTTGAAGTTGCTGGCCCTTCCCATTTGGTTGATGCTTAAGTCTCCATCTGTCTGTATTATGTTTAGTGGTTAGGCAGTTTAGGACCCTTTGGGGTGCTTTACTTTCTTTGATTTTGTTTCTAGTACTTCCATATTATATCTTTACTTGGGGTCTAATGTTGTAAATGGGAGATTAGTATCTTTAGGTTGATTTCAAAATTTTTCTTTTGTAATGCCCATTTTCTTTTTCATTCAATGTAATTTTTGGATGTATTATTCATTAATAATTGATAAATAAAAACTAAAAAAAAAAAGATTGGAATGCACATCTAAATGCAATTTTATAAATCCGCTGTATACACGAGGCGATGTGTACTATGTTTAGATAGCGAGGTGACATGGTTAAGGCATGGAGTGGTTTGTGTGGGTCTACAATATTGACATGTGTTCCCCATTTTACAAGGGGAATACATTGATATTAAAAATGTGGCTGTTAGCACTTACAGCCGCCCTGAGATGAGAATAACTGGCTACTGGAAGGTACAGGTGTGAATAATCGAGGACAGGTTCCCTCTGCCCTGATTACCCTTTCTTGACATCCAATCCTCTCCTAGCAGGCTTGCAGCATCCAATCCTCTCCCCAGACCCCCTACATCTGATCATCTGCTACAACTCTCTGCTTTTATGGGCTCGAGAGTAAGAGTATTTCCTGATTTAGCACGAATTTCCCAATTGAGAAGGAAGGAGTTTTTGGCTCTTCACCCTAGGACTTTGGCCCTGGGCGCTTCCTTCCAACTTAAATTTCCTGTGAAATGTTATGTTAATTTTAAACAAAAAATGTTTTGTTTTTTGAGCCCAAGCAGTTGTTAGCCTTCTTGGAGTCTAGGGAAGTGAGTGATGTCGAGGATGTTATAATTTCTCATACAGCTGACGTGTGAGTCTCCCATTCGCCTGTTATAATACTTGTGTGATTAATTGATATGTTACTGTATCATTATATCTGTTTGATTATTTCCTAGTACTCACCTATTTCCTAATTTTTGTGGTCTGATGGAGGGAAAATGAATGTGGGATGGTTGTAATTATTACCTAATGTATTGGATGTATATTTTGTTTTTCCATTTTTCCATTTTCATTCATGGATATTGTGTGGATGTTAAAATGTATTAAACTTTATAAATACTAAAAAAAAAAATAAAAAAATGTAGCTGTTAGCACTTACAGCCGCCCTGAGATAAGAATAACTGGCTACTGGAAGGTACAGGTGTGAATAATCGAGGACAGGTTCCCTCTGCCCTGATTACCCTTTCTTGACATCCAATCCTCTCCTAGCAGGCTTGCAGCATCCAATCCTCTCCCCAGACCCCCTACATCTGATCATCTGCTACAACTCTCTGACATCTGATCCCCTTGCATTATAATCCCCCCCACCCTACCCTTACAGCATGAAGAAACCTCCTTGATAACCCTCAGAAAGATCTCCCTACCTCTATCCCCACCCATGATTCGATCCCCAGTCTTACTGGGGTTCTTGGTGTGTAGTGGGAGCAGGCACACTCCCCAGTTACTCATATTCATCTGTCCCTGGATTCCAACATGGTGCTGATGATCCCTAGCGATATACTCATGGTTCTATCATTAGGGTCAGGTGTCAATTAAGGGCAAAGGGGAGGCTGGCTGGCTAAGGGCACTCACCATGATATTCAGCGGTACTATCCAGATAGTGCCGTGGTCTGTGGAGATATTCAGCGGCACTATCTGGTTGGGGTCCAGGGGCAAAGAGGCGGGTGCTGGTGCTAAATGGATAAATGGAAACTTTGTCGAGTTGGCTCGATATTCAACCAGCACTAATCCTCTGAACCTAGGCTGTTTGAAAAGCAGGTGGATAGGTACCTTTTCAATATCAAGGCTAACCACATAGTCACAATTTATGTGGGTAGTGCCATTCAGTCCAGATATTCAGTTGTTGCTGCTGTCCTTACACTGCTGCTGAATATTCCACTGATAGTCAAGTGCCATGACTGATCACCCCTGAATTTGAATATCTACTTTTTTGAAAATCAGCCCCAAAATGTTTAGCACTGTGCTCAATAATTTTGTTCTTTTTAATAGTTTCTACTGTTTTGCCCAGCACTGAAGTTAAGTTCACCAGACTGTGGTTTCCTGGCTCACCCTAGGAACCTTTGTTGAAAATTAATGTTATATTGGCCACAATTTTCAAGTACTATAGGCAATTTTAATGATATATACTGTACCTATATATAGAGGCAGACATATCTATAGATAGAGACAGACAAATCTACATACATATCATCTATCTATCGATATAGATAGAGATGCAGATAGATCTATCTGTTTTATGCATACAGTAGATAACTTTTATAAAATACCTTCCAAAACTTTTTCAGTTAGGTGCACTGCTGATATATATTTCATCCTTGTTCCCCATCTGTGGTCCATGGATATCTGGGGAACCAACAGATTATTGTGAGGGAGTGCACAGGACACAGAAAAGAGAAAAGCAGAGAGAGAATGGTGCAAATGTATTTGAGGTGAGGGATATAGAGAAAGAGACTAATTGGTGGGGCCAGTTGGAGGAAGAGAGAAAGTTTGGTGAAAAGAGGAAGAGGAAGACAGATAAAGAAGGCTGAGGAGACAGGCCTAGTGCTGAAGGGTTCTGGAAGAGTGGTAGGGATGAACTGGAGACCTCTGAACGTCTTGGAGGTAAATAAGAAACCCATGCAACCAGAAACATTTGGGAACGTCTTCTTTAGAGCACTTATCATATACTATGTAATTGGTTGAAAACTGGTGTGAGCATTAAGATTAATTTTCTTCAATCAACATCTCTAACTGGTAGGTTGACAACTGAAGTCACTGTCTTAGGAAGATGAGAACAAAATGAGTCCAATGACTGGACATGCATGCAAAACTTTATTTCTATATCACCTTGAAAGTTTGCAGCGCTATTAAAACCATCAGAAACCAAAAAATAAGCTCCTCTAACAGTAGGGTATATTGAAGGTAATTCTTTAAACAAGTTTTTCAAGTATTTCTACTTAAAAATGTAAACAATGAAGATTATCTGTGTAATTGGGTACACATTAATTCTCTACATGGCAGAGAATAAGGTATAGTTAAGTACAACTCAAGAGATGTAGATAATTGCACTCTATGATAGCTGCCATGCAGTTAATATGCAATAGAGAACTTTGTACTGCATTAACTTCACAACATCCCTCCCGAAAAATCTGGATATTAGCACTAGTTAAGGATAAAACCTTACCGTACTTTAAATGTACATCTGTAAATAGGCCCTTTAGGGATTATTTTATAAGGGACAAGTGGAAAGTTGTGTGTGCTCTTGAGGAGATCACTATTTTGG
The DNA here is from genome assembly GCA_033557465.1 of Ichthyophis bannanicus. NCBI lineage: Eukaryota > Metazoa > Chordata > Amphibia > Gymnophiona > Ichthyophiidae > Ichthyophis > Ichthyophis bannanicus. The sequence continues at coordinate 370,218,368 of CM066035.1, forward strand.
AAGCACTCACATGTCCTATTGTGTGCAATTTTATTTTGGTGTGTACAGAGGTAGTTGTATAGAGGTGTGCACAGAGGTACAAACGTCACTTGGTTTGCAGCTTGTGCTGTGAGGGCTTGTGTGCATCAATGATGCTGAGGGCTAAGCTATCAGTAGCTTAACTACTGGCAGGGTCTCTCAAGATGGACATGTCTCAGCTGAGGTGTCAGATCATGACAAACCACCTCTTTGGGCAGCAGCAGAATGGGGCGGTGTCGGCAGCGAGGCTCACATTTCCGTGACAATGGCAACAACACTAAACTTAAACTGCATAGAAGAAAGGCCTGGCAATCTACTTTGTATCTTGCCACGAAAACAATGGATAGTCACAACAAAACAAATTTCACTATAGTGATGGAATTCCCAGGTTTGAAGGTCCTCAGCTGGCTACTGGGGAGGAGCTAAAGACGTTTCAGAGTAAAGCCAGCATTTATGATGTGGTTGGATCAAAGCCCTCAGGATGTCTGACAGCTGATGTAGCTGCGCATGAAATTAGAGTCAGAAGCTGCAAAGATGTCTTACATATTGGGACATGGAATGTAAGAAGCATGAACCAAGGGAAGTTGGAGGTGGTCAAGAATGAAATGGAATGTCTACAACACGATCTGTTGGGTGTCTGCGAACTGAAATGGACTGGCATCAGGCACTTTGCATCTGATGATCACATTGTCTACTATGCTGGAAATGAAAGACAATGAAGAAATGGTGTTGCATTTATAATTAAGAAGAAACTTGCAAGAACTCTAATGAAATACAATGTTATCAGTGAATGCTTAATTTCTATTTGTCTATGAGGAATGCCTATCAACACAACTATAATTCAAGTATATGTCCCAACAACAGCTGCAGAGGAGGATGATGTTGAAAAGTTCTATGAACTAGTACTAGCAAGATGAAATTGCATGTATCCTGATAGTCATGAGTGACTGAAATGAAAAAGTTGGCAACAAAGAAGAAGGCAAAATGGTTGGAAAATATGGACTTGGCAACAGAAATAAAGCTGGAGAAAGACTAATAGAATTCTGCGAGACCAATGATCTATTCATCTCAAACACCTTCTTCCAGCAACACAAGCAGTGACTTCACCCAATGGATTGTACAAAAATCTAATTGACTACATCTGTGAAAGTCAACGATGGACAAGCTCTATAACATCAACAAAGACAAAATCTGGAGTTGAGTGTGGTACAGATCATCAACTACTAGTATGCAAACTCAAACTAAAGTTGAAAAAGAGCAAGCCACTCATAAATGTAGCAAAGTATGACCTGAATAAAGCACTGGAATTTAAAGACTGCCTGCAAAATCAATTTGCTGCTTAAGATACAAATGTCAGAGCTCCAGAAGAGTTATGGGATGACATCAAGAAGGTTGTATGGGAAGAAAGTGAGAAATCTCTACAAAAGGTGAAAAAGCAAAAACGGCCAAAATGGATGACCAAACTCTGAAACTTGCCCAGAAATGCAGAGAAACTAAAGCTAGAGGAAAAAGAGAGGCAATCTCAGAACTAAACAGAGATTTCCAACTTGCAGCAAGACAAGACAAGGAGAAGTACTACAATTGCACATGCAAGGAAATAGAAGTAAAAACTGTAAGGGGAAGAACAAGATTGGCTTTTCTAAAGCTACGAGAGTTAAAAAAAAATTCCAGCCTCAAATTGGAATGTTACAAGGTAGAAAGTCAAGGCAAAAGAGAAGGGCCAGCAATGAGATGGATTGATACAATAACAGCAGCTATGGGTGCCAGTCTGCCAACAATGAGCACCTGACTGAAGATTGAACACAGTTTAGGACAACTATCCAGAGGGTTGCCATGAGTAGACACCGACTTGACGGCACTTAACAACAACAGAGGTGGAGTGTGGGCAGAGCATATATTTACATGCACAAGTTATATAATAATATGATTTATGCATGTTTCTGAAGAACCTAGGCACAGGTATTTACGGTTCTAGAGTATTACACTTTATAGAATAGGCCCTAAATGTGAGTATGACAACACATATTAACTGGAGAGGAGTTTATGAAATTATTCTCCACATGCATGGGAAAACGACAGACAACCAATTATAGGAAAACCTGCTATGAGACTCCAACAATCTTTGCTGATGATGCCACATTACTGGCTGAAAGTGAAAACAATCTGAAACATTTGCTTCTCAAGATCAAAGAACAGTCTTAAAATGGTCTGTACCTTAATGTGAAGAAGACAAAGATCCTGACAACTGGCAAAATCAATAAGTTCATCGTTGATGGAGAAGAAATTGAAATAGTGGACAAGTTTAAACTACTTAGATCAACTATCAATAAAAAAAAGACAAGCAGTCAAGAAATGCAATGATGCATTGCTCAAGGCAGAATGGCCATGAAGGACCTGGACAAGATTCTCAAGAGCAGAGATGTCTCTCTCCATACAAAGATTTGACTTGTTCAAGCCATGGTATTTTCAATAACATCATATGGATGCAAAAGTTGGACAGTAAAAAAGATAGATAGGTAGAAAATTGATGCCTTTGAATTATGGCGACAAATACTTTGTATACCATGGACTTCCCGAAGAACAAAACAGTCAGTACTAGATAAGATCAAACCTAAGCTTTCCTTATAAGCTGAGAGGACAAGACTTCGACTTTCATACTTTTGACACATCATGTGAAGAGAGAGATTGTTAGAGAAAGATATTATGCTTGGCAAGCTAGAAAGTTAATACAAGAGAGGAAGGCCAGCAAAGACATGGATTGATGCAACAACAGCAACTATGGGTGCCACTCTATCAACAATGAGCTGCCTGACTGAAGACCAAACACAGTTTAGGACAACTATCCAGAGGGTCACCATGAGTCGATACCAACCCGACAGCACTTAACAACAACAACACTTAGACCAATGGTTCCTAACCCAGTCCTCTGGGACCCCCAAGCCAGTCAGGTTTGCAGGATATCCACATGAATATGGATGAGATACATCTGCATGCACTGAAAATCTGACTGGCCTGGGGGTCCCAGAGGACTGGGTTGAAAAGCAGTAATTTAGACCTAAAGGATGCACTGTCTGCTATCATCTGTATAAGATGATTAAAAATATTTTCCACCCTGGGTTACATGTACCACCTCTGATCCTTCTCAGACAACTTTCTCTCAGCATTTTCAATATTACCCTTCAGGTCTAACTCCTCTCTTTCTTCACATGCCTATTCTTGCCGTGTTTCTCTCTCTTTTATCAGTTACAAATTTGCTCATGTGTTTATATAGCAAAACAAAACTTTCATTATATACTATTTGGTTTAAGAATTCCTTTGGTTTATACATAAATGATAGAACAGAAGACAAATTTAGTTTATAATAACATTGTCTATGACTGTGGCCCCATCACTAGGTACACTGATGAAAGCTTGTTAGCACCTAAACGATCTTGTTTTTTTGAGCCTGCCACAAAGCAATGGAATTCTTGTCATTGATGGGTCATTGCTCTCAGCTATACCAGAAGCAGCAGCAGCAGCAGTAGGAACTTTATCAGTGATTTTTTTTTTAAATAGACAATATAGAATGTTTCTGACAAGAACCGAAAGATTTATCCCAGTAGCCTATGTGCTCTTGCCCACTGTCAATGCCGCTTTGTCAACAGCAGTCAGTTTAACTCTTTTGGACATGAGGCAATAAAACAACAGCTTCTGAACAGACTTCATTCTCTGCCCAACCGCTTTGAAGGTTTCCTTTTAACAAATGTTATTTTTTCTAGATAGAAATGGTGTTCCTTTTTCTGCTTTTTTTTCAAAAGAACTAAAATGTGCAAAAGCTAACATCCCTATACTAGAAAACAAAACACTTCTGATTTTGCTTTTCCATTAAAACTACTGTGCATTTCCTTATAGCATTTATTGTACCTTCTTGCATGATATTATCTATCCCTCTACTAACCACAAGCTCCAGAATGGCTGCATAAATATATGCAAAGCTTCTAGATTCCCTCACTAATGATTGCTAGACTGATTTTTACAGCAATTACTCAGTAAGTGAACTCATAAGCTTCCAATAATTAAGTTCAAAAGTATTAATCAAAGTCAAGTGTCATTTCACCTAAACATTTTTAAGTCAAGTTGAGGTGCCAAGATCTAATCCTTTATTTGTGGGGTACACTCTTCTCTAGTCAATTGAAAGCTTTCATAAAGATCTCTCACACCAATTTATTACAGAGCAGTGTGAAGTAGAGAGGTTCCGACCATTTTAATCCACACTCCTGATATGGATTGAGAGTCATTGATGCCATTCTCCTTCAGATCACCAACATACTTATATCCTTAAGTCAATCAATAGTTCTTAACATTGTGTGATAACGGGGACTAATGCCATCCTTGGCCTTGTGAAGGTAAATGATGGTAGTCTTTATGTGACCCACTTGTTAAATACTTAATCACATAGGGGGTCATTCTGACCTGCAAATAGCTGGAATGTATGTCCGGTTTGGATGTACAATCCCCGCTATTTGCAGGGACTATATTCCGACAATAGAGCTCCCCGCATGCGCAGTGACTTTTTGAGGGGGCTCTGGAGGCGGGTGGGAGGGGGAGTGCCGAAGGAGGAGTGTGGGTGGAGGTGGGGCAGTCCGCACAACCCAGATGTACAGGGCCGATTCAGGTCATGACCCTGTATGTCCAGCATGGGAAAGATGGACTTTGGACTTATTCTACCTCAGAGGTGGAATAAGTCTGACAAATGGCAAAGATCAGGCCATGGTCCCCCCAAATCCATGGCACAGTGTCAGATAAGCACCCACCACCCAATCCCAGCCCTGGCGTCTCCCGCTGAGGCTTGGGCGACATGGGTGAAGGCTATTTCAGTTGTCGGGCCTTTCAGTGCTCCTGCATGGTGTCCCAGTGCCATGGCGACAAGACACCACGGCACAGGGGCTCCAGCAGAAGCATAGGGAGGGCTAGCCAGAGAAGTAGATGGACATTCAGTGCTGCAGAATCGGGGCCTGTTCAGCCTAAGTGCCTGATTCTGCACTTTTGGGCCGCCATTTTCTGGACGTCCGGATGGCCCGGACATGCCCCAATTGGAATTGGCTTCATAGCTAATACCATTAGCAGGACCTTTTGGAAATCAAATGTCTTTTTGATTGAAAGGATGCATCTTATTTCTGCTAAAAGGAGTTCTTTCAATGGCCTAAAAAAACCAGCAGAGTCCTCATTATAAATATATCAGCTGAAGGGTAGGTCCTCTTTCTTTGGCATAGGCATTATGAAAACACATCACCCTTTGCATGAAAGATCAGTATTGTTGCCTTCCAGGAAACTCATACAGAAGATACCTGACTCTTGAATTATGAGATCATTGGATATCATTTCTGTCTGATCACTCATAAGATGGTATTGTAACCATTATGTTAGAAAAAGCATACTAGATGATGAGATGAGCAAAGAAATTCCCTCAAATGGAATATTGGCCATTACCATTAGAACAGGCCACATATCAGCAATTAGGCAAACCCATTGATTTTTTTTTGCTAATGCTTATTTCCGGATTATTAGTCACCCCTGTGTATAAGTTGCCAGTACAAAAAATAAAGCACAAGACAACTTTGCTATTTCTTATAACCGGATTTATTCTGTTTCACTTTAAAATAACACTCATTCTACATCAGATTTGTTCTGTATCACTTTCGGGACAGCTGCTGAAGTCCTCATCTTTGGTGTCACTGTGAAATAATTCTGCAATTTCAAGTGCCAGTTCATGTTTTTTATTGTCTTCTTCTTAGTCTTCACCTTCTTCATCTTCACGGTTACTGGGGCTCTTTAGGATCTCAGCCTTCACAAAACCTGATTTGATTATTTTACTGCTCACACTTCCCCTCCCCCCCGCCACCATGCTGTCGCAACCTACCCGGTAACTTCTGCAAAAGTGGAGTGGCACATAAGGCCTGAAGCCATGAAACTGTGTTTTCCGTGGCACATCCAGTTTTGCCATAGGCGACGCAACACAGCTTTGAATCTTCTGTTGACCAAAATGTCAAGTGACTGAAGCTTTTTTGTCATAACTTTCAATTTGAATTCCATGGTGTATGAGTTCCTTGCCTTCGGCGTCACCATTTTCTGAAGGGTTAAAAATAACATTTGTGCTGTAACTGAAATTCGTCCGGTAAGCTATTTTGTATGCTATTTGGCTTGCTATTTGCAAGTATAGTCCAAGTATGTACCAGTCTGCTGAATGGAGGGTCTGCCTGCAAGTGTTGGATATAGAGCAGAGGGCCCAGGGAGAAAGACCATCCCCTGAGAAGTTGCGAGTATTTATATCCATTTCAAGGGCCGTGGTCCACTGCTCCGTTCTATAGGTTGTGCCATAAGTTTCTGATGTAAAAAACATAACATAATCCAGGAAATATGCTATTGCCAGCTTTAATAATCATCATAAATAATAGGCTTATTCATGAACAAGCAGAAGAGCAGCTATCAGACCAGTCATTCATAAATGAGCTATACCTGCTTTTTGAGCCAAAAGCATGGACGTTTCCATTCTGTTTATTGAGAATGGGAATATGTATGCTGTCTCTAAAGTTAATCATGGCTGCCTACATGTTGCACAGAAAGAACATTTGGATACTGTTCCAAATAGTCAGTATTAGACAGTAGTCAGATAGGGCTCCAAATATCACTTTTCAAATGTAAATCAGTATCCTGATGGAATTTCTGGAAAGACATTTGGTTGGCCACCCAGGCTGAAATAGAGGTAGAACATACAATTCAAAAATGCCTTAATTTATTAGTATTAGAAAATTCTGAAGCTGAAACAATTCCCATAAGCTATCACAGTGGGAATGGGGCTGGCTTTATCCCCTATGTACTCACTGGCAACACTGTGTTACTCTCCCCCCCCCCCCCCATCTGCCTCCTGCCATCTCACAGTGGGCAGAGATGTCATGATCCCTCCCTCTGATCTTTCTTTCTCACCTTCTTCCCAGAGAAGTGGGAGCCGAAAATAGATCTTAAAGATTTAGAGTATGGATACACCATAAAAGTATTACATATAAAACAAACAGGAGAAAGTAGTTTTTTCACTCAATACATATAATTATGATCTAGAATTTGTTGCTGGAGGATGTGGTAAAAGCAGTTGGTGTAACCAAGTTTAAAACGGTTTGGACAAGTTCCTGGAGAAAAAGTTCACAAACCATTATTGAAAAGGAAGACTTTGGGAATGCCACTTTACATTCCTGAGGGTAAGCATAATGGAATCTATCAACATTTTGGAATCCTGCCAGGTACTCATGAACTGGGTTGACCAAGGTTGGAAACAGGAAACTGAGCTTGATGGACATTTTCAGAGTTCTATGTCGTGTTATATGTTGTTATGATATTGTGTTGTTGTCCTTATAGTGCATATTATATTGCAGCCTGCTGTGAGCAATTTTAATTTTGATTTTGTGGGATATAAATATTTGGAAATAAATAAATACTGTGAACAAATCTTATATTATTATATATGATGGAATATAAATGTTTGCAAATAAATAACTAAATGTTCTCTTAGAGTTGGGAGTAGTTCTGTAGGACAGGAGATGGGCTGAAGTAGATTTTCTCCATATAAATGGAAGTAACTACAGGCAAATTATTCTGACCTCAGTGATAAGAAGATTAATGGAGTCACTGCTAAAGTAGAAAAGAGTGCAGGAAGCAGTGGATCACAGTTCCTGAGCCAGCCTAAAGGTTGGTCTTGTTAGATATGTTTTTTGACTAGGTGATCAGATGGTTAGATTTGCCGAGGGCATTAGATGTGGTCTACCCAGATTTTAGAAAAGCCTTGAAATGGTTCTGCATAGGCATCTGAAAATGAGAATGGGCATAAATATGACTGATTGTGTTAAATACTGGTTGCATGGGAGGCAGCAATGGACAGCAATACATGGAGTTCACTTTGAGAAAAGAGGCATTACCAGTGTTATGCCTCAAGGATTGATCCTGTCTTTTTCTTTTCCATATTTGCGTAAGTGATATTGAGGAAGAGTTGTCAGGAAAGATTGGTCTGTTTTTGGATGACATTGAAATCTGCAACAGGGTAGACATTTGGAAGTGTAGAAAATGAGGATGGATCTAGTGAATCTTGAGGAATATGTTAGAATTAGGTATACATTCATTAGTATGCATTTGGTTTGTTAGTGTAGCAAATTATTTTTGTATTGGCTAACTTTTTAATGGTCATTAATCTATGAATTAACAAATGTCAACAATCTAAAGTTTCTACTGCATGTTAAAACTTGGAAATGAACCATTAAAGTATCTGAAAATTAGAAAAAAATGACCTGAAAATGAACTGAAAACAATTTTTTCTGTGCGCATCTTTAGTCTAGATTTTGACAGCTCAGATCTGAATTTCAAAAAATGCAGGTCTTGTCTTTGGGCTGTAAACACCCAAGAGAGTATAGAGCTTAAAGTTCTTTTGTGCATTATGGTGGGGTATACAAAATGTTACCCAGCCTTCTCCAAAGGGATTATCAGCAGTCCCCTTTAAGAGAGTCTGCAGCCCAGAGTTCAGGGATGGAAGGGTGCGGCTCACAGACAGGTTAAGAACCCAGCAGGCTGCAGGAGGGAGAGAGGTTCGTGGAGCCAGAAGTCCTTCCAAGGCAAGTTGTGCAAAGGAATTCTGAGGTAGGAACTTTAACTGGGTTTGGAAGAGAAGCCGGGAGAACCAGATTTGTGGAGATTTAACAAGCTGGGATAGAATAAAAGCTGTTTTGTTTTCTCTGAACTGCTGTCCTGGGTTTTAAAGAAAACCCCTTCCCACTGCAGACCACCCTTACCACATGCACAAAAAAAGAGCAAGACTTGAAGATGATGGTATGTGATTGGATATGATTGTAAGGTGATCAAACACCTAGATAAGGAGATGGGAAGAGCCAGAAGGGTGCTTGGGTGCATGAGAGAAGAATTGCCATCAGGGAAAGAGAGGTGGAGTTGGTCCAGAAGACAGCTACCAAAATGGTGAATGGTCTATGTCATAATGCATATTGGTACAGATGTTTCAATATGTATGCATTGGAAGATAGGTGGGAGAGGGGAGATATGATAGAGACATTTACTGTAAATACCTCCAGGATATAAATACACAGAAGTTAGGCTTTTTCAAAGGAAAGAAGGCTCTGGAATGAGGGGTCATAGGATGAGAGTAAAAGGAGGTAGACTCGAGGTAGTGGATGCGTGGAACAACCTCACAGTAGTTGTAGTAGATTTGAGGACTATATCCAATCCAGTATAATCAGCAATCTACTACCAATTTCTCCTTGCTTCTTCTGATTTTCCCTTAGATTTACTCACTCTTATTTTCTTTATTACTTCAGTCTACTACCTCTACAAGCTCAGATTCTCATGTTTGAGTGCCACAGCATGAGAGAGATTGCGATAAGCCCTGGGAGAAACATAGAAATGGCAGTGGTTTCAAGACTGCAGGAGAGACCGTAAGGCAACAGCATCTCCAGGAACACAGAAGACTGTAATTCAGCACGGGGACCCTGATTTTTACAGGAAGAAAGTGCCATGAGCCCTTTCAGGGGCTGAAGCAACACAGCAAACCAGGAATCTTCACTTTAACCCTTTGTTTTTACAAAATCTCCTTCTGAATCTAGTTGTCTGCATTATATTCTAGTTTAACATGCACCTAGTGTGATTTTGCATGGATTTGTGATGAAGCTCAGCATAGTATTATTCAAATTCTTAAGGGGGGACCTTCCTAATCTTTACAAACTTCCAGCACTTATTTCTCTTCAGAAACCAAATAAATAGGGGAATCCCAATGGTTTTGCTTGTTGTATTTTCCAATTAAATTATGCAAGAAAGCAATAACAGCCCCAAAGAGTACAGCTGCCATGATAACAAAGGCAAGCAGCATTCCCTTTGCCTTCACGTCTGCTATTTGCCTAGTTTCCATGGTCTATCAGTCTCTCAGGGTCAGCGAGCTGCTAAAATATGGAAGCGTCTGGCACCAATAGGAGGGGTGGGGGCGTCATCATAATAGCCAAAACCACCTTACAACTAACAACCACCTCCCTGAGCTCAAATGATGACATGGACATACTCAAAATAGAAAATGCAGCTGTTTCCATCTGTCTTATCTACAGGTCCCCCTCGTCACTCCATGAAACACTCGCCCCAGCTCTTGAAACCATCTCTACCACCCAAATCCGAAAATTCCAAATCATTTTGGGAGATCTGAATCTAGCATCACTTCCACCTAGTCATGCAACCAATTTCATGGAAGCCATGGTGCAACTGGGGTATCAACAAATCATAAGTGACGCCACCCATGAAAAGGGAAATACCCTAGACTTGGTTTTCCTACCCGCAAATCAGCAAACGGGCAATGAGGAACCCATGATTAGAATAACTCCAGTACCATGGTCTGACCACCACCAAGTTGATCTCAAAGTAAAACTGCCCGCCCCGCCTAAAAATGCAAAAGCCAGGAGGTCAACATACACGCGGAGGAGTTTCAACAAATTCAACGAGGAAAATCTTATAGGCTCCATTGCTTCCCGCATTAATTTGGAATGCACGGACCTCGAGGATCTCACCAACAGATGGAACAGAGGTATACTGGAAGTATCCAACCCTACTTGGAAAACCCCAACAGACTCAGCCAAACTCCAATCTGAACCATGGTACACCGCTACTCTGACCAGAATGAAAAGGACACTCCGCAAATCAGAGCGGAAATGGAGACAAACAAAGGACCATGAGCACAGGACAGAATACCTGTCTCTACTCGCTAAATACAAGGAGGAGATTAACTCAGCGAAAAGAACTCATCACACAAATCTGCTGAACAAGGCCATAAACAAACCCCGCGAATTATTTGAACTAGTCAAAACCTTAACAAAAACAACACTGGATGATCACACCAACAATGAAATCAAACCTCAAACTTTAGCAAACCACTATGCAAGCAAACTCACAGCATCAACGCCTATGCAATACATGGACCCAACCCCCTCAAGGTCTATTCCATCCATGACAATCTGCACCAGTCAGGATCAGCTCTGGTGCACTTTTCACAAAGTAAACAACCATCAGATTACTACCATAATCACAAACATCAACACCCCCACCTCCCCACTAGATCCATGCCCAGCCGCCTGGATCAAAGCAGTGAAACAAGACATCGCCCATCACGTCACCCACATAGTCAACCTATCACTGCAACAAGGTGTCATGCCCACACAACTTAAGAAGTCTATCATAAGGCCTATCCTGAAAAACAAAACAGTCAATAAGGTCGACCCGGCATCTTATCGACCAATATCCAGCATATCCTTCCTGGCCAAGGTCATCGAAAAGGCCGTGCTACTCCAACTTCAAGACCACTTGGATGCGAATGAAACCCTGGACAATCAGCAATATGGATTCAGACGGCATCACGGCGTTGAAACACTGCTCCTAGCGCTGCTAGACAACCTCCTTAAGGGTCTAGAAGACAAAAAGAAAATGTTTCTACTTATATTCATCGACATATCAGCCGCATTCGATACTGTTCACCATGGAACCCTCATAAACAGACTAAAATCAATAGGAATAGCGGGAACCCCACTAAAATGGTTCACTTCGTACATATCGAATAGAATGCAACAGGTACAGTTCAATGGGGAAAAGGCAGAACCTTTCACACAAACTCAGGGCATACCACAGGGCTCGGCCCTCTCAGCGCTCCTGTTCAATGTGTATATGCAACCACTCTGCAAAATTTTCCAACGGCATAATATCAAATACCACGTCTATGCAGACGATATTATGTTGTACACGCAACTGGACACGGTCGACCCGAACTACACCCAACTAGAGGAGTGCCTAAGCGAGATGCAAGCCTGGCTGCACCAAAGTAACATGGCAATAAATCACAAGAAAACGGAGGTAATGTACATCTCCAGAAAGCCGAACCTCAACCCCCCCGCAACAATCACCCTATGTAACAATACATACCAAACAAAGGACGAAATAAAATATCTGGGGGTGACGCTCGAAAGCGACCTTAAGATGGAGAAACACCTCCGCAAAACCAACCGAGCCATCTTCCACAAGCTAAGAGTCCTGCAACCACTAAGGAGTATTATCGAACCCCAGGATTTCAGGACAGTGGCGCAGGCACTCATCATGCCACATTTTGATTACTGCAACGCCATTCTGCAGGGTCTCCCAAAGAAAACCCTAAACATTCTGCAAATGGCGCAAAATGTAGCCGCCAGGGTCATAATGAAAAAAGGATTTACGGATCACATCACCCCGGTATTAATTGAGCTACACTGGCTCCCCATTTCTGCCCGCATAAAATATAAGACCCTCACGACCACTTTCAAGCTCCTACGCAACACAGCCCCGTCATTCCTCTCCACCTTGATCTGCTCTCAACCACTCAACAGAAGCAGGAGAACCATCAATACTAACACCCTGATAGTTCCATCAGATATTAGAGCTGTTAAAACTAGCACAGGTAACAGAGCATTCTCATACTCTGCACCAACACTCTGGAACCATCTGCCGCCAGAGTTACGAGCCTGCAAAGACCTAACTGACTTTAGGAAAAACCTCAAGACTTATTTGTTTCAGAGTCATTTCAATTTGTTTTAAGCTCAAGGCTTAAGATTATTCACCGCAATAATCCATTGCATACCTATGTACACCTGATAGTTTATGTGAATTTATATTTGGTTTTGTGTATACTGGTTATTTGTATATATGTACATATTCCACATCAGTGTATTTATGTAAACAGTGCCCCTTATACCCAAAGGTATGAGTATACATGTATCCAGATATACATGTATACAGATATACTTATACTTATACAGATATACTTATTTACACCCACTTGTGTGATGTGCCTACCCTCCGAATCAACCTATGCGCGCCCCAAATTCTACTGTATTTATTACTCTTGAATTTGTTTTGTGTATACTGGTTATTTGTATATATGTACATATTCCACATCAGTGTATTTATGTAAACAGTGCCCCTTATACCCTTAAGGTATGAGTATACATGTATCCAGATATACATGTATACAGATATACTTATACTTATACAGATATACTTATTTACACCCACTTGTGTGATGTGCCTTACCCTCCGAATCAACCTATGCGCGCCCCAAATTCTACTGTACTGATTTGACAGTTCTCCTATTGTAATCGGACCGCTGCTGATCGCTGGAAGCAGCGGTATATAAATGTTTGCTAAATAAAATAAAAATAAATAAATAAATAAATATAAAGTGCACTGCTGTAGCACACAGACACTTTCTCATGAGTGCAATGATTTGATTTCTCGTTCTTCTTAGTTGTTTTCATAGGAACCATAGATTTAGGGACCATCCTATTGATGTTGTTTTGGTGCCAAAAAAGTCATGAAACATGATAGAATGCAGCAGGCATAGATTCATTAGAGCTCTTCAAATGCTGTGCTATGAGTATTGGCTAATCAAAATGTTAGGAAAGGAAAATCATTTTTTTTCCTTAAATCCTATTTTTTTGTTAGTTAACTCTTGAGCCTGGTGGCTGAAAATATTGCTTGCCCTGGAGTTCATATGAGTTTTCTTGGCAGATACTGACTTTTACTAGCTTGGAAGACATGAACTTGAAGATGACAATAAAATGGCAAGAAAAATGACACGTACACTTTAAACCATCTGCCGAGCAGGTAACAGGACTGATCAAGACAGGATATGCTTATAATCAGCAAGGAGATATAAGGGAGCTGGCAAAGGCATTGTCATCATTACAGTTTGGAACAGCTAAAAGAAAAAAACATCCATCTAACTGTATAAGGAAATTAGAACAAAACCTGTCAAATTAGGGCAGCCTCGGGTCATATATTTCTGGTTTTATAATGAAGTGATTTTATGAAAGAGAATTCACATAGAACCTGATTCCATTAGGGCCATGTCCGGGCCATCTGGATAGCCCCGATCAGGACAGGCCCATCAGCACCTGATTCTTCACTGCAGGAACAGGACATTCCTGTGGGTGAAGGATCAGGCACTGGGAGATGGGCCAGCATACCCCTGCATCACCACGTGAACATCCTCTCCACAGCACATCCAGCCCACTGCTGTGGAGACCCCAGTTTCCCCGCCACCCGACCCCAGCGGGGGCTACCAGGCCCCGGATTGGGCGGCAGAGATTCACCTGGCTTTCAACCGTTGCTGCTAGGGGGCTGGCTGGCCAATCTGGTGGGGCAGCCTGTGCTTATTCCACCTCCGAGTTGGAATAAGCTGGCCGTCCTACCAGTGCTCCCTGGACATACAGGGCCATGACCTGAATCAGCCCTGTACGTTCGGGAGCTGGTCCCACCCACACTCTGCCCACTTTCTGCCCCATGTCGCTCCATCCCCTGCAGCACGCACAGCGGCTCTGTGCATGCAGGAGGGCTAGGAGGTGGTATATGATGCAGGAGGCTAGCGAGCCTGGACGTCCTGCCAGGATGTAGAGCCCTGCTATCCACCTTACAGAATCAGGCCCTTATAGGGCAAATGAGTGTTGGCAAATAATTTGCTGTTATTAATAAAGTTTAGTTTCCAGGCATGTTTTTGAATTGCTGATAAGTAGATGTTTACAAGATACACATTCATTTCTCAGTGTCACCTAGAATATAGGCTCTCTTGAGGCAAAAATGATATGCCACCTCGAAAGATTATCACAAAAGTATACCTGTTTTTTCTGGAGCTCTGTCATTTGTATCTAAAGCAGCAAATCGATTTTGCAGGCAGTCTATAAATTTCAGTGGTATATTCTCAAGGTCATATTTTGCTGCATTCATGAGTGGTTTGCTCTTTTTCAACTTTAGCTTGAGTTTGCATACTAGTAGTTGATGATCTGTACCACAGTCAGCTCCAGGTTTTGTCTTTGTTGATGTTATAGAACTTTTCCATCATTGACTTCCACAGATGTAGTCAATTTGATTTTTATACAATCCATTGGGTGAAGTCCATGTGTACAGTCGCCGCTTGTGTTGATGGACAGAGCTCCAGAAGAGTTATGGAATGACATCAAGAAGGTTGTGTTGGAAGAAAGCGAGAAGTCTCTACAAAAGGTGAAAAAGAAAAAACGGCCAAAATGGATGACGGAAGAAACACTGAAAATTGCCCAGAAACGCAGAGAAGCTAAAGCCAGAGGAGAAAGAAAGATAATAACAGAACTCAACAGAGATTTCCAACGTGCAGCAAGACAGGACAAGGAAAAGTACTACAACGACGCATGCAAGGAAATAGAAGCAGAAACTATTAGAGGAAGAACAAGATCGGCTTTCCTAAAGCTACGAGAGTTAAAGAAAAAGTTCCAGCCTCAAATTGGAATGTTACAAGATGCTCAAGGTTATTTGTTGAATGATGCTGAGAAGATCAAGAAAAGGTGGAAGGAATATACAGAATTTTTATATGATAAAGATCAAGTGGACCAACAGACGTTTCAACCTGTACCTTATGATCGGGAACCATTGGTGATGAAAGAAGAAGTTAAAGCAGCATTGAAGGCCTTATCAAAGAACAAAGCACCAGGCATTGATAGCATTCCCATAAAAGTATTACAGCAATCTGATGCAGCTGTTACCATACTTACAAGGATCTGCCAAGAAATATGGAAGACAACATCATGGCCAACTGACTGGAAAAGATCTGTGTTTATACCAATACTAAAGAAAGGTGATCCAACGGACTGTGGAACTTATCGCACAATCACTCTGATCCCACATGCCAGCAAGATTCTACTGAAGATTATTCAAAAGAGACTACAATCATACCTGGAACAAGAACTACCTGAAGTGCAAGCAGGGTTCAGGAAAGGGTGAGGAACGAGAGACATCATTGCGGATGTGAGGTGGATCCTAGAAAAGACTAAAGAATACCAAAAGGATGTACTTTATCGACTATAGCAAGGCTTTTGACTGTGTAAACCATGAGAAACTCTGAGCCACATTAAGAAGCATGGGTATACCAGAACACCTGATCGTACTCTTGCACAATCTGTACATTGATCAAGAAGCAGCAGTTTGAACGGAACAAGGAGAAACAGAATGGTTTAAAAAACAAAGGTGTAAGACAAGGCTGCATACTTTCCCCCTACCTGTTTAATTTATATGCAGAACAAATCATCAGAGAAGCAGGATTGTATGAAGACAACAGAGGTGTGAAGATTGGTGGAAGACTCGTCAATAACCTTCGCTATGCTGATGATACCACATTACTGGCTGAAAGTGAAGATGATCTGAAACATTTGCTTCTCACAATCAAAGAACAAAGTCTCAAAATGGGCTTGCACCTTAATGTAAAGAAGACAAAGATCATGACAACTGGTATAATCAACAGGTTCATCGTTGAAGGAGAAGAAATTGAAATCGTGAACAACTTTAACCTACTTGGATCAACTATCAATAAAGAAGCAACAAGCAGTCAAGAAATTAGACGACGCATTGCTCTTGGCAGAATGTCTATGAAAGACCTAGATAAGATTCTGAAGAGCAGAGATGTCTCTCTCCATACAAAGATTCAACTTGTTCAAGTCATGGTATTTTCAATAACATCATATGGATGTGAAAGCTGGACAGTGAAAAAGATAGGAAGAAATTTGATGCATTTGAATTATGGTGCTGGCAGCGAATACTGTGTATACCATGGACTGCCTGAAGAACAAACCAGTCGGTACTAGAGGAGATCAAACCTAAGCTTTCTTTAGAAGCTCAGATGACAAGACTTCGACTTTCATACTTTGGACA